>JAEOAD010000114.1:11185000-11887500 GCA_036365145.1 Orientallactaga sibirica | reverse complement strand
AATAGGGTCTTACCTTTTGCCTCAGGCAGGTAATCAAATGCTTTGACAGAAAGCTGTCTTGTTTTGGGGACCTCGTAGTTCTGTCTGATCTGTTGCTCAATGTGGGTAGGAACTGACTTCTGGTACTGGGAGTTACAGGCCAAAGAAAAAAAAAATAAGGGTGGGTGAGAGGGCTTAATGGTTAAGGAGATTGCCTGCAAAGCTTAAGGACCCAGGTATGATTCTTCAGGTCCCATGTAAGCCAAATGTACAAGGTGGTGCATATGTCTGAAGTTTGTTTGCAGTGGCTAGAGTCCCTGGTGCACATATTCTCTCTCTCTCCCTCTCTCCCTCTCCTCTCTCTCTCTCCTTCCTCTCTCTCCTTCCTCTCTGTCTCATAAATAAATAAGTAAATAAATAAATAAATAAATTTTTTTAAAATGTAAGCTTAGGCTTCATCCCACCCTCTCCAGGATCCTTCTTTCCAGGTGCTTGCCCTTACTCCTGTTGAGGGTTATTTATTTTAGCCTATCCTCAAGGATAAAGGTACCAGTTCATTTTGGATTCAGTTTTGTATTTGTTTTTCCCCTCTCCCAAACCTGAGGCCTGCTGCTAGCCCATAAAATTTTTGAGATCATTTTTTTCTATCTCTGTGAAGAATGATGCTTGAATTTTTATTGGGATTGCATTAAATCTGTACATTGTTTTTGGTAAAATTGCCATTTTCACACTATTAATTCTATCTATCCAGGAGCATGGGAGGTCTTTACATCTTCTACAGTTTTCCTCAATTTCTTTATAGAGTTTTTTTTTTATGTTTTCATTATATAGGTCTTTCACATTCATGGCAAGTGTTATTCCAAGGTATTTAATATTTTGTTGCTCGTGAAAATGGAACAGCCTCACTGATTTCTTTCTCTGTGTATTTGTCCTTTGCTTATAGAAAGGCTACTGATTTTGCATCCTGCCACTTTACGTAAGGTACTAATCACCTTTAGAAGTTTTGAGATGGAGACTTTTGGGTCACTTATGTATAGGATCATGTAATCAGCAAATGGGGCTAACTCGACTTCTTCCTTTCCAATTTTTATCCCTTTAATCTCTTTCTTCTGTCTTACTGCTTGGGCTAGAATTTCTAATACTATGTTTAAGAGTAGTGGTGAGAGTGGGCTCCCCTGTCTTGTTCCTGATCTCAATGGAAACTTCTTGATTCTTTCCCCATTATGTATTATTTGGACTTCAGTAGACAGTTAGGTTATTCAGTGGGGATCTCTCCATCTTTGTTATGAAGTCATTTAGCCCTATGAATTTTCTGTGAAGACTGGCTTCATTGTGTCCCATAAGTTTTGGTAAGTTGTGTTTTCATTATCATAGAATTCTAGGAATTTTACAATTTCATTTTTGATTTCTTCCACAACCCATTCTCTGTTTAATAGTATGTTGTTCAGTCTCTGGGAGCTGATGGAATTCCTGATGTGTCTCTTATTGTTAATTTGTAGCTTTAAAGCATTGTATCTGATATGTTGCAGAAAGATGCTTCCATTTTCTTGAATTTATGGGGGCATGGTTTATGGCCTAAGATATGGTCTATTTTGGAGAAGGTTCCATGGGCTTTTAAGAAGAATGTGTATTCTGTAGAATTGGGGTGGAAAGTTCTGTAGATGTCTGTTAGGTCTAGTTGATCTATGGTATTGTTGAACTTTATTATTTACCTGTTGATTTTCTGCTTAGATTATCTGTCTATTGATGATAGTGGAGTATTGAAGTCTCAGATGATGATGGTGTTGGTGTTTATTTCTGTTTTGTTGTCAAGTAAGTTTTGGGTTATAACCTGTGATACAACTCTGTTCACTGCATATAGATTTATGATTGTTATGTCCTCATGTTGGATCATTCTCTTGATAAGTAAGAAGTGGTCTTCTTTGCTCTGTTTGATTATTTTTTGTTTGAAGTCTATTTTTTTTAATTTTTAATTTATTTTTATGTAAGACAGAGGCAGGGAGAAAGACAAAGAGAGAGAGTGAGAATGGGCACACCAGGGCCTCTAGCCACTGCAAATGAACTCCAGGTACATGCACCACCATGTGCATCTGGCTTTTGTGGGACCTAGGGAATGGATCTTGGGTCCTTAGACTTTGCAGGCAAGTGCTTTAACTGCTAAGCGATCTCTCCAGCCCTTGAAGTCTATTTTATCAGATATTAATATAGCAACATCTGCTTGTTTCTTATTTCCATTTTCTGGGAACATCATTTTCCATCCTTTCACCCTGAGGAGATATCCTTTTTTAGTAGTGAGGTGAGTTCCTTGAAGACAGCAGATAGAAGGGTCCATTTTTCTGCTCCACCCTGTTAACTTGTGTATTTTGATGGGTGAGTTAAGACCATTAATATTTAAGGTTATAACTGTTAGGTTTGATTTAATCCCTGCCATGATGGGGTGCTTTATGGGGTCTGGTATTTCTTTGTGCTTTGTACTTTTGTGAGCCCGGTCTAGTTTTGGTTATTATGATCTTTTTGGCTCTTGAGATTGGTTGTTTGACTCTTCTGTGTGGAGTATTCCCTGAAGTATTCTCTGTAGGTTTGGCTTTGTGTTCATATAATCACAGGCCTGACTTTTTTTCAAGAAAAGTTTTCCTTTCACCATCTATTATGAGAAATACTTTCAATGGGAACAGTAGTTTTGGTTGGAAGCCATAGTTTTTTAGACCTTGAAGTCATTCCAGGCCTTTCTGGCTTTCAGGGTTTCCATTGAGAAATATGAGGTAATTCTGATGGTATTTCCTTTGTATGTAGTGAGTTGTTTCTCTTTTGCTGCTTTTAGCACTCTCTGTTTGTTTTTATTGTTAAGAGTTTTAATGATGATGTGCCTTGGAGATTTTCTTCTTTGGTCCTATCTGTTTGGAGATCTCTGAACTTCTTGTATCTGAATGTGTCTCTCTTTTGTGAGACTAGGAAAATTATCTTCAACAATTTTTTTGATTATGTTCTCTATGCCTCAGGTCTGGATTTCCTGCCCTTCTGGTATACCCATGATCCAAATATTTGGTCATATTACAGTATCCCACAGTAACTTCATATTCTGGTCACATACTATTTTGAATTTAGCAAAGAATTTGGACTCTTGATCAAATTCTTCTGTTTTGTCTTCCTGCTCAGAGGTTCTGTCTTCCACATGAGTGCCTCTGTTAGTGAGGAGTCCTGAGAAATTTTTAAAGCTCTATTTGATTTTTGTTATCTGTTTTGCTATTTTGCATAATGCCCATCTCTTTTTGAGTTACGATTTCACATCAAGTTCTGATTTTCTTGATGCTTCTTAGCATTCATTCTTACATTTGACCATGTTGTCATTAAGCTTAAGCAGCTGGTTATTGAGATCCTCTATTTGTTGACTCACCTTCAATTCATTTATATCTCTTTTGAGGCTTCTCTGGTTTTCTTCTAGTAAGTTAACCATAGTTACAAAAGCTGGGTGCTCTAAGAGATTATTTTGCTCAATTTCATTTATGTGAATTGTTGGTTTTTTGATGGTTTACTTTCAGTTCAGCAATTCTTTTGATAAGGGTCACCTCATATGTTGTGTTTTTATTTTGGGATTCAGTTTCTGTTTTTTTTTCTATGATTTCATTGTAGGCTTCCATTGTGGGACCAAGCATCCTTGGTGGAGACCTGTCCGTTTTCTGACTTTCATTGTTTTTGTTTGTTTGTTTTTGTTTTTTTTTTGCTTTTTGCATTGTGGTCTACTCATCTTGGGGAAAAGTTTAATTTTATCGAGGAGGAAGCAATTATCCTTGTAGGATCTTCAGTGAGTGTTCTGTTTTAAATGTGAATCAGATTGGTGTATGATGGGATTATAACTGCAGGTGCACAGATTGCGGAGATTGTAAGTACTTCAAAGATAATTGGGGAACTGAAAAGTGAGGAACTGGGAGCTCTGGCCTACTCACTCCACTTGCAGGCACTCTTCAGCACAAGGACACTAGGGGTTGGGCGCCCAGGGGCTCGTCAATCAGGAAGCCCAAGACAAAGGCCTGCTTTCATAGCACACAGGCAGGGACCAGGTCACCCCAAGCCAAGAGAAGGGGTACAGGAATCAAGGAACTGGGTGATTGGGAACAAACTGGGCGCTCTGTCCTACTCACCCTACACACACTCCAGAGCAGGGAATAGGGATTTGGGGACCAAAGGGCCAGTCAGCCAGGAAACCAGAGCAAAAGGCCTACTTCCGTAGCACACACACAGAGACCAGGCTGCCCAAGCCAGCAGCAGATGTACTTGTTCTAGAGAAGTGAGAGGTGGGGAGGGAACTGGGAGCTCTGGTCTACTCACTCCAGGAGCACACCCTCTGGAGTAAGGGCCATTCAATCAGGAAGGTGGAGCAAGAGGCCTGCTTCAGCAGCAATCTCACAGGGTCCATTCAATCTTAAGCCAGCAGCAGGGGAATCAGGACCAGGGAACTGGGAGGTAGTGATGGTGAGGAACAGGGACTGGCCTACTCACTCTGCATGTAACTTATGGGGCAGAGGATCTGGGTGTTGGTGACCCAGGGGCTATTAAATCAGAACGATAGATAATTCTTATCTTTCCTATTCTTGAACTGAAGGCAACAAGAAAATTGTCATTTGCAACTTGCATCTTGTAAAACAGTCATGAATAGTACCCACCACTAACGCAGTATCTATTTATGTCTCTATGGTTGTCTCTTAATCTTCTGAAAATCAACTGAAATTCATGTGGAACTAATTGATTTCAAGAGCTGCAAATAAGCTACAAGAATTATTCTTATTTGATCAGTGAAACTGGGTCTCATTTTTTAAAAATATATTACTATAGTTTGAATGCTTGTCCCCCCCATAAAACTCATGCTAAAATTAAGTTGTTATTGTAATGATATTAAGAAGTAGAAATTTTGAGGAGAGATCTGGCCATGGAGACCCCAACCTTGGGTGAGATAATGCCCTGAGAAAAGAGAAATCCTTCCATCCTTTCCTTGACTTGTTTTCTTTCTGCTTTCCTGACACATGCAGAACAGAGTTCCTTCTAGGTCTTGAAGTTCTTCCACTTATAAACTGTTTTGCCTGAACATTTTTATACACCCCAGGCAGATATGTATATGTAATAGATACAGGTATATAAAAATTGGCAGAAGTATGTTGAGGACTATTTTGGAAATTGTTAAAAATTCTGTTCTAATCCCAAGCCAAAATTTATTTAGGGATTATTTATGAAACTCAAAAAGCAATTTTTAGAATCAAACATTCTCAAGCATTACAAGCCATTGATAGAATAATTTGATATTGATATGCTGAAAACTGACAGTTGGCAATATTGTCTTTGTTTTCCATAATTCAACCATCGTGTTTCTATAAGAGAACACTGTGCATACAGTAAAAGCACTGGAATTTATAAGACATAATCATCTCATTTATGAGTGATGTGTCTCAGTCAACATTCATTGACATTACATAGTGTTGACAGCATGTGTAGTGCAAAGTGTGTTTGTTTGTGTGGCCAGAGCCAAGTCTGCCTTGCAATGCAGGATGCAATATTGGCAAGTGCCGCCAGCTTAATTTGTAATCAATTCTTGGTCACTGAACATTCAAAAACCTTTTATTCTTTATAAATCATTCATGGCTCTGATATTATTTTTCTACCCCATATGGGGTTGTGACTGTGGTTTAAGAACCTGGGCCCTAGACAGGCGGCACTCAAGGTGCCATCTGGGAAACAGAGACCAGGCAGTTTGAATGTATGCACCCCCTTAGACTCAGACCATTTTATTAAAAATTGAGCTTGCAGCTTCAAGCCTCAGCAAGCAGACTTCTGCAGAGGACAGCACTGTCACTGGGGGTGGATCTGAGTTCCAACCTAAAGGTATGTCAAGAGGTTTAGAGCACTGGTTGTGCTTGCTTGTGGTGCTGGCTGTTTGGGGGTGTCTGTCCACTTGGATTTTTCAATGGGTCTTGCCAGGGCATGCATGTGGAGGTTAGAGAACCACCTCCAGTTTCAGCCCTGACTTCCACCTTGCTTTGAAACAAGCTCTCTTCGTTGTTCATTACTGCATAAGCCAGGCTAGCTAGGCCACAAGCTTTCAGGGAACCTATGGTTTCTACCTCAGCTCTCACCCTAGGAGTGCTGGCGTTACACACAATTGGACTGCCATAGCTGGCTTTATGTCACTTCTGGGGATCCATACTCAGGTTGTCACACTTGCACAATGCTTCATTCATTGACTCTAACCCATAATAGTTTTCTGCTGAGCCTTTTGCATAATCTTCATCACAACTCTGCCACAGTCATGTAACCACTGCACTTCACAGTTGGGAAGGAGGGCTTGGACAGGCGAAGAGAAGCCTGCAACTATAAGATCACCTTCTCCTGACTGACATCAGCACCATGCTGCTCTGGTGGAGGGCCAGGCCCAGCACTGACACACACATCACACACATTCCTCCTCATATGCAGATGAGGGAAAAAGCTTGCAGATACCTGACAAGTTCATTCTAATACTCCCATCTTAAGGAGTGTATAACTTTAAATGGTAATACAAGTTTTCAAACACTAAATTTTATAGAGATTTAGAAAATGTGTAAAAAATATCCAGAAATGTCTAAACTGGTCAAGCAGAGAAAATCAGTATAATTTCTTAGAATTAGATTTTAAATTTGAATAGGGAGCTTGAGTATTTTGAGACTGGAAGAAAGAAAAAAATTGTGAAGGAAGGCACCCTGGAAAATTATGGGAGCAACAGAATCAAAGCAGTTTGTAAACATATGATAAGACAAGCTAAGTTAAAATAATAATAATAACAATAATGAGAACAGAAGACTGGTAGACTGAGAATGGCTTAAAAGTTGAAATCCAATTATATAACACTTACTGATTATTTTTCTTTTTTCCTTCCGTATTTATTAATTTGTGCTTTCCTCTTGCTATTAGAATGTAAATTCCATGAGAATATAGTGCATAAATCAGATGACCCATACTAAGTATTATAAAGTATTTATTGTAACACTGTGAATGAACTGTGCAATAAGTACTAGTTGAGCTGTAGTTCTTGTTTAGTGTTTATTTATTTATTTATTGGAGAGAAAGAGAGAGAGAGAGAATGACAGAGAATGGACACACCAGGGCATCTAACCACTGCAAACAAACTCCAGACACATGTGCCACCTTGTGCATCTGGCCTACGTGGGTACTGGGGAATCAAACGTGGGTCCTTAGGCTTGGCAGGCAATCGCCTTAACTGCTAAGCCATCTCTCCAGCCCAATTTGTAGTTCTTAATATGAGGATTTTCCAAATTTTTGGGCTAGTGCAAAAAAATCTTAAATTTATAGTGAAATTAGGAAAATTATTTTTTCATAAACTCTTTTAATATCATCCATAGCCTCATATTGTTTTGGATAACAGTAAAATAAGAAGTCAGGAGTAACAACCATCAGCTTCAGGACTCACCCTTTGGAAGAGGCTCTTTCTCAGCAAATCCTAACAAGCTGTCATTACGTCAGCCAATTCCTCTTCTCCATCTTTGTGTCCTGGCCATGTTGCAAAAACCTTCATTTTACTGCACATGTCTTCCATGATGTGCTGCCTCACCGCAGTGTATGGCATAATGCAGGTCGGGCCCTAGCCAGGCCGCCTGCTAGAAGAAACCAGGAAGTGGCTTCTGTGGACGTGGCATCCTGCACAGGCCTGGTATGACAACAGCTACAGCTCCATGCCCGTGAGCAACCTGCTGCCAGATGATCTGCCCAGAGACAGGCTGTCATTGGTCACAAGAAGGGAACCACCCCAGACAACGATTGGCCAGCCAAACCCTTTAAACCCCCTACACTTCCTTGAATAAAGGAGTTTGCAGCAGCTCGCCCTCTGCCTGCTTCCACCCAACTCCCGGAGTCTGTGTCATGACTCAATGCCTCTCACCCCCTACCTGGTGGAGACCCTGTGGTCCTTCCTGGGCTGGCCCTAGGGGGTACCCCAACACCTCAGGCCTGAAGCCACAGTGTCAATTACTGAGGTTCAATGAACTAAAATTTCCAAACTGAGACAAAACAATTTTCTTTATAAATGTATCTCAGATATTTCTGAAAATGATTAGGTCACTCCCACAGTATTAGTCCACATGACAGAACAAATGTGGAAGAGTTCTGATGAGAAAAAAATAAGGTGAGGCTTTCAACAAGCTGTTTTTGGATTTACAATAAAAGTTTATAGGGTTTTTAGCAAATAATGTGAACAGGATACTGTAATATTACCAATTAAACACATATAGGAGCCGGGCGTGGTGGTGCACACCTTTAATCCCAGCACTTGGGAGGCAGAGGTAGGAGGATCACCATGAATTCAAGGCCACCCTGAGACTATATAGTGAATTCCACATCAGCCTGGGCTAGAGTGAGACCCTACCTCGAAAAAACCAAAACAAACAAAACAACAACAAAAATAAAAACATATAGGAAAGGTTACTTTCCAGCTTCTACTCACACCACACCTTCTCCCCTCTGAAGCAAGCAAATCCTCAGTGTAAATATTCTGCACAAAGCCTGTACTAACCAATCCAGTGGGAATTCTTTCTTCTCATTTGAATTTTGAATTCAGATTCTTGACAAAAATAGATGCCATAAATTTAATTAAAGAAATTAGAAATTTCCCTTAAATTTGGTTAGAAATACGCAAATGCTTTATTCTCTCCATCTCAAAGGATATACTTAATTATATTCCAATTTAGTAAGGAGACAGTTCAAAAGATTGGGTCTCTCAGGCTGTATTCTGATGCCATTGCCAAGTAAATCCCTTTAGAATTATCTTGGATATTTAAATCATTTTTTACCAATGCCATGCATATTATTGCTGACCTTTATGCTGAAGTAGTTCTCTAAATAAGCAAGAGAAAACTGATTGGTGACCCTACCTTGTAAACTGAATAGTGACTTCTATAAAATTCTTATCAGAGAAGCCCAGGTGAGAAAGAATTTACAATGTATTTTTCTAGAAATATTTACTTTTTGAAGCATTTAATCCTCTAAGTTAAAAGTTATTTTACCTTGTGGTTGTATTTTTTATTTTTAAAATGTTGGAGGACTTCCTTCACTCTCTAATCTATTGCATAAGTCCTGGATAATTAATATTTGTATCACTTCTGTGTTCAAGGGAAGTTTAGATTTCCCAAACTGAGAATGTGCTGTTGTAATAATAGCAGAACACATTTGTAAAGTTTTTAAAGTGTCTTTCATTAATAACAATGCCATGAAACTTTCAACATATGAAATGGATTTCTACTCTCTACAATGAAAGTATATTTAAATATTTGTATTAAGTGTATTTCCCATATTACTAAATTATATAACAAGTGATTTTAATTTTGCAGCTTTTTTGAACTGTCAATAAAATATTAGGGAGAATTATGGTTTTGATTCTTAGAAAAATAAATGCCCATATAAAACTTATTTTTGTTTTATCAATGACAATCAACTAGGAAAATTGAAAGAATCATATGATGCCATGTGATTTCAAGTGGGCACAGGTAACACAAGTAGTGAAAGAAAAAGTTATTTAAATTGCAGGAATTCAAGTGTTCTTCCTTAGTAATGTTCAGTAATGTTCCTGAAGATCACATCTTCATATGATCTTAGGTTTAAGTCAGCAGTGTTTTCAGGAAAACAAAAACAAAAAGATCTTACTATGTCTCTCCCCAACGCTGTTTCTGAATTTGGAATATGTGCAGTCAATGGCTATCAAGAAAATTACTAATTGTGAAATATATGTGGAGGAGCAACTAATATCTCTAAAGGACAAAAAATAGACAGTGCAAGCTGGGTATCTAATTAATAAACTAGTGGAATATAAAAAAAAGAAAATTTAAAACATTAGGGAAAAAGAAAGTTGACACCAAAGAGATATTGTCTCCATAGAGGCAAGGGATCTCAGCAATGTGTTATCAAACTATGTGAGTATATTCCTGAATGCCTAAGATGCATGCAATAGTGTCAGTAATTATTTTAATATCTTATTCATTTATTTATTGATCTGAGAGAAAAAGAAAGAGACAATGGGCATGTGCCACCTTGTGCATCTGGCTTTACGTGAGTACTGGGGAATGGAACCTGGAACCTTTGGCTTTGCAGCCAAGTGCCTAAACTGCTAAGCCATCTCTCCAGCCCCATTTTTATTTTTTTCAATACTTAATGCCATTGTCACAGCAGGCACTTCCCAGTAAACTCATTGTGATGTTATCCACTTTAGAATTGTGCAGAAAACATTAGATGTTTCCCAATGAGTTTGGTGAATATATCACATTATAACAGAAACAGACCCAAGAGCTAGTTGTTTTATTTATTTAACAAAAAAGTAGTCTTTGGTTATAAGACTAATGGTCATTGTATAGAATTTGAAAGAAAGAAAACATAATGAAGAAAAAAATAATGACCTATAATTTTCATTACATGAGAAAGTATTGGCATTTCAATATTTTCCATGTCATTTTCTTTTATAGTTGCACACACTTATTGAGAAATTATGATTTTCCTATATATAAAACTTACTATATTGTTATCACATAACATTTGTGTCTATTCTCACTGAAAAATTCTAGAGAATGATTATATAATATATCATTATTGGGTGATTGATATATTTCTTCATAAATACACATGCTTAGTTTCAGTTAATCCACTCTTTCTCCTAATTGCCTTATTTTCCTTCCTCCTACCCTCCTTTCAACTGCCCACACTTGATATTCCTCTGCTACCTTCCTGTGGAAATTTGAATTTATGTCCCTCAATAGTCTCAAATGTTTTATTAAAGCTATAACTTGGATTTCCCACCATCTGGCTGAAAGGAAGTGTCACTGTGGGTGAATCCTGGGACCCAGCCATAAGGTGTTACTAGGGACATATCTGAATTCCAACCTAAGGTATGAGGAGTTCTTGAGCTCTGCCTGGGTTACCCCTGTGTGCTTGATTTTGGTGGTGTGGTGGTAGTTTCTTTTCTCCCTGCATGGATCTGCAAAGGGGAGACAGCCTCTTCTGCCATTACAGAACTTCCCCTAGATCTGTAAGTTTCCAATAATGCTGCCTCCCATAAACTGTATCTGATTTGGAGGTTCATCCCAGCAATGACTATTACACTTCCCTACCATTCCCCTTTGAAACCTCTCCTTCTCTTTGGCTACTTCCTGCATCTATTCCACTGGAACACACATATAACGAGTTTATAAGGCAAGATCTTTGTGTGAGAGAGAACATGTGGTGTTTGTATTTCTGTACCTGGACTATGGGATATTTTCTTAGTCATACAGACAATTTAAGAGGTTTCTATTTTTCACTATTATTAATAAAATTATAGTGGAGATCTCTCCTGTTATCATTTTCTTGAGAGTTTAATCATTTCTTTCAGAAAGATTCATCATTAGTAGTCAAAGTATAAACATTTAAGAATTCATTAATCTACTCTGTAATGGATTTCTTAATTATTTCACCAATTTACATCATAATCAAGAATACAATTTGATTTCCATGACATAAAATTTGTTATTTCTTGTTTTGAAAAATCTTGCTATTTTGATAGACATAATAAATATATTCATAAAGCCATTTAAAGTGGCATTTTTCTGGATAGCAATGAAGTCAAGCATTTTTGATTTGTTAAAAGGCATTACAGTTTCTTCCATTTACTTGCTTTTTTATAATTATTCCTGCTGATTTGTATGTAGAAAAAATTAGGTAAATATTCTAAACATTCTATTTATTTCAAATAATATTCAAATTTGTTTTGAACAGTTGATTTTATACATGATTTTTATTTATTTATTATTATTTTGGGGGGGAGAGAAATAGAGAGAGGGAGAGGAAGACAGATAGAGATGGGCACTCCAGCAGCCTCTCAGCTGCTGCGAACAAAATCCAGATGAGTGTGCCCCTTGTGGTTAAGTGCGGCATTGCGCCCTTGCATCACTTTGCATCTGGCTAAACGTGGGACCTGGAGATTGGAACCGGCATTCTTAGGCTTAGAAGGCAGGTGCCTTAACCACTAAGCCATCTCTCCAGCCCTATACATGATTTTTATACACACATGTGACTCTATAAATTTTCAACCCTTAAAATTTCCCAAATTTCTTTTAACAGTATTTAATTTTTTGACAAAAATATGAATAATTTTAGATTACATCCCTAAGTGATATTATAAATTATCCATTTATATTCTATAGATAGTGACATCTATCTATAGATACATAGAGTGACAGATGATAGATATAGATTATAGATATATCTTCCCTCATCTATATTTCTCAATGCCCAGTGGTCAATACTTGGTAATTAGTCCCCTGTTTTGATAGTATATTCAATTGCATTAGCACTAGAATTCAATAAATAAAATTGCTAAGAATTCTCAAATGAAAATAGTCATAAAATTAATTTATTGAGTTATACTATACATAACATATAGTTTACCATTTTGGTCATAACTCTAAAGATCAATGGCATCAGGTTCATGTGACTTGTACAATGCCACCATGGCTCATCTCCAGCATGTCATGAATTTCATCTTTCCATGAAAGTCAATGCTTATTAAACAAATGTCTCATGCCCACTTCTCTCAGCAATCAGCATCTTATATCCTGACTGTGAACTTCACTATTCTTACCTCAATTCATTGTACTCATAGAATGTGCATTTTATGTTGGCCTTATTTCACTTAGCATAGAGCTTCATCCAGGTTGTAATGTGGTAAAATTTTATTCCCTTTTAAAAAAAAAATAATATTCCATTTTATGTGTATGTCATATTTTATGCACTCATCTCCCCATGGACATCATTGCTGCCACCTTTGGACACTGTGCACAATGCTGCTATGAGCATTGGGAACAAGGAGAATCTTCAGACAGCATCGTTAGCTACTACAAACACAGTCAATGAACTTCTGTGGGAAGACTGATGCTAGTTGTTGAACATAATTGTACTAACCCATATGGAGAACTGTTTGCCCTGGGTGTTTCTTCAGTACGTGAAAAGTCATCCTTGTGCTTCTGCTGTGAAGGTGTTCTTGACTATATACTGGGATAATGTTTGACAAATAGGCAAAAGTGTAATCATTACAGCAGAGAATGTAGTTTGTTGACAGAACATCTTATCATATACAAGGCACAAGGTTCACTCTCCAGCACTGAAATAAAAAAAGAATAGCCTAGAAAAACTAATTGTTCTTGAGAACTGAGCTTGCAGCCAGAGACCTGGTGATATACAAAGATGTTCCTTTTCCTCTGAGGCAAAGAAGCTTTATCATGTTTGTATGCTACAAACTAGTGCTTTATTTCTCAACATGTTTTTCAGAAATGTCAGGAATGGTTGAAGAAAATCACACCATGAAAAATGAGTTCATCCTCACAGCATTTACAGATCACCCAGATCTGAAGACCCTTCTGTTCGTGACATTCTCTGTCATCTATCTGGTCACCATGGTGGGGAATGTTGGCCTGGTGATACTGATTTCAAAGGAACGGTCTCTTCACACACCCATGTACATCTTTCTGGGTAACCTGGCTTTTGTGGATTCTTGTTGTGCCTGTGCTGTTACTCCTAAAATGTTGGTGAACTTCTTTTCTGAGGATAGAGTCATTTCCCTGTATGAATGTATGGCACAGTTTTATTTCCTTTGCACTGTTGAAACTGCAGATTGCTTTCTTCTGGCAGCCATGGCCTATGACCGCTACGTGGCCATATGCAGTCCTCTGCAGTACCACACAATGATGTCCAAGAAACTCTGCCTTCAGATGACCATAGGAGCATACATAGCAGGAAACGTGCATTCTATGATTCATGTAGGGCTACTATTTCGGTTAGCTTTCTGTGGGTCTAATCACATACACCACTTTTATTGTGATATTCTTCCTTTGTACAGACTCTCCTGTGTTGACCCCTACATCAATGAACTTGTGATGTTTTTCTCTGCAGGCTCAATTCAAGTTTTCACAATAGGTAGTGTCTTAATATCTTACTTTTACATTGTAATTACAATCTTAAAAATGAATTCTAAACAGGGAATGATCAAAGCCTTTTCCACCTGTGCTTCACACTTTTTATCTGTTTCATTATTCTATGGATCTATTTTCATGTACATTAGACCAAATTTGCTAGAAGAAGGAGATAAAGACATTCCAGCTGGTATTTTGTTTACAGTAGTTGTTCCCTTATTAAATCCTTTCATTTACAGCTTGAGAAATAAAGAAGTCAAAAGTCTCTTGCAAAAAGCTCTGATGAGCAAAACTATCTCAAGGGCTGGAGAGATTGTTTAGTGGTTAAAGTGCTTTCCTACGAAGCTAAAGAACCTACATTCAATTCCTCAGGACCCACATAAGCCAGATGCACAAAGGGCACATAAGACTGTAGTTCATTTGCAGCTACTGAAGGTCCTGGCATGCCCATTCTCCCTCTATCTGCCTCTCTATCTCTCTCTTAAATAATTAAATTAAAATAAAATATAAAATTTTGTTAATTTTTTTTATTTTTATTTATTTATTTTTGAGAGAGAGAAAAAAAGAGAAAAAGAGGCAGATAGAGAATGGATGCTCAGGGCCTCCAGCCATTGCAAATGAACTCCAGATGCATGTGCCCCCTCGTGCATCTGGCTTACATGGGTCCTGGGTACATGAACCTGGGTCCTTTGGCTTTGCAGGCAAACACCTTAATGGCTAAGCCATCTCTCCAGCCCTAATTTTTTTTTTTAATGGTGAGGGACTTTCTAGTTTCCTCAGCATATATATATATGCTGAGAGAAGGAGAGAGGAGGAGGCAGAGAGAAAATGGGTGCACCAGGGCCTTTGCAGCTGCTGTGGACAAATTCCAGATGTGTGTGCCCCCTTTTACCCATGTGCAACATTGTGCGCTTGCATCACTTTTGTATCTGGCTGTATGTGGGACCTGGAGATCTGAACAAGCCTTCTTAGGCTTTGCAGGCCGGCACCTTAACCACTAAGCCATCTCTCCAGTCCCTCGGCACATATGTTTAATATATTTTGTTTATTTGAGAGAGAGGTAGAGAGAGAGTGAGAGAGAAAAAATGGGCACACCAGGGCCTCCAGCCACTGCAAACAAACTCCAGATGCATGTGCCTCCTTGTGAATCTGGCTTATGTGGGTCCTGGGGAATCCAACCAGGGTCCTTTGGCTTTGCAAGCAAATGCCTTAACCGCTAAGCCATCTTCTCCAGCCTAAAATATAAAAATTTTAAGAAAATGATCTCAAGAGCCTTTAACAAATGACATCTACTGTAGCTTACTGGTAGAGATTTAGCTAAAACATGCAAATGAAATTTCACAAACTAAATTTAATTAAACTATATTAAATATGCGATAACATAATGCATGAAAATTAGAAGAAATATGCCAAGTAGAATGTATATTTAGAGGAACAAATTGTGTTAGAGCTCAACACTAATTAACAAAAATGAAACCAAAACCTGTGAACTCTTTCAAGTAACCACATAGTATGTTACAAAGCTCATGGGTTTTGTTTATTTCCAGGATAACCAGCTCCTTCACCCCCAAAACAGCACAAAAGCCAGACATGATAGTGCATCCCTTTAATCTTAGTGCTCAGGAGGCTGATGTAGGTGGGTCAGTAATAGTGAGTTCGAGGCCACCCTGAGACTACAGAGTAAATTCCAGGTCAGCCTGGGCTAGAATGAGACCATATCTTGAAAAAAAGAAAAAGGCCCCAAATTTGAAGTTAAAATGTAAAGTACCAGGATATAAATGTTTATAATCAACCCACTTTAATCACTTAGAGGAGCATTTCAGGGATACTGCAGGGAGTTAGGGGCTGTGAACATCATCAAATAAAATCACCTTCAAGAATGAGCATCAAAACTGTGGCAGCTAAATACGGAGGAAACCATTTTGACGGCATGTGAGGAACACTGTTGTGTTCAGGACAGAAGTAGTGAAGGAAATGAAAATGTCAAATGAAAGCGAATATTATATGTCCAAAGTGGAGTTGTTATGGGATTAAATGGCTGAACATGGAACATCTACCTTTAAGAAAAGTTACTTTTAAAATGTTTTATTTATACATATTTCATAAGACAAACTTCCTATATTGGTAAGGATAATTTCCCATGGAGTTCCTTCTAGCGTTCAGAATATCAGAAGATCAGTAGGTAGACAATATGTCCGCACAATGCATGATGATATGTACCAGTGTGGACCAGGGAGGATTGTATAACAGGAATGTAATTTGTATATGGTTAGATTAGTCAGAAATATGCCAGTGTTGTCACAATCCTTATGTGTCTATACAGCATTGTCACTTCAGAAACTGGTATGTTAGGAGCTATGATGATGAAAATCACTTTGCTGGTCCACCAGATAATATCATAACACTTCATTATATTAAAAAAATTATTTTTGTAGATACCTTAATACTGTGAAACCTTTCTTTTTACCTTTAGTTACCTAAATACTAATATGCCATTTTCTATAATTTTAAAACATGTGATTATGCAGAGTTTATTGGGATAATATTTATACTGTATCTTCCCTCCAGGCACACCATTTACATTCCTTCCACCATTCTTCGTAGGATGCTATTCACACCCAGAAGCCAGGCAAAGTACTCTGAAAATACATTGCTTGTGGAGACAGATCTGTTTTACCAACAAGCCCGTCTCACTGTATAATTTCAATGACTCTGATGAAGCACTGGGAAAACAGAATATAATGGTTGTCATCCATTCACCTCTAGGATGACATTAACTGCTAAAACTTTAATTCTTTAGTTTAATATTGAAACTGTCAGATTTTTTTTTCAGGGGGGGGGGGTTGCGGGGTAGGGTCTCACTGTAGCCCAAGCTGACCTGGAATTCACTTTGTAGTCTCAGGGTGGCCTCAAACTCACAGCAATCCTCCTACCTCTGCCTCCCGAGTGCTGGAATTAAAGGCATGAACCATCATGCCCAGCTTCTAATTATATTTTTAACTTTATCTAGATGATACTAAATCAGGACAATGTGCAGAGATGGAAAAAAATGTTCCTTTTATGAAATTGTGCTTATATCAGAGCAAAAAATAAAAGATTGTGATGGTTGTATAAGATTCATGTGTGCTTTATAAATTGTTTGACAAAAGGAAACACAATCTCATTTTAAATCACCATAAAATAAATTATTTGGGAATTAATTTACCAAAGTCAATGATGACTACAACTGTAAACTAAAATAATGTTGAAATAATTTTTAAAAATGAATAGAGGGCTGGAGAGATGACTTAGCGGTTAAGGCGACTGTCTCCTAAGCCTAACAACACTGGTTCCAATCTCCAGAGGTTCCAATCTCAGGTCCCACATTTAGCCAGATGCAAAGTGATGCAAGGGCGCAATGCTGAGTTGACCACAAGGGGGCGCACTCATCTGGATTTCATTTGCAGCAGCTGAGAGGCTGCTGGCACACCCATCTCTATCTGTCTTCCTCTCCTTCTCTCTTTGTCTCTCTCAAAAAAAAAAAAAAATGAATAATAAGGTGTCCCATATGTGTGGATTGAAAAAATTACTGCTATTAAAATTTCCTCAGTATTCTAAGTAGAAAAATGAGGCTACAACCACCATGTAAGCCACATCAGAATCCCTGTGATAATTAGCAGTGAAAAAAAAAAGAACAAATTATGTGTGGAATCTCAAAATACCCAGAATAGCTAATGAGGCTTTGAGCAAAATTAGGTATTACATAGTTTCAAAATCTATGTCAAAGCTAGAGCAATTAAAGTAGAATGATATTGGTATTAAAGATTGATACCATCTGAAGAGAGACCAGAGTATGATGTTAGCATGAGATAGACACACACCAATGGAGAATGACAGAGGGTTCAGAAATAAATCCAGGAACAAATCATCAATTTATTTTGGATACAGGTGCCAAGAACATGAGATAGGTCTAGAATGTTCTTTTTTATGGATATGATGTGGGGAAAATTGAATATCCATGTGAATAAGAGTGAAATTTAATCACTCTCTCATACCATGTACAGAATGGATTAACTGGTTAAACATAAGGTGTGAAACTAAAATTACTCAAAGAAAACAGGAGGGAAACTTCACGACTTTACTCTGGGCAATGATTTTTATATAACACCAAAAGCATAGCAAAAAAAAAAAAAAAAAAAAAAAAGGATTGTATAGTGCCGGAGAGATGATTCAGTGGATAAATGTGCTTCTTACTCACACACAAGGGCCTGAGGGTGCCTGAGACTGTCAGAGTTCAAATCTCCAGATCCCAGGTACAAAGCTAGGCATAGCCACATACCTGTAACTTTAGTCACACAAGGGAGCAGAGACCCAGGGGTCATAGGAGATCCCACAAGCTGCAGTATTAGTGAAAAGGAACTCTGGCTCAAAACAAAATGAAGCAGAAGAGTAATGGAAGGGACATCTGAAGGTCCACTCTATAGAAGAATGTACAGGATACCACAAGGGCACATACACATGCATACACCACACACACATACACCCGCATGCACGTATACACACACACACACACACACACACACACACACAAAAAATAAAATAAGTTAAAAAGAAATGTACAAAGACAAGTGAAATTGTACTAAACTAAAAGGCTCCTGAAAATAAAATTCCAGTTAACTTATGGAACAGGAACTGAATTAGCTCATTAGAAAACTAAAGATCAGTAAAGTTGGCAATGGACCTGAGTAAAGATTGTTGAAAAGAAGACATGCAAATTTGAGCCATATGGAAAAGATGCTCAACATCAGCAGTAATGAGGGAAATACAAACAAAACTCAAATTATATACAATTTGACACCTTTGAAAATGATTATCACAAAGAGGCAAAAAAAAAAAAATGGTTGGGGAGATAACTCAGTGAGTAAGGTATTTGTTGTACAAACATGAGGACCTGAGTTAGAATCCCCAACTCCCATTTAAAAATCCAGCAAAATGGTAGAGACAGGAAAACATCTGGGGCTTGATGGCCAGACAGTCTAGCAGAATCACTGAACTCCAAGTACAGTGACTGACAAATGTCTCAAAAAGAAAAAGGAAAAGAACAAAGGTTGTGAAGGGTTGAGGAAGGCACTGCATGGCAACCTCTGGCCTCTACATGTATGTGCATACATGTTACCCCCACAAAACATGCACACTAGCTGTGCAAATGTATATCCAATACACATACAAAGCAAAAGAAAACAAGTATTAGCAAGAGGTCAGAGAAAAAGGGAATTGTATATTATTGATAACCACATTAGCATAGCCATTTTCAAGAATAGTGTGAAGGTCCCTTAAAATAGCTACCTATTGGGCTAGAGAGATGGCTTAGCGGTTAAGGCGCCTGCCTGCTAAGCCTAAGAATGTTGGTTCCAATCTCCAGGTCCCACGTTTAGCCAGATGCAAAGTGACACAAGGGTGCAATGCAGCGCTTGCCCACAAGGGGGTGCACGCATCTGGAGTTTGTTCACGGTGGCTGAGAGGCTGCTGGCGCGCCCATTCTCTATCTGTCTTCCTTTCCCTCTCTCTCTGTGTCTCTCTCCAAAATAAATAAATAAATAAATGAATAGCTACCTATATGATCAAGCAATTCTATTGACTGTGTGTGTATACATAAACATTTGTGTTAGGTGAGATGAGCAACTAACAAAGATATTTGCAGAGTGAGAGATAGAGATCTAATTTCACTCTTCTATACAGGGATACGTGTATCACTCAACTTGCACAAAAATCAATTCCAAAGACATTACTGTAAGATCTGAAGCACTGAATGAAGAAAAAGTAGAGCAAACACTTCAATATATCAGCACGGACAATGAATTTCTAAATAGCACTGCAGCCACTCAGGAAATACTGCCAGTAATAAACACGTAGACCTCATAAAATTAAAAAGCTTCTGGGTGGGTATGGTGGTGCACACCTCTAATCCCAGTACTTTGGAAGCAGAGGTAAGAGGGTTGCCGTGAGTTCATAGGCCATCATGAGAATACATAGTAAATTCCTGGTCAGCCTGTGCTAGAGCAAGACCCTACCTCAAAAAATAAATAAATAAATAAATAAATAAATAAATAAATAAATAAAGCTTCTGCACAGCAAAATAAATCCTTAATTTAATGAGGATACAGCCTACAGAATGGGAGAAAAAACTTTGCAAGCTATACATTTAACACATGCAAACTATACAAAGAATTCAACAAACAGAACAATAAGAAATCAAACAACCCAATCAATAAATGAGTTGATGAAATGAACAGACAATTCACAAAAGAAGAGATACAAATTTCCAATAAACATATGAAGAAATGTTTCACTTCACTAGCCATCAGAGAAATGTAAATCAAAATTATATTGAGAATCTCTCTCACACTTGTCAGAATGGCAGTTATTAAGAAAACAACCACAAAGCTTGTGAAAATGTGAACAAAAGGACCCCTAATGCTAGTATAAATGTAAACTAATCTAGCTACTATGGAAGTCAATATGGAGGTTTCTCCAAAAACTAAAATTTCATTTTCCCATAACCCAGCTATACCCACTCCTGGATATTAACCTAAAGGACTCAGAAGTGACCTGCCTCAAAGATACTTGCACATCAATGCTTATTGCAGTACTATTCACAATAGCTTAGTTAAGGAACCAACTTCAGACTTCCAACAACAGAGGAATAAACTAAAAAATGTGATTGGCTCTTATGTGCAGATTGGTGATAACATAAATGTGATAAAATGAAATGAATGAAAACTAATAATACACAGTCCTTCACATTTTCAAGTTTTTGCATTTGCCTCACCAATCCTCAAAGGATAACTCTTAATCGTTCCAATTTAGTCTGCCTACAATGTTCAAAAAGTTGAGTTTCCCAGGCTGTGCTCTGAGGTCAGTGCCAAGTAAATCCCCTCAGAATTATTTTGAATATTTAAACCATTTTCTACCAATAGCATAGATATTACTATTGACCTCTTTGTAGAAATTGTTTCTTAAATGTGAGCAACAGCGTTTGTTTCTAGATCCACTTTAAAAACTAATATCTCTCAGGCAACCCACTGGTCTCTATAAAACCTTTCAGGGAAATCAAGGTAAGAAAGAAGTTAACCCTTTTTGCTACAATAACCGACTTTAAAAATATACAATTATCTGTATTCTTTATGATTTTTGTTCTTGTAATTCTAACATTTCATTTTTAAGATCATTAAAATCTTCCCTTTACCTTGATGTGTGTTGTGTAAGCACTAGACAAAGGATCATCTTCTTGTATCACTTCCGAATTTGAGAGAGGAGTCTAAATGTACCAAAAAATAAAAAACAGACAATAGCATATTTCATCATAGCAATAGAATATATTAGTAAACTTTTGATACTTTTTGAATTATGTGGTTTACTGTTTCAACTTAAATGAAATCATTTATTATTCTCTACAGTTAAATAGAATGGAAACTTATGAGTTATGCATTCAATATGAATTATATAAATTAGATTGGCAAGAATTATAATTTCAAATCTCTTTTAGATTTCTACTATAATGCTAGGGAGATTCTATTCCTATTCCTGGAAGAATTTAAAACAGAAAGTGAAGTAAAATATCAGCATGAAACATACCTGGTTGACCAAATTCTATGAAATAGGGACACTAAGAGAGCTGTTCTGTTTTGTGACTTCAAGATGACAAGAATAAGGTATTTAAGGAAAAATAACATATGGATTTTAAATATCTGCTTTTCCTATTGTTCCTAAACTTCAAATAATCTGAGATTTCAGAAGTTCAGTATTTTCACAAAACCAAAAAGAAGTCTACTTATTTGTTCCCCAAATAGTTTTCCTATGTTCCTGATATTTGGAGCATACTTGTGGTTAAATGACTATCTAGAAACAATGTATCTACAAATGAATAGAAGGGTCAATGGGATGTTTCAAAATAGTAGGAAGTACAGAGTAGATATTCAGACCAATCAATCAATAATTATCAAATTAACTAAAATTAATAAAAATGGATTGACAGAAAATGTTCTCTAAAATGTTATAAATGCTTATAAGGATGTATCTAATGGCCTATAAAAAAGTCTTTAAAATATCTAGAAACTAATAAATGTGAGCCTTAAAAAAGATCATGGGAGTATTAAGTGGTCAAACAACTAAAAATTGGTACTTTGGATGTGGCTTCCTACAGAGTCATTACTCTAAGTTATGAGCATATTTCTGAATGGTTCATAAAATGGTCAGAAAACTATTATCATTTCTAAATGTTCATGCTATTTTCACAGAACCAGAGCAAGCATGTCCTCACCATATCCATTGTGACATTATCCACTGTGAAATTATAAAGCACATAAAGAAAACACTAATTGGATCTCTAATACTTACAATGGAGTTATCAATTTATGGAACATAGCAGACCTAAGACTGTGTCTTTTTTGTTTGATGATTAAAATCATTATTGAAATTGAAAATAGAACAAAATATAAAGAAAAACAGGCAAAGGATAATATAATTTCATTTTATAGAGAAAAGTGATATTAACATTTTAAGGTGTCACCATATAGCATTTTTAACAGTGGTCTTTAAATATTTATTTGAAAATTAGGATTTTTTTTACATAAAACTTTTTATTTTATAATATTCTGTGTATATTTTATCATTTAAATGTACTAAGTACAATTTTAATGATTGTGTAATACACCCTCATATGTATGGCCTACATTTACTTAATCATACTAAATGATTACCACTTGTTTTGAATTTTTACTAAGTGCTATTAAAGTGAACATTATTTAAGTGTTTTGGTGGTAAAATTTATGTAATGATTATGCATTCAGCCTCACTGATGAAAGGATGTGAACTTTTAGGAATTTCCTTAATATGCTATCAAACTATTTTATATGGACTAAATCAAGTTATGCATTTACCAGGAATTCAGGTACAGCACCTCTTCACTATATTCTGGTATAACTGTACACATTATCGTTATTTTTGTAAAAAAAAAAATGCAGTTTGGTAGGTAAAGTAAACATAGTCTCATAGCTGTTTCAAATGATGCTTCTCTGATTAGTCATGATGTGAAGTATTTTAATTTTGAAAAGTTCTTTTAGACATGTTGTTATCCTGTATGTCTTCTCAGGGACCATTCCTATTCATGTGAGGGAGCTTTGCATAGACTAAGAGCATAGGAACATTATCCCATCTATGCAAATAATCACCTAATTCATGTTTGACAGGTGATTTTATTTGTGACATATTGCTTCCTCAATTTTCAACTCATACCTTCAATGTCTTAATTTTTTCATCATCACATGAATAGTTTTACAGTGTGTGCACAAATGGCATAAGTAACAGAACTTTTACCATAGCACATAATATTTTTTTTTCACTTCCATTCACAACACTCTTCCTACCCACCTCTCAAGGGTATAATTATCTTGCATATAGTATCCTTTTTCCCAAAGCATTTTATTTTTAAGACTATAATTGTGAGAATTGAAAGCAATAAATAACTATAAATATATAAATAAAATAATCTTTAATAAAATCTTTACTGTAGTAAATCAAAAATGACAATTGTGTTCACAAATAGGTGCACAGGCTTCAGTGGCACTAGCTGTATTCCTATTATTACACAATCATCATCATCATTTATTGCCAATTCTTGCATATTTTCTCAGACTGAAGCTATAGGCTCATTAATAATAGTTCTACTTCTTTCCCTCCACTGGAAACTATAATTTCATATTTTATGTTTACATAAATTTGACTTCTCTAGGGAACTTATGGAAACATCATCTATAGTATCTTTCCTTTTGAGTCTAGCTTATGTAATTAGCATAACATCTTCAGGGGTCATAGCTGCGAAATGTGTAGAAATTTCATTTATATTGAAGGTGCAATAATATTCCATAGCATATGTATGCTACAGTTTATTGATGGATTCATCTGACAATAAATATTTAATATGCCTCTACCTCTTGGATATTGTTCATCATGCTGCTATGAACATTGTTGGACAAAAGTAGTCTTTAGTAGCCTTTTAAACATTACTATTCATTGCTACATGTAAAATCTCCGAAATTTGTTCAGAAGCACTAATACTAACTGCTGACATTTAGACCATGAATTAGCCTTTCTTAACCCACAGAGAAATTTTTCATCTGGATATTTCTCTAGAGAAATTAACAGCTATCTGTGTGCATCCAGGTCAGAGTTCTTCTTGACAATGTGCTGGGAAAATACTCAACCAATAGACAAAACACGAAGTAGAACAGAAAGATTGGTTCTTGCTGAGAACTAGGCATGTACCAAAGCCCAGATACACGAGGCAGCACTGGGAAGCTGCTCCTCTTCCTTTGAGCCAAGGAGAACACAGACTTGTCTGGGGGCATGGTGTGAGCTGCTAACTTACTTCTCAACAATTGTTTTGCAGAGGACTCAGGAATGACTAAAGAAAATCACACCATGAAATATGAGTTTATTTTAACGGGATTTGCCGATCACCCTAAGTTGCAGACACTTCTGTTTATGGTATTCTCTGCCATCTATCTGGCCACCATGATGGGGAATCTGGGCTTGGTGGCCTTGATTTGTACCCAGCGTCAACTTCACACACCCATGTACATCTTTCTGGGTAACCTGGCTCTTGTGGATGCTTGCTGTGCCTGCGCTATCACTCCTAAGATGTTAGAGAATTTCTTTTCTGAAGACAGAATAATTTCTCTTTCTGAATGCATTATACAGTTTTATATTCTTTGCACTGTGGAAACCGCAGACTGCTTTCTTCTGGCAGCCATGGCCTATGACCGCTACGTGGCCATATGCAGTCCTCTGCAGTACCACACCATGATGTCCAGGAGACTCTGCCTTCAGATGACCGCAGGAGCGTTCATAGCTGGAAACCTGCATTCCATGATTCACGTGGGGCTTCTATTTCGGTTAGCTTTCTGCGGGTCTAATCACATCAACCACTTCTATTGTGACATTCTTCCCCTGTACAGACTCTCCTGTGTTGACCCCTATGTCAATGAACTTGTGCTGTTCATCTTTGCAGGTTCCATTGAGGTCTTTACGATAGGTAGTGTCTTGGTTTCTTATATGTTCATTGTTTTTACAATTTTCAAAATGAAATCCAAAGAGGGAAGGGTGAAAGCCTTCTCCACCTGTGCCTCACACTTTGTGTCTGTTTCATTATTCTACGGGTCTATTTTCTTCATGTACATTAGGCCAAATTTGCTTGAAGAAGGGGATAAAGATATACCGGCTGGCATTTTGTTTACAATAGTAGTTCCTGTATTAAATCCTTTTATTTATAGCCTGAGAAATACGGAAGTAATAAGTATCTTGAAAAAAATTCTGAAGAAAAAAATAAAGTTAAGAAAGTTTGAAATGTGACATCTACTGCAACTTAATATTTGAAATGCTGCAAATGCTTCCAAGTGAAATTACATAGGGAAATACACAAATGATAGTTAAGTAATTACTATATGCTCTATATAAAATGCAGTCAAAGTATGAAGCAAATAATGGGTGTGAAGACACACAGGATCAGTGTACCAGGACCTTTAAAAATTCCCAAAACAATCTCTGACTCCCCTTTTTTTTTTTTTTTTTTTTTTTTTTTCGAGGTAGGGTCTCACTCTGATCCAGGCTAACTGGAATTAACTATGTAATCTCAGGGTAGCCTCTGAATCCCTTTATTTTAAAACAGCAGTTAATAGCTGCTAGGGAAGAGAAGTGATTCTCATCTGTGGTATATCCACTGGTAAGTGATGAAAAGGAGTCCAGTAAGACTGAGAGTGATAAGACACAGTAATGTGGGGAGATATATATATATATATATATATATATATATATATATAGATATATGAGAGAGATACATGGGGAAGGGGATCAAAAAGAAAAGTAGAGACATAAGAAAAACACAGTTGAAGATATTGTCAATGCAATGGATATGCCATCTTTTAGTACCCCCAAAACTACACCAAAACTAATCCTTGGATTAGTTAGTGAGGACATTATCTAGTGAGGATACATATAGTAAGTAAATAAAGATATCAAATAAAAGTAAATGATACAGCTGGGCATGGTGGTGCACGCCTTTAATCCCACCACTCCGGAGGCAGAGGTGCGGGAACGTCATGAGTTTGAGGCCACCTTGAGACTACATAGTGAATTCCAGATCAGCCTGGGCTAGAGCAAGACCCTCCTTCTAAAAAAAAGAAGTAAATAACATAGCGTAAAATTGAAGTTGCTTTGGAGTTAAATGATTTAATACAACATATCATTCGTCAAGAGAAAAACAACTTAGAAAGTTTGATTTGTTCCTTGTGTGCATCCACAGTGTATGACATAATGAACTTGACTGCCCCTGGTCATGAAAAACTTGGGGACATTTCTTGGTAGTGAGGTAGACTATACTTGTCTGTGCAACTGCCTGCAGGGTAAGAAAGAGGCTCAACAGTAAGGATGGATGCTATGTAGAGACAGTATGAAGAGTGCCTGCTGAAGGGCTTATGTGAAATAATCTGGCTTATCTTTTTGTCATTGCAAAACATGCAGTTGTATAATGTGAAGAGAACTGAATGACCTTCCTGTGATAACATGAAAGAATTGTTCTCCACTTATTGGCTAACTATATATTTTTTGAAATCCTGACTCTTCTAGATACAAGGATACTGAAGGATCTACTTTTCTACCTCCTTAAAGGCAAAATGAGCAAGGAAAGGCACTAGTGGGATGCAACAAATATTCAAGTAGAAAATCATTCTGTAAGTGCTACTTCATTTAGGAAGATGCCTGTGCTGTGACCATGCATGCATCACTCCACAGCATTGTCACTTCAGAGACTGCATATTGAAAATTGACTGGATAATCAATCACTATCACTATCACTATCACAATCACTATCACTATTTATATGTACAAAGAGTAAAGTGTGTGGACATTTCAGTGCTGGTATGTCGAAGTTTTGTTAAAATCATAGTGTGGTATTTCCTTTTATCTGGATGCATTATTGACTATATTGATTAACAGAGTGCAGTAAAGTAAGAGAATCTTTGACACAATCAGCTCTGGGCACCTTGTTTACCTCTCTTCCATGGATCTCTCTTCTTGGAGAAAGCCTGAGCCCGGCAAAAGTGCTCTGAAGGTGCATTCATTGATGGGCCAGGTCTGCCTCACCACAAAGCCTGTCCCACTACAGAATTTTTATAAAGAAAGACAACTGCTCCTCTCTGCTCAGCTCATGCTGACGCTGACGCTGGAACTCTTCTGGACAATACGGTAACTGTCAGGTGGTAGTTTTAGCCTGTCTGGATGGGAGTCTACTAGGATTGTGTGTGGGGGAGAAATTAAAGCATGTGCTTTGATATGTGTCATGCAAAGTGACAACTGATATCATCATGAATTTCAAATTTGAAGTTTGCACTAATTCATTTATTTAAATAAATTGTTAACTTAATAAATATGATTTTTTTCATTGATTTGTCAAAGATGGTATATTTTATTATTAGAACAGTTTCATGCATTCCTTCAAAGAATATTTATGAAATTCTCTCTAGCAGTAACAGTGATGAAAGACATAGGAACAGGTATGCTGTGATACAAAATGCCCAATAGAAACTACATTAATTCCAAGCCTTTTCAGGGCATCTGTTTAATATATTAAAAATCCCATCTATGATAGCTAATGAGTTATGGATAATAAACTGTTATATTTCCTAAAAACATCTAAACTGCACTAACATTATCAAAAATACTCATATTTTATAGTCCTTTACAGTTAATACATACAAGTTGCAGAAATTCCGAAAACTGTGGTAATTTTAAATGTTTTTAATTTAGTTTACAAGGCTACAACAAAAAGAGCAATGTTATAAATATTTCTAAGGGAAGTAAGTGATTAGCTATTCAAACTGAAAAGCCAAGCCCACTGCCTGGAACTCACACATAAAGCCAAGCACAGCAGTGGCCCCGCCTAAGCAAACACTCTGGTTTCCTCCAATCTCTCCCCAGCAGAAGCCTCTGCCTTCCCCAGCTCCCCAGCGATCCCTGTCATTGACGCTGAGCTGGGAAAATCCACGTTAGTCTCTAGAATAACGTTTTCCACGTGACCTCTTCTCACCTTCTTTGGAAAATAACAGACAAAATACAATTCCTGTTTTTACCTAAGACTGACTGTAAAACATGGTCTCTTTCTTGTTTTCTATGCTTTTTGTTTTGCATTTTTTTAATATTTTATTTTATCTTATTTTATTTTATTTTTTGGTTTTCTTTGGTTTTCTGAGGTAGGGTCTCACTCTAGCTCAGGCTGACCTGGAATTCACTATGTAGTCTCAGGGTGGCCTTGAATTCACGGCAATCCTCCTACCTCTGCCTCCCAAGTGCTGGGAAAAAAGGCATGCACCACCACGCCTGGACTTTTTAAATATTTTATTTATTTATCTATTTATTTATTTATTTGAGAGACAAAACTCCCTCAGCCCCCCGCAGATGTCCTCGCATATAAAGAGAGAATGGGCATGTCAGGGCCTCCAGCCACCCCAGCAAAGGGGGAAAAAGGTAATTTTAGAAATTTCTCATCACACTGGGGCTGACCGTACTGTGATAAGAAAAGAGGAGGTCCACCTTGTGCATGTGGCTCACATGGGTACTGGGGAATCAAACCTGGGTCCTTTGGCTTTGCTGGCAAGCACCTTAACCACTAAGCTATCTCTCCAACCCTTCTTTGCAATTTTTTTTTTTTTAAACTAAAACAACTTCATATACTCGTTAAACAACAATTGTAGGGTCTCACTCCTTGCCCATTATAAAGGCTGACCTGATTTGAGAAAAATAAATGAGAGAATGATAGCGCTATTCCAGCCATTCCCAGTCTCAACAAACTTTCATGGCTATTCTTGAACTCACATCAATCCTCCAACCCATCTGATCTCCAAGACCTTGCCTCAGCATCCCAAGTGCTGAGATTAAAGGCAAGCACCACCTCACAAAGCCCAGCACTTTGCATTTTTTAGAACTTTACTGTATGAACATATTGCATAATGGTCATATTCCTATTAATTATGCTTTAATGTTCCCTCTCCCTTGCCCCTCATTCCACTGAGGGTCTTCATCAGCGGGATCATTGGTATTTGTTGTGGGGTCAAGAATGCACCAGTCCGTCTCAGAATATTCCTTCTGGTGGGGACAATGTCTCAGAATATTCCTTCTCACCCGGTGGCTCTTACACTCCTTCCACCCACTCTTTGGCAATGTTCCCTGAGCCTTGGTAGATGTATTAGTGTTTCCTTTAGGGTGGAACTCTCACCATTGCTTTGGTTTTTTAATTTAATCAAATTGGTACCTTTTTCATATTTATTTTTCCAGATGTATAAGGCAGCTTTCATTCAGGCTAGCCTCTGTTTCTTCCCCAGAGAAGGTTGGATGCTACTAGAAGAATGGAGTCTTCTCCCAAGCTTTACATGGCCCACCTTCTCCTCCCCTTGATCTCGTTTTGAGGTTTACAATAAGTGAAAATAAGAATTAAATAAAACTTATTATCTACTTAAAAGAATAAAATTCATTCTTTTAATCATTTTTAAATTAAAAAAATGGGAGCTGGAGAGATGACTCAGGGGTCTTGCCTGAAAAGCCTAACCAGGTTCTGTTCCCCAGTACCCATGTAAAGCCAGATGCACAAAGTGGCACATGCATCTAGAATTCGTTAGCAGTGGCTAGAGGCCCTAACATGTCCATTCTCTCTCTGTGTGTGTGTCAATCTCTCTCTTTTCTCTCTCTCTCTCTCTCTTCCTCTCTCCTCTTTCTCTTCTATGTCTCTCTCTGCTTGCAAATAAATAAAATATTTTGAAAAAATAAAAAATGGTATGCTGGCAACTTCGTTAGCAAAAATATTTTTCATAAATCCAGTACTTGGAATGAGCAGCAAGCATTACATTAAAATTTTCTTTGAGGGCT
The DNA here is from genome assembly GCA_036365145.1 of Orientallactaga sibirica. Lineage (NCBI taxonomy): Eukaryota > Metazoa > Chordata > Mammalia > Rodentia > Dipodidae > Orientallactaga > Orientallactaga sibirica. Next base: position 11,857,603 of record JAEOAD010000114.1, on the reverse strand, counting down.
GGAGATATTGCTCAACAGCTAAAGGCACTTGTTTGCAAAGCTCGAAGTTTGATTCCCCAGTACTCACATAAAGCCAGATTCACAAAGTGGTGCATGTATCTGGAGTTCGTTTGCAGTGGCTAGAGGCCTTGGTGCAACCTATACTCTCTCTCTCTCTCTCTGTCTCTCTCTCTCTCTCTCTCTCTCTCTCTTAGATAAATAAAATATTTTTTAATTTTTTCTTCAAGCTATTCTATAAACAGTGACCCTCAGGCCTTCCTCACTGTCCAAGTAGATTCTTCATGCTACTGTTAGTTTTCACTTCTCACATCTCTCCTTTCTTCTCCTCCCTCTCCTTCCCTCCCTGCCCTCCTCTGTCTTCTCTCTTTCTATCTCTAGGCCCATCTAACACAAGAGGCCAGACAGAAGGGGAAAACATATTTTTGTTCTTCTAATGCCAAGCCATCCTTTTCGGAACTAACAAAGATCACATTCAGGAGAAACTGGCTGTAAATGGTTTCTGTGTGTGATTATTCTTTAGGAGGTGCCCTTGGGATCAGTCTTGTATAACACAAAGAAGAATTTGGCCAAGGGAGAAATCCCATGCAATATGGGCTCCTGAAGGCTAAGCCAACTCACAAGAGTCCTACAACTAAAGGCTTTAAGAAATCTCATAAGATGTGCAGCTTAAGAAGAGCACTGGGGAGATGGCTTAGCAGTTAAGGCACTTGCCTGCAAAGCAAAGAACCTAGGTTCAATTCCCCAGGACCCACTTAATCCAGATGCACATGGTGGCACATGTATCTGGAGTTTATTTGCAGTGGCTGATGGCCCTGGCGCACCCATTCTCTCTCCATTTCCTTCTCTCTCTCTCTCTCAAATAAATAAATAAATTTTTTTAAAAACTTGAAAAATAAGGGCAAATTAGATAACAACATTAAAAATTAAGAAGGTATTCACATCATCAAAAATGTATGAAACACTATGTATAGATCCAAGGAACAAGAAGCTATATATAAAAAAAAAAACATTTAGAAGACAGAAACATGTAATCATTTTAAACTACAGGTAGGTAAGATCTGTTAAAAAAAAATCAATAAGCATTACATGATTGTTGTGTATGTGAGTATAGTTCCTCTACTGATGGTGGCCAGAGACAGAAAGGACATCTTCTAGACTAACTTTTGAACTGTAACCAGGAACGAAGTGGTCCCAAGACCAGCACTGTGCAGACCAGAAAGAGAAGGTCTGTGCTGAGAGAAGGCCCCCAGATTCTAGATTAGGCCTGCATGCAAGTGGACCAGAGCTGGGAAAGGAGTTGGCCTGCAGGATGTCACTTTGCTTCCAGAGATCCACTGAAGACAATGAGATGGTCAGAAACCATTACTGGAGTTATTAGGATCGGAACGTGAGAGTCCTTACACGCCACCACGCCCCAACAAGCCAGATTCAGCCACCCATCCTCAACAAGCCAATTGAACAAACAGACAATGATGAAAGCAGAACATACTTATTCAATGTGGCCACTTTGGAAGGAGGGATAAAGACCTCCAGTGACCCTGCCAGGCCCATCTTCAGGAACCTGATAGAAGGTTCGGGTTAAAATGTAATGGGGCATGCCTTTAATCCCAGCACTAGGGAGGCAGAGGTAGGAGGATCTCCATGAGTTCCAGGCCAGCCCGACAATACATAGTGAATTACAGGTAATCCTGGGCTGGAGTGAGACTCTATCTCGAAAAAAAAAAAAAAAAAAAAAAACTTAAGAAGAGGTATTCATAGCTACCCAGACCCAGTCAAGGAATGAACCTACCCATCCCATTATCTCAACTCCAATCCTACCTGCAACTTGGAAGATAAATTCAAGTACATGGAGGAAAAATTCATTAAGGAAATTGAGACACTGAGAAAGAACCAAAAAAAAAAAAATGTGAAAATGAAAAAAATCAACCAATTAAATAAAAGTCACCATGTAAAGCATATCAAGGCAAGTCCACACAGAATAAATTTCAGGGAGAAAGGATAAGGTCAACATAAGAATATATTCAGACATATATAAAGAAAAAAACTAAGGGACATTACAAAAATTTCAAATAAATCTGAGATACATTCAAGAGACCAAACTTAAGAATCCATGGGCAGAAGGAGCTTTGACAAAGTCTAAACCATAAATAAAAACAATGATAAATTTAATTATTAGCTCATTTTACAAGAAAATATACAACATATACATATATATATATGCATATATATATATGTATGTATGTATATATATATATAAAAACTATCCAGCTGTACAAGTTCTTTTGAATTATTTTGGTTTAATTGTTCAGAAAATATAGGTAGGTCCTTGTGGAATAAGGCAATGCAATTTTCAATATAATTTACTTCCAGCAACTATATGTTATCTTTGTTTTTTTTTTTAATGTTCCGAGGTGGGGTCTGGCTCTATGAAATTCACTGGCTGACCTGAAATTCACTATTAGTCTCATGGTGGCTTCAAACTCACAGCGATCGATCCTCCTACCTCTGCCTGCTAAGTACTGGGATTAAAGGTGTGCGCCACCACGCCCAGCCTCATTTCATCCTTTTATTAATGATGAACTTCATAGTTGAGTTGGCTTAAGTTATCTTCATCTCTTTGTATTATAATTTTATGCTGTGTCTTAGTGGTGGATGAATATGAGAGCAGGGAGAACAAAAACTAGTCAGTCCTGTTTAGGAAGTTTCCAAGAAAGGCAGCTCCCTTTTATCAGAAAGGCAATACTAGGGTGGAAAAACATGTGTTATCGAGTTGGTATGCTAATTTGGGAGAAATGAGTCACATACCCAATACCAAGATCCCAACTACAGCAACATCCTTGGCTCTGGCAAGAGAAGAATCCACACCAGAACCCAGGCAGAGCAAACAAGTAGAGGGCGAACTGAGCAAGGGGCCACGGTGAAAGGCTGCCTCTAGTGTCTGCCCTTGTAAGTCTTGGTCTAGTATTTCTCCTCCCTTTGCCCACCCATGGGCAATCCCTGGTGACCCCTTTCCATAAATAAACAGTCTTTCTTGGAAGCCCCTTTTACTCACAGTGTAGTCTATTAAAATTAGAAGCATTTGGACTGGAGACATGGCTCACAGTTGAAGTGCTTGCCTGCAAAGCCTAATGACCCAGGTTTTATTTCCCAGTACCCACTTAAACCCAGATGCACAAAGTGGTGTGTGCATTTGGAGTTCGTTTGCAGTGGCTGGAGGCCCTGGCAAACCCATTCTTCCCACCCCACACTTGCAAATGAATAAAATCTTTTTAAAATATATATAGATGCATTAAATGCAGGGCTATGTATAAAGGCGCAACTACCCAGAATGCTGAGACATTCACTAGGAGAGAGGGCACTGGTGTCATGTACAGGGTCCTCAAGGAGGAATACCACAGGAGCCTTTCTCATTTTCCCCAGAGTCCTGCCCTTCCTCTCACCTGATCATCTTGGCTACCTCAAACACAACTAAAAGTACTCATATTCTTCTTCCCCAATGTCCCTGTCCTTGCTATTTTAACCTTAACATTTGTGTGAAACAGTCCATAGTCTCAGAGAATTCTGTCCATCATGACAGGAAAAGTGTGGCAAAGCAGCTCAGCTCAGTTCATGTCTTGGCCATCCAGGAAGTTCAGAAAGGGGAACACCAGTGCTTTCTTTCTCCTTCCCCCCTTTTGTTGTCTAGCCTGCCAGCCCATGGAATCCACATATTTGAGAGAAAGCGGCATGAACGAGAATGAGTGAGAGCAGAAACCTTTTACTGCTAAGTTATTCATGATTCCGATATCATTTTGCAACAATGTATGGGGTTGTGACAGTGCTTTAAGAAGCTGGGCTGTGGATATGCAACAGTCAGTCAAGGTGTCATCTTGGAAACAGAGACCAGGCCCTTACCAGACGCCAAACTTGCCAGCTTCTTTGTCTTGTATTCTGTTCTTCATAAATTACTCAACCTCAGGTATTCTGTGATAGCAGCACAAGATGGACTAAGATTCTGACACACACACACACACACACACACACACACACACACACACAAAACCATGTTATTTACCAACTGGTGTTTAGCATTAAGCATTAAAGGGCCAAAAGTTTCACTCTGGTGCAGACCTGTTTGAGCAAACGGACAGAAATATAAGCATGAGGGCTGGAGAAATTGTTCAATGGGTAGAGTGCTTTCGGCTCAAGCATGAATACTCGAGTTCGAATCCTCAACGCATACAGAAAAATGCCAGGCATGTCGGTAAGAACCTGTAATCTTAATGCTAGGAAGGCAGAGACAAGAGATTCCCCAGGGATTCCTGGCTAGCTTGCATAGCTGAAGGGAACTCTGGGTGCAGTGAGAGACCCAATCTTGGAAAATAAGGTAGAATGCAATTGAAGAAGACACCCAACGTCCATCTCTGGCCTCCACATGCACACACACACACACACAAAAGTGCATACATACGCACACCACACACCACACATATACAAGCACACCAAAATGTAAGTTTGAAAGCAAATATTGCACCTTGAGATGTGTGAACAGCTATAAGCCTGTCTATTTTGATGGAAACTTTAACTTGCAAAGCACAAATTCCACCCTGAAGTTCAGCCACAGGACAAGCCACTCAGCTCAGAATGCTACTGGCTCCACCGGGCCTGACCACAGACCCAGCAAAGGCGGCTTCTACCCCACCTGCTGTGTGAGCCTCCGGCAATGCCTAGCATTTACTGAGCACTTTATGGAGATGTGTTCTGAGCACTTCCCAAGATGTGTCTTCTTTTTATCCTTCACCATGACTTTCTCTCAATAAATAAATAAATAAATAAAGTAAAATATTTTTCAAAAAGGGTTTCTGAAAGTTCAGTGACCAAAAATTAATTCCAAATTAAACTAGTAAGGAATCCCGGTTATCCACAGCAGCACTTGCCTGCTTTGCATCTTGGGTTATGCTGCTGCTGCCTTGGTTCTGGACACACGACATGCACTCTTAGCGCTGCACATGCTCTCCCACTGTGCAGTGCTAATGAATGCTGGCAGAGACACGTCACTCAGATTTCAGACAGCTATGTGCTAGGAACTGCACTGTGTCGACTCTTCTGCCCTTAACATAATGGTTCAATTATGGACTTAATGCGACAGAAGCTACCTTGATTTTCCAGAAAGTATATTGCATATTCATCCTCAAGACCATCTCACTGGGCTGGAAACGAAGATAGTCACTCATCACTTCCTTCCTAGTTTAACCAATAGAAAGAATGTGATGAAATAAGCTGTTGTTATGGAGATCTAATCACTCAACCTACAGTCCCAGAGTGGTTTCAACCTTTCCAGTGCTTTCAATTTTCCTCGTTTGTTACCTGTAGTCCAGGATGGGGTGAATATTGAAATTGGAATCACTTTCTATTACAGATACATTTTAATTTTACTAGGTTTAATTTCTAAATTTAACCTTATCATAGGGATGCAAGGGGCAGAAAGAGTTTACATCCTATCTGAGGTTGCAGGAATCCACCAGGAGTTTTGAAACCTAAGGGGAGAGTACTTACACTTGGAATTGCAGGACTTCCGGTTGCCTCCTGCCAAGTCTGAACTTAGTCCTCACACTGGAGAGTCCTGTGCTTACAAGCACTCCTCACCCATGTCACCAGCCCAGGAGAGGGTGAGGGATTGAGGTCTGCTTAAAGGGCCCATTAGCAGTTTATGAGAATGCTGGGCAGCTCAAAAGAGAAGGACTTCCAGAGGGCAGGCGCTGTGCCAAGTCTGTTTACTCCACTGTCTCTGACAATCACGTAAGACTGAATTCAAATTCTAGCCTTTAAGCTAGCTGACTACTGGAATCACTTCTCAGTGTGTGTGTGGTGGACATGCACGTTTATGTGTGCACATGTGCATGCATGTGGAGATCAGAGGTTGATATCAGGTGTTTGCCTCAATCACTCTTCTTATTCTATGAAACAGGGATTCTCACTAAACCTGGAGCTCACCTGATTCAACAGGTTCTCTGGCCAGAAAGCCCCCAGGATCCTCCTACCTCTGCCTCCCAGCATTGAGATTACTGGGAACAGTGTCACATTTTTAAGCTGGAACTGGGGACCCAAACAGGTCTCCGTGCTTGCATGACAAGAATGTTACCAAAGGAGTCATCTCTCCAGTCCCTGGAATCATCTTAAGGTTTAAAACTTTGAAGTGAATTAAACACTCAGCTTCTCTGAGTAATTCACAAGTTTGGGTTTTTTTGTTTTTTGTTTTTTTTTAACAGAGGGGAGAGAATTGACACACCAGGACCTCAGCCACTGCAAAAGAACTCCAGGCTCTTGTGCCACTAGTGAACATGTGAGATCTTGCATGTGCTTGTTTGTGTGTCTAGCTTATGTGGAATCTGGAGTCAAACATGGGTCCTTAGGCTTTGCACGCAAGCACCTTAACCGCTAAGCCATCTCTCCAGCCCTAATTCATAATTTTTCAGGGAAATTATAATGTAGAGAACTGCTTCATAGACAGTAACCCCAACCCTCAGAATGAAAACTCATAATTAGCATTTTTAAATCTATGTGTTATATGTATTTGTAAATGCACACACGCCCTAGCATGCATGTGGAGGTTACAGAACCACCTCCCATGTCTAGTTGTTCATTACTGCATAAGCCAGGCTGGCCAGGACACAAGCTTTCAGGGAACCTATGGTTACACACAATTGCACTATCATAACTGGCTTTATGTGGTTTCTGGGGATCCATACTCAAGTTGTCACACTTGCACAATGCTTCATTCATTCACCCTTCCCCCAACCCACACTCTGCCACAGTCCTTTAACCACTGCACTTCACAGCTGGGAAGGAGGGCTTGGACAGGCGAAGAGAAGCCTGGAACTGTAAGATCACCTTGTCCTGACTGACACTCAGCACCATGCTGCTCTGGTGGAGGGCCGGGCCCAGCACTGACACACACATCACACACACTTGTAAACAGATGAGGAGAAAAGGTGGCGGATATGTGATAAGTTCAACCCCAAATCCCCATCTTAAGGAATGTGTCACTTTAAATGGAAGTTTTCAAAAGCTAAATTTTATAGAGACTTAGAAAATGTGTAATAAATATTCAGAAATGTCTAAACTGGTCAAGCAGTGACAAATCAGTAGAATTTCTTAGAATGAGCTTTAGCTTTGAACAGGTACCTTGGGTATTTTGCAACAGAGTAGGAAGACTGTGAAGGAAGGCATCATGGGGGATGAGAGCAAAAGAATCACAGATATTGGGGAACATAGCAATAATGAGAATAGAGGGTTGGTAGAATAAGAAGGGCTAAAAAGTTGCAGGACAGGTAAGGTGAAGTTCACACCCTCAGCCACCAACACCGAGTCAATGGATAAAAGATGACCAGCTACTCAGTAACTCAGACAACTTAAAAGATTAAACAGAGAAGTATCACACCTCTAAACCTCTGCAGATAGATTGAAAGTAATTTAAGTTCAATTTTGCTTTCTACAAGTTTGCTTTGTATAAATGTTTACATGTCAAATAACCCATTGATTTAGCTAACCATAAACCTCGGACACTGAAGAAAACTTAATGACTATGGTAACTTCTTCATTGGGTAAATAATCAGTTTTTCTCTTTGCAATATAGGATTTGCACATAACGAATGTGCAGGACACTGGCATTTATCTGGAACCTGACCCAAGGAAAAATGTTACCTTCTACATGTCAGGACCCCTGATAAGCTGATCAAGAATTCCTACACATAGATAGGTACTCTCGTTTTACTCCTCTCTCAGGTATGAGTCATTATTCCCTTACCAGGGCTGAAAGGACAAACACTCCACCCTTCTGTTCCTGAAATACCTGCTTGTACCTTCAGAGCTACCCGTTAGCTAGGAACTCTCAAGAAGATTTGTGATCAGAAAATTTGCACAATTCAACAAATTTTCACCTTAAGTGAAAACTCATACAAAGATTAAACACTGAAATGCCAATATAGTATGGACCTTAACAGGACGTGACTGGATATGTAAGTTTGAACAGTGCTAGTCTGAAATTTAGTGCTGTTTCTGCAAGAAATAAGCCCTAGATTTGTTCTACGAATTCCCCCACATACACATACATACCCACGCACTTGCACACGTATTGACACATATTACTGAAATCAAAGTACTATGATATAGCTAGTAATCACATGTAGTGTTATCTGAACATTCTTTTAGAATTGCCCTCCCTTTTTGTTAAATTTTTGGTGTTTTCATGGTTATCCTTCAATTCTACTCAAGTAGCTTATAGAAAATACTTATCCATGTCATTTAATCATTGGAGCTATAAAACTAGTCTTAAAACATTTCCTAAGTGACCATCAAATTTATGTTTTTAGAAAAATTGGAAATTAATTTTACTTTGAGGGTTGCTTTCAATGACTACCTGGAAAGACAAACAGGATTCACCTTGTCAAAATGGCTTGCCATTAGCAACATCCCACAAAATAAATAGAGAAAACAAGTCCTTTCAGGAGAGTATGTTGTCAGCTACTCTGCAATGTGCTAAAAAGCAAATTAACACATTCAGCACAGGGGCTAGTGGTGCTGGCTTCCCTGTTCAAAGACATTAATGGTGAGGCAGGAATCTCAGAAGTCCAAATCTGACTTGATCTCCACATTAGACTGGTAGAGCCGACAGGCACAGAAAACTGAGGAGGACGCAGGAACACAGTGTATCGTAACCTGCTCATACAAATGCCATCCTTCCAATAATTCTTAAACCCCACTCCCAAATGTTGTTTGTTCACTTACCCTTCCACAGAAGCTGGCAAAAGACAATGAAATTTGAATTAGGACTAGGACTAGGCTAATGACAACAGGACTGCAAGCCCAGCTACTCAGCACGTAGGATGTTGGAAAGTCCAGGCCAGCCTGGCTACAGAGAGGATTCAAGGCGAGCCTGGACAACTTAATAAGACTGTCTCAAAAATAAAAAGTACTAGGTATGGTTGCACATGCATGTAATCCCACCACTTGGGAGGTAGAGAAAGATCAGAAGTACAAGGTGAGCCTTGACTACTTAGTTTGAGGCCAACCTTGCCTACATTAGGTCCTATCTCACAAAGCCAAAAAATAAAAATAAGTAAATAAATAGCAGCTGCAGATATAACACAATGGTAGAGCACTTGCTTAGCATAAGCAAGGCTCTGAGTTCCATCCCCAGTACCAGGCAAGAAAAAAATTAGAAGCCCCAGTAACTACCACATCACAAGCAAGTGGCTTCAACATAACTAGTGCTGACTTTTAGATAGAACTGACTTATTTCTTTACGGAAAAACACAAATAGCCACAGCCTTAGTTGAGTTTACAGGAAACTAGTCACATTAAATATACTATATAGAGATCACAAAACTAGTTCAAAAACATGCTTCCGGTTCAAAATGTAACATCATCTTATTTTCTAATGAGGAAAGGGATTCCCACATTTTCTAGAAGACAGAAAGACCAAGTACAGCATAGAAAGACAGGCCTGGAAAACAACGTTCTTCCTGCAGAGATCCACAGATTCCCGTTCTTCATCCCAATTATGTGGAGAGCTTTAAATCAACTTACACATGCTACACAATTCTTGTCACATTTTTATTTTTTTAAAAAAAGACAGCTTTAGGATATGGTAAGAAATTACTAAGTTACATTTTTTAAATCTGTTAATGCTAGTGTAATGGAATAAATAAATAAGATTTTTAAAGTTTGATGTTTATAAACATATTTATAAAAAATGACTGAATTAGAAGACATTATTAAATGTTGGTACACACACCAGGAAGGGATTTAGGCAAGGAAAGGCACATCATTTCACCACATACAATAAAGACCCTAATTGGAGGTGAGTGGACAGCTGTAGCCGTAGATCTTGTGGTAGTATCCCCAGTTCTGGGGCTGTGGTGGTGGGGGGTCATCATGGTAGAACCTTCTCTACGGTACTTAGCTGCATAAACAGAAAACAGTTAGGGAATTCACTCTGCGATCCTAGTATTAGGTTTAAAAGAAAGTATTCCTTTAATAAGCCTGGTGTGTGAGGGGGGAAGAAGCAAAAATTCAAGATGGTTGGTATTAACCAAAATTCCCAGTGAGTTTTTTTTTTAATTATAATATAAAATTAATCTGCTTGTCTGGATGAATTGGAAATTTGCAATTAATTAAAGTTAAAATTTCAAGTAAACATTAGTTTTCAGTTTTTTCCCCTGTAGATAAACAGTATAAATAGTTGTCATAGTTTACCGCCATCTACCAATGTTTAAGTACAAGGATGTCAAATTATTTTGCAAATTTAAGAAGCCTAAGTCTAAAAAGAATATTAATGCTTCTAGCTGACTGGCTGTCTACAATAGGAAAGTAAACATGAAGTTCTGACAGTGACAACAAATTTCCCCCAAAAAAAAAAGTTTTTAGTTCAACAGACAGTTACTCCATTTACTGGAAATTAGCAGGCATTACCAGAACTTGCTCTGGGTCAAGTTTCCACTGCCCATGGTCTTTGACAAACTTGTGTCAAGTCTCTATACATTTCTTTGTCTGATCTTTGAACCTAGATTGGCTTGACAGAAAGATGGAGTCACTCAGAGTAAACCAAATAAATTTTAGTGGTATTAAGTATATATCATAGTGATGTATGTATGGATAAAATAGTATGTCCACAAAAATTAAAAATAACTGGGGCGACAAAGAAAAATACCCATACTAAAAAATATTAAAAATGGCAATTTCACAGCAGGCAGCTTCCCATTCAGGCCACACGGTATGCCTTCATTAAGGTGTACTCTTTCCGGTTGGTGTGTGCTGCCCAAATGAAGAGAGCAGAAGCCATGAACTGTAAGGGGGCGGAGACACATGCCAAGCAGAAGGACCATCCAAATTCACCAGATACATTCTTAGGCAGCACTAGTTTCTTATGGAGTAGTACAATTCCAGCAGCATAGCAACTTGCAGAGCCCAGTGTACACAGACCTGGGAAGAAATTCAGAAAACAGAGTTAAGACATGGCCAGTAAGCACACAGGAACAAGCTTCTCAAACAACATGCACCAGTCCACAGTACAGAGACATTCCATGGCCACAGTCACAGTTCTGATCCATAAGGAGACAGGAAGAATCCAAAAGTTAAGACGAGACCCACCTGCAAGAAGGTGGAGAATGCCTGTGGCGATGGTGGGATACAAGCTCCGGCAGATACAGGCACAGAGTCCAATCAAAGCCCCAAAGCACATCAAACCTAGACTAACAAAAGGTAAAAGAAACTGGCAACGCCACAGATCTGGTTTTAAAGAGAAGAAAGAGGAAAGGAAAGGAAAAAGGAAAGGAAAAAGGAAAGGAGAAAGGAAAGGAGAAAGAAAGGAAAGGAAAGGAAAGGAAAGGAAAGGAAAGGAAAGGAAAGGAAAGGAAAGGAAAGGAAAGGAAAGGAAAGGAAAGGAAAGGAAAAGGAAAGGAAAAAGAAAAGAAAAAGAAAAAGAAATATTACCATGAGTTCAGATCAACTTCCTACATGGCAATTTCGTTCATAGTCTAATGAGTTCATTATTCAGAAGGATGCTTTGTCCTGAAACAAATAAAAGGTCCCTAACATACACATCTTGAATTAATCCTCCCAACAGCTATTAATATTGGGCACTATTATTATTTCTATTTTATAATTAAAGAAACAGGGCCAACACTCATATATAAATTATACAAAGTAACATGGTATGTGAAGAACCAGGATTTGAAGCAAAAATACTGTCCTTCTCTAGACAAAATCAAAAGTCCTTAAATGATCTAAGGCAGTAATAAGTAAATGAATGGTGACTACAAATGACTTGTCCTCTAGGACACAACATAGTGGGTCTGGAATAGACCAAACATGGGACTTTTCACTATCAAATTCTTTTGGTGTTCGTTTTACTGTGTAGAACTTCATGAAAGTCTTTGTTTCAAAATACCTACCCTTCAACTTCTGCTACCAATAAACCTCTTCCTCTCATATTAATTGAAAAGATGAATAGTTGAAGTTTATTCAGTATTTCTTCTCAAAATCTGGTCATTATTCCAGGGAAATTCAAGTTAATCTCTGAGGCCCTAAAGACTGAAGCTCAAATTTGAAGCCGGCACTTCATAGGCAGCCTTGCCACCCAGAGTGGAATGCTCATCACACTGTTTGGTTCTGACGTCCACTCTTGTTGCTATGACCCAGAACTGGATGAACACTCCTGGCAGGATGGATACTCACTGACTCACTGAGATTACAGCCAACCTTTTTTTCTTCTTTTTTGAGGCAGGATCCCTCTAGCCCAGGCCAACCTGAACTCACTTTGTAGCCCAGGCTGGTCTTGAACTCACAGCAGTCCTCCTACAGAATCCCAAGTCCTGGTGTTACAGGTGTGAGCCACTAAACCTAGCTAACAGCCCACTTTTTTTTCTTCAGATATGTTTATATTAACTTGGGCAATGAAGTGTTCATTTCAAATGTCGGAGTTTATCATTTAAACCTACTGAATTTCCTCTTAGTTTGGGCACATTAATAACATCTTTTGGAGATCCAGCCTCCACTCCACTAGCTGCTTCCTTCACCTTCAAATGATTTGAAATTTGGTAAATATGTTACCCCTAGAATGGAGCCCACTGGAATACTATTAGAGAACTTACTTCATGCTGCCATTACGTACTAACATATCATATTCCAAAAACAGAGTTCAACCAAACACAAATTTTTTCTTTTTCTTCCTAATTCTCCAGACTGAGATCAAAATACTCACAGGTCCGAAGTAGATCAATTCCACTATTGTGGTTTCCAGGGTCAACAAATTTCTCCATGAACTGCTCAGTTAGTGTGAAGCTGATGCATTTTGGAGCCACATCAAATGATTCTGGAATAAGAATGACTGCTTGTTACTGCCATTAAAAATACGTCACAATTGTCTCCTTCAGTAATTATCCTTTGAAGTAAAAAATGGTGTAGGAAGATGTTCCCAGAGGCATAGGTAACTCTTTGGCCCTGATTGACACACAGTTCTCTCCATGTCAATGGATACCACTGGGTGTCTGTCAGAGGCAATCTAAAGATACAGGCAAAAGGAAAAAAAAAAAACATAGGGGCAGTAACATGAATGGCAGAGTAGGTATGTAAGACTAGGAAGAATGGACAAGCACACAAAACCTGAAGTAAGAATTTTTTTTTTTTTTTATCTTCTCTCCTGAGCTTACTCTACCACCCATTCCCAGGGGTGACACAATTATACATTTCCGGTTCCTCAGGTTAGAAGTTTCTGAGTCACTCTTGCCCATATACACTCTAAAAGGAGATCCTAAAAGTTCTTTCTTCAAAATGTATCCAAGGTCCAACTGCTGCCCAGTGTTACCATTATAACCTGATTCACAATCACCTCTTATGTAAATTAACTGCAAAGGGCACCTAACCAACCCCTAGTTTCCACCCTTCTGCACCCATGTCTACACATCAGCCAGGGTGACAGGTCAGTTTTCTCTCAAAATGGGGCTCAACACCCCATCACATTGGTCTCCATGGTTCTAAGGGTAAAAACATCTTCACAAAGCCTTGAGTGTCCCCACAGCCCGGAACATGCCCTGTGTCTTCATAACTAGAACAGGACACTGCAATGAATGCAACTGCCTCCCCTTCCTCTGTATACTGCCTCCACTTCTCACGATGGTGAACTACCATCCTTTGGAATGCATGGTAACTCAAGTTTGCTCTTGAGTTGGAATACAATGCTTCCCCACCAAGAGACCAACAGAAGTAAATATAAACAAAAATAAACTGTAAAGCTGTTTTGTAAAAAAATAAATAAGTAAATAATAATATCGGAAAATTAAAATCTTTAGGTGTGAAATAATGTTTGCAAAATAAACATGAGAAAGAAATTAAGATGTTTTTCTGTAATACAAATTTTTTAGCCCATGAATTCTCTTTCTCTCAAAAGTCTCATATATAGATACAAATGTAGGGTTGGTCAAATATATCTGTTAAGATAGGAGCCAAATGATAGATTCCTACTGTAGCACAGCTAACTCATAAAAGGATAATCAATTCCTGTCTATTGACTTGACTTCGGATACCACTACCTTCACCAATGACCAAATATTTAAAATCTTCCAACTACTTCCTCATGAGATAAATGAAAGTATTCTAATAAGTAAATAACTACAAAGATTAAAATGGCTTTTCTAAAGATAAGGAAGTTACCAATCCAACCAAAATTAAGATGTACCAGGGTGATACACTGAAGTTGGGGTAGGGGGGATCGGTATGAAGAGAACAGACCTGTAAGTTATTCCATTGAGGAAGGACAGAACACACAAACCTGCTTACCCGTCATTGGGCAATCATTGGGACTGCCTTACTAAGGAGTAAGTAATGGAAAAGGAAGCTGAAATAGAGAAATACCTGTCCTTTCTGGTGGAGCATACCAGTGGGTGCTTTTGGAAATGGTGATACACCGTCTCCATAATCCCAGTGTGCCGTTGAACCGGAATAGTGCATCATTGTAAGTCTTTTCATCTGCCTCATCACTAATGAAATCTTCCCAGGGGCTTTTATTCAAATCACTCGAATTTTCTTGAACAGGACTGCGATACTCATACCAGAAGTCCGTGCCAATCGAGGCTGCCATGTAGATGGTAGAAATGAGGCTGAGGACGCAAGCGATGACAAATGCTGTAGCAAAACGGTTATCCATCCTGGCACTCAGACTGCTCTGTTTAAAAGGTAAAGGAAAAAGAGAGTTAGATGTCAAGTGCAAGTAAGATTATTTTGAAACAAACGATCTCAAAACCACCCTTTACCCCATTCCCATCCTTGTTTTAAAGTAATGTGTAATCACAAAGCAATTTCGAAAACAAAAAGGCAAGAGTTCTTAAGTTGAAAACAAAACTCATTCTCATGAAAGTACTTATAGAATGCTCACATACCCAGGATGCTACGGAGACAGAGGTCTTGTTCTCTAGTCTATCACCTGCATACTAAAACAGACAACACTGAAATGGACATACACGTTACAGATACAAACAACAGACATGCCCATGGTCAGCAGTGTGGCTGTGCACACATTTTAAATTGCATATTGAATTCTTACACACGTTCTATACAGTGTTCTGGGTTTGAATAAGAAAAATAAGGAAAATAGTTAATCAGGTTCTCCCAGTGGCCTATGAAGTGGGAAGACTTCCTAAATAAGGGCAGGAGTAAGGAGCCATTGGGATGTCACAGCTGTAGACGCTAACCCAGAGGGAGAAGTTTGAGGTGTAGGGCAGAGGGCAAAGAGAACAGTCACATCCTAACTTGGAAGGTCAATCACTGGCCCCCTCTCCCCACTGCCCACTGAAGCTAAGCCAAATCCTCCACCCCTATTTACTTATACTTCTGAACCTCAACCTTGCTTTCTTCCTAAACCCATATATCCATAAAAACCAAACGATCCCCTTTGTCGCAAGATAAAAAGTCCGAGTTAAGCACAACAGGAACACTCCCTAGGCGTGGACAGGGCTCTGGCAGTAGTAAATGGCCGTGGAACATGACTCAAGGAGGGTCACGCTGAAGTCACACCCCGCCAAGTGTCTGCCTGCAGGGGACCGTCCCAAACCCCTGCCAAGAGGTGCACCAAACAAGCTGGCAGCCGAGTTTGGAAGATGGCAAAGTGGCTCGGGAGAGATCGGGGCAATTGCGATCACCAACGACAACTCAGGAAGTGGGATTTGTAGTCTGCTTTTCTTTAAAAAAAAAAAAAAAATCCCCTTTATCCCGGAGCTCTTTCACGATGACCTTAAAGGTCGGGTCACCCCGTGGGCTGCCCGGCTCCAGGCCAGCTGCAGGCCGAGGTCACCCGGTGCTGGGGTGGGGACCTCAGGAAACCCGACCAGGCCCCTGGCGGACCAGACTGCTCGGCCCCGGGGATGCCCGCGGCGCCCGCGATGGGGAGGAGACGAGCCCCGCTTCCACCGCACGGCCCCCGCCCGCCCGCCCGGCCGGCCCGTCACTCACCGCCCATCTCGCTCGGCCAGCTTCCTCGCGGAGCTCAGACCACAGCACCGTCGTCTCCCCGCGCTTCCGCTGACGCACTTCCCCGCAGAGCCCGCCCCCTCCATAACTCCCGCGCCGCCGCCGCCGCCGCCGCCGCGGCCTCCGCCGCCGCCGCCCCACGCCGGGCCGCGCCGGCCCCGGGCCCAGAGGACTTGTGGGAATTGTAGGAGGAGCCAAGAAAACGAGGCCGGAGGCGGCGCCGGGCATGCCGGGCTCCTCGTCGTGCATTGTGGGTAATGTAGTTCGCAGTGGAGGCCCGGCGGTGTGCAAACCCCAAGGTCTGGGGCCTCAGGGATTATTACATCTCAGAAAAGAAGGGACCAAGGGCCAGAAAGGAAGGGGGAGGTGTCTCCACTTATCTCTGGCTAGTGTCTGTGATGTGAGAAACACATGCCTTAACTTTCAGTCTTGCTCTGTTCCCCAGCACAGAACCCTGCCTCCAAAACTAGGTACTGTGTAGATGAACAGGAGTGGGACTCTAATTTTCAATTGTTAAACTTGTTTCCTCCCCCTCTCCCACATAATCCCTCCCGTTAGAACACGACAATCTTTCTGGTTTGATTGCTTAAACTCCGACTCCAAGGATGTGACTTGACAGCATCCTTGTAGAATATAGTTACATCATCTGGATTTCATTATTTGGCTGCCTTGTCTTCATGACAAGTGATACGTTCTTTATTGTAGTACTGTTTCCATTTAAAATTAATTTCAGTTGATTTTAAAAGTATTCAATTCTCATGATACTAGACGTCAAAATAAAATGTGAGCCGGGCGAGGTGCCGCATGCCTTTAATCCCAGCACTGGGGAGGCAGAGGTAGGAGGATTACCAAGAGTTCGAGGCTACCCAGAGACTACAGAGTGAATTCCAGGTCAGCCTGAGCTAGACCAAAAAAACAAAAACCAAAAAAATAAAAAATATAAATATAAATAAATAAATAAATAAAATGTGGATAAAAACTTGTGAATGTAATTTTTAAAATAACCTGAAGTTTAGGGCACATCACTTTAAGCAGCAAAGGTCATGAACAGCATCGGAGATTAAAGATGACTGTGACGCAGCAGAATAAAGCTAAACCCTCAGGTATTGCATGGAAATTCATGGACAGAAAACAGTCTTAGTATTTAGCTATTCAACTCTGGAGGTGGACTTCTCCCTGGCAGAATGCTGAGGTGCCATAGGACATTGGGAGATTCTGGAGCATTTTAATAATAATATATGGTACCAACGAATGTGGCCTAGGACCAGCAAAGGGTAGGTTTCTTAGCAGATGCCAGAGGAGCTAGTCCACTCAAGGACTGCAGGACTTCCTGAAAGTCCTTGTTTCCCCTTTAGTGCCTTCTTCTTCTTTTTTTTTTTTTTTTTTTGTTGTTGTTGTTTTTTTTTTTAATTTTAATTTTACATTCATGTTGGTGCCCCTGGTAGCCTCCTCCCTGTCCTCCCCACTCCGAAGGGACCCTCCTCATGGGGAATGTGGGTCATGCATTATGGGGGTAGTCAACAGTTATAGGGGAGAGGCAAAGTCTCTGTGCATAATGACCCAACTTGTGGCTCTAACACTCTTTCCACCCCCTCTTCTGCCAATTTCCCTGAGTCGTGTTGGGTTCATTTTAATTCTTCTTCAGTGATGAGGTCTTGGGAGCCTCTGTGTCTCTGGATGTCTGGCTTAGAAGGAGTTGAATGTCCTCTGTGTTTATCTCCTTCAGCCTTGTTCTGGTGTTGGGTTCACCAAGAAAGCTGCACTTTTGCTCATTTCCCCCACTACTCTATGGTTTCAGCTGGGGCCCTGGTGAGGTGTGGTAGGTTGATCCTCCCTTCAGGTTAGCCGTCCATCTGAAAAAGAGAAGCAAATTCTCCAACGGAGAGAGAAGTCAGTACCAGATAGATGGAATGGCCATTGTTATTTTAGAGAGAATTTTATATGCATAAGCCCTCTTCTAGCCCACAATTGGTGGGAGCTTGATATTGGAGAATAGGCTCATTTTTGGACATGGTTTTGACTTGTTTCCCAGTTCTGGCTAAGACATCCATTCCACTGAGTGTATCTACTAGCCAAATCAAGAGCAGTTGGTTACCCACCATGGCTGTGTGCCACTTGTGCACTTGTTTGAGCATCACGTCAGGTTGTTTACTGCTGAGTAGCTTAGACTGCCATTTTCCCCCAGTTGTTCTTGTAGCACCCTCTGGCACTAAACAAGCTAACTGTCTGGGACTGACCCTCTTCCAGATTCCAACCAGGTCACTCCATGTTCCATCCCAACAGCATATGGTGTCTTCAGCAGTAGGGTCTTACCATTAACCTTTGGTGGGTCATCAAGAACTCTGACAGAAATCTGTCTTCTTTTGGGAAACCCTGTGGTCTCTCTGATCAACAGCTCATGGTGAAAGTTAACTACATGCTGGTACTGGGAGTTATAAGTCAGTGCCAAGGAAGATGAAGGAAGAAAAAAATATGGAATGCTTCACGAATTTGCATGTTATCCTTGCACAGGAGCCATGCTAATCTTCTCCGTATTGTTTCAGTTTTAATATCTGTGCTGCCAAAGCAAGCTTTAGTGCCTTTTTAAAAATTAGCCACTCAGGAGAAAATCAGGAAACCCAATTTGAAATAGAATTTCTACAACTCTGACAGACTGAAGCTCTGAAGTGTTTTCTATCTGTAGTTTTATTTATTTTATTTGAGTTGGTAGACTGGAATTTATACGCAGTATCTAAATGAAATAAGGCAATAGCCAAATATATCAAAATAATCAAATATGACTGGATTTTCATGTATGCTGTCTAATCAAAAAGTTTTGTCACAGCTAGAAAATGTTATGGACATGCTTGGGAAAATGGCAAGTGTGCAGTAATTGTGAATGTATTTATGCACTAGATGTCTTCATTCATTGGTCATCATTAGAAATCCCCTACTTTTGGATCTGCCTCTCCACTGAAGTCATCAAATACAAGAAAAAGAGAAGTTTAAAGACTAGGAGATAGATAAGATCACTGAAGTGCAAAGAGGTTAACTAACTTGTCAAACTGGAACACTGGCGTGATTAAACTAATTTCATAAGTTTGGACCATTTATGCAATTGGCTTTTAGTTTGGTTGTCTTCTTTGGAAAAGGCAGACTTGAAAACAGCATAAACCCAATATGACCATTGTGAGAACTAAATGAAAAAAAATTACCTACAAAATGTCCAGCAGAGAACATGGGGCTTAGTAAAGAATCATTAAAGTATGATTTGCGGATGTTGTATATGGTTCGTCTGTGTAGTGTATGCACATGTGTGCAAATGTGGACAGAGGACAGAGTAGAAAGTCAGATCACTTTTCTACACTCTTTCATTGGGACAGAGTCTCACTCTTAATTGACAAAGCCTACAGGTGTCAAATGCCATAAAGTATAACAACTGTAGGTATTTGATGTCCACTCCTTGGGGAAGGTAGTAAATGACCATAGGTAGATGTAAAATTTAACTCAAAATCTTCTATGTTTTCAGACTCTACAGTCTTTCTTGGCCCTGTTGATCTCATTATAAAAGGATATTACTGACAAGTCACTATCACTAAAGCAAGACAATTTTATGATTCATAATTCTACTGACAGAAAAGAATGTAACTTTATGTGGTGGTCATAGATTCACAGCATTAGTTTCATTAAGAAATGTATGCAACCATTCCAGACTAGGCAAACAGCAGTCACTGGAAAAATCGAGGCTATGGAAGGAAATACTTTCTTGATTTTTTATTCTGTCATTTATGTGTACAGACATATAGATACAAATATACAAATTTTCAGTATCCAAATAAATTTTTTTCAAGTGGTGATCATTCTTATAGATAAGGAATGAATGTGATAAAAATTACTTTCATTATTTAAAAACTGGAAAAATTTCTTCATTGAGAGAGCCTTCATTTCTTCTCATCACAGTCCATCATATGTATTATGCATATTAGAAGTATATCTATGGCTTGTGAATTGTGTATGATTCAACAAAGTATTCTGTTAAAATATTTGCATAAATTAACCAAAAATTATGCCATATAGACATAGAAATGTTTCTTCATATTAGTTTATGATATGGTGGTGAATTTAGGATACAATAGAAAATGGAATCTGTCTAAGAAGTTTGTGAAAGGTTCCTATTCATTGGAAATGACTCACAATACTAAGATGATTCAGTCCAGATCTACAAACTTTTATTGGCTATCCATTCACAGACACTGGGCTGGGTTGCTGGGGACACCAACATATATAATTTTTGTTATTCATAATATGAATCCAGATTACTGTACTACTATAAAAAAACCTAAAGTACATACGCTCTTAGAACATTAATGCCATTGTAACTCATGTAAACATGAGTTAATATGAGGAATAATCTAATAAAGTGGAAGGAGCCACTCTGAGAACAGCAAATATATTCCACTTAACTCGACATGATATTTTACATTATGCAGTAACAAATTCTCCAAGTTATTATAAGAATGAGAAGAAAACACCTACAGTGTACAGTTCTTCAGTTTTTTAAACTGAACTATTTAAACAATTTCACATTTTATTTTACTCCAATAGGAAATGAACAAAAGAATATATTTTTTCTTAAAATATTTTATTGGTTGGTTTTTGAGGACAGAGAATGGACATACCAAGGTCTCTTGCTGCTGCAAACAAACTCCAGATGCATGTGCCACTTTATACATCTGGGTTTACATGGATACAAGGGGATTGAATCCAGGCTGGCAGGCTTTGCAAGCAAGCACCTTCTCTTTCTAACTTCTACACCATCTTCCCAGACCTGAATGCATCCTTTATTTTTTTAATGTTTATTATTATTGTTATTATTGTTAACAGGATGTTTCAGATGGATACACCATGTGTTAGTACCTTCTTTTCTCTTGTCCCTGCCCCCATTCCATTGGGGACGCTCCTCAGTGGGGTTGCAGGTATTCCCTACGGGGTGATAGTTTATCGTTGTGGGAGAAGTATCTTTTTTGTTGTTCTGGGAGATATCAGCAGGACATGTATGACCAGAAAGATATATATATCCAGGAATTCCTTCTGCTTTGCGTATATAGTCTGCTAATATAATCTCTTTCTGTCACTGGGATCAGTCTGGGTTCAGCAAGAAGAACCTAAAGTAATTTGATCATAATGCCAGGGACACTGTCTGAGCCGGCTCTGATCTTACAAATTCTTCACCTCACTTGTGAATCAGAGACTGCAAGCCATAGTTACTGCCATATAAGACAGAATAATAGATCCCTTGAACAAATGTCTTTCTCTCTCTGCTTCTTCAACATCTGATCCAGTTCTGAACATATCTCAGGAATTGGAACACAACAGATAGGGACCAGAGTCCAAATTAATTCTTAAAATGTGAAATCTAGGCTTTAGGACTCACACAAATTCCAAATTTTGATATAATTTTAAACTTTTTTAAATAGCCAGAGCAGGGCTGGAGAGATGGCTTAGTAGTTAAGGTGTTTGCCTGCAAAGCCTGATTCCCCAGCACCCATGTAAGCCAGATGCACATGGTGGACCATGTGTCTGGATTTGTTTGCAGTGGCTAGAGGCCCTGACATGCCCATTCTCTTTCTCTCTCTCAAACAAATAAATAAAAATAAAATAATTTTTTAAAAAATAAAAATAGCCAGAGTAACAGAGTCTAACATATCATGTTGGTTGACTTATTGAAATTAGAGTGGTGACTATACACTTCTGCGTAAGAATCCCTTTGGATGTGTTTTAAATACAGCATGCTGGTCTGTATCTGCAGTGACCGAGTCAAGACTAGGATGGAGTTTGGTAATCTATAGTGCCATATGTCTCCCAGGTAATGCTAATGTGAGTAATGTGGTCTGGCGTCCACAGGTTCAAAACTATAGCTTTGAGAGTCCAAATGAACCTTAGCTGGGTAAGTGCTGTGTGCTTTAGCCCAGGGGAGTGAATGGAGCAGCTCTTACTTTATGTAGCGGTGATCAGCACAGTGCATCAGATGCTAAGAAACTAACCTCATGATAGCAAATCATGAGTACTTTATACATGGTGTCTTAAAAATCAAATAGAATTACATCTGTCAGGAGTCGGAAAGGTAAGGTGCGTATGGGATGTTTCGGAAGGGAGGATAGTTCTATGACTGTAATTTAATTCGGTTACTGATATTTTGAATTTGTTTTCTTTTCTTATTTAGTAGGCATTTTGCGTATATTCTCTTTTCATAGGCTTATGGAATTCACTGCTGCCTTTGAGTTTTTCTCTATGTTTAATTGGTAATTTATGGTGAATACCGATGGGTGTAGTTCAAGGGGTGTTCAATGTGTTAAACAAAACCCTGGAGGCCCGATTTCTTAGGACAATGGGCTTCCCTACTTATAGTCAGCATTGATTGTGCGTTTTCATTCCAATACTGTTCTCTGAGTGATTAAAAACTCAGTTACAAGCAGATATGCAAGGACTATAAACATGGAAAGTAAATATTAAAACTATGACTTGAATCTCAGTGGGTCTGGAGAAGGTATATGTGTGCATGTTTCAGTGATGAGGGTCCCTTTGCAAGAGGGAGGACAGGGAGGAGGATAATGGTTTCTCTTTTCTTTGGCTTAAGACAGTTCATTGATGTTCTAATTTAAATCTCAAGAGACTACTTTCATAATAAAAAAATTCCTTCTCATATTCTCACTACGTATCAGAGTTGCAAATATCAAAAGCAAATCACTTTATCTGTAACTGCTTTAAAGGTTTTCTGAGAAAGTCAGATTTGTTTGATACAGTTTACATAACCAGATCAGCAACTTTAGAGCTTGAAAAAAATAGTAAGACCTACAAAAACAAATATCCAAATATTTACCTCCAAAATATGACCATGAACTCTTTCCCAGCTCATATTTTTAATAATATTTTATTTATTTATTATTTGAGAAAGAGAGAGGGGAAGATGCAGATAAAGACAGAGAATGGGCATGCCAGGGCCTCCAGCCACTGCAAATGAACTCCAGATGTGTGCACCACCTTGTACATCTGGCTTACATGGGTACTGAGGAATTGAACCTGGGTCTTGGGCTTCACAGGGAAGTGCCTTACCCACTAAGCCTGCAGACCTACCTCATACTTTATATTAAATTCTTGACACATATCTGAGGATTGAAAAGTGTTCTACCTAGAAACCTCATTTTCTCAAATGCCAAAATTTCTTCTGTTGAGAGATTTTACTATTAAAAGTAAAGTACAACTACAAAAAAATTATATGCTGATACTTCAAACATATACATACAGATACAACCTTTAAATATTCGGCCTTATATGACTACTCTTTTTCAAGTAAACATTGTCCTACTTCAAAATGGTTTGAAAAATGAATTATTCTATTAAATAATTAAACTTTTCCCAGTGGGAAGGATCTCTGTCTCAGAAATGTCAAAGCTGCTAGTTTCTCTGAACCACAGTCTATATTTAGTGAAGAATATGCCCCTCCCACCATGAAGTTAATGAATAGCACAGAGCAGCTAGGGATAAAGGATAAAGCAGGCCAGCCTGATAAATCAAGTCCTGAGTGACTTCTTGACAGTGTTCCATGTCAAAGGAGCCTTCATCATTTCTGCAACTTGCCCCTCTTGCTCATTACTGATGTGACCTTAAAACACATCGAGAGAGAGAGAGAGAGCAGGTCATTCTTTTCAATATACCAACTACTGAAGGAATCATGTCTTTGCAGAAAGAACTTTAAATATCGGACAATTGTATTTTTATTTGCAGGCATATGTTTATCTATAAAATAGTAATTTTTTCGTTAAACTCGAATTTTAAACATTGAGAGATAGAGGACAGAAGAGAGGAGAATGCAAAAGAGTTTTGATCTACTCTGGCCAGTAAAGAATTGAAATCGGGCTGGAGAAATGGCTTAGCAGTTAGGCGCTTATCTGTGAAGCCTAAGGACTCTGGTTCGAGGTTCAATTCCCCGGGACCCACGTAAGCCAGATGCACAAGGTGGTATCTGGAGTTCATTTGCAGTGGCTAGAGGCCCTGGCACGTCCATTCTCTATCTCTCTCTCTCTCTCCATGTCTATTTCTGTATCTCTCTCTCAGATAAATAAATAAAAATAAAATATTTTTAAAAAAAGAATTGAAATCAAGAGGGTCAATTTCAAATATTGTTATATATAAAATGAAATACACATTAAAACCCATCATGGAATAACTTCTATTTCCACCTGTTTTTCAAATGCTTTATTGTACCAAGAATTAAGCCGCCCAATGTAAGTATTTATTTTCTTGCCAGGTCAATGGCTCTAAAAGTGAAGTTCACTGTTGCATAGAGATGCTTTATAAAAAAGTGATGGGTCACAAGCTAAATATTGTTGGGTTTAGTGGCCCATAACATAATCCCAACACTCAGGACATTTAGATAGGAGAATGACAAGTTTGAGATCAGCCTGGGCTACATAGTGGGACCTGCCTTAAAAAAAAAAAAACTGGGCTGGAGAGATGGCTTAGCAGTTAAGGCACATGCCAGTGAAGTCTAAGGACCCAGGTTCAATTCTCCAGGTCCCATGTAAGCCAGATGCACATGGTGACACATGCATCTGGAGTTCATTTGCAGTGGCTAGAGGCCTTAGCATGCCCATTCTTACTCTCTCTCTCCCTTCCTCTCTCTGTCTCTAATAAGTAAATAAATGAAAATAAAATCTTTTAAAATTTTATTTTAAAAGCTAAAAGAGAATCTGCATTTGGAGTCTAAAGAAGTGCAGTTATTACAAGATTTGTGGAAAGAAAAATCTCTTAATTGAGGATGCTAATTCTAATGAAAGAGCTATGTAATTGAGTTAACCGTAGCAGATAGGACGGTAAAAAGAGAAGTTTGTGATTTTTAAACATGTCTGCAATTTTCAGAAATTGCAACAATGCCTGCAGTTAAACCAAAACAAATTCACCCCTGCTAAATTATGCTGTATCACAAAAATAAGAAGCTCTAAGTGCAATCTAACTAACAATTCCAAAGCAGGAACTATATGCAAGGCATTCTTCTAGATGTGATAGAAAGTGCCCTACTAGGCTGGAGAGAGGGTTTAACAGTTAAGGCTCTTGCCTGCAAAGCCAAAAGACCCAGGTTCAAGTCCCCAGGATCCACATAAACCAGAGGAACAAGGTGGTGCATGTGTCTGGAGTTCGTTTGCAGTGGCTAGAGGCCCTGGCACACCCTTATTCATATATTCATCTCTCTCTCTCTCTCTTTCTCTCTCAAATAAATAAAAATAAAATATTTAAAAAATTTTTAAAAACAAAAAAGAAAATGTCTTCCTGTGTCTGGAGATGGATTCCCAGAAGGGAGGGGGAAAGGAGGGAGTGAAAAAAGGAGGAAGGGGAGAACCAGGTGTGGTGGTGTGTGGCCTGTAAGCTCAGCATTTGGGAAGGAAAGGCAGGAGGATCAGAAGTTCAAAGCCAAACTCTCATCTATGATGAGTTCCAAGGCAGCCTTGCTTCCATGATCCCATGAAGTCCTGTCTCAAAAGAAAGCAGAAAGCAGGGGAGAGGGTAGTGAAGGGATGGAGGCAGGGGGAGGGGGCAGAAATCATTTGTTATATAATAATAATGCAAGATGTGATACCAACCATTTGGGGGATTTAACAATTCATTCCTGGGATTGAGAGATGGCTTAGTGGTTAAGGCATTTGCATGCAAAGCCAAAGGACCCCGGTTCAATTCTCCAGGACTCATGTAAGCCAGATGCACAAAGGGGCACATGCATCTGGAGTTCATTTGCAGTGGCTGGAGGCTCTGGTGTGCCCATTCTCTCTGTCTCTCTCTCTGTCTCTCTCTCTCCCTCTTTCTCTCAAATAAATAAATAAAATGAAATATATATATTTAAAAACTCACTATTGAGCTAGAGTGGATCGTGTATGAAAGTAAAAGGGGAACGTCTCATGCCCTAATTCCAGTCACAGTGCCTGTCACACATGTAAATTGGCATAAGTTAGGAAACTTGCAATTTTCTCTGTATGCAACAAAAGTAGTGCCCTTCGACTCCCCCAGCAATGTAAATTTTAAAAGGATCTCATCATCACCTTACAGTTCTCCAAGGAAAACAGTATCTTAATGGCAATGCAAAAAGCTAGATGAAACTAATTCAGTGTCAGGCAAGTCAAATTCTTTAAAAGAGGGGAGAATAAAAGTGTGGGCTTAGTTCTTAATTTGAAAGCAAACATCATTTGTTTTGTTTTGTTTTGTTTTTTCAAATCAAACACCTTGAATAAAGAAGGCAAAAAGCCCTTCAGTTTCATGAACAAGTAGAGAAAATAGAAAACCACAACCACAACCAAGCCCTATAAGAGGGGTGTTTCTTGTGGGCCCTTTCTGAAAAGTGCTAGAAAGTATGCTCTGACACCTGTTTTCACATTTGTCCAAGGGCTTTGTAGAGAGGGACAGAGAGGAAGCAGGCACTGTAGGAAACTCCCTTGAGTTTCTTTCCACACCTCATTGGTAAGGGAACATACCAACCAGATCTGGCAGCTGATCTTCAGTGATGGATCCAGCAGCAACCCCGGTTTATTTGGATTATTACGATGCTACAAGCCCGTCCCCTGATAACATGGAGACCCACTCCCATATTCCCTACATGTCTGTCATCCTCCCTGTCTTTTACACAGCTGTGTTCCTGACTGGAGTCTTGGGGAATCTGGTCCTCATGGTGGGGCTGCATCTCAAACGAGACAGTAGAAGATTGATCGACATCTTTATCATCAACCTGGCTGCCTCGGACTTCATTTTCCTTGTCACACTGCCTCTGTGGGTGGATAAGGAAGCCTCTCTAGGCCTGTGGAGAACTGGCTCTTTCCTGTGCAAAGGCACCTCCTACGTGATCTCGGTGAACATGCACTGCAGTGTCTTCTTGCTCACTTGCATGAGCATTGACCGCTACCTGGCCATCATGTGCCCAGCCACATCCAGGAAACTGAGAAGGAGAGACTGTGCCTATGGAGTCTGTGCCAGTGTGTGGCTTATCTCCTGCCTCCTGGGATTGCCCACCCTTCTGTCCAGGGAGCTCACACTGATAGATGATAAGCCATTCTGTGCAGAGGAGAAAGCCACTTCCACAAAACTGATATGGGCTCTGGTAGCTTTGATTTTCACCTTCTTTGTCCCTCTGCTGAGCATTGTGACCTGCTACTGTTGCATCACCAGGAAGCTGTGTGCTCATTACCAGCAGTCAAGAAAGCATAACAAAAAGCTGAGGAAATCCATGAAGATCATCTTTCTGGTTGTGACAGCCTTTCTCTTCTCCTGGTTGCCCTTCAATATGTTCAAGCTCCTGTCCATTGTCTCCGGATTACAGCAAGATCTCCAGCTTTCCTCATCCCTCCTTCAGCTGGGCATGAAGGTGAGTGGACCTTTGGCATTTGCTAACAGCTGTGTCAACCCTTTCATTTATTATATCTTTGACAACTATATCCACCGGGCCATTGTGCAGTGCTTGTGCCCCTGCCTGAAGACCCATGACCTTAGGAGCAGCACCGAGACATCCGATAGTCACCTCACTAAGGCTCTTTCTAACTTTGTTCATGCAGAAGACTTTGTCAGACACAGGAAGAGGTCTGTGTCACTCTAAAAGATGCTGTGACATTGCCAGCTCTGTTGGCACTCCTAGAAAGTTAATTTTTGTCAGCAAGAAAGAAAGAAGAAATGCATTAAAGATCTGGTTCATATTCCTTCATGAACCCAGAGAAGTTAATCTTTAAAAACAGCACGGAAGAGCTCCTGTGTTGCAGATATAATTAGCACGAGTTATATTTTCAGTGAAGTGGCCTTATTTTCCAGCCAAGTCAACTAATCAAAATACAAGCTACATTGTCCTTGAACTCCTGTGCAAAAGATCCTGTTTGAACCAGCTCTCTTCTTTGTGCCTGTCAATGTACGCTCATATCTTTCCTCTGGAGACCCATAGGCCTTCATCCATATCACCTGTCATACTGCGCTCTAAACCTGATTGTATTTAAAAGATTCTGTTCACTTTCATCTGGTGAGAAGTATGGTGGCCATGTATATGACAAAATATATACCTGTATTTGGAAAACAGTTGTTCCCAAGTTCCTCAGAGATTCTGGTCTGCAGCTTTAAAGCTCTTTGAACAGTCATCCATTACTGCCTCTACCATTGTCTTTTCTCCTGCGTCCACTCACAACAAATTGGGTCTGGCTAAAAGGTTGTGAGGGTAAAATCATTTTGTACCATGTTTATGATTTGAGACTTACTTTAGCATCTGCTTTTCTAGAGTATATTAACAAGTATAGTACAAGGTTTGACCTTTGCCTTACTAAAAATGCATCTCATTATACTGCTATAGTAAGTACTTCTTAAAGGGGTTCTAATGTGCTGTTTGTTTTCATTGCCTTTATAAATGGGGATTTGACTATGCTTTAATTATGTTTTTAATTACCCTGTTATCCAATTATCAAAGATGCTAGTGCTAATTTAATTGGAGCATGAATGTCTATGTCCACCCCCATGCAGATTAGCATTTTGTATTGCAATTAAAATGTTAATGTATGGGGCTGGAGAGATGGCTTAGTGGTTAAGCACTTGCCTGTGAAGCCTAAGGACCATGGTTCAAGGCTCAATTCCCCAGGACCCACGTAAGCCAGATGCACAAGGAGGCACATGCATCTGGAGTTCATTTGCAGTATCTGGAGGCCCTGGCGTGCCCATTCTCTCTCTTTCTGTCTGTCTCTCTCTCTCTCTCTCTCTCTCTCTCTCTCTCTCTGCCTATTTCTGTATCTCTCTCTCAAATAAATAAATAAATATAAAAATATTTTTTAAAAATGTTAATGTAACACATTCCTTTAATACTTCCTGTCAATAATTTCAAGATGAGATCTGGTAGTACAGGAAAATGGGCTATTCTGTATCTAGCCAAAAAGAAAACTCTATAACAAAAATGTTGCTAGTGTATTATGTACATTTTCAGAACCCAGAAGCCTTGCTGAATTCCTTTACCTCCTAAAATATTTATTGAGTCAACTTGTGCCTATATTTCTCCTAATGACTTCAAAGTAAAAGACATGAATCTAATAACAACCACAAAAAGCTGCAGCAGCAAACTGACTGTTCTAAATCCATCTTTTGATTCAAGAAAAAGTGGGCTTTTACCCCCTGTTGGCCCAAATGAATTACCACTTGTAACTGTTAGAGGAAATAAGAGGAAAACTTAGATTCTTTGCAGAGACCCAGTAATTTAATTTCATTACACGTGTCTTTTACATTAAGAGAAATTTCAAATACTGGACATTTTTAACTTATTTAGATGTTGAAAATAAAGTTTGTGGTTTTTTCAAATTGATTTATTTGTTCACTTATGTTTTTAAAGATTTTATTTTTATTTATTTATTAGAGACTGACAGAGGGAGAGAAAGAATGAGAATGGGCATGCCAGGGCCTCTAGCCACTGCAAACAAACTTCAGACAGACACACCGGCCACCATATGCATCTGGCTAACATGGGACCTGGAGAAGCGAATGGGGGTCCTTAGGCTTCACTGGCAAATACCTTAACCACTAAACCATCTCTCCAGCCCATAAGCTGTATTTTATTTAACAGTTAAGATAAGTGAACAAGGTCTGGAGAAATGCCTGTGAAGCCTAAGGACCCAGATTTGAGTCCCCAGTACCCACATAAGCCAGATGCACAAGGTAGTGCATGCATCTGGAGTTCATTTGCGGTGGCTAGAGGCCCTGGCGTGCCCATTCTCTCTCTCTACCTATCTGCCTCTTTCTCTCTCTCACACGTAAATTAAATAAATAAAATTTAAAAATAAAATACAGCTTATATAGATACTCTTTCATGATAAAGCATTAATTTCTAATGTTTTAATATTATTACCAAATATACTAACCACCTTTAATAGGCTATTAAAATTGAATTCAAACACACAAGGGAGAAGACCTATCTCTCTAATGGAGCTCTATTAGTAATCATGAAAGTTATTACTTTTGAGAAATACTGGTTTGAAATCTTTGCAAAATAAAAAAAAAATACCTGGGTTATTAGATTTAGTGTTGTCCTTAATGTGGGACATTGAGAAAGTCATTTTTACTTTTTATAAATGTAGCTGTTAATAAGCATGTCTATATAATTTTTTATTGGATACTGTATCACTAAAAACATAAATAAATGGTATTTCTTATATTGAGTTTAAAGGTACTATATAATGATTAGATATTTATTATTAATTATTGAGTGCTGCTTAAGAGTTTCCAAACTCAAACATCAGATGACACTTAATCACCACCATTTCACAAATGAGTACTTATCTCACTACAATTTTATGATTTCATGCTTTGTGTTGTAAGAAATACTTAAAATAATATTTTAAAAACTATCTTTCTAGACTTAATACATTTATTAAATGTAATAATTATATATTATGTTTATGTAATTATATGTCTTAAGAATATCTTTGTGTATGTTACATTCAAAATGTATCATTTAGAGAAGGAAAGTGGAACATGATTTGATAAATACCTTATCTCTGATAGAAAAAAAAAAATCAAAACTCAGCCAAGATATATGTTATTGTGTCATATATAAATATCTCTGTTATAAAATGCATTTATAATGTGATAGCATTAGAAAGTTTGTTTTTAAATTATTTAATTAGATGGTAGCTTATATATCTTAAAACCATATTTACCAATTTAATATGAACAATTTATTTATATATTTAGACATATAGAAATATATATATATAAATATATATATATATATATAATTTTCCAAGACTTTTATCTCAATTAAACTACTCTAAGGGCTGATATTAGTACAGAATAAATTACCACACACTGCTGAGAATTTTGTGAAATTTCATCTTATTACAATTATGTTTTGCAAGATACATTCAAAGTTAGAAAAACAACATAAACTTTAATAGGGCAGAATAAATGTATAAGGAAATCACTGCATATTAACATTCCTTCTTGTCATTGGTTTAAGCAGTCCAAAGCTGTTCTGGGTATATAACAAGAAAAGGATAGCAGTCTCTGAAACATTTCTTAAGTAGTTTTTCATGAATCCCCCCCCAAAACTAGATGCCATTAATCTATAGGTAAAGTACTGTCTTAAAATCTATAATTAGTTTTCAGATAAATATAATCAAGGCACATGTAGTCACAAACACACACTTATTCCAAATGGGCCACATTGAAATATTAAAACTGACCTGGTACTTCTTGAGAGTCCTATAATCTGTCCACTCAAAGTCAAAAACACTTCTGTGATGAACATAAGTTATAATAGTGGTTTTAAAAGGAAGCTGTGTGCGTGACTGAAAATGAGCCATGACTTGGGGTCAGAAGTTAAATTTAAAAAGCTCATAAGGCACAGTATGATGGTAAGGTGAGTAGAAGAAATCTTCCTCTATGATTCATCTTAACTCCGCAAATCACTCTCCTTTCTCCCTAGCAATCTCAGAAGTGAGAAATGACTGGGCTGGTGTGCCTGCCTCATCAAAGAACAATCCTCAGTTTTCCTACAGAGCTCATTCACAAAGGCAAGCAATACTAAAAGAACGGTGTATTTACTTCTAAATTCACACTATGGGTGTAGCCTGCTAGCAAGATGATGGCCTCAGCCTCATAAGAGAGAAAGCAAGCAGCAGGGGAATTCTAGCTATCAAATATGTGCAGTTACTAGCTACTCCAAGTTTCTTTTGTCTTCCAAAGATTGGATTGAATTTTCCTCTACAAATATGGGTTCTCTTTTTATAAACATTTTTTTTATTTGAACAGAGAGAGAGAGAGAATGGGTCCACCAGCTGCTGTGAACGAATTCTAGACACATATGCCCCTTATTTTCTAATTTAAAGATTTACTAATTAGTTTCTTATCACATGAGTCTTCACCAATACTACTTCACATTTATCAACTTTGATGGGAAATTTAACACTTTCTTTTTTGAGGCAGTCTTACTGTAGTCCAGACTGACCTGGAACATACTCTGTAGACCCAGGCTATCCTTGAATTCATGGCGATCCTCCTACCTCTGCCTCCTAAGTGCTGGGATTAAAGGCATATGTCACCATGACTGGCAGAAATTTAACATTCTTACTTATTAGTTTTTATTAATTTTGGTTAAAAAAAAAAGTTTGAACTGTTAGTTCAAAGTGAAGTATAAAAAATTCCCCTTATGGGCTGGGGAGATGGTGCAGCAGTCAAAGATACTTGCTTACAAGCCTGTAGGTCTGATTTCAACTTCCCAGCATCCGCATGAAGCCAGAAGCAGAGTAGCACATGTATCTGTGATTCTAAGGAGCCTATGGCAAAGACAGACTCCGGAAGGTCAAGAGCCAGCTAGATTGCCCGTATCAAGTGAAGTGACACAAACAAAATAACCAGGGACACCCTACCTCCAGCAGGGTAAAAGGAAAGGGCCAACACCTCAAAGTTGTCCTCAGATTATGTGGTGTCCCCCATGAATTCATGTGTTCTGAATGCCAGGTCCCCAGCTGATGGGAATATGAGAATTGGAACCTCCGGGAGAGAGTAGTGTATTGTTGTGGGCTGGTTTATACGTGTTGTGGCTGGTGTCCCCTTGCCAGTGTTTGGCACACTGTTCTGCTGCTGTTGTCCACCTGATGTTGGCCAGGAGGTGATGTCCAGGCTCTGTTCATGCCACATTTTCCCTTACCATCGTGAAGCTTCCCCTTGAGCCTGTAAGCCAAAATAAACTGTTCCCTCCCACAAGCAGCAATGTCTGATGCTTTGTGCCAGCAATGTGAAGCTAACTGCAACAGACCTCCACATGTGTGCCGTGTCATGTGAACACTCATACTCATACACACATCATATATACACCTACACATCTATGCAGATACACCCTAATAATAATAACAATTTTTAAAAGTTCTTCACAGCATATTTGTGATCTATAGTCTGTAAGTATATTCTTCCATTTGTTTTTAATTATATTTAAGGCACAAGATATAGGGTATTCTTGTGATCTTTGTACAACAAAAATAGTATTGTCAAA
Organism: Orientallactaga sibirica; assembly: GCA_036365145.1. NCBI lineage: Eukaryota > Metazoa > Chordata > Mammalia > Rodentia > Dipodidae > Orientallactaga > Orientallactaga sibirica. The sequence continues at coordinate 11,824,578 of JAEOAD010000114.1, read as the reverse complement.
AAGTATATGCCACTAAAGACTTTTTAATGTAAAAAAAAAAAACATTTCTTTGACAGCCTTCAGCAAACAATTTTACTCTTTCCTTATAGTGTATAGGGAACGTTTTTGCTTGATAATTGTCAGTTTTGAAACCTTCACATATCCTTAAATTTCCAATTCCAGACTAACCTATCATCTACTCCATTTAAATTTAGTCAAGTATAGAGTTCAGAGCTGCTGCCTGATATATAAAAGATGAACCTGAACAACATTGTCATTTCTACGCATTTGGCTTGACTCACTAGTCATGTGATCCATTTCTCATCACAGGCATAGGTCAATGGTCTTAATTTATGTGTTTTTTTGTGTGTGCCATTGATCTGTGAAGTTCTTTGAAAACAGTGAAAATCGCATACTCTAAACTGAATGCAGTGTGTTGACTAAACATCATGAACTACGGCAGTGATAAGTTTGTTAAATCTCCTCATTATATTGGGTGGGATCTAAAGCAGACAAATTGCTGGCAGTACATCCCCTCACAAATGGCTGTCTTTTTCTTATATATGCATACACATTGAAATATGCAAACCTACTATGTCAAATAGCTGCTGAAATGTATCCATTAAGTTTTGCTACTAATAGTGCTTGAAGCTGAATATGGCTATATTCTGTCTACCTGACAAAATACAGAATATAATGGGGAATGATCATAAAACAAAAAATGAACCACACTAAATGCAAAATACAAAATAATACATTACATATAAATGTAGCAACATTTACAAAAAGCATATAAATGAATTAAAATGTCTTAGTAAAGGCTGGAGAGATGTCTCAGCAGTAAGATGCTCGCCTGCAAAGCCTCAGGACTAGGGTTCAATTACCTAGTGCTCATGTAAAGCTAGATGCACAAGGTGGCACCTGGGTCTGGAGTTTGTTTGCAGTGGAGGCCCTGGTGTGCCCATTCTCCCTGTTTCTCTCTCCCTCTCCCTCTTTCTCTACCTCTCAAATAAATAAAAATAATTGGGGTTTTTTTCAAGGTAGGGTCTCACTCTAGCCCAGGCTGGCCTGAAATTCTCTCAGGGTGGCCTTGAACTCCTGGCAATCCTCCTACCTCTGCTTCCTGAGTGCAAGGATTAAAGGTGTGTGCCACCATACCCAACTTATAAATAAAATATATTTTTTTAATGTCCTAGTAAAAGTTTAAACAGAGAGCCTGCTATACAATGAGCATTACCTGTCATCTGTCTACAACATCTGTTGAGGTACTTTAGTAGACTCTGGCATTTAAGAATGCAGAAGTAAAACTTATTTATTTATGGAGGTTGCCATCCTCAAAATTACCTATTTCCTTGTAGTCAAGAAGGAAGTACTGACATGCAAGGAAAGCCTGATATATAATCAGAAAAAAACAAGTAAAATAACTTATGTTGTCCTTTTCGAGTGTTCAAGGGAATGCACACTTAGTCCATATAGAAGTTACTGCTCCTAAGTGGTATTTTGATGTGGTCGTCTCCCGAGTGCTAGTGATGACCTTGTTTCCTTTGGCATCCCCAGTGGAACTGGTGTCTTTGTCCTTAAAGGATTTTAGAATATGGAGATTACAATAACCCATCAGGACTAGCATTAGGTTTAAATTTGTTTTTAAGGGACAAAGGTACGCAAAGCTCAGCAGGCCGCTTTGAAGAGTCTGGCCGGCCTCCGTGATTGGTGGAGGTGCCTTTCAATTGCCCTCCGTTTCAAGCAATAGCAAAACCGACAGCTCAGGTAGAGAAGTGGTAAATGAGAAATGAAACCTGGCCTGTGGTTCCATTTCTGAGGCAAAAATACAAAGACACAGGGTTTGAAGGTAGGTGGAAAAGGTGTTCACGAAATGCAGACCTGACTCATATATTAGTGAAAACAGTGTAAAATCAGGAAAAAAAATTGTAAAAAAAAAAAAAAAGAAAAAGAGTCAATGTAGAGCTCAATAATGGGTAGAATTTAAAATCACAATAATTTCATTTCTATAATTTAAACAGAAAATACTTGTGATGAACTTATGAAAATATTCATATGATAAATAATCAGAAATTAATGAACCAAGATAATAAAACATAATTTTACCTACAAAATTAGCATATATATATATATATATATATATATATATATATATATATATACACACACACATACATATATATATATGTAATATATTCTGTTTGACCATGATTACTGCTTTGCAGTATGAGGGAAGATTATCCAGTATCATTTGATTGTGCTTTCTAAATGCAATTTGGAAGTCAATATCAAAAGCAATTCCACTTCCAGTATTTGGCCCTGGAAAATACATATGGGCAGGAAAAGAGATAGTTGCACATATATTGTTATTGCAGCCCTTGATTATAAAAGTAGGAAAGTGAAAACAATGTAATTATCCAGAATTGACTAAATAAGGCTGGTGTGCACTTTTATAAATGGGATACTTTTAAGAAAACCTTCTGAAACTTCGGTCATCTGTAAAGACTCTGTCTTCTTAACCGGTGTCCAGTTCCTCAAGGGCAACAGTTGGGGACAGCTGTGCCTTGGTAATGACCCATCCAGGACCTGAGCAGGCGTTCGTCCCTCATGCCTTCTCTTAGCAATTCAATATCAAATTTTATGGTTCCATGTCTGTCTGCCAGCAAGGGAAGAATCACTCCTGACCCTTGAGCAGATGTGGATCCTGGGAAACCACATCTTCATATTTGAATACCAGTATCCTTTGCTTCACATCAAACACATGATTAGAACCAAAGTAGACGCTTTATAAATACTATGGGTTAACATTAAAATAAAGAATCCTTACAAATGTTAAATGTCAATGCTAAAACTTCATATTTCTATTTCTTTACTGAATTTTTTTTTTTTTTTTTTTTACTTTATTTTATTTGGTTTTTCGAGGTAGGGTCTCACTCTAGCTCAGGCTGATCTGGAATTCACTATGTAGTCTCAGGGTGGCCTCGAACTCACAGGGATCCTCCTACCTCTGCCTCCCAGCCTCCCAAGTGCTGGGATTAAAGGTGTGTGCCACCATGACAGGCTCTGAATTTCTTTTGTTTCTGATACATTGTAACTATAATGGGTAGGGCATACATTCCCATCATGTGTCTTTTAGAAACAATCATTCTTGCTGTCCTAGGACAAAAGTAATAGATAATACAATAACTTTTTCCTTGACTCTCATTCAGGTCTTTTCTTGTGTGACATAGATTTCTTATTTAAATGGAAAACTGTTCTGAATGTAAATTGATTTCCACTGTAACCAAAACTAATGATACCCAGTGACTGTGTGATAGATGAATACCTCGAGCTCTGGCCAACGTTGTGGTTACCTTCTCATTGCTAAAAAAACAAAAACCAACCAACTGCTGGAAGAAAAGGGTTTATTTCAGTCTTACAGTTTGGAAGGGAAGTTTCATCATGACATGATAGAGCAGAGGCTGGGCATCACCTCTTGCTACAGAAACTAGGAGGTAGCAGTAAGAGTAAGCGGGTTCTCACAAGGGGGGCTTGGGCTAGAATTCCCGACTGACATCCTCCTCAAGCAAGTCTCTGCCTCCCATATTGCCACCAGCTGGGATTTGAGTATGAGGCTTTATTACAAACAAAGGAGGCTGTGGGGACACTTCAGATCCAAATCAGCACAGCTTGAGTATTGTAAGTCTTGCCAACTCCAGGACTGGAGTCTACATTAGGTACTATGAAACTTAGGTGACTAAGAACTAATAATGTATGTTTTCTTGTTTGTGTGATGTCAAACACCAATCCTTTAAAATGTACTTTTTACTAACATGTGTTCATTGTTAATATGGTTCAGTGTGATTCAGTTTCTTTTAAACCCTTTGGAAAATAAAAATAAATAAACAAAAAGGACTGAGAAGTATGGTGGAGACAAGATAGATTTCATGAAGGCTATAAAAATACTGTACTGGTTAATATTCCCTTGTTGAAACTTCTGAAAAAGAACAATTTTATAGTTTACAAAAACCATATTTGTTGAAAGCAATTAGGACATTTATTATTTAACTCTGTCTAGTGCTTTAAAAAAGATGAAGCACTGCTCCCTGTGCATCTGTCTTTCCTCAGAAGTTTATGAGAGCTGGTTGATGAACACGGGGAGATATATACACAAATATAAAGAGGTAGGGAAACACCTAGGGGTCTCCTGAGCCATGGATACACTCTGAAGATAAGAAACACTAGCTATAGGGAACAATTTCTCTTTTCAAAGGCCAGTGTGCAGAATAGTGGATAAATATAGATCTGCAAATGTTTGAAATGTTCCATCAGATGAAAAAAAAATCCAAATGTTACATACATTTTTATGCATGTCTGTACATAGAAAAAAAAACTAAAATTCTTCCCCTTGCCTATAATTCTAGTGTTCACCAACACTGCTCTAGAAAAATCAACTCTGGTTTGAGTTGCCTGGATAGGGGAAGACATTTAAAAATCTCGGAGCTAGGAACAACTAGCATTTTTGCTGATGTTCTGTTTATTTCAGGAAAAAAAAAATTTTACTGTGTGAGTTCTGTATCTAAGATGTACCCAGACAAAACCTAACAGGTTGGGTAGACTTTTTACAGAGTGTCAGTGCAGGAAGGGGACGTCCTAGAGAAAAATCCATGATGGATGGACATTAGATGTGGTAGGGTAGTGGTCAAATGTGCCTACTGTCACATCCTATGGATGACTTCCACATGGATGACTAAGTGCAGCCAATGTGAGGGGACATCTGCAGACACATAAATGGCCTACATCGAATTTTCCTTTGACTATTTCTGTTTTGGTACCTGTCTGCTTTCCGTTAGGGTTAAAACAACATTGGTGGTTTCTAAGATGTCAAATAGATATTTTTCTCCACCCTCCCCCATCCTCTATGCAAAATACAAAAATAAGAAAAGCAAAAAACCACTCATACTCTTAGGATCAACATATATTAAAACTTCTAATGTCCTCAAGATTCAATTAAATTCAGACTTAAATCCAATTTAATGTGCCAACTATCAAATGCAAATTTGATTCTCTGCATTTTAAAATGTGGAATGACTGTTTATTCCAAAGCAGACAGATCCCAATATACATGATAGACAAAATTAAAAGCTTATTTGTATAAATTTAGCAGATTATGGCATAAGCATTGTTCTCGGAGGCATTGTTTGGTCATCTAATTTAATACACTCAATTTTCAAATGAGGAAAGAGAAATAGTCAACTCAGAAGCAAATTGTGTGTGTGTGTGTGTGTGTGTGTGTGTGTGTGTGTTTAAAGTATTCAGCTAGTTCATGTGGGTATAATGATAAAGGCTGGTGGAATGTTTACATATTGCTGGCCCAGCTGCTAGCAGCCACTGCCCTGACTACTCTGAGTGCCCCACCCACCCAATGATGGCCCTTCACCTTCCGCTTTCACTCTTGGATCCTTCCACATCGAGCACTGAACGAGTAAACACTTTACATTTAAGAGACCTTTGGGATTCAGGCTCCTGCACCAAGAGCTGTGTCCTTTGAGACTGGAGGATGTCTACAAGTGTGAAGGTTGTTCCACAGTTTTGGAGTATCACCCCTGCACGCAGTCAAGGATGCAAATTTAAATTTCCAGCTCTTAGAGACACCTTAGCAGTTAAGGCTCTTGCCTGAAAAGCCAAAGGATCCCAGTTCGATTCCCCAGGACCCAAGAAAGCCAGATGCACAAGGGGGCACATGCATCTGGAGTTCGTTTGCAGTGGCTGGAAGCCCTGGCATGCCCATTCTCTCTCTCAAATAAATAATAAATAAAATATATTTTTTAAAGTGATCTAAATTTCCAGCTCTTGCGGACATTGTTGGTTTACACAGGATCCTTCCTCATGCTTTCTTTACTGGAAAGAAATAAGGACTCTCCCGCTCTCAGGCAGTGATCTGCCTAACTTTCCCTATAGCTCATCTGTTCTGGTAAAAATCAAAACGAATCTCATTCCTATGATAAAGTTTTAATAATTTCATGTTCTCTATGCGTCCAAGTCTCAGTCACAGTCACTACAGAGTTAGCATACAAGTGACCAATCACACTGTTGCCAAGATAGCTTTGCTCTGCCACTGAATCCCATGGAAACTTGCAGCCACCTTATTGAAGCAAAGGAGCCAGTTTTAATGTTTACATTGTTAACTCTTAAGACAGAAAAATCTAAGCAACTCAAAATAGACCATACAAAATGGGTCCTTACTGACAGGTCTGAGCTTGTGATACACCTCAGAGTCCTCCCAACACCTAGAACTTCCAAGTACCTGCACTCATTTGAATTGTTTGCTTTTTTTTTTTTTTTTTTTTTTTTTTTTTTTTTTTGGTAACCCCAATGGACCTCACTCATATACTAGCTCTCCAGCAACCTGCCAAGATTATTCATTACAGCTTTTAGTTAGTTATGCCACAAGTAAAAGGTTTCAAAATAATTTCTGAAGAGCACAAATTCAAAGTCAATACTTATAGTCCTGGAGAAGAACTATTTGGTAAACAAAATTAAATCAATGAACCAGGATCATTTAATGGAGGAACTGTGCTGTACTCAGAACAAGATTTTCCATTTTTTTTTCTTCTTTTATGAGATTATTCAGTATGGCCATCTTCTTCCCAGGCAGACTTGCTGACTTCTCTGTTTGTTCTTTAGGAAGAGCTTTGAACCATGAAGCACAATGTCAATTCAGAAACTACGGAACATCTGTTCCTTTCCTCCCTCACCATTCACCTACTCACCAGCTGCTCGGGGAATGGTGGAATGTGAATAGGTTGCTGGGATTGGCAAATAGAAAAAGATGTTCAGATATGATTGAATTTCAAATGAACAGCAAATGAGTCTTTCAGTATAAGATGTCTCAAAGATTGTTTGGAAAATACTTATGATGAAAAGTATTCATTTGTTGATTGGAATTCAAACATAAGGAAGCACCATGTATCTTATCTGATGTCCTATGCTAGGGCAAGGAGAAAAGATGAGGGGAGTTATAGCTCTTATTTTGCCATATGGCTTCATGCTCTTTGGGCAGGGCAGATGGCAAAAGTGAACACGTAGGGCCGTTGTATAGGTTTTCTCAACATTCCACCAAAGGGACTCCTACAATATTAACTGTCAAAAATTTAGTGATCGCCTCCATTGTCCTAGCCTATCCACTCTTCTTTAGCAATTGACTTTCCAGCATGGAGGCTCTAGGCCAGCTATCACCCCCTACAGCCCACCTTTTACTCATGGGAAACACTGGATCATCTTTGTCCATATATCAGCAAGTCCTGCTTGGTTAACAGAATGCTAATGAGAAAAAAATATCCCATCGAATTTTCTTAACAGGAAACCATGTGTCCCTACTGTCACTGACTTACTGGGAACACAGAGTGAGTTCTCCAAGTAGTTACACTGAAGTCCGCAAGTTTGGTGCAGGTGAATTTCTCAAGTTAGAATGACTGGGCTAGTCAGCACAGCTACGAGTCACTCCAAAGAAAATCAAACCCTTTGCTTTGTTCCCTACAGGTATCAAAGAGTTACCAAATATTTTCCCAGAAATTGTACTTGTTCTTTCTACATACTGCGATGTAGCAACCTACTTGGGAATTTTGCATTTATTTTATCTTGATGTCTAGTCGAATTTTAGTCTTAACATTCTGTTATATAGGTTCTTTTCTGGGAAAATTCTCACAAGTTTTAATTTAGCATGACTAAAGTAAACCTGGAGGAGGGACTGAACTGCTTCCTAGGCTGGCAGCCTTAGGCATGGCCTCCACCTTTGAGTGATTGCTGAAAATACCGTGCTTATTTAGACAAAATGGAAGGAAGCTTAGGGGTTTGAATCGTTGTTGGACTCATAGTGAAAACATGGTGGTCGATAAATGCCTCCACAAATTCCCGAAGGAATAGAGAACTGCTTGAGGTATTCTATTCTTCAGCTCATTTCACAAAACACTACCCACAGCCTGAATCAAGCCAAGCCTGGGAGCTCTGGGCAGAAAGGTTAGGCCAAAGAAACTTGAGTGTGAATTTCACAGAACCTGGCACCCACACTAACCACCAACTATGCAGCTTTGCTGAGGAAACTTAAGTGACCTCAGTTTCATACACGTGGCAAGAGGAAGCTGGACAACATCATTTCAAATGACCCAACTTGAAAATTTATGACTGATTTCAAATTCACAAGGGAGAAGGCATAGATGTAGCAACCATCTTATTACATCCCAGGTTAGTTTTTAAGAATTAAAAGAACCAGGCTGGAGAGATGGCAAGACGTTAAGGCCCCTGCCTGCAAAGCCTAAGAACACTTGTTCAAATCTCCAGGTCCCATGTTTAGCCAGACGCAAAAGTGACACAAGCACACAATGTTGCACATGTGTACAAGGGGGCGCATGTGTCTGGAATTCGTTCACAGTGGCCGAGAGGCCCTGGTGTGCCCCTTCTCTGCCTCTTCCTCTCTCTGTGTGTCTCTTTCTCTCTGCCTCTCTCAAATAAAAAAAAGAGAGAGAATAAAAGAATTTTTTAAAACCCTATTTAAAGGCTAGACAGTGACAAAAGGAAGGTGGAGAGGTTTTATGGCAGATTCATAAGGAAAACATGATGGTATTAAATGATTCCACTTAGAAATGGAAGAGCAAGAACTTCCCACCTAGAGCAATACAACATTTGGCTGGCTCTCACTATAGTTGGCCCATATTCCACATTTCATGCTCCATGGGATTTCAGTACAAAACTGTCACAACTTGGGTGACCGATTACTTATATCTACTTACCATCTGTCATCTCTCAGTCACCCCCAATCTTTGTCTATCTCATTCAATCTCTGTCTCTCTCAATATTTTTCTTAACGTGTTTTTTTCTTCCTTCCTCCCTCCTCTCGGCCCGCCCCACAGCCTTAGTGCTCAGTGAAAATGCCTTTCATGATATCAGGTGATATATCTGGATCCCAGGAGGACATAAATGACTTGCCAAAATTAAAATAACCCCAAGATGGTTTTCCAAAAGAGAATCACAAAAGACAATGCAGCAGACCAAGGTTCCTAAATTTAGAAGTCCTGTTCTAAGTCCAACACAAAGAGCAATTTTCATCCCTTGAGTGAGAAGTGTGCGGTGTTCTCTAAACGTCTCTCGAGAGAACTGCCAGCTTGAAACATCCTCAGAGGAAGAACATCGGGGGATTAATGTGCCTTGGAGCCAGTTCAAGGAGGGAGGGAACTTCAGACCTTCCCAGCTGAATACTTCCCAAAGCAGTTTTCTTATTGCCCTAGTGTGTTGAAAGTGTATTTGTGGTGAGGAGGCAAGAGAAGGAGAAAATCCTTCCACCAATGCACACTCCAAATAATGCCCATTTTCTGATGTGGGAGAGGTGTGGGTATAACACGAGTCTAAAATGAATCCTTAAATATGTGCCTCTACCAGAGATCAAGATGCTAGAGAAAGAAATTTTAGGCAGGGAAAGAGTTTGCTGCTTGTTATCTTTATAATTAAATAAATGAGAAACCGAGTTTGTTCTTTGTATTTACCCAGTTACCCAGTGTGACTTGCGCCATGACTAAACTCCCAGACTTAAAGCTGGGTGGACAGCAGCTCTAGAGCCCACTCTCCAGTGTCCAGCTTTGCTTCAGAAGGCCACTGGCGTCACCTTCCATGATCTTGCCATAGAGCTTTGGAATCTGAACATCCTCATGGAAGCCTGGCTCTAACCAGTTGATTTCTTCATTTAAAAATTCTCAGCCGGGCGTGGTGTTGCACGCCTTTAATCCCAGCACTCGGGAGGCAGAGGTAGGAGGATTGCCATGAGTTCGAGGCCACCCTGAGACTACAGAGTGAATTCCAGGTCAGCCTGGGCTAGAGTGAGACCCTACCTCGTAAAACCAAAAAAAAAAAAAAAAAAAAAAAAAAATTCTCTTAACTATGCTGCTTTCTCAATGAAGGGTGAAGGAGACAGACACTGAGGACACTCGACACCTACCAAAGCAGAGATCCAGAGGCTCCTAAGAGCCCATCACTGAAGTAGAATTAAAATGAACCCAACACGGCTCAGGGAATTTCACGGAAGAGGGGGCAGAAAGATTGTTAGAGCCACAGCTGGGACATTATGCACAGAAGCATTGCCTCGCCCCATAACTGACTGCTTCCCCCATAATGCATGACCCACAATCCCCATGGGATTGACCTGCATCCCAGGTGAGGAGGCCTCTTTGGAAAAGGGGCAGTGATGAGGGAAAGGATGGTATTGACATGGTCTGTTTGCACTGAGTATGTCCAAAATTTTTTTTTAATTCTCTTAACTACATTTCTTCCCTGAGGGATAATCCACACTTTCTGCAAGGTCTAACCTGGACTGGCAGATACATGGCAAGGTATTTCCACTCTTTCCTCCTGTGCTCACCAGATGTGACTAATCAACTGTTCTAGGTCCTGGAAATTATAAAATAGGGTAGTGAGTTTCTCTGTCAACAGATTTTCTCCTGGCAAAAGGAAATCAGTTCCTGCCTCTTCCTAGTTTAGTCCCTCCAGGCCTTTAAAACTGCTGTTCATAGACTATAAAAGCTTAGTTAGGGTCTTTTGTAATAAATCATTACCACAATTAATAGCTCATTCCCCTGTAATTACCCTACCAGTATTGCTAGTAAACCACCCTTCTCTCTCTTATCTGCTGCTGTTAATCTTGTAACATCCTGGTGTTAAGAAGCAGTCATAACTAATTAACATTCATCCTTTGGATAGGTCATGCTACTTACTATAAATACTCTGCAAAATAATTTGTCTTCTTATGGGCTTAATTATAACCTAAGCCAGGGTTCTTAACTTTCTGGCTAGTGTGGAGTTCAGATGGGGCAGGGAATATCTCATATGGGGCTTTATATCATTCTTATTTGCTTAAGGGAAGATGGCAGCTAAGATAATTATATATGACAGTATATTAATAACTACCAGGCCGAACACTGGCTCACACTGTTTGTTTCCAGGCTTTCCTAAACTTTACAATCTGTCATGAGGGTAGCCAGCATGTCACCAGGCACGTTGACCCTGGGTCCATCTGACACTGTCGGGATTGGGGCAGATGTAACACAGATCTAGTGCAGCTCAAACCAGGTCATCTTATAACCTTGCAACATTCGTATTGTGTGTTTTGATATATTCAAATGTATGAGCATAATGATACCTATTCTAGACCTTTTGATTTAAGTAATTTTAAGTAATTTGTATAAATAGGAAAATACTCAGACTAAAGTCCTCTTTGTTCACTTGATTAAAATTCTGTTTGTTTAAAAGGTAAATGTTTCAGGGCTGGAGAGATGGCTTAGCGGTTAAGGTGTTTGTCTACGAAGCCAAAGGATCCCGGTTCGATTCTCCAGGTCCCACATAAGTCAGATGCACGTGGTGGTGCATGCGTCTGGAGTTCGTTTGCAGTGGCTATAGGCCCTGGCATGCCCATTCTCTCCCTCTCTCTCTCCCTCTCTCTCTCTCTCTCTCTCTGCCTATTTCTTTATCTCTCTCAAATAAATAAATAAAAATAATTTTTTTAAAAAAGAGATAAATGCTTCAAACAGGTGACATCTTCTGTTATGCTTACTGGGCTACAGAAGTTTCTCCATTTTCAAAGTCTCCTTTTCTACTGCCTGTATTAACCCTCCTCTTTCCAGAAGTGCCTATCTTCAGAACTTCATTCTATCTAGACTTACACGCTGAAATCTAGTGAATCAGAAAGAATGCTCACAGGATAGTGTGCATGCCTAACAATTTCAAAACACTATTGCCTTTCTTTCTAGATCACATGCATAATAAAAGCTGAAGGGTCCAAATATCCACCTCACTCTGTCACACTAATGACCACCTCCTATACAAACAAGTAGGTATTTACAGAGCTGGCTTTGTATGTTTAAAAAAAAAAAAATTATTTTATTTATTTTTTTATTTATTTATTTTTTTTTTTGGTTTTTCAAGGTAGGGTTTCACTCTAGTCCAGGCTGACCTGGAATTCACTATGTAGTCTCAGGTGGCCTTGAACTCACAGCAATCCTCCTACTTCAGCCTCCCGAGTGCTGAGATTAAAGGCATGAGCCACCATGCTTGGCTCATAAAAAAAACATTTTTTTGTTTTGTTTCATTTAGAAAAATTCAGTATCACATTGTGTCTTTCTCCTGTGACTTGGGGATTATTTTATTGTAAAATATTTCAAGCATTTAAAGAAAGAGGACTGTTGACGTTGTGTAAGACACAGAAAATCTACAGAGGAAAAAACACATGACACCGATTATGAAAGCACTCATTGAAGCAAAGCTTATCTGAGGAAGGAGAGGAAATGAACGGTGCCACCTAAGCAGAAAGGTCGTTCTAAAACTGTACTTGTTGACTCGATGGTGAATGAGCCCGAAGAGAACAAACACATCTGCCCTCTTCTAGGCAAAGTATCTTGTCTCTATGAGTAACCATGCAGACGCTTACCTTAAAGAGCAAAATCACAGATTCCTGCTTTTTATGTTTCTACTAAAATTCATACTTTGGTATTTCAAAAAGTTAAATGGAATCCAGAAAGTAGAATAAGAGGGAAAGAAAGAAAGAAAGAAAGAAAAAGAAAGAAAGAAAGAAAGAAAGAAAGAAAGAAAGAAAGAAAGAAAGAAGAGAAAGAGAGAAAAGAAAAAGAAAGAAAAAGAGACAAAGGAGAAAAAGAGAGAAAGCCAGATGCTTCCTTGTATTTCTGGAAATGATCTCAGAAGGTTAGTTTGGGGGAAGCAGGGGGCTTATTTAGCAACAGCGGAGTAAGGCAAGCCTGAAGCATAGCGTGCCATCCTTGAAGGGTCCTAGGGGGATGACTCAGTCACTTTATCAGTTCTCATGAGAGCAAGATGCGGTGGTCATCACTGGAGAGTAAAATGCAACTTGGTGACTGATCTCATGACTGAATGGGGAAAAGCGATCACACGCGAGGATCAGAACCTCCTCCTTCAAAGAAGTGATTTCCGCCCCAGAAGACAGGTGTCAAATGAAATCACAGATATGCATAAGTAAACATCTTTTTTAAAACTCTAACACTAGTACTTAATCTGGATCTTTCATTTCCACCTATTTATTGTAAGTTACTGCAGAATTGATCATTATTCTATATTTATAACATTCGCTCCTTTTCTAAATGTGTCATTTTACTTTTGGCTCTCCATAGACCTCTTTATACTTCCTCTCAAACTGTTGCAATTTTAAGAGACTGATGAGGGCTGATGTTACATGTCCACCTAAAGGGTAGCTGGGGCTCAGGACACAGTTCCCCAAAGCATGACAAATATGTCCTGCTCAGTGTTTTAAGCTAAAAAAGAAAGACTGGAAGGATTCAGAAGCAACACAGAATTTAGATCTCTGACATACTGGCTCTAGTCCTCCTCCTTCTTTCACCCCTAATCACAGTCTTTTTCTGTGATTTCCTCATCTGCCTAAAGATGGAGGGAAAAAAAATTGTCCTGAATCTCCTTCTGTGATGATTAATCTTGTCAACTTGGCGGGATTTAAAATCACCATGGAAGCAAATAGCTCTCTAACCTGTAAGTGTGTATAGGGTAGATTGAGGTGAGAAAATGTACCTTAAATGTAGGCAGTACCATTCCATGGGCTGGGGCCCCAGGTTAAATAAAAAGGAGACAGGAGGGCTAGAGAGATGGCTTAGTGGTTAAGGTGCTTGCCTGTGAAGCATAAAAACTCATGTTCAAATCTCCAGGACCTACATAGCCAGACACACAGTAATCCAAGCACACAATGTCATATGTGTGCCACAAGGAGGCACACACGTCTGGAGTTTGAGGCAGGCTGAAAGTCCTAGCGTGCCCATTCTCTTTCTCTTTCTCGCTCTTTCTCTCTGCCTCTCTCTCAAAAATAAAAATATCTTTTTTAAAAAAAAGGAAGAAGGGGGCTGAGCACAAGCATCTTTCTCAAGCTCATGGTACCACACCTTCCCCATGATGGACTGTACCTTCAAACATGAGCCAAAATAAACCCTTTTTCTCCCTTCAGTTTCTTCTTCTCAGGTGTTTTGTCTTAGCTACAAGAAAAGTAAGCAGTACACCTTCCTCCATGGGGAAGATGAACTGCATCACAGAGCAGAGAGGATGTGCCCCACAGCCAGGGAAGCTTTCTAACAGACATTTCACTTCTCTAAATACAGCTCTGAGATGACATATTGCACTCAGCAGGCCACATTGCCATATCTCGGAGTATTGTGTCCTGAACCCCAACAACCACTTGGGTGGACATGTGACATGAGCCCTCATCATTCTTTTTAAATTATCTCATTTGACAGGAAGTAAAGCACAAAAGCAGTGGAAAGTGATAAATACCCTAAAGAAAGAATGGGAAAATCAGTCTTTGCTGACCCCTCTTTGCTGGGGTCATAAGGAATGACTTCAGATTGAACTGAACTTCAGAGACAGACAAGGTGAATTTTGGAAGGAAATAACAATTTTTGTGGAACATTTACAGGGGTGTACTGGATAAATTTACTTCACCAAATATTTAATAAGTATATCTTTTTCATCCTCGAATCAATTGGCAACAGTGACATTCTTATCCCAACTTTATACATTTTTTTTTTTCTGAGGTAGGGTTAACTTGGAACTCACTCTGTATTCCCCAGCTCACCTCGAACTCACAGCAATCCTCTGACCTCTGCCTCCAGAATGCTAGGATTAAAGGCATGTACCACCACGTCAGGCTTATCCTAACTTAGAAAGTTGAAGTGTCGAGTTCAGGCCAATGGTCCCTATTGCCATTCTGGAGCCTGCATGCTCCTAAGATGCATTTGTCATCTTTGTGATGAATAATCAAAAGATGGCATTATTGGGCTGAAAAGATGCTTAGCAGTTAAGGCATTTGCTTGCAGAACCTGAGGACCCAGGTTCAATTCCCAAATGCCCATGTAAGGTAGATGCACACAGTGGTGCATGTATCTGGAGGTCATTTGCAGTGGCTGGAGAGCCTGGCGCACCCATTCTTTCACTATCTCTCTCTTTTGGCTGTCTCTCTCTCTCTGATATAAATAAAATTAAATCAAAAATAAAAAATGGCATTACTTCAATGAATAAATCAAGTCCTTACATATTCTCTCAAGTCACCCTCATTAAGAACAACAGGGTGTTTTATCTTTTTTATTGCCTGGGTGAGAAAAATGAGTTTCAAGACTTCTCAAGATCACTCATCCAGGAAGTGCTACAGCCATGACAAGAACCCAAACTCAGTGTCTCAAATCTTTGACTCTGACAGTTTTTTTGCTGTCTCCCCTCCTTGCTCCCTTCTAGTCCTTATCATCTGTGAGAACACTGTAGGTCCCATCAATTCACACACCCACCTGTAACCTAAACTACAGCATTAGCCCATGAGCCTTATAGTTTTCTTTCCTCTGTCCTTTTTTTTTTTGGGTGTTTATCCCTTGAATCTTTTATGGGCCATTTGTGCTTTAGTATTACAAAGTACTGAAAAAAATATATTTTACATAGACTTTATTTTTTACTGAAAACCTATGACAAGGGTAGTCATGAGCCCTAAGGGTGTAATGTCTGCCCAGTAAGCACTTCTCTTAATATCCACATCCATATATTAATGCTACTCTCACTTTTGGCTAGAGAAGCTGCTCTTTTCAGATGGTGGCAAACTTGGGATGACTCAGACATGATGCTGAGAAGAAGGGACAGAGGAGCGCTCAGCACTGAAACATCTCAAACCCACCTTCCTAGGCTCAGGGGCGGAAAGACTGTAAGAGCCAAAGGAAGAGTAGGACTCCTTACAACGTGCTCCTCCAGACACAAAATGTCCTGGATATCCATGACCTCACAGTACCTGACACTACCTACACAAGACCATCATAATAGGAGGAAAAGATCATGACATCAAACTGAAAGAGAGACTGATTGAGAGGGGACATGATAGAGAGTGAAGTTTCAAAGGGGAAAGTGGGGGGAGGTAGGGAAGTGCCATGGAATATTGTCTACAATTAAAGAAGTTGTCAATAAAAAAAAAAAAAAAAAAGAAAATTTTTGCAGAAGGTACAGAAATTTCCCATATGCTCCTTGCTCCTGCTCATGTGTGGCTTTGCATTACCAAGCCCCCCCACACACACACAGAATGGTACATACCACGAATGAACCTGCATTGCTACATCCTCATCACCCAGATTGCATAGAGCACCTTAGGCCTCACTATTGGTGGTGTATACGCTGTGACTGTGGACAAATATATAATGCTCTAACTCTACAGTAATAGAAATATCCAGCGCCTTGCCTGGCCACCATAGATCCTTTTCACTGTGAAAGGAGCTACTGGTGGGAGGTGAGAAACAGAAATCAGAACAGCCAGCCAGGAACTTGGAAACTTGGCAGGTGGAGGCAAGGTGATCACTTGAGGCCAGAAGTTCAAGCTTGAGCAAAAGAGCAGCATCCTTCACACACACACACACACACACACACACACACACACACACACACACACAATAGAATAGAGAAAGAGAGAGATTTAGTGCCTGAGATACACAGGATTACATGGATGGGGGGATCAGAAAGCCTAGAGGGAAACTCCATTAGCTTCATAAGTGAGTTCCAGACATGCCTTTCTCTGTTCTACCCACACTCACATCTTACTGAAGACAATTCACTTGCCTTCAAATGTTTTGTAACAGTAAAAACATATGTTGAAGAAAAACTTACATTTACATGCATATATTATTAAGTAACAAGGTGGTTAAAGCAAAGTTACGTTTGAATGAAGGCTTAGCTATTCTAATGAGAGCTTATAGTCTTATATGCATCTCACTGCCTACAAAGAGTGCTTAGAAATAAAATGAAACAAGAATCTGGGTCTCCCTTATCCATACATTAAAAAAACAATACTTCTTGTGCACAGATGTGCAAGAGCAGGCAGGTCCAGCTGGCATGAGGCAGTTGTACCCGGGTTTTGCGCTTGTCTGCCTCTGTGTTCTGTGAAATCACATTGGGAGCTTGACGCGGGACGTGATGAAAGTACTTAGACGGGAAACTGGCAAATACTATGAATTAGGGCTTTGGTTGCCGTTTTTGACAGCCAGCATTTTAGTTACTACTGCTGCCAGGATAAAAGCAGCAAACATATGAACCAGATGACAATATGAAGAGTTCTCCTTTAATAATTTGAGATGTACTAGAAAGAACGTTTTACCAAATTCAAAATATATATATATATTGTTTTCTTTTTAAGAAAACAGCCCAAACTAGCTTGAACTCACTGTTAGCTGAGAATGATCCCAAAAGCCCAATCCTCCTGTCTCCACTCCCAAATATTACAGGCATAGGCTACTGTGACTAGATTTCACAATATTTTTTTTTAAAAGATACATTATCTGGCCTGGTGTGGTGGTGCACATCTTTAATGCCAGCACTCAGGAGGAAGATGGCTGTGAATTTGAGGCCAGCCTGAGACTACATAGTAAATTCCAGACCAACCTGGGATCGAGCGAGACCCTATCTCAATATAAAATCACCTTTCTGGGGCTGGAAAGATGGCTCAGCAGTTAAACGTGCTTGCTTGAAAAGCCTGATAGTTCAGGTTTGTTCCCTCCCCACCCCTCCCAGAAAACTATAAAAAGGTACATTAAAAACAAAACATTAAAACAAAAGTTAGACCTCCATAAAGTTCATAAATAATGTTACAATAAAAATTTCACGATGGGGAAAGTATGTGCAGATATAAAAAGAGCCTGTTTTATTACACAGAATTCTAACTAGTAGAACAAAGTGAATAAAACCATACAGTGATGAGTAAAAGACATAATGGCCAGAAAACCAAAGTATAGACATTATCAAAAGTATGGAAAATGCACAATCTCATGCATAACTAAAAAATACCAATTTTTTTGAAATGAAATCTTTGAAAAGTATGGCAAAAATTCAATGAGCTACAATACTGAGAATTGCTTATGAGATGCGCACTCATTCACTGTCAAATAAAGACAGTGTGAAAATTTTAAATCAGTGTTTTTTAATCCTTTTCAATTCCACTTGTAGGAATTTGTCTTGTAGACTTTCATATTTTCATAAAACAAGCAGACGTGCACGGTCGTGGTGGCATTGTCTATTAGTTATGCATCAGAATGGAGTCTCAAACCTAAACACCAAAAACCATAACAACTGTATTATCGCATAGTTTCTGGCTCTCAGCCGTGGACAGCAGGCTGGAGCCAGCATGCTGGTGGAGCTGCACTCACCTGCGGGTCTGGTTGTCCTACAACATCCAGTTCCAGTACGACTTATTCACAGGGCTGCCAAGCTTGCAGACCTAAGGTCCTCGCCACTCAGATCTCTCAATATGACTGTTGAAGGTCCCCATGACACACTAACTACCATCTACCAGAGTGAATGATCCAAGAAAGAGTAAGGCAGAAGCCACCAGGCTTTCATGACCTAGTCTTAAAAGTCATGTATTAACCATTTCAACAGTATCTTTTTACACAGATCAGTCCACCTCAGCCATGGATGGGAATAGATGAGAACCTATATCAGGAGATAAGGGTCATGCCAGGGGAGAAAGAAAAGGAGAGGAAGAGGAGGAAATGTCTCAATGCCCATTATTAAGGTACTAATTAAATTTTTAAATTGCATGAACTAGGAAAAAAGCCATTAAAAGAAAAACAATGGGCTTCAGAGATGGTTCAGTGAACAAAGTGCTTGCTGAGCAAGCATGAAGATGTGAGTTTAGAGCCCCAGCACCCACACAAAAATGCCACGTGTCCCAGCACTATGGAGGCAGTGACAGGTGGATCCCCAGGGTTCACTGGCCAGCTCATCCAGTGAGAAACCTTCTCTCAAAAAATAAAGTTGAGCCAGGCGTGGTGGCGCACACCTTTAATCTCAGCATTCGGGAGGCAGAGGTAGGAGGATCGCCATGAGTTCGAGGCCACCCTGAGATTACATAGTGAATTCCAGGTCAGCCTGGGCTAGAGTGAGACCCTACCTTGAAAAACTGAAAAATGAAAAAAACCAAAAAAATAAAAAAATAAAGTTGAGAGTGACTGAAGACAACATCCAACACCTACCTCTGGCTTACACACACACACACACACACACACACACACACACACAGGCCAAAAAGAAAACAGACAATATAAGCTGCTATAGGGGGAAAAAAGCAAAACATATTACAAAGTATGGGAAGCACATATTTATCATACTTATACAAAAATTTCTTCAGTGTTTTTATAAAAATAAAATGAAAAATTTCTTAAAAACATGTTAAGGAGATATATCTGTGTGGGGAAGCCAAATGCAGTAGTGATTAGGGATATGTAACTTTTTTTGTTTTATGCTTTGTGCTTAAACTAGCCATTTTTTTTTAATATTACCAATCAAATGTTTACAATGGTTTAAATGTGTGCCACAAATTTCATATGCTGCAAACTTAATTCCCAAAAGCTATGGGCATTTGAGAGATGCGGCTTTGGAGTGGATATTGCGTCAGGAGGGTGCATGAGCAGATCATTCCATTTGCGGACAGATGGGTTGTTGAGGGCTTTGATCTTGTTAGAAAGTGGGGTGTCTAGCACACTTGCTCTGTCTTAAACTGTGATGCCTCGGGACTCTGCAGAGAATGCAATGGCAAGAAGGCCATCGCTAGAGCAAGGCCCTTCACTTTGGCTTGCTCAGCCTCCCAAATTATAATAAATATGTCTCTTCCTTATAAATTACCAAGTTTCAGATCTTCTGTTACAGCAACTCAAAATGCCCTGAGGCAATTAACCACTCTAAAACTAAGAGCAGCTGACCCCACCAAACTAGGGTAAGATCTGCCATCCTTCAGATAGAACTGAGTGGAAGCTTCTGGTTACAGAGAACAGAACTAAGTGTATTTCCTAAAATTGGGGAAATTTAATAGCAGTGAGGACTTATTCTGGGCCTGGTCTGTGTTAAGTGCTTTCTGTATCTTAACATATAGATCCTATCTACCATCCCCTAGTGGTAATTGCCATTTACACAGAATTACATAGGATTCTAACCTTGAAATCTGGCTGCCAGCTCCATGATCCTCAGTGATCTGAGACAGTATGGATTATGGGTTATGACATTATGGATCACGTTGTGGATTATAATGTGACACATTGGTAAGTACATGAGTCTACGAGTGGGGAAGGCTGAACTCACATTGGATATGGATGAATAAACAGATGCAGGAAATGGTTTGTTGCACAATAGCAAGTTTCTGTCCATATTTCTATAGTTGTGTCATCAAATCACAGGTTGACACTTCAAAAAAAATTCTGTGCCAGCAAAACATCAATGCTAACGTTCCTTAGTTCTAAGGTCAGCAAGCCAGATCAATCTAAAAATAAAAGTTTACATGGACAAAGATAAAAGAAAAATACAGGTCTCCTAGCATAATCGTTCTCTAGCCCTTTATGCTTGTTTCCGTAACTATAGGATTTGCTTTCTCAGAATCATAACCACGTGACATTCACAGATTCTTTATTGAATGTCAACCATGATTAGAGGCTAGGGGTGAATGAGATGTGAGACAAGGGCCTGATTCCAATGGAGCTCTTCTGTGTCAGCGGCTGAGATTTTGCAGCCGTGGAGCCAGACTTCTTTTAGCCAACACTAAATAAATGCCCCATCCCTCCCACCTTGTGCCTACGGTGTGGGTACATCCCTGCCAGGATTCATTCAGATCATGAAGAAGTTAACATATGGCTTCAGAACAGTGTGTCACCACTTGCTCTGTGCTAGCTTTAGTATTAGCTGATGTGAGGCACATTCAAATACAAATTTAAAGTTACAAAACGTAATGGGAGTGTTAGATGAGAATTACAGATACTCTATGTGCTTGGGTTCAAAGTAGGATGAAATCATTATGGGTGGGAGGACCTGGGGCTACTGGGGTGGTTTTCAGGGTTAGAAGCCTTTGGTCAGAAACATTTTGTCCGCCTTTGATGTGGCCCAGGTTCACTTGTTGTCATGGTTATAATGTTATCAGCTCTACTATGGTGAACTAGAATGTGCACTTGACCACAAAGACAAAGCAAAGAGATTAAGACAGTCGGAGGTGTGAAGTATACACAAAATAACCTTCCATGTAAAGGGTAAATATTTTTTTCTCCCCAAGTACAACATACATACACAATCCATATATATAATTTGTATTGTATATATGTATATTTGTATATGTTGTATATAAAACTTGTCATTGAGTTGTTTCATTCTTTTCCAGTCATGTGATTTCATCAGATTAATCAAAAATGTTAGCTTGAACTTTTTTTGATGTTTTATGACCAGCCTGCTGGTGTCTCTGTCTCTATTTTGGAAACATGGAAACATCTATGCATATACATATATCTGGAGAAAAAGACCAAATATGATATGAAAAGATTTCAACTGTTTTATCTGCTTAACCACCTCTACTCCTTTCTACCTTTAAAATATCAACTCCACGTCTTCAGTCTCCTCTATATGAAATACTTAGTTAAGCTTTGATGTGCTCAGTGTGGCTGTAACTGATTTGCTAACTTACCTAATGTTCATGCAACACAGCACTGACCAGTTTGCAGAAAGCTTCCCCATTCAGCATTTCATTGAGTGCTTTCCATCATTTTTGAAAGTACACATCACATATTTTTTTCCTGATGTGTTAACTTGAGTATAGAGTCTGTATGTTACCCCTAGATAACAGCTGGGACTGGCCTGAGATCTGGACTCAGAAGACATGGGAGTACTGCAAAAGTTTTTAGAAATTATCATACATTCAAGTGTGCCAGGGACACACTAAAGGACAGTATAGACTCATATCAGAAACTCTTCTCGTGAAATATTTTCATTTCCAATAGGTCTCACTTCTATTTCCTCTGTTTTTACTTTCCTCCTGAAAAGCAACCTAGTGAAAGTTTTCCTCGAAAGCTGCAGAACTCTTCAAAGTAAAGCAACTGATTCCATGATCCCCTTCTGTGACTGGGACTCCATATTCCTCGAGGGAGTAACAGATGCTCTCCCTTTCATAGCAGAGATGGGAGCTTCCAGAAATGGTCCTCATTGTGTCTCCCTTGTATGGAGATCCTTATAGCCACAACCACTTTTTCAGGCTTTGTTTGTATCTAGAAAATGTGGCCTAACGCAGCAAACCTAATGAAAAGCTAGGCGTGGTGGCTCACAGCTATTATCCCAAAACTTGGGAGGCTGAGACGGGAGGATTATAAATTCAAGGACACAGGAATACGATCCTGTCTCAAAACCCAAATGGATATATAATAGTAATAAAATAAAAAGATGAGTTACAAAAAAGGAAAACGAACTTTTTTTTATTTTGGTTTTTCGAGGTAGGGTCTCACTCTATCCCATGCTGACCTGGAATTCACTAAGTAGTCTTAGGGTGGCCTTGAACTCATGGCGATCCTCATTCCTCTGCCTCCCGAGTGCTGGGATTAAAGGCATGAGCCACCACGCCTGGCTGAATTTTACATTAGAATTCCTACCTAAACGTTGTAAGTACTGTGTAAAATATTTTCTGATAGGTCTAAGAACATAATGCTGCTCTATCTTTGTACAAAGATATATGTCTTACTCTAAAATATTTTTCTGATCTAACAAAATTTCAGGTTCAGTTTTGTACTTGAGAATGAGAGAAGTTTATGGCGTTTCTGGCTTTCTTGCTGATTACAGAAGTACTGAAAAGTAAGGAACAAATACTGGTGATTTCACAGTCACACCACAAAGTAAAGAGAGCTAGCGTGGAAGGACTCCACCCTACCTGCCCACACGAGACCCTGGCCAAGGTAAAAACCAAACCATGAACCGACATTTAGCAAAAGCCCAAAGATTTTATAGGAAAGCAGTGATCTTGTGACCCATTTTTTTCCTAAACAAAAAATGTCCCTCATTCCCCTTTGCTGCTGAGTTGTACCTCACACCAATAAGACTATGAAATCATAAAGCAAAATAAGCAGAGCAGAGAGATGCATGACCGTCCAGTAAATGAACCAGACATTTCCTCTGGGCCCCAAGCTGGCTTGTTCCTGCTGTTGGACCCGCTTCCAGTTTGGCAGGGATGGAGGACAGGCAGGGAAAGTTGGGGGGAGAGTTATTATTTATTTAAGTTGCATTCCTTTAATTTCCTTATTCTATTGATTATCAAGAAAATGATGTTGCGGTGTTTTTGTTATTGTTGTTTGGTTTGGTTTGGTTTGGTTTGCTTTGGTTTTTTAAGGTAGGGTCTCACTCTAGCCCAGGCTGACCTGAAATTCACTACGTAGTCTCAGGGTGTCCTCGAACTCACAGCAATCCTCCTACCTCTGCCTCCTGAGTGCTGGGATTAAAGGCGTGCGCCACCACACCTGGTGGTTGGGATTTTTGTAAACTATTGATAGCATCTCTTTCAAATTGTGGCTAAAATATAATATGAAGAAAACATGAGCTAGAGCTATTAAAAACTAGAATATGCTTTTTGAAGTTTCTTTCTGTACAAACGCAAATATAATCAGGTTTCTGTAGAACTCTTGAGATGTCTTCATGGTTGAAAACTGTGGGCTTCTGTGGTTAGGAAATGTAACTCCACAGCCGGTGGTCAAGTGCTTGTTGGTCAATGACTTAAATATAACTGAAAAAACACTGAACTCTTAGGCAAAACTTTCAACAGTTCATATATCTTTGACACCATCTAGTACCCACACTCTAAATGCTTTCCCAGTGTACCTTGAGGCATATAAAATTGTGATTTGACAATTTGCATTTTATGAACAGTTTTATTTAGCTGCATAGGAGGAAAAGGTACCACACAGAAGTTCTGTGAATCTCTGAGAACTATTAGCACCTATTTTTAATAATTCTTTTCTCTGAGCATACCTGGACTTAGTGAAATTACTTAGAAGATAATTTATATTTAATTAATCTTAACAGTGAAGTAAAAAGAAGAAACAGGAAGAGGTCTTTTAAAACACTGATAAAATAGTGGTAACTAATGATTTTTTAAAAACCACGTAATGTAACAGGATGGCAGTTTCCTTCTTTCTGATAAAAAACATCTATATGATGAAAATGATTAAAATGATTTGAGGACTTAAAAGTCCATGGCCTCATAAATATTTTTATTAACCTAATTAAGGTAATCAGTTTTACATGTTAAACAGCAGGAAGGCGTGTCAAGGAAAACATTATTCCTTTCTCGTTTCATGCTTACACTGATGTCCAAAGGCAATCCTTTGTCAATCTTTTCAGTCTGTCTTTTATTTGCCTCCACATTTTTATTATTATTTATTTATTTGAGAGAGGGAAAGAGGTAGAGTGAGAGAGAGAGAAAAGAGAGACAGAGAGAGAGAGAGATTGAGAATGGGTGTGCCAGGGCTTCCAGCCACTGCAAACAAACTCCATATGCATGTGCCACCTTGTGCATCTGGCTTATGTGGATACTGGGGAATCGAACCAAGCTCCTTTGGCTTTGCAGGAAAGCAACTTAACCACTAAGCCATCTCTCCAGCCCCTTGCCTCCACATTTTTAATTATTATTTTTTTAATTTAATTTAATTTTTTTTTCAAAATAGGCTCTCACTCTAGCCCAAGCTGACCTGGGACTGGCCTCAAACTCACAGCAATCTCATCTCTGCTTTCTGAATGCTGGGATTAAAGGTGTGTACCACCACACCTGGTGATTTTATATATAGTCTACCAGGATATACTCTTGCCCTCGCCCAGGATCCTGTTACCCAGGGGGCCTTCCTCAGTGGGGTTATGGAATCATGATAAGGTCATAAAGGCCTCAACAGGAGTAGTGGGGGCAGGGAGGGGTACCATGCCTCAGGATAATCCTACCCACTGTGTGGCTCTTACAGTCTTTCTGCCCTGCTCTCCCACAATGTTCCCTGAGGCATTACAGGTCGGTTGGCAGTCTTATTTAATGTTATTTGTCGTCTCTGGATTTCTGCTTTCATAGCAAAACCTATGATTGATTACTATGTCTGTCACCATCACCCTAGAACTGGTTGTCAGGCTAGCAGTGAGAGCAATGTTCATGTTGCCATTTCCTGTGCAATTTCTCCTGGGCCCTGGCAGATGTGGTAGAGGTGGCATTCTGGTTGTGGGCAGTCAGCTATCTTCTTGTCTTATCAACAGATCTAGGCTCTCTTCCATTTTCTCTGCCATCTGTAAAATACAACAGATTCTCCAACCAAGAGCAAGAGCAGCTTGGGTTAAAGGGATGTGCAAAGTCATCTGATAGATTGTTGGTATACAGGGCCACTCTTCTTCTCCAGAGAGCAGTGGGGACTTCTCTCTAGAATCCATGAGTTTCCTGACCATGGAAATCTGACCTGGTTTCCAGTATGAGATACGAATTCTCTCCCAATGCGTGGCCTTATGTCCAATCAGAGAACAGCTGATTACCCACAGAAGCTGTGGGCCACTACTGCAAAAATGTGTACTTCTTGTCCCATTGGTTGACCTTATAGTCTGCTTATGAAACTACTGAATGAACAAGGTTACTTCTGAGTGAAAAGTGAAATGCTGTTGTTCTCTCCTTTATTTTCCCAAATGTCCTCAGAGTATACATGGTAGTTAAAATGTAAAGGAAAAACCTATTTGATTTACAACAAAGCTCACGAAGGTGCATATTGTTATCAGAGTAAACAATGTTTTTCTGATTCTTCCTCAAAAGACTTTAAACTAAATATTTGTTATCATTAACATTTATAAAATATAAGTAGACTGTTAAGAAATAGCCAATGACATGTTAAAATAGCCACTTGTACATCAGAATTCTGCTGAAGAAATAGAACACTACTAAGAATTTCGAAGCTCTTTGTAAATCCTACCTCAAACCCATTCCATCCTCACCTGAGTTTGGTGTTTACAACCGGCTTTTCATTAGTTTATTACCTGAGCCTCTCTAAGCGAATTCCAGCCTAGCTTTGCATCTTTCAAATTTTATACAGATGGACTCACACTGTGTGTACTATTCTGCAGGTTTCCTTTTTATCTTCCCTACTCTGTAAATAACATCCTTGGAGAATCTATCACATTCTATGTGAGTAATATACCAGAGTTTACCTATTATCTTTTGATTTTATTTCCAGATTTTTATTAAAACAATTTTCTTCTTCTGTTATTTTTTTATTTATTTGAGAGAGGGGCAGAGAGGGAAAGAGAAAAAGAGAGAGCACACCAGAGCCTCCAGCCACTACAAGTGAAATCCAATTGCATGTGCCACCTTATGCACCTGGCTTACATGGGTCCTAGGGAATTAAACCAAGGTCTTTTTGGCTTTTCAGGCAAATGCCTTAACTGGTAAGCCATCTCTCCAGCCCTTCTTCTTCTTCTTTAAAAGTTGTACTTCTAATTCTTCCCGTCACCTCCTGTATCAGCTGGGCACTGCTCATGTAATGGTAAAGAGTCGGGGATGCTGGGTCTCACATACTCTTCACTGGTTCTTTCCTTGTCCTTTTCTTTGCCTTACTTTGCTATGTCTTTTGTAACTTCTGGGTTGAGAAGTAATTAGTTTATGTTCATTTTTCTTATGAGTAAGCATAAATATTTAAAGATTTGAGGACATACTGTATAGTTAAATCTAGTAAGTTCTAGTAAGTATGACTTATAATTATGTGAACAAGATAGGGAACAATTTTGGCTTATATTTCTCCTTTGATCAAAGACTAGACTAAAATATAATTATTTTAATTGATAAGCTATAGGAGCTTTTAGTGTTTGATTTACTTGTTAACTTTATTGTTTTATTTTATTTATTTTTATTAGTTATGCACATAATGTGAATAGATCCATGTTGGTGCCATCGATATCCTCCTTCTTGTCTTCCCCCCTGAAGGGACCCTCCTCGTTGGGGAATGTGGGTCGTGCATTGTGGGGGTAGCCATCAGTTATGGGCACGAGGCAATGTTTCTGTGATCATGACCCAACTTGTGGTTCTGACAATCTTTCTGCCCCCTCTTCCGTGAATTTCCCTGGGCCATGTTGTGTTTATTTTAGTTCTACTTCAGTGATGAGGTCTTGGGAGCCTCTGTGTCTCTGGATCTCTGCTTTAGTAGGAGTTGAGTGTTCTCTGTGTCTATCTCGTTCAGCCTTGTGTTGGTGTCAGGTTCACCAAGAAAGCAGCGCTCTTGCTTATTTCCCCCATTATTCTATGGTTTCAGCTGGGGTCCTGGTTAGGCGTGACGGGCTGATTCTCTCCTCAGGTTCTGCGTCCATCTTTCCTTCCCTGCCAGGTGAGGCATGTTTAGACGGATGCCATCTTGACCAGAAGTGACTTGTTAACGTTATTATAATTATAGTTTGAGATGGTCAAAGCAATTTCTGGTTTTTAAATTTTATTATGGATTTTCTACGTGTAATGTGAATTCTATGAATGTCTCACTTGGAAGGGTTGCCTGTATCTTCAGGTTGCAAAGTTCAAAATTATGTAAGTCAGAGGTACCTTATTATTTGTGCAACTTAAGTCCTCTACCCCTTTACGTATTTTTCCCTTGTTTACTCTGTCCAAAAGTCTTTCAGTCTAATTCCTTCTTATATCTACTTTAGTTTATCTGTTATATCATTTTGTCTGTATATTCCCATTTTATAGCTTTTTATATTCATATTCAAGTACCTATTATTTTCTTAATTTATGCTTTTAGATGTAGCTATTTTATTATAACATCTTCATTTTCAAAAAAAGGACTTGTCTGGTATAGCTACCAGTTTTTACTTTCTGAAGCATTTTGTCTTAAGATATCTCACATATTATATGTTGATTTTACTTCAAGGCTCCACTTGAACTTTTTTTAATTTTAACAGCATGATTTAAATTTTTATTAATTAAAAATGACGTGTTTGCTATAGCTTTATCATGTTATTTTATATTGCATTTTCTAAATTTGAGGTTTAAAGTCTCTCAGTCTAGTTTGGTTTATATTCCAACTTTTACATTTTGTCTTTATTTAATATCATGGTTCTCTGTCCCTTTATACTGTGTATTAGTTCCCTCCAAACCACTGTGAAATTAGTACATTTTTATTTCCTTCACTGTTGTTCCAGCTAGAGGTAAAAAGCCAAATTTTATTATTATTTTTCTTTCTGATCTGTCAAGATATTCTGCTTTCTGACTTCTCCACTTTCACTTTTGGTCCCTAAAATGTAAAAAAAATGAATAAGCTATTTGGAGAAATGATGTTTTAATAATTTTGTTATATGCTGCTGATTTTGTACCCCCCCCAAATTTTTATTTGTAAAGTAAATACATGCTGATATTAATTTATTGTGGGACATAATATAATTTGACACAAAAATTGAGCCCTTGAAATATTAAAAAGATTTTCTCACCTTTCCTCTCTGAAGTATCCCAAACACCCTCTGGTGCATAGATCAGACACTGCTAGCAGATGACAAGTCTATCAACAGTTTTTTTTTTTTTTTTCTTTTTCAGGATATTCTTTGAGAGTCAAACTACCATTGTTCATTCTCAGAAACATGTCCATCTTTTCTCATGATATCAGGCAACTGCAGGATAGGAGCTCTAGGAATTAAGGGCCAAAAGTCTTGCCTTAGTCATCCAACATCATTACAACCAGGCCAACTTCCAAGCTGTTAGCAATAATGTGAGACATGAAACTTACTGGAGCCACTTGACAAGATCAGCAACATAGTGAACTTAATCACGCTTGCATGACTATGTGGCAGGCAGCACAATCAGAGGAGTCCTCCAACAGCAACAGAGCACAAGGAAGTGTTGCTTTTAAAGAGTTCATCCATCTTTCCTTTCTTGCCTTCCTCCTCTTACTCTGCTCTGTATTTCATCTCTCTGTAACCTTCTCCTCCCTCTTCATTGCACTTCACCTCACTCTTCCTTTTCGGATCGCCATCACCCCCTGCAAAAACCAAGGATTATTTTCTTGAGCAAACCTGCTCCACCTACTGGTTCTTTCCAGAACGTCTCGTTTAAGCACAGTGACAAACTGATTTCCTAACTTTTAGTACCTGAGAAAGCCTTGGTAATTAGTGGGCTTGGACCATTTTTCAAACATGAATTTAATTCCAAGCTTAACAAACATGTGACCATAGAGCGTGTACTATGTTATCAAAGTCTCATTCACAAACGGCCGCTGTGGGGTTTTAACCCTGTTACAACCACACCCAGCATGTCCCTTTCAATGTCATTCTTCCCTGTTTCACGTCTATGAGCTTCTTGGCCTTTTCCCCCAACACACCCCCTCGCTCATTTCTCTACCTCCAGTTCAGCTGTGCCATCCTTTCTTCTTATATTGCATTCACCCCTTTCAGAAGTGGTTCATCTTCAATTTTTTATTTATCTATTTGAGAGAGAGAGAGAGAGAATGGACACACCATGGCATCCAGCCACTGCAAATGAACCCCAGATGCATGTGACACCTTGAGCAGCCAGCTTATGAGGGTCCTGGTGAATCAAACCTATCCTTTAGCTTTGCAGGCAAGCACCTTAACCACTAAGCCATCTCTCCAGCCCTGAGCTAGTTATTTTTAATATTTAAACTACAATGTAAACTTCAATAACTTGATAAATTGGATTGTGTTCACATTTCATACCCATATTTAGGGAAATGCAGATCCTCAACATGAATGAGATACACTCTATAAAGGGACATCTGACTTCATTCAATTGAAAATTAGAAATGACTTTGACCAGATCTGAGCACAGACTGCTGGTTTACAAATGAGCTGTTCACTTACTACTAAATAACTGAGGCATTTACCCCATACACCTTACCTGTAAACATTCGTTCTATGTCTCACAAATGATTTCATAAGTCAGACATGATGGGTGGTGTGTACAAAGTCCATCTGCTTTCCCAACTGTCTTTGCGTCAACTTGTTGAAACCACAATAGACCCATTATGCCAAATTTTACATTCAAACATGTTGGAAGGTAAAAGAGACACTAGGTAAACGATAATTTAAAATACTGGTTGAGAGCTGGAGAGACAGCTTAACAGTTAAGGCACTTGCCCGAGAAGCCTAAGGACCCAGGTTAGATTTTCCAGGCCCCACGTAAGCCAGATGCACAGGGTGGTGCATGCGTCGGGAGTTAATTTGCAGTGGTTAGAGGCCCTGACACGCCCATTCTCTTTCTCTCTCTCCCTCTGTGTGTCTCAAGTACAAATTAAAAAAAAAAAATACCAGTTGAATGAATTTAACTTCCAGACTAGACCAGGAACATTGCTGGGAAGATGGAATGCAGTTAATTACCTTGTTCTGCTAGTACATGTCAGTGCGAACCTGGTTTAGAACCACCTGTAAAAACAGGTCTGTGAGGTTTTCTGCTGTACAACGCATGACTTGGTTCCAGGAAACAACACAGCGGGATTAGTCAAGCCATTTGCAGCTATCTAGGCCTTATTAATGTAAGTGTGCTAATTAAGGTTTATTATGAAATTATCATTTAACACGTATTTCTTTGGGAACAACTAAGTTGTATAATGTGTGGTTTCAAATGCATATTTGTGGCAGGAATATATTCTGGAAAATAATTTCTAAATGGATTTTCAAGAGTTTCACTTCTCTATCTGCCTCTTTCTCTCAAATAAGTAAATAAAATATTTTTTAAGAGTTACACTTGGGCTGGGGAAATGGCTTAGCGGTTAAGGCGTTTGCCTGTGAAGCCTAAGGACCCCGGTTCAATTCCCCAGGATCCACATAAGCCAGATGCACGGTGGGGGGCATGTGACTGGAGTTCGTTTGCAGTGGCTGTAGGCCCTGGTGCGCCCATTTTCTCTTTCTCTCTGCCTCTTCCTCTACCTCTCTCTTAAACAAATAAATAAATAAAATATTTTTAAAAATATATTGTAACACTGCTCTCATGAATCAGAAATAAGACAGTTACACACATATCCAAACCATATGAAGCTTGAATTCACAATAGATTGCAGAACCAGAGTTGTGAAACAAAGATTAACAAGTCATTCATAAGGGAGATTTTAAGTAAGGAAATCCCACCTTAAATATTGTATAGAGTGAACACTGAATGAATAGGGGAAAAACTATGATGCAAGAAATAAAAATTAAATGTGCTAAAGGAATCGGAGAGCTTTTTTCAGAAGTTTCTCAAGAGTCTTGGACTGGGCACAGAACAATGGACAGAAACACACGAGATTCTAAGCAGAAACGGTACTTCCTGTAAGAAAGGCATGCTGGAGGCTGGGTGGGGGGCAGGTCAAACACAACTGAGAGGGTGCTCAGAAAAACAAGTGTGAACGTGAAGTGTATGGGAGAAATACAAACCATAAGGCTGAAAAGGTAGGGACCAGATGGTGTACTGGTTTCAATGTCAGGCTGAATTTAAATTTTCTGTAGGAGTGCTTAGACTATTCAGCAGGGTAGTGACAGCGGGATTTGGGGAACTAATTCTGAAAGAAGGAATGGGGACAGAGTAACTGGGGACAGAGTGACTGGAGACAGTATTGCAAAACTCAGGTGAGAGCAAAGGTGGAGCCAATGGGCAGAGGAAGGAAATTGAAAGCCGTTTTAAATGTAGACTCAACAGGAAATGTTTAGGGCAATGACGAAGAGAAGTAAAACCTATTTGGTGATTTCAAGTATAAAAAGGCTAAGTAGAGGTTCTTTTGAATGATCACAAATTTCTTGACACTCCTCCTATAAATAGTTGGAGCCTTATTACCTTCCCCTGGAATGTGGACTGGCCCAAACGACTCACCTGGAAGGAGTAGAATGTGGGGACGTGACAGGAACTTCAGGGGCAGGATGATGAATCAAGCACAGTGCTCCCACCTTGCCCCATGTGAGTATTCTCAGCCACCAGCAGGCACTGTGGCCTACAGTCCAAGGTGGGGGCAGGGACTTGTCTTTTTTTTATTTTTATTTTTTTTTTATTTTTGGAGAGAGAGGGAGAGAGAGATGGGCATGCCAGCAGTCTCTCAGCTGCTGTGAATGAAATCCAGATGTGTGCACCCCCTTGTGGGCAAGTGAGGCATTGCGCCCTTGCATCACTTTGCATCTGGCTAAACGTGGTACCTGGAGATTGGAACCTGGTTCTTAGGTTTAGCAGGCAGGTGCCTTAACCACTAAGCCATCTCTCCAGTCTGAGGGACTTGTCTTTTAATTGGCCTAGCCTGGACTCACATGTATGAGGTTTCAACCCTACAGATGGATTTCTGCCTTGCTAAATCATGACAAACAGAATTTGGCTTTCAGACCTGGTACTTTTTTTGGCGCGTGTGTGTGTGTGTGTGTGTGTGTGTGTACACATATGGGGACCAGAAGGCACTGTTGTGTGTTCATCTATTGCTTTCCACCTTATTCTTTGAGACAGGGTTCCTTGATGAATCCAGAGCTCATGGACTGGGCTAGACTAGCTAGCCAGCTAGTGAGTCCCAAATATTCACTGTCTCTCCAGCGCTGGGATTACAGGTACGCAGCATCGTGCCCAGCATCGTGTGGGTGCTGAAGATCCAAACACAGGTCCTCATGCTAGCATGGCAAGTGTTGTACCTCCTGGGCCATCTCTCCAATTTCCCCAAACCTGGTTCCCTTTCAACATGCGCAAGAATCCAACGCTCAGCTGACTAGGTGTGTGCTGTGGCGTGGTCCCAAAAGAGGCTTGGTCTCAGTGTGGTGGTTTCAAGGTGGTGGCAGATTACACAGAAGCAGTAAGATCAACGGGGATGCTACCCTGGGACAGTACTGATACTGGTTTCTCAGAAGTCACTTATCACTAGAACGAGGTTGTAATGCAAGTGCCCCACACAAGCTTGGCGTCTTCTGTAAATGGTTACTTCCCTTCCCTCTTCTCTGCTTGTTGTGACGTAGCCAAGAACACCTTCGCTACAGGTTACTGATGGGGCTGTCTGATCCTGAATTTTTAGCATCCCAATTTACAAACTAAATCCTTTTTTTTTTTTTTTTTTTTTTTTTTTTTTTTTTTTTGGTGGCACACACCTTTAATCCCAGCACTCAGAGGGCAGAGGTAGGAGGATCACCAAGAGTTCAAGGCCATCCTGAAACTACATAGTGAATTTTAGGCCAGCAAAACTCTACCTCAAAAAAAAACAAAAGTGGAAGTTTCTGAGCAGGTTGTCCCATTTTTTTATATTTGCATATTGTGTGTATGAGTATGCCAAGGTCTTTTGCCAGTGTGTTGCTTATCTGGCTTGATGTGGGTGGTTGGAGAATTGAACCCAGGCCAGCAAGTTTTGCCAACAAGCACCTTTAACTGCTGAGCTACTTCCTTATCCCCCCCATTGAGTACTTTTATTTATTTTTTATTATTTTTTTATTGACAATTTCTATACTTACATACAAAAAAAAAAACCACCTGATATTTCCCTCCCCTCCCCCATTCCACTTCAGAACTCCAATCTCCATCATATCCCCTCCCTCTCTCCATTAGTCTCTTAACGACCTAGCAATACCTCCGCAAGACCCTCAAAATAGAAGAAAAAGATGATGACATCAAACTAAATCCTTTTCTATATGAAATACTGTCTTGAGTACTTCAACACAGCATATCGACAGCAAGATCCCTGCTCCAGCACATTTCCCTCTCCCCTAGACACCCCTGTGACCACTAATATGCCTGTGTGGGAATGCAGAAGCTAGAATTTGTGTCATTCGAGGATTTATCCTCATCTAACATATTCAAAACAGGTGACAATAAAAATTTGAAGGAGCCGGGCGTGGTAGCACGCACCTTTAATCCCAGCACTCAGGACGCTGAGGTAGGAGGATTGCTGTCAGCTGGTGACCAGCCTGAGACGACACAGTGAATTCCAGGTCAGCCTGGGCTACAGCAAGAGCTCACCTCAAAAAATCAAAATAATAATAATAATAATAAAAAAATTGGAAAAATTCACTGTGAAGAACAGTAGAATGATTCATTTTTCTAACAGCTTGCAAGTTTTTTCCATCAATATTAAGAACTTGAAAACGGATGCTGAGAAAACTTTAAATTCCATCTTATCCAGTTTCCTATCCCTAAAAGCCTTAAATATAATGGCATTGGCCATTGTCTATATGCAGCTTCTTTTCAGTGATGGGAGAGAACCCAGGGCCTCCTTCATGCTAGCTAAGCATTCTGCTACCAAGTCACGTACTCAGCTCAACTTTTTTTACTTTTTAAAAGGTCAACAGGTTTGTTTTCAACATTTGTTCCTATGATTTTTTTTTCCAAATTCACCTTTATTAAAATGGAATTCAGGCTGGAGAGATGGCTTGGTGGTTAAGGCACCTGCCTGCCAAGCCTAAGAACACTATTTCCAATCTCCAGGTCCCACATTTAGCCAGATGCAAAAAGTGATGCAAGGGCACAATGCCGCAATTACCCAGAAGGGGACACACGTGTCTGAGGTTCGTTCACAGCAGCTGGAAGGTTGCTGGCATGCCCATTCTTTCTAGCTCTTGCTCTCTCTCAAATTAAAAAAAAAAAAAAGGTGGAGCTGGAGAGATGGCTTAGTGGTTCAGGCACCTGCCTGCTAAGCCTAAGAACGCCAGTTCCAATCTCTAGGTCCCACGTTTAGCCAGATGCAAAGTTATACAAGGGCGCAGTGCCACACTTGCCCACAAGGGGGCACAAGCATCTGGAGTTCATTTGCAGCGGCTGAGAGGCTGCTGGCACGCCCATTCTCTATCTTCTCTATCTGTCTTTCTCTCCCCCAACCCCCGTGTCTCTCTCCAAAATAAAAAATTTTTAAAAATGTGATTCATGGGGCTGGAGAGATGGCTTAGCGGTTAAAGCATTTGCCTGCAAAGCCAAAGGATCTTGGTTCAATTTCCCAGGACCCACGTAAGCCAGATGCATGAGGGGGCACATATGTCTGGAGTTCATTTGCAGTGGTTGGAGGCCCTGGCACATCCATTCTCTCTCTCTCTCTCAAATAAATAAATATTTTTTTTAAAATGTGACTCACGTACATAATTAAAAAACAAGATGCTTGGTGTCAAATTCAATGAAATTTTTTCCCTAATTTTAATTTGAGAGAGACAGAGTGAGGGAAGGAGAGAATGGGTGTGCCAGGGTCTCTAGCCACTGAAACAAACTCCAGATGCATGCACCACCATGTGCAACTGGCTTACGTAGGATCTGGGGAACAGAACCTGGATCCTTAAGCTTCACAAGCAAGCGCCTTAACCACCAAGCCATCTTTCCAGACCAAATTTTGATAAATGTATACCATGTAGTAATCACCACTTATGTCAAGATACAGAATACAAAATAAACTCCCTACCTCCAGCCTATGGTAACCGCTAAAGTGCTTTCATTACAGAAGTCCTCACTTGTTTTGTTTCCTAGAATGTCACAATACAGTAGGCACTTTTGATGTTATACACATTGTTACAATTATCAATAGTTTTTTGTTATTTCTTTTCATCACTGAGTGTTTTCATGTTTCTATGAGTTACAAATTGTTTATTCACTCATTTGCTGATTGGCCATTTGTTTCTAATTTTGTTTGTGATTTAAAAAAATGCTACAAAATTAAGTACAAAATATTTTTATTGGGTAAAATACTTTGGCATGCAGAAGTATAGTTGTAGTTCTGAGAAATACATGTTTTTTCCCTGTATCAATTATCCCAACAAAATAAATAATATACATACTTATTTAATAATAAATTTTATTAGTTGGATCTACTATAGAGCATGGTGAGGAATTTGTACATTTTTCTAGTTCCAAAAGAGCCACACATCACACACCATCACATATATCCAACATATTTCAGGATAATATTTAGATATCTATGAGACTTTGCTTCTTTTTTTCCTTTTTTTTTTTCCGAGGTAGGGTCTCACTCTAGCCCAGGCTGACCTGGAATTAACTGTGTAGTCTCAGGGTGGCCTCAAACTAATGGCAATCCTCCTACCTCTGCCTCCCAAGTGCTGGGATTAAAGGCGTGCGCCACCACGCCCAGCAAGACTCTGCTTCTTAAAAGCTCCAATATATTAGGAGTCAAAATAAAATAATGCATCCATGCTATCACATAGATAAAGAATCATACATTAAGAATTTCATTGTGGTTTTTTCTCTTAAGAGACAAGAGCTGCAGAATCTCTAATTCTAAAAAACAGAACAATTTTAATTCATCTATTTTCAAAAAAAAAACGAAAATATAAAATGCCCACATGTTATACTAGTTACTTTTAACTAAAAAAGGAAAACGTTTCTCATTTCATTTTCCAAATGAAAAACATTTCCTAAATTTATATCCTGTAATTGTTCTTAGACATCCATAAAGAAATGTCTGAAATACAAAACCTGCAAGTATCAGAATCCAGGGATATAAGTTTGCTATGAAAAGTTTAGAGAAGCCCAACATTAATAGATTATAGTTGCATAAAAGTCAAACTTACAACATAGATGTCCCTTATTTAAATAATAATATCATTTAGAGTTGTAAACAACAGGGAATCTTGAACTATAACACGTGAACAGACTACGAACACTTCAGGTATTCCTAAATCCTTATCATTATGAAAATATATTTTACAACATTCTGGTCTGTAGAGAAAGATAGATTAAAATTATATTAAAGAGACTTCAGAAATGACAAAATAAAACTATCTTCAAGTTGAATTCTAAAATTATCAAGGAGGCCAACTCCTCTGATCTAATAAAGACAAAATACATCTCTGGCATGTTTCTGTGGCAGTAACTATGACTTTAAGAAGCACAACCAGGCTGGAGAGATGGCTCAGCGGTTAAGGCTGCCTGCAAAGCCTAAGAATGCCCATTCCAATCTCCAGGTCCCACGTTTAGCCAGACGCAAGAGTGACGCAAGTGCACAATGTCGCACATGCGCACAAGGGGGCGCACGCGTCTGGAGTTCATTCACAGCGGCTGAGAGGCCCTGGGATGCCCATTCTCCCCTTGCCTTTCATCTCTCTCTCTCTCAAATTAAAAAAAAAGAAGATGAAGAAGCACAAACAAGACAAGGACTTTCCTGGTGCATTTTAGTACTGGGATTCCCTTATCTTCATATTTGGAAACTGAATATCAACTTTTATAAATTTCTCATGTAAAGTGAAAATAAAAATACAATTGAGAACTGGGTGTGGTGGCATGTGCCTTTAATCCCAGCACTCAGGAGGTAGAGGTAAGAGAATGGCCATAGTTCAAGGCCACCCTGAGATGACATACATAGTGAATTCCAGGGCAGCCTGGGCTAGAGTGAGACCCTACCTCAAAAAAAAAAATTACAACTGAGTCTGACATTTGACTTCACTACCCATCACTGCCACCTCACCACCCATTAATGACAGGACCCCAAGCATCCCAGAGTAGAGAAGGCTGGAACACGAAGGCACAGAGAACTGACAGCCACACAGTGACAACAGTGACTGCCAGTGGACAGGGGGACACACACTTGTGCCCACCACACTCCTGCACAGCCCCTCAGCCAGCATCAATGCACCCAGTCCCTAGGATGTCGCAGAACTTCCAGGATTTCAGCTTCTTTGGAATTCTCTGAGGGTGAATGCATGTACTCCCACCTATGCATGTCCAAAACAAAAAGCACAAAATGTAACAAAAACTAGCAAGAAATGGCACATCCATTTAAATGAATGACAAATAAAATCCCAAGAGAAAAGAAACAATGTCATATACTTCTGCCTCTTCTGTGCCTAATGTGCCTCCCACCCACTATGCTTACAGAAAATAATTTGCTGCTTAAGAAGTAAAATGGCAATGATTCTTGGCCACATTTGGGGTTAATAGTAGTATTCCAGGGCCAGAATATACTTTTCCTCTTAACCAGGATTTTCTGAAGTATAGAGCCTCAGTAGATGTTTGCTTAATTCTTATGCGTAACTCTTTCCAGAAACAACATGTGGATAGTTAACTTCATCCCATCAGTCTCCACTTCTTGCTCTCAGACCCAAAGCTAAGACATCATCTTTATAAAATCCAATTCGATGTACCTCATTTGGCCATAACAGTCTCATAAAAAATCAGCAAAATTAAAACCAATGAAGAATCTTAAGTAAGACACTACCATTATTAATGTGCATATTGTGTGGGGGTGGGGGATAGCAGATTTGGGGGTGAGTGTACAAATGACTGTGATGCGTTATCTCCTTACCGGGCAGTTAGAGGTAAAGACATCAAGATGCTTTCGATCCTGGATCCTGGAACGGAGAGGCCAAACTTTGTGCCTCGGTCATACACCAGATTAAATTCTACGTACCTGTCATAAAGACATCAAATAACAGTAAGGGTTTGCTGAGTAAAATCTTTCTGAAATTCATGATGAATTCTTAGAGGGGAGCTTCTCCACCAGCCCATCAGCTGGAACTGGCACACAGGCACCAGCTGACAGCCCACTGGGCTCTGTCCATCTGGAAAGCAGGAATAAAAGGGTATTCTACCCACCAAACAATAGGATACAGATTCTGCCCCAACACATAGCAACTGCCAAGTAAGAAGGCTATGTTTTCCCAGAAATAAACAGAATAAACACAAAGCTGAGACCACTAATACACAATGATAACACAGTTACTCTGGTCCTCACCACACTGAGATGTTTCAGAGTAGAAGACCTCATGCAGTGCAGGACTGCTGTCACCAAAGGCCAACTTCAGTCAAAAGCAGAACAGCCAATTAATGATTAGTATTGTCTGGATATTCCTTTTTCTTAAAACACTAATAGTATTAAGAAGCACTGGCATATTTCATTCCTCCTCTAAATTTATAGTCACCATGACAAAGGGGACTATTTTGAATTACAGTGTTGTGTGTGTGTGTGTGTGTGTGTGTGTGTGTGTGTGTGTGTGTGTTTAATGAAAATGTCTTTAGCCTCAGCTTAAGCTAGATTCAGCCAAGTTTTCCATAAAACTGTCAGAGAAAAATATCTGAAATCAACCTAGCTCACAAATCTTCTGCCGTTAATATCAGAGGCTATAAAAAGGTCTCTCTGGGGCTGGAGAGATGGCTCAGTGGTTAAAGTGCTTGCCTCCAAAGCCAAAAGACCCATGTTCGATTCCTTAGTACCCATGAAAAGCCAAATGCACAAAATGGCACATGCATCTGAAGTTCGTCTGCAGTGGCTGGAAGCCCTGGTGGGTGCCCACTGTCTCTTTGTCTGTCTTCTCTCTACCTCTCTCTGCTTGCAAATAAATAATTTTTTAAAAAAGATCTCCTCAAAACCATAATTCTCAGTACCCTAAAGAATTTAGGATGATTCATAAAAGTAAAAATTTCTATAAACAAGCCGGGCGTGGTGGCACACGCCTTTAATCCCAGCACTCAGGAGGCAGAGGTAGGAAGATCGTTGTGAGTTCGAGGCCACCCTGAGACTACATAGTGAATTCCAGGTCAGCCTGGGCTAGAGTGAGACCCTACCGTGAAAAGCAAAAAAAAAAAAAAAAAAATCTATTAACAGTTTCCCTTCCTCCTCATTTCCCAAATTATTCAGAAATTATTATTGGCCCCAACTTCACTCAGCTATTCTTATTTAATCCTCAGGCTGTTTTTAAACTCACCTGTACCAAAATACTCCCCTGAATCCTATAGCACTTCACCTTTGGAAAGGCGCCCTTTTGTATGGAATTCTGTCTCCATGAGTTTCTATCTGTATCAATGCTTATTTAGCACCAACTGGCTTTTATGTATTAACGACTAGATTATACTTTCTTACTCCTGTCTCAAAAGATAAGTAAATCTTTTTAACTTATTCCTAAACTATGGAAAAGAATGTGAGCACTTAGCTGTCTTCTTTCCTTTCTGAAGCATGACCTCTTAACAGATGGCTGGGACTGAAGACCTGCTGCCAAAACCCTAGTGCAGGAGCTCTTGAAACATCCACCTGTAACATCTCCGAGTCCCGTCCTCTTGTGAGCCACGATGCCCCTTCTCCAGCACTTCCTTGACTCCTACCAACTTTCACTTAGATCTAATCTGATCTCTCTCTCTCTGTCTATACATATATACAATAAAATATATTTTATATTATAATATATAATTCTAAAAATTTTTAAATTTATCATAATCATTATATTATAATATTGTTATATATATATATATATATCCTTTCTGAGAAACCCATAAATCATAGACTTTGAGAAGCCCCTTTTGATTTAAAAAATATCTGTGTTTTCTCCTGCCGCCCTTTCCCAAAGTACACTAAAACACAAGTCTTTAGTTTCTATTCTCCAGTAAAAAAGATAACTATGAGACTGAGATTCAAGGTCTAGGAAGAGTATAGTAGTAACCAAGGCAACTGGCTATATGAGATGACGTGTGTGCGTGTGTGTGTGTGTGTGTGTGTGTGTGTGTGTGCGTGCGTGCGTGTTGGGAGAGGGTGTCAAGTCAAAACCCCTGACAGGAGGACTCATGGATGGGGGTGGGGAGAGACTGGCAGCAGTGATCTATAAAGGACGTGGATCAGGGCTTATGTAACTGTAGTGAAAGATACTGAGGCCAGGGCTTGGTATCTACGGTTTCTACTGCGTAGGTGGGTTATCTCTAACCCCCAGAGTCTATTACCATCTTCCAGCCCAGAGATACAGTGACAGAAAGAGCCTCTTTTTTAAAGATTACTCACCAAGCATGCCATAGAGACTTAATCTAACGGTCCAGACTTCTGCCTAGCTCAAAAGATAGCATACATGCAATGGTACATACACAATAAAACTGTCATCAAATGATATTTTAAAAAACAACAGAAAGAAAAAAATCATTGCTGCTATATCTAAGAGGTAGAAAAGCTTTCACTTAATTAGTATTCACAAAACTTTCCAGCTTCGCATAGGACATTAATGCAAAGCTGTAACGATTTGCTTTCCACAAAATTTAAATTTTCCCTTAGGTACATTTTCCCCACCAAGCTCTGAGTATCTTTTCAGCAGGTCCATGGTATGGCCAGGCCATTGTCAGTACAGTGCCTGCTAACCTCACAAGCCCATGATAAAGGTAAAGAGAAAGAACGATAGAGAGGCAAAGATATGTTGAGAAATTATGGAGGGAAATGTCCCCAAACATGCATTGCCTAAACGTTTCTAAAAAGAAAATTTAATCAACTCACACATCAAGTTGACACACAGGGACCAGATAGCACAATAATTATAAAAAGTAATGGACTAAAAGGATAAGTTCTACCATTTATCTCTAAACTTAGAACATAAAGTTGACCACTTCAAGGCACAAGCTTTTACTTACCTTTTTAGTACCCAAAACATCAGATGCCTGAGACAATGAACATAACATAGAAAATGGATTTTTTAAAAAATTTTTTATATTTATTTTTATTTTGAAGACAGACAGAGACACAGAGAGATAGGGAGAGGAAGACAAGAGATTGGTGAGCCAGCAGCTTCTCAGCAGCTGCAAACAAAATCCAGATGTGTGCGCCCCCTTGTGGTCAAGTGCGGCATTGTGCCCTGGCGTCACTGCATCTGGCTAAAAGTGGGACCTGGAGATTGGAACCAGTGTTCTGAGGCTTAGGAGGCAGGCGCCTTAACCGCTAAGCCATCTCTCCAGCCCAGAAAATGGATTTTATAGCTCTGAAGTAGAAAGGTGCATGTGATTAAAACAGCTGAGACACTGACATGGGCTGGCAGGGTGTCCACGTGGAGCTGGTTGACATGAACACTATGATTGAAAATGACCTTCTGGTCACCAGCTGACTTCACCAAGCTCCAGAGCAGGTATCAGTGTAAAAAGCAACAGCTGTTTAACACCCACTGTGAACTGAAAAGGCTATTACTAGTTTAGAAGTCATAATGGTCCAGTTTCACATCTGGAATCTTATTTGACCTGCTGCGTCACCTTAGGCATGGGAATCAACCTTAAGAGTGCATCTTACCATCTGTGAAAGGATGGCTGCTCATATCTCACAGGTATTTGGTTGGGGGTGGGGGCAAGAAGAAGCAAAATGCCTAACACAGGGAAGAAACATAGTAAGGAGTCTAAAATAAATAAAATTTTATCACTAAGTGTAAATTATTTGCATTAGATTAACAGTCATAAAACCTTTAAGATGAATTTAAAAAGTATGACACCAAATCAATAAAAAGCCAAAAACCTTAAATGATGCCCATAGACTGGCATAAGGATGGAGGGTAATACCAACAAACTAAAAGAAAAAAGCTGAATCAAATTCCACACGTACTTACATATATGCCTACTATGAATCTTGAGTGAATAAGTGAATTCAATGGACCTTGTTATTTTAGATGCAATGTTATTAAATTCATTTTTAATATTTATCTAGTTATAGAAATAAATTAGAGGCTAGAGAGATGGCTTAGAGGATAAGGCACTTGCTGCAAAGCAAAAAGGAGCCAGGTTGGATTCCCCAGTACCCATGTAAGCCAGATACACAAGGTGGTGGTGTGCGTATCTGGACTTTGTTTGCAGGGGCTAGAGTTCCTGGTGCACCCATTCATTCATTCTCTTTCTCTGCCTCTTTCTCTCGCTCTCAAATAAATAAATAATTTTTTTTTTTTTTTTTTTGTTTTTCGAGGTAGGGTCTCACTCTGGCCCAGGCTGACCTGGAATTAACTATGTAGTCTCAGGGTGGCCTCGAACTCTCGGCGATCCTTCTACCTCTGCCTCCCAAGTGCTGGGATTAAAGGCGTGCACCACCACGCCCGGCAAATAAATATTTTTAAAAGTATTTAAAGAAAAAAGGTGGCTGCTTCCAAACTATAGGCAACTGACCTTAAAAAGACAACCTTGAAAAAATATTTTTTTGTAAATAGAAATTAAGATGTGCATTAACGTGATTACAAAGCATCTGCCAGCAACACCACAATGCCCGCTACTACAGAGCTACTCGGCTTCCCTCAATTCTTCAAGGAGCCAGTGTTAGCATGTCACTCACCGTCCTCTCCTGAGCTGCTGCCACAGCTTCTCCTGGGGAGTGAACGCATCATCACAGTGCTTTTCCACAAGGGGAACATAAGAGGGAACCACAGCCTCGGCGCAGCTCTTCACAAAACGAAACACCTCCTCGCGGGACGGAGAGTTGAGATCGTCGAAAAAGATTCCCCCGATGCCCCTCCGCTCCCCGCGGTGCGCGATGAAGAAGTAGTCGTCGCACCTGGAACGTGCAGCAGAGTCAGTAAGACGCTGAAAGCACGACGCTGGCCAGAACTTCTGAGGCCATCAACCCTCTGAGAAAGCGCTCATACTCTTCTCTGCAGAGCAGGCCGCTGGCACATGTCCATCTAAAGGATATGGAACCTAAGAACTTCAGTGAAAAGAGCAACGGGGTCCAAGATGGGCAGAGCATTTCTTGAAACCATGATGCTGCAGCCCTCAGAAGCACGAATGCTTTTGCAGGAGGAGAGCACAGAAGTCTTGGAACAATAACACCAGCCAGGGGAAACCCTGAGCCAAGTCAATTCTTCATTCACCAAAGAGGGATACTGTAAACAAACGGCAAGCCCTGAAGCAATAAAACATAGTGACTCTACTGCATGCGGAACTGAGGGAAGGGCAGGTGGAAGGAAACGTCAGAGTAAGTCGGCATGAATCGTGAAGTTTCCCCTTGGGAGCCAGCACAGGAAATTATCAATGCAGCCTGCATCTACCAAAACATGTTTCCTATCCGCTAAATGTTAAACATGTAGAAAAGTCTGTAACTTGAAAAAAGTACTTTTAATGACCTCTATGTAACTAGGGTCCCTAAATAGAAAACTCGGTTCACACAAAAGATCACCTTAAATGTAGTCTCAACATCTTAAAGTCATCTGGGATGAGAATTCAAAATCCCACCATACAAATAGAGAGATTCTGACTCCAAGCCATCAATCACTTTCAGTTTACATTTAGGATAAATTTATCATTAAGGATAAAAAACAAGATATTACTATTTAATACATATTAACATCCAGATATTCTATATAATTTCCTTTGAAAATTTAGAATTGGTATTCCACTGCTAATGAGTAAAGCAAGAGAGTAGTTTGACTTTCCTAAGCTGAAGATGGTGCTTAAAGGCATAACATTTATACTCAGGACACACAAAACGAATAAGATACCTTTTGGGGATTATAACAAGTTCGTACCTTTACCTACCATTTTTTAAATTTGGGGTAGAGATCTGGCCCATGCTTGTCACAAGCCTCCTTCAGCGTACGGTGAAAATGGACAGCGTCTTCTTGGTTCAAGTACATTGGCGTGAGGTCACATCCACCCCCAAACCACCAGTGCTTGTTACCTACCAAAAGAAGACACCTGATTCAGAGTGGCCTTGGGACAGTATTGGGACAGTGGCATGAACAGTATTAGCAAACTCAATGCAGCAGCTGAATTTATTAAGCAGAAAACTGAATTTTAGCTCTGAAGGAGAGTAAAATGGAGACAGACAAGACAGCGTAAAAAGAGAAAGAAAAGAAAGCAGGGAATCACCCTGTGAGGGAGAGGACTCAAGCAGAGATTTGGTAGTGAATGATAAAACCATCCGGGTGGCCTAGGCCATGTTCTCCATACCGGCTGTCCATTAAGGATCACGTGAGGAGCGAAACAGCTCAGCTAGATCATAATTTGAAAAAGCAAATTTCTGTCTCAGACACGTACAGTTAAAAAAAAAACTCCCCAGGAGATTCTAATGTTCCTAATATTAGCAGTAACCCCTCGGCCAGTGACATCCCTCCACTTACCCCATAA
Source organism: Orientallactaga sibirica (assembly GCA_036365145.1). NCBI lineage: Eukaryota > Metazoa > Chordata > Mammalia > Rodentia > Dipodidae > Orientallactaga > Orientallactaga sibirica. Next base: position 11,780,039 of record JAEOAD010000114.1, on the reverse strand, counting down.
AGGGTAAAAACACCTGCTGAGGGAGCAATTTGCCATGAGAATAACAGTTCCATGTGCTTACTATGAGCTGTCAATACCAGTTTCCACAAAATGAATGCAAATTAACAAATCAATGCGATTTGTCTCTCAAGATATTTTCCCAAGTTAAAATGTGAACACACTTATATGGCATCTGCATCCGATGTTTTCTGTTGTCTTTCATGCTTGGATCAAACCCAGAACCCAGTACATTCTAAGAATATGGTCTACCACTGAACTATACCCTTAGCCAAAACAACCAACTTTAAAACATTACAGATTGAACAAAACTGAATAACTTGAGAATGAAAACTTAAAGTGCCTTTAAACAACACCATCCCCGTCAGAGACACCAGCAAGAGTAGCATGGCAGAGCGCAGGTACTCTGACACCTGGGAACACATGGCCCTGCTGAAGGGTTGCAATCCTGGGACTGCATGTATATGAGGCCTCATCAATTGCACCATGTTCTTAAAACCAATGGTAATGCCATGGCAAGAACCCAAATTACATCATAAAAACATGTCTTCCAAAGGCAAGTTTGCAATTTTATCTTAACCTCATGAATACGGTCTTCCTTCAGATACATGTTTATATTTCCAAAAAGTCCTGTGTACAGTTTCAAGTTTAAGGTCACTCATCCTTTCCATGTTGGAGGAAGTATGGGAGGTCAGTCAATAACACTGAGGTTTTCATGTGGAGGCTTAGTCCACCTAAGCATATCAAGGAATAAGCCTCGGTATTCCCCCCGGAAATCCTCATTCAGTTTATGTATAGTCTTTCTTATTTTTAGATGGGACATCTTTTGACCCGTTTTCAAATACAGACCTTGCAAACAAAACTCCCCCCGCCCCACCTGGGATTCTTACCATCAGCCTCTTCGACTTCAAAGTATCTGTAGTTGAAGTGCATTGTGGGGGCATGAGGATTCTTGGGGTGGATTACAGAGCTTACGCCCATAGCAGTAAATGGCAATTTACCTGGAGAGTGAAATACACAGTGAAATGCAATCACTTGGCTTGACAAAAGTTATATAATGGCAATGTGAGTTCTGAATTAATTACCATCCATTGTAATGTTACCGTAAGATATAATTGTCACAATTACATGCCTATCAGGCATATGCCCCCAATGGCTTTTCCAGAAACATCTAGTTTATAAATAAAAGTGATTAGGGAAAAGGTTTGCAAGAACTATTAAAGACGTAAGATTAGCTGATTTACCATCTTTAATCTTCAGCGTCTTCCCTCTGCCTTTCATCTGTTTTGCTGCTTCCTCAGGAAGATTCCCACGAACAACAGAAATGCTCACTCCTGCCTTTTCAAAAACACGGCCATCCTGCAGCACACAGGTGATGCCTCCACCTCCTGCTCACAGGAGAAATGACAGGATATATGAGTATCGAAAAGTAAAACTCAACACAAAGCTTGTTGTTGTCGGGATTAGGAATTATCTTCTTCCTCTATTTCAAAATCATCTACAATGGTATATTTATTTTAAAAAGTACAACAGAAGTAGAAAAACAGCTTAACTTTATGTCATAGGCTACTGGTGGCTAGGCAAATAAGGGAGCCCACACACACTAAAGTGAAGTATTCCACATTTTCATGCTGTCATCTAAAATAAATCACTGGATGAGGCTTTCTTCAAATACTATTAAGAATAGAATCTAGATGGCTAAAGAGATAGCTTAATAGTTAAGGCACCTGCCTGTGAAGCCTAAGATCTCCTGTTCAAATCTCCAGATCCCAAGCCGGGCATGGTGGTGCATGCCTTTAATCCCAGCACTCGGGAGGCAGAGGTAGGAGGATCGTCATGAGTTCGAGGCCACCCTGAGATTACATAGTTAATTCCAGGTCAGCCTGGGCCAGAGTGAGACCCTACCTTGCAAAACCAAAAAAAAAAAAAAAAATCTCCAGATCCTACATAAGCCACATGCACAACAATGCAAGCACACGATGTCACACATGTGCACAAGGGGGCACATGCGTCTTGAGTTCATTCACAACAGCTAAAGGCCCTGGTGCACCCATTCATTCTCTCTCTCTCTCTCTTTCTCTTTCCCTCTCCCTGCCTCTCTCAAAATTAAAAAAAAAAAAAGTTAAAAAAAAAAAAAAGAATAGAATCTAGGGGGCTGAAGAGATGGCTTAGTGGTTAAGGCCAAGGGGGACCCAAGTTCAGTTCCCCAGTACCCACATAGAGCCAGATGCACAGGGTGGTGCATGCATCTGGAATCATTTGCAGTAACTAGAAGCCCTGGGGTGCCCAGTCTCTCTCTCTCTCACACACACACACACACAAACATCTGCCTCTTTCTCTCTAATAAGTAAAATAAAATAAAGAAATAAAAAAAATAAAATCTAGCCAGGCGTGGTGGTGCACGCCTTTAATCCCAGCACTCAGGAGGCAGAGGCAGGAGGATCGCCATGAGTTCAAGGCCACCCTGAGACTACATAGTGAATGCCAGGTCAGCCTGAGCTATAGTGAGACCCTACTTTGGAAAAAAAAAAGAAAGAAAGAAAGAAAGAAAAGAATCTAAGTATTATGGCACAGAACAGAAAGCTAAAGTTATAGGTAGGATTGGTATACTTGAATGGTGTGCTAATATTATTGAATTTAAGAGACCCATATTATTTCAAATCTTTTTTCTTAATTTGTCTTTTAATTTTGTTTGTAGTCTAAAAAAACAGTAAATGTTCAGACTCTTATAGGATTCAGAACTTTAAATTGAGTAAGACACACATGATAACTTAGGTAATATATGAGTATATTAGAATTTTTTTAAGACATGGGGTCACCACAAAGCCATTTTTTCATGATGGTTCATGTGTGGCTTGTTTTATTTCTAAATGCTTTTAAGGATGCCTGGGTCACAGGAAAGTTTTTGCACATTCCAAATGAGAAAACTAAAGTTGAGGGGAGCAAAATACCACCTCCAAAATCACAGTTGACAAGAGTACAAATAATTTTTCCAAGTGCTGTCCATTTTTCCGACATTCTAAGAACTTCATATATATTCCCCTAAGTCTTATACCACATATACACAGATACTGCTTAATTTCATAAATGAGGAAAAGAAGCACACAGAAAAAAAAAAAAAAAGGCAACTTCCAGGGGTCACACAGCTAGCTAGTCTAGTACTTGAGGCTGTGCCCTGGTTCTGCGGCCTTCACTTGAAAACACTGCAAGATAAAGTACTATAAAAAACAGACTGTCATTTAATGTAGCTGTGGCAATATCACAACTCAGTAATTGTTGGTGAAAGGACACTTGTGTTTCCAGCTGGGAAAAAGTCAGGAACCCTTCAGGTTCATGACCAAGATGGGCGAGGGGGTTCGCAGTATAGAAAACAACATGGTCACGAACATATGACTCTGTAAGAATTGGGTTTTAACGCTTAAATATGTCGCTGTTTGAAAGAACTGCTTTCCTCCACGAACTCTGACAGGTGCACTTAGTAAAGCTACTGAAAAACCAATGAAGTATCTCTCGTGCAACATGAAAGTGACGAGATTCTGGACACGCTTGAGGAAGAAAAGTCAGGGAACCCGAATTCCACAGGAGGACAATGACAAAGACACCCAGAGGAGCAGATGAAATGTAGGGAAAGTCTACGTCCAGTAACTAAATTCTAACATGAAGTTTGTTAATTTCAAATATTTCTTTTAAAAAATTATTTATGTATTTAAGAGGGGGATAGAGAATGGAAAATAGAGAATGGCCAGGGCCTCCAGCAGCTGCAAACGAACTCCAGATGCATGCGCCTCACCTAGTGCAGCTAGCTAGCTTACGTGGATCCTGTGGAATCGAACCTGGATCCTTTGGCTTTGCTGACAAGCGCCTTAGCCGCTCAGCCATCTCTGCAGCCTTCCAATGTTTCTTAATATTCCCATGGCGAGTGCCATTACGGTTTGCAAATATTCTGACATGGTCAGCGCTAGGTTAACAGCAGACCTGGGTCTGTACCTGGAGGCAGAGAGCTAATGACCCCTTCTCAGAGTCGATCTTTTTGAAGGGTGTCCCTTTCTCACCGAGCAGCCCCTCGTACCCCCTCACGGTAACCCCCTCCCCCAGTTCTGAGCCATCTTCTGCCTGCAACCTAGCACCCACCCATTCCTTCCTCATCTCCACCTGCCCAGGCGTCTCTTCCTCACCTTCCTTCCTCTCCCAGCGGTCCACCGAGAAGTTGGCGACTCCGTCCACCCGCGCCAAGGCCCGGCACACCTGTGCCTGCGTCTCCATGATCATCAGCTCCATCTTGGTCTTCATGTCATCGGGCCTCCGGCGCAGCTCGCGCAGGTCGGTCACAGGCGAGGCCATGAAGGAGCTGCAGCGACGACTCAGCTCGTCCTCCTCCTCCGGCTCCTCGTCGTCCCGCCGCCCCGGCGAGCTGCTCCGCGTCCCGGAGCTCCTGGGCACCATCTCGGCGCGCTGCACATGCCCGAAGGCGGCGGCCGCCAGCCCCGTCATCCCGGCCAGCGCGGCCGCCAGCCCCGTGCCCAGGTAGCAGCGAGCGCCGCGGTTCTCGGGGCCGAGGCGCAGCCCGCGGCGGTGCGGGGCGCAGGCGGGGCCGGGGGGCCGGCAGAAGCGCGCCGGGGCGCAGCGCGGGGACGCGGCTCGCAGCCGCCCGCAGCCGTCCCGCGCCGCGCGCCACCACGGGCCGGCGAGCGCAGCCATGCCCGCCCGTCCCGTGCCGTCCCACGGGGGCCCAAGGCACCTCTCGAGCGCGGACGCTCGGTGCAGAAACGCGAAGCGCTGGCCGCGGAGAGCTCCAGCCTCGGCGGGCCGGCGGGCGGGCGCGGGGCACGCTGGGAGTTGTAGTCCGCTCCGGTCTCGGCCCGAGGCCTCCGGGACGCGGAGATGAAACTCCCAGCCCCGCCCACGGAGGCGGGAGGGACCAGGCGGCGGCGCGCAGTGCCCGCGCTGGAGCTGGAGGTGTGCGGAGGAAAAGCGCAGATAAGAGAGGCGAATCGTTCAGAAAAGCGCTACGCTGGGAAAAGCACGCTCAATCCTTTTGAAGTCTTAGAGCAACTTTAAGGCTTGTAAATTCATAGAGCAAATATTAGAAAAAGAAAGAAAATGACTCAATGTTATTTCTTTTCACTTTCAAAATATATGGAACAAAATAAAGTTGAACATTGAAAAAGAAAAGAGAGAGAGCGCGCCCGTCTGGTCCTCTGCTGACTCACCCCAGCAAGCAGGGATCAAGGCGGGAAGGCGGAGGACAAACACGAGCGGGAATGTGGCCCAGCAGCACCCCGGGTTTGTGGAGCACGGGTCCTGGCTGTGCGGCTGGGGGATGCCCCTTCACCAGGAGAGAGCGCTTGTATCCCACACTGACGAACAGGGCTTAAATGCACGCATCCCGCTGGGGGGGGGGGAGTTGGGCATTTGAGCCCCCCAGAAAGATGGTTTCAATTCACAGGACTCACAGGCTACTTAAGGACTCAGTGAAGAGTTGCATAGTGTGTTGAAGGTAGGGGCTGTGCTGGGAGCTCCGAGGGAAGGAGAAGGCCATCTGGCACCGCCAAGCTAGGGGTGCGCAAGGCTGGAAAGTGGGCCAAGCCCTGGAAACTCGTTGCCTAAGAAGAGGCAGTAAGTAGTGGCCTCCTGAGAGATGCTAGAAAAAGACCCAGTGCAAGACCACATCAAAGTTGTGTTCTTAACAGTGCCTACATAATGATTGAGAAATTAAGTTACTAAACCAGATGGAATGCCTGGTCTGCTGTGTTGGGATCCTTAAGAAATTTAAGCCGAGCGTTGTGGTGCATATCTTTAATGCAGATGCAGAGGTAGGATGATCTCCATGAGTTCAAGGCCACCCTGAGACTACATAGTGAGTTCCAGATCAGCCTGGGCTACAGTGAAACCCTACCTCAAAAGAAAAGAAGAAACAAACAAAGAAGAGAGGGAGGGATGGAAAGAAAGAAAGAAAGAAAGAAAGAAAGAAAGAAAGAAAGAAAGAAAGAAAGAAAGAAAGAGAAAAGAAAGAAAGAAGGAAGGAAAGAAAGAAAGGAAGAAAAAAAGAAGAAAGAAGTTTAAAATAGGGCTGGAGAGATGGCTTAGCAGTTAAGGCACTTGCCTGCAAAGCCTAAGAACCCAGGTTCAATTCCCCAGTATTTACGTAAGCCAGATGCACAAGGTGGCAAATGCGTCTGGAGTTAATTTGCAGTGGCTAGAGGCCCTGGCACGCCCATATTCATTCCATTCATTCATTCATATTCTCTCTCTCTCTCTCTCTCCATCTTTCTCTCTAATAAATAAAATAAAATAATTTTTAAAAGAAATTTAAAATAGTAGGCTTAGCCTACTATCTTACATTTAATTCTTTCAACAACTCCTGCAAACCTAGGTAGGAGAAACATTACACTCCAGTCAACTGTTCTCCTTCCTTAGCACTTTAAAAGCATGGGGAGCAGAAATTAACAGATTTTTTAAAATTATAGTTTATTTGTTTATTTCAGAGATGGAGGCAGAGAGAGGATGGGCATGCCAGGGCCTCTAGCCACTGCAAACGAACTCCAGATGCATGTGCTACCTTGTGCATCTGGCTTTATGTGGGTACTGGGGAATCAAACCTGGGTCCTTTGGCCTTGCAAACAAGCACCTTAACCACTGAGCAGTCTCTCCAGCCCCCAAAACTAATAGATTTAATAGACATGTGTTTATTCTGTAATGATACAATGCACTTTAGTGCCTAGAAATAAAAATATAAGAAGCAGCCAGGCATGGTGACGCACACCTTTAATCCCAGCACTTGGGAGGCCGAGGTAGGAGGATTGCCATGAGTTTGAGGCCACCCTGAGACTACATAGTAAATTCCAGGTCAGCCTGAGCTAGAGTGAGGAAAAAAAAAAAAAAAAAAAAACCTAGAAAAACAAAACAAAACCATAAGAAGCACTGTCAACAACTTTATTACTGTCTGAAGGGCTCCTGTGTCCAAGAACCATCAGAACCACCTTGGATTCTACGGGCAGATAGTAATCTAAGCCATGGGCCATTGTTTCCCAGAAGCCAGGGCACTGATGGCAGGTCCATGGCTGCACATCAGACCAGTTGTTTCCGGCCTGCATCTCATCACACAGGACAGATGCTGGCTAGGTCTGCATGCAAACCCAGACCCAGCAGCTAAGTCAGTGCAACACAAAGACCTGCACTGCAAAGTGAAAACCCATTTTTAGTGAAACAATCCATTGCCTTTAAATGATAGTGCTAACCTGCTAGAGAGCCGAGTTGGGAAAGGAAGAAAGGAAAGATAAGACCTATCACTAGAGGAAGGTTTGTTTGCCCCTTGGGAAAGCCTGTGGTGGGGACTGGCTGGCCTGGTGATGATAAGTGAAGTTCATTACTAAAAAAAAAACTCATTAATGAAAAAAAACCCTCTGACCTATTTCTCCATGAGCAAGTCCTCCATTATTGCTCTATTTCTGCTAATACTACAAAGTTAGTAAAAGATAAGCAGAGGGCCTGGAGAGATGGCTTAGCAGTTGAGCACTTGCCTGTGAAGCCTATGGACTCCGGTTCGAGGCTCGATTCTCCAAGACCCATGTAAGCCAGATGCACAAGGTGGTGCATGCATGTGGAGTTTGTTTACAGTGGCTGGAGGCCCTGGCAAGCCCATTCTCTCTCTCTCTATCTATCTGCCTCTTTCCCTCTGTCTGTCTGTCTGTCACTCTCAAATAAATAAAGAATAATAATAATTTAAAAACAGATAAGCAGAAACAGGACATTTAAACATATGCAAGGCACAAGTTAGTCCTGAGTAAATTGCACTAGCTTCTAGCTTTCCCACTCTTAGCCTGTCTGTGCAGATGGCTCTCTTCTACCTTCCTCTGGCTCCCAGCACAATCCCTACCTTCAACCTAATGTGTAGTGCTTAACTGAGTCCTTAAGTACCCTGTCTGGCGTGGGCTGAAGCCATCTTCCTGGGCCACAAATAAGCTTATAGTCAGTGGAATATAAGACATCTCCTCTGTAAGCAATTTCATAGGTCAGAAAGCTAGTGGGACAAAGCAAGTGTTCACACATAGATTGTAAAACATAAAAGTGTGTGGTAGGGACGCTCACCTACACCTGAACTGAGTTCCTCACTGCTTTGTGACTTCATTTTTGTATGACGCCACCAGCTAGAAAATCCTACCTACCATTAAGCAAACTCACTAAATAAAGGAATATAATTTGCCAGTTTTTATACTCGACATGCTTCTTGGAATCCTTACAAATTAAATCCATCCTCTGCCCCCCAGGACCTGTTAAATATAACATAAACAAACAGGCCTGAATCTAGGTCCTGCTGTTACTATATTAGGCTTCCTTTTGAGAGAGAATTTCAAGCAGTTATGTTATCATTCTGTCAGCTTTAATACCTTCTAGAAAGGAACACCAACCACCCACCCACACATACACACACACACACACACACACACACATAGACACACACTTACTTTTCTTGCTATCTTTACTAAATTATATCATCTTTACCAATTGCCAGATTTTGAGAGCCAAACATAAATGTCATAGCCAAGTCACTCAGTTCTGTTGTTTTTGGATAGGCAAAGAAACTCGGGCTAATTAGTAATGAGGTATTGCTAAACATATGTATTGGCCTTGACATGCTAGTGACCAGTTTAGGAATTCTGGAGGGGGTTGTGGGAAGAGTGAGATTATTAAGGAAACAGAACTTTTGAGATTTTGATACTTTGCTCTATAGTGTATATTTTGAATTTTTACATCTTTAAAGTATGTCCTTAGAATATCATTAAAGAATTGCCTTAAAGCTATATGTACACCAAGCATGGCGCTCACTCCTCTAATTAGTGCTTGTTAGCTGAGGCAGGAGAATTGCTGTAAGTAAGAGGTCAGTCGGGGCTATAGGGTGAAATCCAAGGCAGCCTGGACTGCAGTGAGCCTCAAAAAAGAAGAGAAAGAAAGGAAAAGAAAAGAAGCAGGAAAGCTATGTGTAGACTGAATCCCCCACAATGCAATTTAGTGTGGTTGACTTGCTCTTTCTTTAGCTAATGTAACTTCAATTAGATTTTCAAAAAGATAGATAAAGCACTCAAATATTCCAAGAAAATTTTATAAAACAGACAGAAACATAGTGCCTGCCAGTTCACCAATTTTGTGGTTTGCCTTTATTTTCTGATTCTTCTCTATTATAAGATGAATGTGATATCTAAAGTTACAGCGATGATTTTTGTCTGAGATCATGATAATTACACACACATACGTGCGCACGCGCGCACACACACACACACACTCACAAACACACAGTCAAAAAAAAAAAACTTAGAGCAATTACATAGACAGAGCCTAGGTCTGGTTGACATCTCTGAGTAAATACATCAGCCCTTGCCCACTACCTTTGGCCATCTCATTATATGCAAAAAATAATGGTACTGTTTTGTACCTAAAGTCTTACAGGTAAGGATTCATCTTGGTTCAGATGCCTACTAATATGCAACGTCCAGAGATAAGGAAAAGGTTAATGTGAGAACACTGAGACCCCTCCCCTGTAATTTGGGCTTGGGTAAAGAGCATAGGAAATACATAGGATGTCATTTCTAGAAAAAGTGAATTGTGTTGAGCAGATAGTAATATTGGTGCCCACTATAGAGAGAAATTATTGAAGTTAATTCCAGGTAATTGTCTGTATATATCTAAGGTATATAAAAACAGGGAATCAGAAAGAACTCAATAGAATTGAGCAGTAGCTTGTAAGGAGCAACTGGAGGCAATTTGCTTGATATGTACAGCTATGAATACAGTTGCCTCCTATTTAACCAAAACCCTCCAGCTATGCCATTTCCCAGGTTTAAGGCTCTGTGGCTGCCCCATCCTTTCAGTACATAATGTCTTCATAAACCCTTCATATATCATGGGACAACTGGTAGGGTGGATTATTTGTGAGGACCCTGGGAACAAAGTTTGACATATGTGCATGTGGTCCTTCTGTTAAACAATCAAGGGTCAAGGACCCTTGGATACCTGTTGAGTTACCCTCATCAGACAACAGTAAGAAAGCAATTCAACATTATTCTCATGTTCCTGCCTTCACATATCATCTTATCATTTGTGACCAGTGGTACTCAAGAACACAAAGCTGGGCTGGAGAGATAGATGGCTTAGTGGTTAAGGTGCTTGCCTGCAAAGCCATAGGACCCATGTTCAATCTCCCAGGTCCCATGTAAGCCAGACCTGGAGTTCATTTACAGTGGCTGGAGGCCTGGTGCGCCTCTCTTTCTCTCTCTCTCTCTCTCTCTCTCTCTCTTTCCTGCCTATTTCTCTTTCTCTCTTTCAAATAAGTAAATAAAAATAAAATTTAAAAAAAAAAGACAAAGCTCAGGTAAAAGTTGTCAAGGATATCAGAGAATTTGCTCCCAGCGAGAGGCTCCCTCAGAGGAACCACAGGATGCGGGCTTCTACAACTTTCCAGGAGCTGGCAGGGACAGGTTTCTTTCTTCCTTTGCGTGTGACAGGTGCATGCAACAGGACAAGTTCATGCCATCAGAGGACGTGCCCTGAATCATGTGCTCAGAAACGTAGGGGAAAGAACACAACCCCGGCATTTTGCCTGGGCTCTAGTTGGGCACACCCATAGTGTCCTTGGGAGTAAATGCAGTGAGTTCAAAATAACAACACTCCTCACTTACGGTAGCCAGAGTCCCACTAACCTGTTCATTAAACAATCCTGTGTTCCTTCAGTGTTAAGCTGTAACCATGTTAAAAGCCACAGTGCATTTATCCTCAGTGTCAAAGACCTTGTTATGGCTCCGTATCTGCCTTACCTGTTAGCACGTATTTTTACTATTCTGATATTGTAAAGAGTATGTATCCAGTCTGTAAATGAATGTTCTATAAGTCCTTTGTATAGTCAATTTCTCTGCTCTTGAAATATCATCCCTATTCAGAATATAATAAAAGAAAATGTGACAGTGAGTCTCATGAAAAACAAAAAGACAAAGCTGTTCCCACTCAGGTCACCGAGCATCTCACCTAGTGGCCTGGGCTAGTCTTGGGAAGTGCACATCTCAGAACATTGATCTTAACCCATACGAAATTCTTTGAAGTCAGGAATCAGCTCTTTGTCCTCTGCATCTCTCTTCTGGGACCTTCTCTCCATGGTGCTCAGAACTTGCTTCTAGAAATAAAGAGACAAAGTGAATGCAGAAGAGGGAAAACATGCTTGAAAGGCTTTGACTGCACACACGGTGAGCAGCAGGTTGCTGTACAAATAAAAAATACAGACCCAGAGTGGGTTACTGGATGAAAGGCAAGGTGTCTGGGCACCTACAGGGCTGAAGTAGTGAGCGCATACAGAATTCCTAGAACAAAGGCCTAATGGTTCAAAGCCAGAAAACAGGCAACAGGTAAATATGGGGACAAAGGAAACCTGAAGTCAGTCATAGGTCCTTTGAGGCAGTGTCACAGAAGGGGAGGAAAGATCACGTCAAGCAGAATATTCCAGGGGATCGGGGAATCTTGCCATCTGATTAACATGGGCCCAATAGAGGGCAGTACTGAGATCTGTGAAATCACTGGCCACATGGGAGACATTAGCTTAAGGAACCCTATTTAAGGTAGCAGCTAACATGAAAAAAACACATAGGACAATAGTAGCTATGAGTGGAGAGTTATGATTGACCATTTTTTATTAGGGTGAGGAACTTAAGTAGGTTATTTTTGCTGAAGAGGAAAACAACCTAGAGAAACTAAAAGTACAAGATTATGAAGGCTGTGTACTTCTAATGGGGCTGAGGGACGGATCCGAGGTTGGTTTTCTCTCCTGTCTTCCCAAACTATACTGCCGAGGCAGCTGAAGGTCAAGAGGAGGGGAGAGAAGAAGACTGGGCAAAGAATCGGCTACTTTGGGCCCTCATATGAGGCACCTTCAAGAGACCTGGCTCGCTTGCTCCAAAGATTTGCTCCAGTCCCCACGCTCATGCTAGCCAGTGCTCAGATAGCCTTAACACCCTATCACAAGTGTAACTGAAAGGTTATGAGAACTTTAGAGGGAAACAGCCTATGGTAGCCATTCGTTCTTTCTAGTCACGCTCACTGAGCACCTTTCTTTCACATACTAGTTCACATCAGCCTCATAAGCACAGTCACATGATCTTTTAGGACTCTGAAACTCACACAGGTTTAGGGTACATCAAGACTGGACCTTGTCTCTAACATTCTTTTAACATTATTATGTTGCACCTTCCGCTGACCCAGAGCTATTCACTAATGCAGTGTCGATAGCGTTTATAAGCACCTCCTGCACCTTGCTGGGAACATCAGGCATGTAGAGAAGTGGCTGGCTTCCCCGCCCTGCTAGGAGCAGAAACTCCATTTAAGTCATGAGACCCTATCTTCAGTGCATTACCACAGGGGCATGCCTCGCTGTGCACGGTGCTGCAGGACTGTGAGAATGACCATTTCTGGGGCTGGGAAATGGCTCCGTAGGTAACGTGCTTGCTGTGCAAGCAGCAGGACTAAGTCTGGATCCCCTACACCTAAATTTTTTAAATATGTTGAGTGTGGAAGTGCATTCTCTGATCCCAGCACTGGGAAGGTAGAGACAGGAGAATGGCTGGGGCTCACTGGCTAGCTAGTACAGCCAAATTGGTAAGCTCCAGGTTTACTGAGAGACACTATCTCCAAAAGTAAGGTAAAGAGCACCTGATGCAGACACTTAATGTCACCTTGACCTGCACACGTGTACAAGTGCCTGCACATACATGTGCTCACATGCACACAAACACAGACATACACGCATATCCACCACACAAATGCCCACAAAGCAGGCACCAGACATATTATTCTTTTGTTTAATTGACACATCCATAATTGTAGACAATATCCCATTGGTAATTTCCTCCCCCACCACATTCCCCTTCACAACTCCACTCTCCATCATATTCCCTCCCCCCATCAGTCTCTTTTTTATTTTGATGTCTTCATCTTTTCCTCCTATTATGATGGTCTTGTGTAGGTACTGTCAGGCACTGTGAGGACATGGATATCCAGGCCATTTTGTGTCTGGAGGAGCACGTTGTAAGAAGTCCTACTCTTGCCTTTGGCTTTTACATTCTTTCTGCTACCTCTTCCACAATGGACCCTGAGCCTTAGAAGGTGTGATAGAGATGTTTCAGTGCTGAGCACTCCTGTGTCACTTCTTCTCACACTGTGGAGACATATTATTCTTAACACTCAATAGAAAAAATTATGATTCATCTTTAACCTTTATAATGTTTGCCAATACCTACAGACTAAGTAATAGTAAATCAATGAAAAAATGTTATTAACTTAGTAACTTAAAACATTAGCAACATGGAAAAGTAGAACGCCTTCTTTTTGCTGTCAAGGCTAGTTTGAACGGTGCACACCCTCTTGTTCTCGGTGTAGGAACCAAGCATGAACCAGTGCGGGAGGCTGGCCTGGGCCTCCCTGAATCACCATACTCTTTTCTCCATCTGATTCAGCTTACAACATTCCACTCTTTGGGTTTTTGGTGTTCTGATGTTTTAATAGCTCCTTTAATATGATTTCTTTTCTTTTTCTTTCTTTATTCCTTTCAGACCAGTGTCACTTTCTCTGAGCCATCGTCATCCAACACAAAAAGGGTTTTCATATATGTCATTAAGTTTGCCTTTGGTAAGTTCCTGGGATGACTCACTCACTTTATTTCACATTTCCTAGATATTTGGCCAAACATTATTGTGTATGTTTGTATGAAGGTGGATTTTAAAGAATTGTTTTAATTTTTATGCATTTATTTCAGAGGGAGAGAGAGAGAGAGAGAGAGAGAAAGAAAGAGGCAGATAGAGAGAAAATGGATGCACTAGGGCCTCCAGCCACTGAAATGATTCCAGACGCATGCCCCACCTTGTGCATCTGGCTTATGTGGGTACTGGGGAATCAAACCTGGGTCCTTAGGCTTCACAGACAAGTGCCTTAACTGCTAAGCCATCTCTCCAGTCTCAAGGGTGAATTTTAGATGAAATAAAAATTGAACTAATGGCCTTTCTTCCTTCTAAGAGTGGTTCATATTCATAACGTCCACTGATCAATCATGTTGCTTTTCTCAGCTCATTCCCTGTTTCAACTATTCATTTTTATAAGATGGTGAGCAGGAGTCAAGGACGCTAGTACACGTGACCCTCTGAGCATAAACTGTTCAGCAGACCAGCAGTGACCCATCACGGAAAAGCTGAGAAAAGCAACATGATTGATCGGAGGACATTATGAGGCTGGCTGTTTATGAAGTCATCTTTGGACTGGAGAGCTCACCCAGAGTCTGGACTTTACATTATAACCCACAGTTGTATAATGGGACAATTGACCTTTAAGCTATGTTGTTTCGGGGGGAACGGTGATGTTTAACTAAAGCAGGGTATCCAAATACAACATGTGTACATTGAAACCACCAGGGTAAAGATTCCCGGCAACTACCTTCACCTCATTGTCTATGTTTATAATTGCTGATATCCCGCCATAAGGGAACAGGAAGAAAAGAACATAAGGATATCAACCGAATCCACAGGAACTCCACAAAAATCCTGTCGTGTCAGAATAACCACAGTTATTTAAATACACTTCTTTTCTAGTGTAATTTCTGTAAATAATTGGAACTTGAAAATTATATAAATATGTCCAAATACACAAAGTGGTTTGTGACTAAGACAATGAGTTTTTCACCCCAAATCCCTTCTTCCTTTTAAACAACAGTTTATAGCTCCTCACAAGAAAAATCTACATTACATTCCCACCTCTCTTAAAGTTTCTGACCAAATTCTAGGCAGTTGAATATAAAGAAAATTATGTGTGCCACTTCTGAGTTTGACCTTGAAAGGAATGGGTTGCTGTTTTCTGGCCTTTTCTCTACTGGCCAGGTACAGACCCAAGAGCGGGCATTCAATCAGCCATTTTGAATCCATTCCATTTCTGATTCTGTGTGTTGAGTGAGGATGGGCAAATAGCACCGTGCACAGTGGCCGGTAGTCTCTGGAGGGTTCCATCCAGAAGAACCATGTTCAACCTCACCTGGCCCTCTGCACCTCCAGGACTTAACCTGTCATAAATAATAGTCTAATAGAGTAACACCGGGGAATCGTGCATGCATCTCTAAACATTTTCATGTACTTTGTTTCTTTCAGCTTTCATTTAAAGAGATCAAAAGGAAATAAAATGTGGACCCTAGTGTGTGAAATGAATTAAGCAGGGTCCATGGAGGCTGGTGGATGGTGCAGTGAAACCACGGTGGCTGCGATGAGTAAACTCTGCCACTTGCGGAGTGGCTGTGGTGACTCCCACTTGGAAGTCATGAACTTCCATCCAAACCACCAGATGGGTTGGGGTGTGGCCTTCAAATACAGAAACTGAATTTCCTAGAGCAGCTGAGGCTAATGACACAATCACCTGATACTATTTACGTAATTGTGACAAAATTAAATGTAAGGTAATAGTAAAAGGTCCAGCCACTGACATGTAAGTAATGCATCCTAGTGCATCTGTTGGATATGGGCGTCACAAAGTTTGGCTCTTTGGCTTTAAGGGGCGCGCTTTAAAAATCCAACGCATTAACCACAGGCGTAATGGTGTAACACCCACATGTACCCAGTAGAGGGCACTCACCTACCAGTTCTCAAACAAGTATGCATCAGACTCATCTTGGGAGTATTTTTAAATAGAGATATATAAATCTCCTCAGGTTGATGGGGCTAGTGAATCTGTATATTAATGAAGAAGTTTTTTTTGTTGTTGTTGTTGTTTTCGAGGAAGGGTCTCACTCTAGCTCAGGCTGACCTGGAATTCACTATGTAGTCTCAGGGTGGCCTTGAACTCATGGCGATCCTCCTACCTCTGCCTCCTGAGTGCTGGGATTAAAGGCATTCGTATAAGAGCATGGTTAAGAGGGTAGCTCATGGACCCCAAATCTCAGGGTATGCGACTTTGGTGATTTGTGAACTTGGACAATTATTTGACTTCCCCAAGTTTCCTCATTCATCAGAAAATATCACCTACCTTTTAGAGTAGTTGTGATGATTAAATGAGTTAACTTAAAACACGAGATAAAACTGTATAATAAGTTTTAAGTACATTATTCTAAGTATTCTTTTAATAAAAGTGTTCACTGGCTTTGTCAGTAGACCTATTTATACAGGGTTATTTGAAGAAGAAGAAAAAGATTATTCTGTCATATTCTACTCTACGACAATTCTGCTTCTGACCCTCAAGTGCAATGATAATGGAGTGACAGTAACCAACGGGGAGAGATGTACTAACCAGAGTGAGGTGAGGCGGGGCCTTTGTATTCTGAACCAAGGACTTGGGCAGTTCAGAAGTGAGTGGGAACCCATCTACAAAAGTATTGAGGCAGAGGATGGCACGATCAAGCTTGTACTTGAGATGATCGCTCTGGAAGCAAAGTGAGAGATGGGGTGTAAGGGAGATACAGAGGCAAATGGCCTGGGAGCTCAGATACTTATAACATCGCTCCTTTTCCAACCTAAGGATGAACCTACAGAAAATACTGGGACTTTTACCTGTGACTCCAATAACAACACCTTGAGCCTTGAAACTTCTTTCCTTTTGGGAGTTCAAAAATAAAGGCCTTTGGGCTGGAGAGATGTCTTAGTGGTTAAGATGCTTGCCTGCGAAGCCTAAGGACCCAGGTTCAATTCTCCAGATCCTAGGTAAGCCAGATGCACATGGTGGCACATGTGTCTGGAGTTTGTTTGCAGTGGCTAGAGGCCCTAGAATGCTCGCTATCTCTCTCTCTAATAAATAAATTAAATAAATAAAGGTATATGAAACGCAGCAGAGCTTATATTAAAACTCTGCCTGTGCCTTCATCGCTTTATACTGATACGTATTACGAAGAACCCTGTACGCATCTTCCCCAGGTTTGGGGACATCAGGTTCTAAAGAGAGGGAACTGCAAACATGCAGTCACGGAGGGAAACTGAACTCTTTGCCACAGCACAGAGCCCAGGAGGGGAAGCATTCTCCACTTAGCCTGGTGGTACCATGGAACGAGACCAATTTCCAGGTCCCATGGAAGCTTCGAAGTGTCTGAGACTACATAGTTAATTCCAGGTCAGTGAAACCCTACCTCAAAAAACCAAAAAAAAAAAAAAAAAAAAAAAAAAAGACAAACCAACAAAAAATAGCAAATACAGGGGAATGGGGTCATTGCTGTGACTAATCCTGACCATGTCACTAGGCCTTTGGAACGGGCTTGTGGGAGAAATTTGGAAAAGTTTGGAGTTGTGGGTTGAAGAAGCTCTAGAATGCTTTAAGTGGAGCTTATTGGGTGATTCTGGTAGGAATTCAAAAGACCAGGAAATGTGGGTAGTAAAAGAACAAGGTCTCTATTGAGAAGGGACGAGAGGCCGTTCCTAGTCCATTCTGACAACAAATTGGTCTGCATTCTGCTAAGACCTTAAAATATGACTGCGGCTGAATGCAGAATTAATGCACTAACTAATTTGGAAGAGGGCATTTCAAGACATCATAGCATTTAGGCTGTGCCAAGATTATTATTGCTGGCTGATTTTTGCCAGGATTCTAGAGAAAATCTGAAGGAAAAAGTGGAGGACAAAGAGGTGAAAAACTTGCAGTGTGGGGGCTTTTAAAGCTGTAGAAAAAGAGGATGTGGGTGTCAAAGGTATTATTTACATCCATAAGAAGCTGAGCAATTTGCCCTGGAAGAGCAGGCAGGGTGCTCTGAGGGCAGGAATTGGTGACACTTCCCATCTAAAGCTTGAGGGTCCAAAGCTGCACACTTATTTGAAAGAACTTGCCTTTTAAAAGAGTGTTCCCATGGAGATGGTTGCACTGCTTATCTCTTACCTAATTCCCTCGACCTGTTTCTACACAAACAACCAGGACCCCTCCTGGGAGGGAGCTCTTACATAGGAAACATTGTGGTTGATCAAGTTCAGCCCCTGAAACTTGGTGTCCGGGCTAGCCTCTTGCTGAGACAGCCCCTAGTCCTAACCAACCAGCTGGCCCTCTGGTTCACCTGAGCAGGAAGACAGCCCACCACTATAAGGTTATAAATACCTTTGCAAGGGGAAGGTAAGCTCTCTGACCGCTTGGGGAGTTCCAGCTGTAGGTGAACTTTTCCCTCAGCTGGACTTGGGCCTAGTTGAGCCAAGGGGAGCCCCCCCCACGCCCTTACTCTCCATGTGGGCTCTTTATTCCCTCTAGTTCCAGCTCCCCACATGGCAGGAACTCCTTGAACTTTCTTTTCTCGTTTTTCTTTCCACAAGTTTTCCAGACCCTCCGCTTTGGATCTCTAACCACATGGGGGCCTTTCCTTGGCTCTGTACTTCCCTCAATAAATATAACAATTTAATTTTTCAAAAACTACAATAAATATAATAATTTAATTGTTTAAAAAGAGTGCTCCACTCCCGCAAAACCACCCAAGGGCGTGTTTTCCCTGTTTCAACTGCTCAGGGACTCAGAGGTTACTTTAGTGGTGGTCCAAGAGTTTGCAACTACTGCTGCTCCAACTAGGGACAGAACTGGGCATCAGTCAGTGGTTCTGCAGGCATACAGAATGCAAGGGTTATGGAAACATCCATCCCGATTTGGAGGGAGACATCAGAGCCAAGCCATAGGCAATAGGTTTGGGTCCCTAGCAGGAAATCTAAGAGCCCTGAAGAAGGTCATATGTGAAACTATGAGAGTAAAACCTAAGTTGAACTGGATTATTGAGGATGTTAGGAATGCTAGGTACATGGGATATCTTCCAGGAAAAGCTACAAACACTGAATGCAGAGACTGTGTGAGCTACAAACCACAAGTCCATTGGGGCCTACTGTCTACACCCACTGGAGCTCCCTTCCTAACACAGTATGCCCCAGTGCTGGACATGGAGCGTTGGGAGTGTATGTTTGTGCTGCTAGGTTCATCTCTTATTTTCTGTTTTGTAAAAAATTTATTTATTTATTTATTTATTTATTTATTTGAGAATGACAGACAGAGAAAGAGGCAGATGGACAGAGAGAATAGATGCGTCAGGGCCTCCAGCCACTGCAAACAAACTTCAGATGCATGTGCCATCTTGTGCATCTGGCTTATGTGGGTCTTGAGGACTTGAGCCTCAAACTGGGGTCCTTAGGCTTCACAGGCAAATGCTTAACCACTAAGCCATCTCTCCAGGCCCTTGTCTCTTATTTTCATTCCATCCCTATTGTCTATGTTCCCATTCCTCCTTTTCGGAATGGAAGTGTTTACTATGTGCTATGTATGTTGGAAGTATGTGACTTTCTTTTTTATTTTATGTAAGCCCACAACTAAAGAAGTGCCTAAAGCCTATGCAAAATAACTCTGGACTTAGACTTTTTAACAATGCAGGAACTCTTAGGACCGCGGTGACTCTTCAAGTTGCACTGAATGAATGCCAGGTGAGAAGATAGCCGTGAGTCAGGCTGCCGGGGCAGAACTCAATGCTTTACACTTGATGTGTCTTCCACCAGCTCACGATTTCAAAACTTGTTCCCTAGTTTATATTTTTGGGAAACTTTCATACCTTTAGCAAGTGGAGTTTAGCTGGCAAAAGTAGGGCACTAGAAGCAGGCCTTTGAAGGTAATTACTTGGATAATAGTGCTTACCACATTTTCTGCTTCCTGATCTACAGTGATGTGAACAAGCTCCACCATAACCTCCCACCACCATACACAGAGCTGCTCCCAATGCCTTCCTTGCTATGTCCTTGCTACAACTGGGACACAACAATCAAATGTTTCTCCCTTTAGTTGTCACTAGCAGGTGGTGTGCAGCCGGGTTCCTTTCTCCTTGGCTCTGCCTAGAATTTATCAACACTGTGCAACTACTATCACCCTATCAGTACACAGGGCTCATCGCTAGTATCTGAGGTATTACTGGAATGAGTCTGTGAGGAAGAATTTCATTCCTTGGAGCTCCATTTCCAGGAGTGAAACCTTGTTTCGTGCTCATCCCAGCTGTAGCTCTTACCCACACACCTATTCTTTAAGCTGAGAATGAAAATGTGTGAAATGTAAATAGGTTAAAAACATTTATTCCAGGCTGGAGGGATGGCTTAGCAGTTAAGGTGTTTTGCCTACAAAGCCAAAGGACCCAAGTTTGATTCCCCAGGACCCACAAGGGCGCATGCATCTGGAGTTTGTTTGCAGTGGCTGGAGGCCCTGGTGCGCCTGTTCTCTCTCTCTTTCTCTTTCTGTTCCCACTCCTCTCTTTCCCTCTTTCTCTCTGTCAAATAAAAAATAAAAATAAAACATTTATTCCCTCTGGTAGAGTTTTTACAAATTCTAGAATCATAATATAGTATAATAGACTGTTTCAAGGTAGACCCTAACAGAATGGTTTTCAAAGTTTTCCACCGAATGATTTCAGATGAAATTCTAGAAAGAAGCCCAACTATCACGTGAGCACAGGGCTGAGCTGCTTTTGTTGAATATTTCTGCCTGTCCTGCTTGTCACACCCCAGCACCAGATCATATGCATCACTTCTGTGGATCCTTCGAATCAAGAGAAATCTAAAAGGTATGAATAAGCCAGTTCCTCTCTCCCACAGAGAGTAGAAATGAATCCCAAATAATTAGTAATTATTTGAATAGCATGCCAGAGCTCCATGAATGACTACAGAAATAAAGTGAAGATGGTTGTTCATATTTGTGGTAAGGAATAGAGAATGGAAAGTTTTTTTTGGATTGGGGGTGGAAAGAGACCAATGAGTTCAGAACAAGACAGAAGTGGGTTGTCTAAGACAGAAGATTAGAGTTACTGAGCAGCCGTCTGCCCGTGAGGCCACTGTGAGAAGTTCTGTGCATGCCACAGTGGATACTCACGATGCTGTAGCTGGGAGTCATTTTGAGGAGATCTTACCTGAGCCTGCCACTCTGGAAGTGGAAAAACCTTGCATTTTCATATAGCTGAAAATCCACAGTATTAATCCCACACTGATTAGGTATTTTGCCTTCAGACACAGTTTAACACAGCAGGGGAGCTTTTGGGGAAGAATCCGCTGAGATCTTTTGCAAGGGTTGACTGGTATGTCATGTGTGGCATAACAAAGGTCACTTCTTCTTTAAGATTAGTGACTGGGGAAGCCAGATGCCAGGGGAAAAGCATTTGCATGTGGTATAACATAGAGCTGTGTCCCCACACATCAGAGGCAAGGATGGTAGAGTGCATGGAGCTTGTCTCTACCCTTCCCCCAGCATGGATAACTGTGCCCTGTGGAATTTTCCTAGTCCCCATAGGAGCTGCAACTGCTATAGTGACTGGGGAGTTAAGACACGGGCCACTAGACACGAGGAAGGGTAGGGATGAGGAAAGTAGAAGGAGGTGAAATATCTAGTACCCAGATACAGCTAAGCAGAAGGAATAAATTCTACAATACATTGGGTGAATACAACTTACAGTGATTTATTATGTTAGCTCTTCTACAAAGACCTAGAATTCAGGTGTTCAAAGCTTCCCAACACAAAGAAATGATGATAGTTGCAAAGTTACCCAGGTAAGGAGCAAGATAGTTGCCCTTAACATTCAACCCCTGTGAGGACCCCAAGGTCCATCTTTCTTTGTCTTGACCTTGATAGATATACCTGCTCTCCATTTTCTAGCTAATTTGGTGTGCTGTTGAAAGGGACAGACTAGAGCAATGACAGAGGGTCTCCCCAGGGCAGCAAATAGGACTGTCTAGGGTTCGGTGCCCTTAGCATGTATAAGCACCTCTGGGTGCATTCCAGGACTGGCCCATAGAAGACACCCCTTCTGTGGATTGTAGGAAGGGGGCTCTGTTTGGAGGAAAATGACAAAATTGGGATGCTGGGGAACTTTGAAAAATCACCAAAAAGAGCTGATCAAGGGCTGATACGCCTTCAAGGCTGAAAAAAACAAGTGGTTGGAAATCGAATGTTCATTGAGGACCTGCACAACCTTGACAAACGTATCAGCTATCTCTGCAAATACTTTAACCAACATGGAGGCGCTGACATACAAAGCTGGGACCTATGAAGAGGGTATATTGGTCACCCCGGAGAAAGGGAATAGGACGTATCCCTATGAGACAAGGGCTTTGTGTGCTCAGTAATAAAATAGGCCTTCTTTGGCGTCTGATATTGCCTCTAAGCACAACTTCCACTCATCCATGGGGACTGTGGACTCTGTCTTATCCCTAACAGATCTCGGGGTCTTAGGGTTAGACCCCGCCACTCACTCTTTACAGTCCATAGTGATACTGTTGGTCTTTAAGAAAGAAAAGTAAGTAAGAACAGTTAATTGTAACTTTTTTTTTTACACTGGCCCCATTTAATTTTTTGTTTTGGTTTATTTGTTATTAGGGTTTTTGTTTGTTTGTTTGTTTGTTTGTTTGTTTGTTTGTTTGTTTGTAATACTAGAAGATCAAACCCAGAGACTTCTTGTGCTGGGCTAGTGCTCTGCCACTGAGCTATATATTCACTCCTTTAAAATTGGCAATATTGCTGCGATGTTAAAAAGTGTTTCTAAAGACCCTTCCACACTGAAATAAAGTGTAATAGAAAAATGGAATTAATTTGTTCTGCTACTCTCATCAAAAAGGAAGAAAATTCTAATTATTCTAACTTGATCATTATACATTATATAACATATATGAAATTATCACGTCCTCAAAGTATGTAAAGTTTTGACATATCAATTAAAAATAAACAATATGGCTGGAGAGAGAGCTTTGTGCTTAAGACACTTGCCTGCAAAGCTAAATGACCCAGGTTCAATTCCCCAGGATCCATGTAAGCCAGATGCACAAGGTTGGTGCATGCATCTGGAGTTCATTTGCAGTGGACAGAGGCCCTAGTGCACCCATTCTCTCTCTTGAAAAACCAAAAAACAAATCTAAAAATAAAAAATAATTATGTATGAACAGCATGTTTAAACAAAACTTATAAAAAGCATATGTAGGGGCTGGGGAGATGACTTAGTTGATAAAGCTCTTGCCAAGCAAGCATGAATACCTGAGCTCAGATCCACACCCAATATCCATGTAATACTAGCTGTATTCACAGTGCATCCGTGTTAATAAGGAAGCTGGAGACAGAAGAATCATTCAGAAGTTCACAAGCCAATTAGCCTAGGAAATATAGCAATGAATATCAATAGGAGAGACCCTGCTGTTTGAGGAGACCCTCAAACAAGGAGGAAGGCAAGGACCCACACCTGAAGTTGTCCTCTGACCTTCACAGGTGTGCACAGCCTCACCCACACACATAGAAATGCACACACATATACACACACCTCAAAAATAAAAAATACAAATAACTAGAACCTCCTAGGAGACAAGGACTGTGAATGTCCATGAAGGAGTTTCTGGATGAGGATAACTGAAATGGCAAAACTGGGGACAAGTGTGGACATGACCATTCCATGGGCTGGGATCCCAGACTGATTAAAAAGGAAAAAGCTGAATAGTGAATGCTATAACACAGATATCTTAAAGACAAAGACTTCCTGGTTAAGTGTGTAATACAGCCCTCGGTCTCTTCCCTGACCATAAAGAGATGATGATAAGATGAATCAGAAAGTAGAAGTTTGGATTAACTTAAAAAAAAAAAATTAGCCAGGCATGGTGGCACACGCCTTTAATCCCAGCACTTGGGAGGCAGAAGTAGGAGGATCGCCATGAGTTCAAGGCCACCCTGAGACTACATAGTGAATTCCAGGTCAGCCTGGACTAGAGTAAAACCCTACCTCGAAAAACTAAAAAATAATAATAATAAAAATAAAATTAATTAATTAAAAGGAATTTTTAGCTGGGCATGGTGGCACATGCTTTTAATTCCAGCACTCGGGAGGCAGAGGTAGGAGGATCACTGTGAGTTCAAGGCCACCTGGGACTACATAGTGAATTCCAGGTCAGCCTGGACTACAGTGAAACTCTACCTCAAAAACCAAAAAAAAAAAAAAAAAAAAAAAAAAATTTTTAAATTAAAATGCAAAATATTTGTTTCTCCAATGCATTCTAGAGGAAAGAGTGTGAGCCATTAAATAACCCATCTGATCATAAATGGGAATTCAAAGGTCTATTCACCTGCACACCAAAATATAACAATTTGGAGCAAATCATATTGCTTTATTTTATTTTATTGTTTTTTTCTTTTTCAAGATAGGGTCGTGCTTTAGCCCAAAACTGAAGTGGAATTCACTATGTTGTCTCAGGCTGGCTTCTAAATCACAGCAATCCTGCTACCTTGGTATCTGGAGTGCTGAAATTAAAGGCATGCGTCACTACACCCAGCATATTTGTTAAATATATATGTTAAATATATATATATATATATGTATATATATATATATATATATATTGGAACTAAAGTGTTTGCCATCAGGTTCCAAGTTTCTATAATTTTGGAACATTTTATTATAATCATGCATTATATTTCCAATTAGAAAAAGAATATATCATAAATGTACACATTTTCTATTAGGGACATTATATCGTTATAATTCTCTGGAAAGGTTTTGTTATGTTCCTCTTCCAAAATATGAAAAATGATAATAAAATATACAAAGATATGAGAAACAAAAAAAAAAATCACTGGCTTATCTGTCATCTAAGCCCAGGAGTTATTGAAAATTATAATTTCTATTCATGTTTCAAAGGTTGCTTGAAGTTGGCTAGGTAACAATATTCCTTATCAGTAGCTAACTCTAAGGACAGGACTGTGTCTTTTATATTCATCAAGTTCTGTGTTATGTCACAGAGGGAAAGGTAGAATCATGGAATGTTTACATGTAAGGATACTATAGATTATCCAGGAATAGTCAAATGCTTGCAAAATCTTTGAATAATTAAAATCTATACTGCAAAACTTTACTCATATAAATTGGGTCATATAACAGCAATAATCCAGATTTTATTTGGGACTTGCCCTTATTCACATAGAATTCTGACTGTCAGGCAGGAAACAGAGATGCACACCTTTAATTCCAGCACTCTGGAGGCTGGGGTAGAAAGATTGCAGGGAGATTGAGGCCAGCCAGGGCTACAGTGTGAATTCCAGGTCATCCTGGGATAGAGTAAGACCATTTCTCAAAGAAAAAAAAAACAGAACAAAAAACAAAAACAAAAAAAAGAATTCTGACCTCCAGACAAAAAGTCACAGAACATTCGGAGTGGGAACTTGGAGTCATGTTTTACCTGAGCTGTGTGTGAGCGTAACCAAACCATCATCACTGCTCCCCCTTCCTTTCCTCTTGTCCTGCTCTGACCTCAAATCTAGATATCCCAGAATGCCCTAGCACTTCTGCCTCCCCTCCAGGTCCTGAAAGCCTGAGCCCAGAAGAGTGGCCAGTGGCCTCTGGAGAATGCTTCCTTCTCTCTTCTCACAAAAACAACCTCAGCAGTGCTATTTTTGCCTGACTGAATTGTTCCTGAAAGCTTTATAGGAATATTCTTAAAACCTTGTTATTCAACATGGGGTCCCCACACAGGCAGCATTTGGCAACACTGTTAGAAATTCATCCCATCAGGCCCCACGAATCAGTTTTGTGTTTTAACAGAAGCCCCAGGTGATTGGTGTGCAAGCTCTGGTGTGAGAAGCCCTGTCTTAATCCACCTCTCTCTTCCCAACACTGGCGCATACAGTCCATTAGGGAAAACTGCAATGTGAGTCAGAACAAAAGTGCAGATGAAAGGACAGTTTTATGATCATCCCTTCCTGAGGACGGCCTTGTCTGTGTGATCTTCCCCAAGCCCATCTTGACGCCTACACTCCTCAGTTCTGCCTAACTCTCTCTCCTTCCTCACTCTTCACTGCCTCAGAGACATAGACTTTCAGAGACCCACTAATCTGCATGATTTGTGGGAAATCTCTTTCCTTACTTGCCTTTGAAATACATTTTCATTTAATCAGCAGTGGCTCAAGCACATATTACCTACAAACCCCCATCGTGGGCCATAGGAATTGAGAAGTAAGTCAAACAGGCCCTGCCTTCCTAGGGGGCAAATGAAGAAAGTGTGGTCGAAATTCCTGGAAAGATCACTCCCATGCCAGTATAAGTGAAAGTAGAATGAGTTTATTACCCCGGGGCCAAGAAGCTTGAGGTAGCCCTCCAAAGAAGCTTTGGTCCTGAACTGAAATTTTATTCCATTTTATAGTTGTCATAGCCAAGGGGAGGGGTAAGTGAACAAAGAAGATATGGCAATTTACACATCAACCATTTCTGTAGTCAGCCCAGCCTAACCATGAACTCCACTGTATTTTGTTTTAGCCTAAACTGTCTTTCCTTCTTAGAGTCCCTTGGGGCCCTTTCTGGACAGTTCCTTCTTTGGGATTTTTCCATCTGCTGACAAAGATACGTTTTAGCTCCTCAGCAATTAACTCTTACAGTAACTCAGGGAATCAGTTCTATTTTTAACTTCTTTTCTACCACAAAAGTACATGTTGGGACCTCCAGGAGATGGTGTGAGAAAGGAGCCAGAACCTCCCCAACCAGGGAAATGGAAAGCCTCTGCCTCATCTTGTGTGTACAGACATGGTGCCACTTAACTATCTTCTGGAAGCTTCTAAGACCAATTTATCAATAAAATCTGCCTTACACCATTAGCAGACATTTCAAAACCCCACCAAATCCCATTTGAGCTCAGTTATGACTGCTGGGGTCTTTGGATGGGAGGGAGTTATAGAGTTTCTTATAAATAGTTTATTTTAGCCACGATTCTCGGAATCTGGCATACGGTGCCATCCTAGTCATTTTTTAGTACTTTAAAATTTATTTCTGGGCTGGAGAGATGGTTTAACAGTTAAGGCGCTTGCCTGAGAAGCCTGAGGATTTATTGGAATCCTCCAGATCCCACTAACCAGTTGCAACAGTGACACAAGCATGCAATGTTGCACATGCCCACAAGGGGGCACACGTGTCTGGCATTTGTTCACAGAGGCTGAAAGACCCTGGCATGACCATTCTGTGTGTGTGTGTGTGTGTGTGTGTGTGCGTGCTCGCGCGTGTGTGTCTTTCTTTCTCTATCTCAAACAAAAAATTCCTATAATTACTTTTTAATTAGAATACTTTATTTTAAAAACTGTCATAACCCCCTTACAGCACCCTCTTTTCTCCTCCCTCCCTGCCTCACTCCAATGAGCCCTCTTTTTTCAACTATTCCTTCCTAGTTTTTAAAGAAAGGGGAAGAAAGGAAAGATAATTTATCCAGTTCAGTGATTCTTTACTGTACTGAAATATATTATCCTTCTCACATCATAGAAAGCAGGTGAGAAAGAACACTGAATATTGAGATAATTGGGAAGATTAACTCCCCGCCACTAAACACCTTCTTTTAAACAACCTTTGCACAGATTGGTGGTTTGTTTGTTTGTTTTGATTTTCATTTTGCGAGGTAGAGTCTCACTCTGTCCCAGGCTGGCCTTGAACTCACATCAACCCTCCTACCTCAGCCTCCCAAGTGCTGGGTA
This sequence comes from Orientallactaga sibirica, assembly GCA_036365145.1. NCBI lineage: Eukaryota > Metazoa > Chordata > Mammalia > Rodentia > Dipodidae > Orientallactaga > Orientallactaga sibirica. The sequence goes on along the minus strand of JAEOAD010000114.1, from coordinate 11,752,586 downwards.
AATTAAGGAAGGTGTGAGCTACCACGCCAGGCAGGCCAGATTGGGCCTTTCATTCAGAAACACTGTTCTCATTGGTCGGTTAGTAACTACCCATCTCAGCTGCGAAGAATTTCAACTTACTGCAAGGAGTAGGCCGGCGTTACCTCCATGAGTACTTAAGAAGCCCTCAGCCTATGGACTAGTAAGTCCTCCGGCTGAGATGGATTACACGACGCATGGCTTCTTTTCTGCAGAATGTACATTTGCGATTAACCATGCAGCGGCCTACATGATGCACATCAGCAATGTCTACCTAGCCTTGGTTAGTACGGGCTCTCGAGCAACTCTGAGGGAGGCTTTCTCTCTAATCTGGTATTGGTGTCTTTGCTACTTCTTTAGTAATGTTTATGGCTCGATTTGTGACAAGCCATGGCTAGGATGTTACTGTTGTGTGGCCCACTGTTTTAGAATTGTCCCCGAAAACCATAGGCTAAGATAAGGACAATCACAATTATGTCAGTGGGTTCCCAAAATTATATGGCCAACAAACAGTGGTGGCAGATATAGAATAAACAATGTTTGCCCGTACATGATTGTATAATGAACATAGATGTGTTAGGATTAATGAAGCAAATCCTTGGACTTTTGTCATAAATCTATAGTTAATTAGCAACTAACCAGAAGGGCTCATGAAAAGCTATCACCTGTTAAGATTAGGTACTAGCATATTGAAATCCAGGTGGCTGCTCTTTGAAGTAGCCTGGGTTCAGGGAGACAGAACCTTCTGGAAGTCAAAAGACAAACAGGACACCCAACAATCACCAAAGACTTTTTCTTCATGCCCACGGTGATGGCGAGATTTGTGGGAGGTTCCCGTCTTAAAAATCAGCTTCTCTCATTCCCACTTTCTTCATCTTCTCACCTCAATCCCAGGCCTACAAGTTCGATGACGATGGCGACATGCCTCCTTTTGCCCTCTTCCTTGACCAGGAGGCTGAGGCAAGCAGGGAGCGAGCAAAGCTGCTCCTAAAATATCTAAGAAGACGGGAGGGAATGATCAACCTCCCAGTGTTCAAGGTAAATGTGACTTTCCTGTGATGACCTCTGTGGGGCCTTTGCTGGGTCTAGAAATACTTGGTTTTGAGCTCCCTGGGCACTTGTCTTCACATGGCCTTCTTCAATGTCTTTGGGGGTAAAACTTAGTCATAGTGTATTTCTTTGGCTGTTCTCAATAAACTATGCACAATGTGATCCCTGAAGGAGCAGCACCAGCCCCACCTGAGAACCATGAGAAATACAAGTTCATGGTCTCACCCAGGCCCACAGCATCTGACTGTGTGGAGGGTGGGAATCCTAACGTGACCCTGATGCTCTGTATGGATGCCAGAACTAGGAGCATCTTATTTCAAAGGTTCAAGTGTTTGTTGGAGCTATTTTTTTAAAAAAAATTCATTTATTTATTTGCAAGCAGAGAGATAGAAGAGAGACAGAGAATAGGTGCACCAGGGCCTCCAGCCACTGCAAATGGACTCCAGATACATATGTCACTTTGTGCATCTGGCTTTATGTGGGTACTGGGGAATTGAACTCGGGCTGTTAAACTCTGCAGGCAAATGCCTTAACCACTGAGCCATCTCTCCAGCCCCTGGGGCTATCTTTAATACCTTACCTAACTCTCCCATAAAAGACACTCAAAAGAATCTGAACCTCTGGGCTGGAGAGATGGCTTAGCGGTTAAACGCTTGCCTATGAAGCCTAAGGACCCAGGTTCGAGGCTCGATTCTCCAGGACCCACGTAAGCCAGATGCACAAGGGGGTGCATGCATCTGGAGTTCGTTTGCAGTGGCTGGAGGCCATGGCGCACCCATCTCTCTCTCTCTCTCTCTCTCTCTCTCTCTCTACCTGCCTATTTCTGTAGCTCTCTCAAACAAATAAATAAATAAATAAAAATATTAAAAAAAAAAAGATCTGAACCTCAGTTGGGGACATTATATCCCTAGTTATCTAAAGTGTTTTTAATTGCAGTTTTATAAATGTCTTCTAATAAAAGATTTTAGCTGTTGCACAGAATTCCAAAACTAGTGGAATAATTGAATTTATATTTGTGCTGTATACACTCAGTATCCTTGATTTATAGCATACTAAGATGACCTTGGGTAAGAAGCTTGGAATACATTAAGATGACCTCTAATGGTAAACTCTCTAAGCTCCTGAGATCCACTTTACATGTTCTATCCGTTAAGTCAATGTCTACAGGTGAGTCATGCAGTCGCCCCTGATTCCAAGGTGCTACAATTCCTGGAAACATTTGAACTGTGCAAACCTAATCATGAGATTACACACGGTATAGAAAGTCTCGCTGTCCTTGACAAAGGAGATTGACTCCTGTGTCACTCCTCAGCAGCCTAATCTAGATGACGTGCAGAGTCCCCTGCAAACCCTGGAATTGGCTCTGAAGTTGGAAACTACGAGTAGGAAGATCCTGCTAGAGCTAAAGTTGTCAGCTTCTGCGGACGGTGAAACAGATGTAAGTAGTTCACGGGTTCTCTGGAACATGCCGTGTCTCACTTCTGGGTAACTATTTGCTTTTGGAAATAGGCTGGAGCAGAACATCAGCCAATCCGTGCTTGTTTTCTACCAAGGAATCCAGGGACTTATTCGCAGGAGTGAGTTGGGCATGGGAGACTGGGACTCTTACTGAGGAAGAATGCAGTTTCATACGGGATTGAAGCATTCCCAGGAGTAATTCATCCTGAATGATTACATAAAATAATGGTCTGTTGTCAGCTAGTAAGTCCCCTTGACTAGATACGTTTATTGGTCTTGTGAAACACTGAGAGTTTATGACAACAAACTCTAACATCTCAGAATTTGTGTTTGGTCATGAGGTCTCAGATTTGTGGATTTGTGGGGGAGGGTTTTTTTTTTTTTTTTTTTTTTTTTTTTGAGGTAGGGTTTCACTGTAGCCCAGGCTGACCTGGAATTCACTATGTAGTCTCAGGGTGGCCTCGAACTCACAGCAATCCTCCTATCTCTGCCTCCCAAGTGTGGGGATTAAAGGCGTGCGCCACCACGCCGGGGCTAGATTTGTGTTTTTCATAAGTGCCAGCCAATGGTACTGCTAGCTGAGGGTGGGGGTGGTCACACTTTGAAAACCACCATCCTGATCTGTGACTGCGCAAGTAGGTATGAGCTGTGGTGACCTATGTATGTCTATGTATGTATGACACTACAGACAGGGCCAAGTCGTCCTGCTTACTGTGAATCCTCCTCCTTAAAGTGAAACTTACTTACTGAGCCTACACTGTTTAGGAGTTCAAAGTGTCAAAAGAGCCCTAGCAAAAGCATCCTCAGTCCTACTTAGACATCGAGCACCAAGGTGATGTACAGACCACTTACACATAAGTCTTTGAAACGCAGCTGCAGGTCATTACTCAAAACCTCCACGTAGCCAGAGATGTGATGGCTCACACCTTTAATCCCAGCCTTGGAAGGCAGAGATAGGAGAATCACCATGAGTTCAAGACTACCTTGAGACTAGAGTGAATTCCAGGTCAGCCTGGGCTACAGTGAGACCCTACCTCGGGGGGAGAAAAAAAAAAAAACTCCACGTGAGTCAAATAAGGATTAAAAACTTTGGCTATAAAAATCTTGTTAAAGTAGCTGGGTGTGGTGGTGCACGCCTTTAATCCCAGCACTCAGGAGGCAGGGGTAGAGGATTGCCGTGAGTTCGAGGCCACCCTGAGATGACATAGTGAATTCCAGGTCAGCCTGGGCTAGAACGAGACCCTACCTTGAAAAACAGAAACAAACAAACAAAATCTTGTTAAAGTGGACTGTACTTCTGATGAACTACCTTAACAGTCATTAAAAGAGAATCACAGTGTTCTGGAAGTCTTGCAATGTCTTTGATGCGTGCTATTGGAAGTTCGGTATGTGGATGGGTTGTCTAGGCCCTTGTAAAACACAGGTCCTGAGTGAGTAGGATTGGGGTGGAATGTGAGATTCTGGAGTTCGCAAATTCTCTGAGCACTATTGGTTGAGGGACCGCCAATCTGGGCAATGTGCCCCTTCTTGAAGATAAGCTCCTTAATGAGGCCCCTTCCCTGTTTTATTTTTGTAGCTCCTAAACTTGGCAGCAAGGTTCCTTTTTAAACAGAAAAGAAATGAAGATCAACTGGGATGCCAAATTTCTTATCAGAAGAGAATAGAAAAAGAGCTTCAACAGACGCCGGAAAACTTGACTGAAGTCCCAGGCACGTCCTCGGGCGAAGTCCCGGGCACCACCTCGGGCGCAGTGCCCGGCGCCTCTTCGGGCGAAGTCCCGGGCGCCTCTTCGGGCGAAGTGCCGGGCACCTCCTCTGGTGAAACCATTTAGCGTCTCAGGGTAGCAGACAAAGTGTCTCATTGTGCTGGGTCCTGAAGTCAGCATTTAAGAATATTCAATATTTCCACTTCCTTGAGGACTAATTTCCTTTCCATTCTCCTAGTGCTCATTGTTAAGGATGAAAATAAATGTGTTTTGCATTATAATTATGAGTGAATAATTAAATTATGAGAATTCCAGCAATGTGGGATTGTTTAAAATTTTCCTGAGGGTCATAGAATGCATTAGACATCAAGACAGACACGCTCGAGGAGTACAAGTGAGTACGTGTGGTAGAAATTCAATGGTGAAACCTTAAATCTCACCGACGTTCTTTCCTCTTTGGTATATAGATTCTAAGCTTGTGAAAAGGAGTTTTCAATAACCCATGAAAGAGGCCTCTCAGTGGAATAGGAGTGGGAGAGAAGGGATATAGGAGGATAACCTGAGGGGAATATGACCAACATGTGACTTGTTAATAAAGTTTGTAATTAATAAAAATCAAGGGCTGGAGAGATGGCTTAGCAGTTAAGGCACATGCCTGCAAAGCCTAAGGACCCGGGTTCGATTCTCCAGGTCCCACATAAACCAGATGCACAAGGTGGCACACGAGTCTGGAGTTCATTTGCAGTGGTTGGAGGCCCTGGCATGCCCATTCTCTCTCTCTCTGTCTCAAATAAATAAATAAAAATAAAATCTTTAAAAAATTAAAATGAAAAAGGGGGTTTTCTTCAAATAATTAAGTGCAGCTTGAAGACAGATATTCTTGTAGAAAGACCCTCACTAGGAGGCTGTAAAGCACTTGATGTAACTGCTGTAATCAAGGTGCATCTTCATAGTCTGAGGTGGATGTGGACAATGGGATTATACAGAGGCAATTAGTTTAGCGTGTAGCTTCCTCAACCCTCTACTGTGAGCCAACTGGCAGCTGCTGGGGTATTTACTGTCAGGAGCATACTAGCTTAGGTCACTCTTGTCAGGGGCTGGTATGACTGGAACCACTTAGGAAGAAATAGATTCCATACTATTGTGTCTAACATCCAGAATTAGCCCCATGCATATGAGTGTTTTTTCCTTGCTGTTGACTTAGTTTATTAAATACATTTAACCTCATTGTATAAGTTATTAAAGGATTAAGTAAATTAATACATATAAAATATCTAGAAGTGTACCTGCTCAGAATATGTATGTTTGCATAATAGTAACACCACTTAAACTTGAGGAAAGCTGACATGTAAGAAACATTTTCAAGAGCCAGGCATGATGGTGCACACATGCTTTTAATCCCAGCACTCAGGAGGCAGAGGAAGGAGGATTACCATGAGTTCAAGGCCATCCTGAGACTACACAATGAATTCCAGGTCAGCCTGAGCTAGAGTGAGACCCTATCTCGAGAACAACAAAAGAGTAAAAGAGAGAAAGAAAAACATTTTTGATAAGGAAATGGGACATTGGAAATTGATGATTCTTCATCTCTTAGGGGTTTTGAAGAGATGGGGGTGGGGTTGAGGTGGGATCTCATCGTAGCCCAGGCTGACCTGGAATTCACGCTGTAGTTTCAGGCTGACCTCAAACTCACGCTGATCCTCCTTGCTATGTGCTGGTATTAAAGGGATGTTCCACCATGCCCAGCTTGATGTAGATTCTTATTTTTTGTTTGTTTGGGTTTTTTTGTTTGTTTGTTTTTTACAATATACCCAAAACGTGTTTCTTGGGCTCATTTTCCACTCATCTTGATCAGGCTGCCCTTAGTGCTCTTCTTCCTGAACAAACATCCTTCTGAGAGCCTTGCTTTTCCTCTGAGGTAGATTCTTAACACATTTGTCTTTAGACAGAAAGGAAGCTTATTGGAAACAAGAGCAAGTGGTCATCAGAAAAAAAAACTATTAAATAGCTCAGAAAGCCTTCAAATTTACAAATTAACAATGATTTGAGTAGTCGATGTTTCAAATGACTGATGTAGAAACCACCTCAGAAAAGTAATAAGTTGTGCTTAAAATGCAAAGAAATAGTTGCAGAAAATAGATCATCTTGGAGACACAAAAGGAAAGAAATTGGAAAAAGTGTGCCTATTGTGACATTTTAGACATCGGGACTACAGAAATTCCCTATTTAAAGCATTTAAAAAAGAACATAAAAACTGATTAAAACAGCTTTCTCACCAAAACTAGATAGAAAAAGAAAATGGAAAAACATTTTCAAATGTTGAAGATAAAAATTAATAGCAGAGTGAGGAAGAATAATCCTATTCAAACGTGAAATGATGGATGATGACTTCCAGAAATTCCCTAGGGACAATATTAATGTCTTAACACCAATATGTAAGAGTATAGGCTTCTACATGTAGGCCCAATGTGACCTGACTTGATATTAACTAACATTGCATAGAACTTTCTGTCGTAATTTCTGTGGGAAGAGAGCGTTCCCAGCTAATCAACTAAGAGGTGAACTTTTTCACTTTCCTAATCACAGTTTTTCTACAAATCACCCCTCCACCATAATCACTGGTATCCTGCAATATTGCCATTGGAGAATAAATGTCCCATTTATTACATATGATTTGGTTCATTTTGGATTTTATACTTAATGTTATGGGCATTTGCATTAAAATTCAGAAGCAGACAAGGTTGCCTTATCTTCCATGTGTGTTTATGGATCTTCCTAAGCACTATTCCTTCCTTGGCACTATTAACACATGGAGTGAGATGAGGCACTTTTGGGGGAGACTGTCCTGTGAATATAAAAATGTTTTGTAGCATTGCTGACCTCTACCTGCTCAATAGCAACAGCAACAAACAAAAAGATAGTTTTCAGACCTTGCCAGACATCTCTGGGATGCCAAAGTTGTTCTGCTTGAAAAATTTTTTAAAAAGCTAAAATATATATCTGTGTGTAAATAGCTGGTATGGTTAACATAAGTAGAACCAAGAACTTATGAGGTTTAATTATGTCGTTGGATACACTAAGTATCTAGAAGCCAGTTGTTTTGAAATAGCACCAATAAACAAAGGAAACATTTCCTAAAAATATATATATTCTGGTTTAAAATATATGGTTCTATCTCTCAAATAAAAATTAAATATTTTTAAAAGTATTTAAGGTCTGGAGAGATGGGTTAGCAGTTGAAGTCCTTGCCTGTGAAGCCTAAGGACCCAGGTTCAGTTCCCCAGGACCCACATAAGCCAGATGCACATCGTGGCACATGTGCCTGGAGTTCATTTGCAGTGGCTAGAGGCCCTGGTGCACCCATTCTCTGTCTCTTCCTCTCTCTCACTCTCAAATCATTAAAAATAATATAGAAAATATATGGGGATTCTGGAGATGAGTCAATAGTTAAAGGCACTTGCTTGCAAAGCCTGCTGGTCTGGGTTCAATTTTCCAATACCCATGTAAAGCCAGATGCACAAAGTGGTGCATGCATCTGGCATTCATTTGCAGTGGCAAGGGGCCCTGGTATATCTATTCTCTCTCTCTCTCTCTCTCTCTCTCTCTGCTCAAAAATAATTTTAAAAATAAAAAATGAATAAAAAATAAGATCTATGGGAAGAGGCTTAAAAGTAAGAAAAGTAGCTAAGACCATCCATGTTATCTCCCCACAAGCCCACCATGTTAATCAGATATTCGTGTATCACACCACCTTTGCAAGAGCTAAGGAGAGCTGGTGGGAGGCCATAAGTGCCTGTAAAACAAAATGAAGACTCCTGCATTGTTCCTCTCCCAACGCAGATTGATCCAGAATGGAGAGTGTTGTCTACTGCTTGAAACAGACTTAACTGCACTGACAAGCCTGCACATGTTAAAGGAAAAAGTGCTGAGCAAAGCAGACAACCTCTCCCTCCAGGCAGGTGTCCACAGACTGACTGCACGTGGCAGACTGCTTTCCTTACCCTTGAGCATTGGATCGTGGAGCAGGACCCACCTACCAGGCAGCAGCACATGAAAACTATTACAGGGCTTTGCCTCAGAGCTTACTATCAGGTCAACTGTGGTGACACCCAGAACCCAATAGAAACTGAGCATACCATATGCAGGCCTGAGCTCACACACATACCCTCTATGTTGTCCCCATGATCAGGCAGAGGCATCTGGTGTACCAGTGAGTTAAAGTTTTTTTTTTTTTTTTGAGAGAGACAGAGAGACAGAGAGAGAGGGAGAGGAAGACAGACAGAGATGGGCGTGTCAACAACCTCTCAGCTGCTGAGAGCGAAGTCCAGATGCATGCGCCCCCTTGTGGTCAAGTGTGGCATTGCGCCCCTGCGTCACTTTGCATCTGGCTAAACGTGGGATCTGGAGATTGGAACTGGCGTTCTTCAGCTTAGCAGGCAGGTGCCTTAACCACTAAGCCATCTCTCCAGCCCTGGGTTAAAGTTTTGGCTTGCACCATGTTCAACCTAGAAGTGGGCTGGGGACACACACTCCTCTGCATTCTGTGCAGATCTCTGAAGCTAAGAAACTTACCTTTGAGGATGGTTAACTGCAGTGGCATTTCACCGTCAGGAGACACAACTACCAAGACACGGTTTCCATGGCTCCATAACATCTTGCCCAACCAAGTTCAAAGGGACTGTTACCCTCAGTAGGAGAGGTAAAAGAGTGAGTGCTGATTCATCTCCCAAGAAAGAGGCAAAGGAATGTTGGCAGCTATGCCACAGTTCCTATCTCCAGCTGCCTTGGCCCCAGCTTTCTGGAAAGATGAGAATCCATGATGACTAAAGACTGATTGAGAGGGTGAGACCTGGGAAGTAGGGGTGCAAGAGGGTTATGAAAGCCAAGGGAGAGAAGAGTGAGGCTCTTTTGTTCCCTACAATCTTGGGGGTGCTGCTTCCACACCCACAGAAAGCAAAGTGGGGTTGGAAGGCGGATGACAAATATGAGCAGAAACACGACACAGAATATGCCATCTGGCCTTATATTTCGCATAGGACCTGCAGAGCACAGGACCAGGCTATGATCTGAGGGATGTCCCTGCACACTAGCTAGTCCTGAAGAGCTTCTGCCAGCGGGGCAGGTGCTGGAAAGCTGCTTGTCTAAGAAACTCTAAAGGGAGTCCAAAGAGGTAGTAAGTAGTGGGCAATCATAGGAAAAGACTGTTTAGGATTGTGTTCATAGCACAGTTCTAGCATTAACAGTGCCACTTGACTTCAGAAAACAGGAAACGCAAAGTAACCCTGTCACTAAACCAACATGAAACTCTTGATATGTAAGGATTTTCTTCAGAAACTTTGAATAGCTTCTCCTACTATTGGAGGGTCCTTGCAATGGCTCGTGTAAACCAGGCAGAACATCTACACACCTGTTCCCTGTCTTCCTTCCCCCTACTACTCCATACTTTAAAAAAAAAAAAATTAGAGGGCTGGAGAGATGGCTTAGTGGTTAAGCGCTTGCCTGTGAAGCCTAAGGACCCTGGTTCAAGGCTCGATTCCCCAGGACCCACATAAGCCAGATGCATAAATTGGCGCATGCATTCAGAGTTTGTTTGCAGTAGCTGGAGGCCCTGGCGTGCTCATTCTCCATCTATCCTCCTCTTTCTCGCTCTGTCACTCTCAAATAAATAAATAAATAAATAAGCAAACAAAATTTTTTAAAATTAAAAAAATTAGAGCAGAAGCTAATACTTTGATATGCAGATGTTTGCTTCTAGAACCATATCAAGCTCTTTGGTGTCTAGATATAAAAGTGTAAGAATAATTATCAACAACGTTATAACGGTCTGAAGGGCTCCTGTATCCAAGAACCATCAGAACCACCTTGGATTCTACTAGCAGATAGTAATCTAAGCCACGGGCCATTGTTTCCCAGAAGCCAGGGCACTGATGGCAGGTCCATGGCTGCACATCAGACCAGTTGTTCCCGGCCTGCATCTTATCACACAGGACAGATGCTGGCTAGGTCTGCATGCAAACCCAGACCCAGCAGCTAAGTCAGTGCAACGCAAAGACCTGCACTGCAAAGTGAAAACCCATTTTTAGTGAAACAATCCATTGCCTTTAAATGATAGTGCTAACCTGCTAGAGAGCCGAGTTGGGAGAGGAAGAAAGGAAAGATAAGACCTATCACTAGAGGAAGGTTTGTTTGCCCCTTGAGAAAGCCTGTGGTGGGGTCTGGCTGGCCTGGTGATGATAAGCAAAGTTCCTTACAGAACAAGAACATCATTGATGAAAAGAATTCTCTGATCTGTTTCTTTGAAACAAAACAAAACTTCCTGTTCCTGCTACTACCCACAAAGTTATTCAACCAAAAGCTGGCACAGGCCTTTTGGAATATTTCCTCGGTCACAAAACTTGGTCCTAAGCACAATGTACTAATTTCCATTAAAACCATCCATTGTGCACATGGCTCTCTCTTTCACCATAGTGTGCAGTGCTTAAGGTAGTCCTCAATTAGCTTGATGCAATGTGAACTAGGTCATCTTGGAGGGGTTAAGTTGCCCCGTGTATTAGTTGCTTTTCTTGTTACAGTAACAAAATATATGACAGAAGCAACTAGGGAAGGAAAGATTTATTCTGACTCATAGTTTCATGGTGAAGAAAGCATGGTAGTGTTCCAGACAGCAAAAGTGGCTCCTGTCGGTGGCAGCCTGGGCATGAATGAACTTCCTCATGTTCACCAGGGAGTGGAGACCTTGGGCTGGAACCAGGACTAACCACAAACCTCTACCCCAGCCCTGATGGCCCTTGTCTTCCAATGTGGTCTTGGGTTCAAAAGGTTCTACAACCACCCAAAACAGCACTAGCAGCTGCTGTTTCTCCACGTGAGCCTGGGGGGAACATTTCAGTCAACCATGGCACCCCCGCCCCCAAGCAGGAAACTCAAGAGTATCCACACTGACCTACTTGAGAGTGTGGAATAAATAAAACAAACCCCTCTGTAAGTATTTAAATGCATCAGAAAGTGGGTACAAATGAAATCCACTGTAAAGCATAAGCTGTATGAGAGGGGGCGCATCTACATCTGAACTCAGTGCTCTGCATGGCTTCAGAGTTTATTTTCTGTATGACCTCAATGGAAAAAAAAATAGACAAGCCTTATTCAAACTGGTTACTTAGCAAGACAGAAAGAGAGAAAGAGGAATGGAGGGCAGGAAGGAAGATGGAAGGAAGGAAGGAAGGAAGGAAGGAAGGAAGGAAGGAAGGAAGGAAGGAAGGAAGGAAGGAAGGAAGGGGGGATGGAAAGAAAGAAAAGGAAAGGAGATGAGAGAAGAGAGGGAAGGGAAGGAAAGGCAAGGAGAGAGAGGAGAGGAGAGGAGAGGAGAGGAAATGGGAGAGAGGAGGAAAAGGGGAGGGGAGGGGAGGGGAAAGAGAAGCGATGAGAGAAGAGAGGAGGGCTAGAAGAAGAGGAAAGAGAAGGGAGGAAAAGGAAGAGAGGAGGACAGAGGAGAGGAAATAGAGAAGAGAGAAAAGAAGAGGGGAGGGAAGGGAGAGGAGAGAGAAGACTAGCAAGTGCCATAGTTTATAAGGGCAACTGGAAGCAGTTGGTTCGATGTACGCAGCTGTTGAGACAGTCGAGCCCTCCAGTTTAGCCAAAGCCTCTAATGGTGCTTCATTTGGCCCATTTTAGGGCTTTATGGCCAGTTTTCTTCTTCAGCATTAAATGCTTTCACCAACTCATGTCATGAGTCAGCTGGTTTGGTGGATCATTTGGGAAACTGCTGGGAGTAATGTATTGGGACATGTGCATATGTCACTGTTAAGCAAGCAGGGATATGTGGTCATTGGATACCTCTTGAGTAACAACCATCAGAAAACAGAAGACAGTCAACATGACTCTTGGACATGTGCTGTCAACATGAAAGACAGCTCTCACCTCAAAGGGGATAAGAGGTAGTTTAGTTTATACCCAAATATGAGTGACTAGGGTCCGGGAACACAGATTCACGGTTACCGCAATTCCATGTTCCAGTGTGCTAACAATTTCATGAAGGATTATAAGCTTCAGAACAAAAGAAAGTTATAAATCAAGGTGTCTTTTCAAAAATTTTTTTTCAAGGTAGGGTTTCACTCTAGCTCAGGATGACCTGGAATACACTACATAGTCTCAAGATGGCCTCAAGCTCACAGCAATCCTCCTACCTCTGCCACCCAAGTGCTGAGATTAAGGGCGTGTACCACCACACCCAGCCTAAGGTACTTTTTAAATAAATTGTCTGACTAGCAGGTGGTTACAACAAAGCCAGGAAATTTCCACCCTAGGCTTCAGATGTTATCTGCTGACTTTCTTAGCCCTTGGGTTGGTGGAAGCTGGGGGTCAGCTAGTACATTACAAAAGGTTGTACCTGATCAACTGATAGTCCCTGTGGATGGTAGGTCAGACACAGAGGTGGGCAATAATGGCTACTGAGGGGCTAAAGGTAACCCTGGGTAATATGGCTCTGACTTGCAATATTCCATCCATCTCTCTGTGATCACAGGACTTTTTAAAAATATTTTATTCATTTATTCATTTGAGAGAGAGAGAGATACAGAAATACGCAGGTAGAGAGAGAGAGAATGGGTGTGCCAGGGCCAACAGCCACTGCAAACGAACTCCAGTTGCATGCACCCCCTTGTGCATCTGGCTTATGTGGGTCCTGGATAATCAAGCCTCGAATCAGGGTCCTTAGGCTTCACAGGCAAGCGCTTAACCACTAAGCCATCTTGCCAGCCCCGATCACAGGACTCTTATCAGTCCTTTCAGCCTTGCTGGAAGGAGGTATAGCAGATGCAGTGCTTTTATGGGAACTTTAATTCACACTACCTTCTTGTGGTTTTCATGAAAAACAGTGGCGAATGCTCAAGAAAGCAAAATGTTCTCTTTCAATAAATAAATAATTTTTTAAAGCGCTGGAGAGATAGCTTAGTTGTTAAGGCACTTGCCTAAAAGCCTCAGGACCCAGGACCCACATAGGCCAGATGCCCAAGGTGGCACATGCGTTCATTTGTAATGGGTGCACCCAATCTCTCTCCCTTTCTCTCTTTCTCTAATAAATAAATTTGAAAAAAAAATTGAAAAAATAAGCAAATTGGCTTCCACTTATGTTGCCGAGAGTCCATTTATCTGGTGGACTGAACTCCTCCCGTGGAAGACACACATTTAAGACCTTTTTCCTTAAATCCATATTAGCATCTTTCTCCCTCCTTCCCTCCCTGCCCTGACTCCACTAAGGGCCCCGCCTAGTGAGATTGCTGGTATTCACCATGGAATTGTGGGTAATAGTTGTGAGAGCAGCAGTCAGCCATTGTTGGGGGAGGGGAGCAGTGCCTCTGGATAGTCTCTCCCACCGTGTGGCTCTTATATTCTTTCCACCCCCTCTTCCACAAAATTCTCTCTTTTTCTCTCCCTCCCTCTCTCATTCCTGGTCATCCTGAGACAGCAGCCTCATTATAGCGCCCTCTGCTATTCTGTTTCATGTCCTCACAACCATGACATATAGACAGACAACCTGACACTTGTGAAGCCCTGAGCTAAAATTAATCTTTTCTTACTATAAGTTGTGCTCTCAAGCATTTGTCATGGCAATGAAAGTTGAGTGATATGGTATCCTAACATCCACTGTGATTTAAAGGTTATGAGAAGTTGGTAGGGTAACTGCCTTTGGTCAAACTGAGTCCTGAATCATTCATTTATTTTTTGATTCACATTCACTTAGCACCTTTTACACACAGGGAGCCACGGCAGTCACCTCACACATATTTTTGCTTTGGGTCACATTCCTACATATTTCCTCACACATTATTCTGTAGGCTCCTGTGAGTGTGGTTTTTAAATAAAACTTATAATGCTGGTGGTCTATCAGTTGAAGACCTAAATAGAGCAATAGACTGACCTCCCATGAATAAAAGAAAAAGTATAATTTTACCAGCAGAAAAATCTTCAAACTTGAATATAACATCTGCTCACTGGCCCTCCAGCCTGCTAGACAACTACACCTTTGTACAGATTTGGAACTTGCCAGATTCCAAAGTCCTTAAGAGAAACATCCTTTTTCTCCTTCTCTCTCTCTCCCCATCTCTGTCTCGTCCTCTCTCTATATATAATACATAATTGATAGATGTGTGTTTTAAATATGTGCTTTTATACACACGTTCACGCACAAACGTCTTCCTGTTTCTGTTTCTTGAGAACATTGACTCTAGTCACTTCTATTTCTCCAGTTCCATTTGTGCCTGACTGTCGCTGACCATTCGGGACACTAATGACACATGCACCACTCTTGTTGCTTGCTTGTACGGAAGACCACCCCACACACACACCTTTATTACAGGAAATAGTACAGCTTATATATCCTATGAAGACCAATCATAACATAGTTGACTAGCTGTCTTGTTACTACAGCACGTTAAGCAAGAAAGCTAACTTGGCTGAAGCCGATACGTTGATGCAATGAGGATATGCTTCCTAGCCAATCACCATAACTTCCTGTTTACTGACAAGACTCGAGCTCAACGCCCTTTGGCAAGGTGCCAGCCACCATCTTCAACTGTGGAACGCGTGGATGGTGCCCCTGGATGCCACCTGCCTTTGTTCTGAGATTGGAACCAATAAAAAAGACAGAGGTTCAATTCTAACATATACCTCACAGGCCATCAACCCCAGTGATTTTCTCTGGAGTGACATGGCAGCCCACTTGAAGACCTGCAAAACCAGCTCTCTTAGAGGAGGCACTCTTTTAATGTGTCTTTTGGACTAGAATGACACTCCCACTGTTACGACTTCCTGCTTCCTTCCTTTACGTTCCTTCCTGCTAGCTCATTCCCTCTTTCAAATTTCATTGCCATAAAATGTCATCTTTGTCTATCACTGGGAGATAAGGAAATAGTCTAACTCCACATGTTGCCTTTCTGGGCATAAACTGAGCAACATTCCAGCAGTAGCCAATCACAGAAAAGCTGAGAAAAGTAGCACAACTGATCAGTGAGCACTATAAATCACTATTGTTTATACAGTGATTTGTGGACTGGCAGAGTTCAAAGCTTGAGCTTTACACAACAATCCACAGTTATTAATTGACATCCTAAGCTGTGTTGCTGTGGGACTGGTGATATTAAACCAAAGCAGGTAATGCCCTGTGACTTGTGTACACAGACACCAACACTACATGAACTGCCAGAAACTATTTTCCAACTCATTATCATCGTTAAGTACTTGAGCTCCATCATGAAAGACCATGAAACAGAGAAAAGAGGGTTCCCAATGAATCCGCAGCACCCCTGTAAGAATCCTATCATTATTTCATTAACTGAAATAGCTAAACATTTCTATTCCATTGTAATTTATGTGAATAATTGGGATATAGAAAATCCACAGTAAAAAGTCCAAATATGCAATGTGGTCTGTGATGGAGGCACTGGTCTACTTAAAATCCATTCTTCCCTTCTTCCTTCAATAACAGCACTCCAGGTTTGATGGGGGCGTATAGTTCCCTTGCTAAAATCCACATCAGCATCCTCTCTTGAAGTTTCTGGCCAACTATCAGCCAGTGGGGCATGAAGAGAGCCATTGTGTACCACTTCTGGCTTTGCCTTTAAAATAACTGATGTGGTTTTTCTCCACTGTCTGGGATACATAGATAAGGTCAGAAATGAAACCAGCCACCTTGAACCCAGACTGGACTCTGTGTGTTCAGTGGGTGTGACTGAATGGCATTATACACCCTATGCTACTGCCTTCTGGGGGGTCACAGACAGCTTCCTGTTTGGGGAGCCTAGAACGCAGAAATAGTTAATGGCGGCTCTCCCTTCCCACTTCTCATTCACAAAGAACAAGAGGGAAAATGATGGTCCTATAACTGAATGATCCCCTTCTCCAGGAACAAATGGAGCAGGGCGGTCTGGAGATGATGAATGCTACAGTGAACCCACTGTTTTGTGACGAATAAAGCCCGCCTCTTACAGAGGGGCTGGGTGATTCCCACTTGGCACTCAGTGTACATAGAAACTTGAACTTCCATCCTAAGCACCAGATGGGTTTCTTTATGGGCTTCGAGTACAAATACTGAATTTCCAAAAGCAGCTGCGACCCAGTGGCACAGACAAACATCTGGTACTAATTATGTAACTTTAGTGATGAGCATAAATTTAAGGTAACCTTAAGTGCTTCAGCCATCCACACAGGAAGATTTTATCCTGCTACAGTTGTTCAATGTGAATACATTTTGGTTCCTTTATAAGGAGCACATTTGAAAGAAAAATCTGCTCCAATAACCACAACACCTGCGTAACACTCATGTCTGCCCATTATTAGACGACCTACTAGCATCACCCTGGGGTTTTGTAGAATAATACATCAGTAAATAAATAAATAACAACTTTAAAAAGAATATCCCCATGTGGTGGAGGGGCTCCTGAATCTGTGTTTTAATGAAGGGCTACATAAAAGTTACAGTTAAGAGAATGGCTCATGGAACCTGAATGTCAGGGTTTGAAACTTGGCATTATCATTTGTGACCTTGGCCAATCACTTAACTTCCCTGATCTAGGTTTTCATATCCATCAGAAAAAAAGTTAAAGATAACATCTATCTATTACAGTAATTACGACTTTTATATGATTTACCTTAAAAATTAATATAGTACTTACTAATAAGGTTTAGCTCTATTATGGTCACAATATTTTTCACAAATATATCCCTTTAGTGTGTGGATGGAGAATCACTTATTATTGTGGCAATAATAACTGAATGGCCGAAAGCAAAGGTGCAGGGTACAGAATAGTGTGAGATAGGATTGGGCTTTGTGTATTCTCTGAAGCACTTTGCGCTTTATTCAGAAACCAATGGGAAACCATCAAACCATTTGGAAGATGACATGATCTTATTTGAAGTGACCATGGAAATAAAACAGGGGATAGAATGTAAGGTGTGAGGCTGGAGGCAAATAGACAGAAGCACAAAGATAGATGTAAAAATGTCACTTCTCTTTCAACCAGAAAGGGTTTATAAAAGCATGGGAGGGCTTCAGAGATGGCTAAGTAGTTAAGGCAATTGCCTGCAAAGTCTAAGGACTCCGGTTCGATTCCCCAGTACATACATAAGCCAGATGCATAATGTGGAGCATAATCTGGAGTTTGTTTCCAGTGGCTAGAGGCCCTGGCATGCCCATATTCTCTATGTGCCCCTCTCTCTTTCTATCTCTCTCTCTCAAAATAAATAAATCAACCACTGGAATTATTCAAATCAGTGATTCTTATAACAACAAATTGAACCTTATGAACTCTTTCCTCCTAGGAGGTTAAAATAGAGGTTGTAGTAATATAATAAAAAGACTCTCCATGTCTCTCCCATGACATATATACGAGTATTATCAGGTACTTTGCATCCATCCTCCCTAGCTTTTATGGAGGAGGTTCTGCAAGGAGTTGTTTTGTGAAGTATAGAGTGACCACAGGAAAATTGGACTGTTGGTCACGGTGTTACACAGGCTTCATCTAGCCTGGTGATCCTGGAGCTAGTGGGATAGACCTAAGAAATACTAAAACAGATTTCAGAGCTGTATATCATGCCCAGAGCCAGGATGGGCACAATAATAGGAGGGGACAGAGAAGAGAAGAGAAGAACTAGGGTCAAGTCTGCTTGGGTCTGCAAAGAATTCAACATTGTTCTTCTATTATTAAATTAATAGTGCAAGGGGAACTAGCTGCCTATGCCTATCTCTAATACCTGAGGAAACAGTAGGGATGGTTCTAAGAAAGAAAAGAAAAGAAAAGAAAGAAAGAAAAGAAAAGAAAAGAAAAGAAAAGAAAAGAAAAGAGATTTAATTTGGGGCATGGAGGGTCCTTTGCTGCTTTTCCATTCCCTACTGCCATTCAGTCTTTTCCATTCCCTACTAAAAGTGCCCATTCAGTCTATCTTTATTTCATTAGCTTCTATACCTGGTCTCAAACAGTCAGCTAAAAACAAAACATAAGTTGTTTGTTCTGTTAAAATGCAACCCATGCACAGAGAAAGAACAATGTAAAATAGTTCTTCAGCTGCCTGTTGAAACATCTTATGACATTGGAAGAATCATGAAATATTATCTTAAACTGTTTCAATAAAGAGCCTAACCTAATGGTTTTAAAAAAAACACCTTTTGGGGGCTGGAGAGATGGCTTAGTAGTTAAGGCACCTGCCTGCTTCCTGCTGTTAAAGCCAAAGGATCCTTAAACTGTTTCAATAAAGAGCCTAACCTAATGGTTTAAAAAAAACCTTTTGTGGAGAGATGGCCACGTAAGCCAGATACACAAGGTGGTGCATGCATCTGGAGTTTGTTTTCAACAGCTGGAGGCCCTGGCATGCCCATTCTCTCCTTCTTTCTCTCCCTCCCTCCCTCTCTCCCTTCCTCTTTCTCTCAAATAAATAAATAAAAATGAAATGTTTTTTAAATATTAAAAAAAATTGATATTCCTTCAAAGGAATTCCTATGAAAAATAATTGAAATATAGATACAAATCAAAGTTGATTTTGTTGCGGTGGCTTTTTGGCAACCCCTCTCCTGTTTGTCAAACTCCAACACTGGATTAGGTAAATCACTTCTTTGCACCTTGACATTCATGATTAAACAAATTTCTCCATCCCATACAGCACAAAAATGAATCCCAAATAGTTAACAATTATTTGAGCAGAACATAAGTGCTGTATAGAGATGTACAAAGATAAAATTGAAGATTGCTATTTAAACCATAGAAAGAATACATATTATAAAGAATTTTTAATTTAATTTTTATTTATTTATTTATTAAAGAGAGAGAGAGAGGCAGGTGTGTGAGAGAGAAGGAGAAAGAAAGAGAGACAGAGAATGGGCACACCAGGGTCTCCAGCTGCTGCAAACGAACTCCAGATGCATGTGCCATTTTCTGCAACTGGCTGCGTGGGTACTGGGGAATTGAACTATGTTCCTTTGGCTTTGCAGGCAAATGCCTTAACCACTAAACCATTTCTCCAGCCCCCAAGAATTGTGTGTGTGTGTGTGTGTGTGTGTGTGTGTGTGTGTGTGTGTGTCATTGGGTATGGACCAATTGAGCCAAGAACAAGGCAGAAGTAAGTGATCCAAGATGGTAAGTTAGAATCACCCAAAACCCAAAACACTTCTCCATGAGATAGATAGAATCCAACAACTACAGAATGGTTCCTTTTGAGGTGACTATGAAATAAAACTGAAATCCAAGAGGAGGAGGTAGAAGCCGGGGACTATGAGTAGTCAAGTAGGGCTGACACAGCACTCTTGCACCATGGCTTGACAGCACTGCAGGATGCCAGGGTAGAGGTGAAAGAGAGAGAAGCCAAGTGACCACCCCTTCAGCAGATGTGCAGTGAAAGCAGACAGTGTGCCCAGGGTCAGTGGAGCAAACTGCCCAGGAGAGTTTCTGTGGATGGTTCTCTGGAGCCATTGCTGTGGCGCCCTGTAAGAGCCATTTTGGGAAGACCTTGGCTGAGCTTGCCGCTCTGGGAATCCCTTCATATCTGGCCTCTAACAGCCTCCTGATATCTCTGTACCGCATTTGCCTCGAAACCCAGTTTGGCCTTTGGGGAGTGCCGATGTGGAAAATGGCTGAGAGCTCTGTGTTGTAGGAGCACTCTGTGGTGCATATAGAAGTTGCATCCTATTTAAGATGGTGGCCTGGCAATACTGAGCAAAAAGACTGATGTTGGGGCTGGGCTAGATGGCACAATTGTAACCCTAGCACTTAGGAGGCAGACAGAGTATTTGCCACAAGTCTGAGGACAGCATAGTACACAGTGAGTTCTAGGCCGTCCAGGAACATAGCAAGACATTGTTAAAAAAACAGGAAAACAAAATAGCAATGTTGGAAGTATCACAAAATCGGATTTCACACTTGAATACAAAGCTACAATAAGAAGCATAGCATTGTACTGGAACAAAAATCAGACATGTAAGAAAACCCTATGGTATAGAATAGGAAGATCCAAAATGAAACCCAAACATCTACAGCCATCTGATTCTCACCAAATGTGCAAAAACTTTCACTGAAGGAAAAACCAGCTCTTCAACAAATGGTGTGGTGTGCACCAGATACTCATGTGTAGAGAGAGGGTCAAACTAGACTCTACCTCTCACCGAGTAAAAAAAATCAACTCGAAATGAATTAAAGACTTGAATACAAGACCTTTAAGTTTGAAACTAGTAGCAAAACAACATATGGAAAACACCTCAATGTATGGGCAAAGGAAATAAATCTCTTGTTAGGATTCCAACATCTCAGGAAAGAATAGCAAAACTTGACCAATAGGCCTTTAATTCCATTGAGGCAGGAAGATTTCCACAAGTATAAGAGCAGCCATGGCTAGAGTGTAAGACCCTACCTAGAAAAGACAAAGAGGAATGGGATTGCCTCAAAGTAAAAGGCAAGTTTGTGGCAAAAGAAGCAATTCAGTGTAAAGAGACGGTCTCCAGAATGGGATAAAATCCTAATCCAGCAAGGGATAAATAGCTCAGATACAGAACTGAAAAAATTAAACTCCCAAAGAACATGTACTGCAACCAAGAAACAGAAAAATGAACAGATCCTTTTCAAAAAAAGGGCTGGAGAGATGGCTTAGTGGTTAAGGAGCCTGCCTGCCAAGCCTAAGAACGCCTGTTCTATTCTCCAGCTCCCACGTTTAGCCAGATGCAAAGTGACACAAGGACGCAATGCTGCACTTGCCCACAAGGCAGTGCACACATATTGAATTCATTCACAGAGGCTGAGAGGCCGCTGGTGCAGCCATTTTCTATATCTCTCCTCTCAAAAAAAGAAGAACAAATAGCCAGTAAGCACATGACAAACTGTTCAACATCCTTAGCCCGCAGGAAAATGCAAATCAAAACTATACTGAGGGGCTGGAGAGATGGCTTGGCAGATAAGGCGCCTGCCTGCCACGCCTAAGAATGCTGGTTCCAATCTCCAGCGGTTCCAATCTCCAGGTCCCACGTTTAGCCAGACGCAAAGTGACACAAGGGCGCAATGCCACACTTGCCCAAAAGGCGGTGCATGTGTCTGGAGTTCGTTCACAGCAGCTGAGAGGTTGCTGGCATGCCCATTCTCTCTCTCTAGCTCTCTAGCTCTCTCTCTCAAATAATAATAATAATAAAAACTATACGGAGATTCCATGGGACTCCAGTCAGAATGGCTAGCACAGAGAAACAACAAAGAATGCTAGCAAAGATGGGGGCAAAAGGAACCCTTAGAACACTGTCATTGAGAATGTAAATTTGGGCAGCCACTACAGAAATCAGTATGGATGTTTCTTGAGAAGCTAACAATGGGCCTTACACCACATAATCCAGCTATACTACTTATAGGTATAACCAAAGTCAGCATTCAGTAGAGATGCCTGCACACTCCTGTATTGTGGCACTATTCACAACAGCCAACTTAGAGAGAATCAACCCAGGGAATCATCAGTACATCAATTCATAGAGAAAACATAATATATACTGTGAGGTTTTGACCAAGATGCCTCTCTTTCCTCCTCCCCATAGCTATGGTAGGCACCTGTGGTGGGTTGAATTAGGTGACCCCATAAACTCATGTGTTCTGAATGCTTAGATCCCATCTAAGGCAATTTGGGAGGTGGATCCTTAAAGGTGTGTCATTGGGGGTGAGCTTTTGGGTGTCTAGCCAGCTTCCCCTGGCCGGTGTTGGGCACACTCTCCTGTTGCTGTTGTCTACCTGATGTTGGCCAGGAGGTGATGTCCACCCTCTGCTCATGCTATCCTTTCCCCTGCCATCATGGAGTTTCCCTTCAAGTCTATAAGCAAAAATAAACCCTTTCCTACCACAAGCTGCTTTTGGTCGGGTGTTTTGTATTGACAATGCAAAGGTAACTGTGACAGCACCCCTAAATGCCCCTAAATGTGCCTAGATACATGACTTTGTAAAGTCACTACTATTGTTTCACCCCAGGGTGAAGGTATCAATGAATGCTGCCTCCCCCTAACCACCACTTGTGGCTCTGAGTGGAGATGTGACATGCTAGGCCTTGTTCCCTGGAGGGTTTTAGTAGGTATTCCATGTAACCAGAGTTTTAAGACTGAGTCATGGAAACCCAGCTCCCACACATCCTATGCAAGTCTCCGTCCTCACAGTGCAAGATCCTCTGACCCCTGAGAAGCCTAATATAACAATCACCCTCCCCTTTCCTTGCCTTGCTGGGATGTCTATAGCTTCTTTCTTTCCACTTCAGATCCTGCCATTGTTGGGGCCCCAAGAAATGGTCTCCAAGTCCTGTATTCTCACACCCATACCATGTGTGTGTGTGTGTGTGTGTGTGTGTGTGTGTATGTACATATTTGGAGAATGATTCAGCCCTAGAGAAGAATGAATCATGTCATGTATAAAAACTTGGGTAAAAACAGAGATCAGCATGTTAAGTGAAATAAGCCAATCCAGCAAAAAAAAAAGAGCCACGTGTCACCTCTCATATGTGCATCCTAGGGTGGAGGAAGGTACATGGGAATGGAAAAGTAGACCAGTAGGGATGCATAAGATAAAACAGAAAGTGGAATGGAGAAATAATTGAGGGTAGCATGTGAATGTGATCAAATTACATTTTTTGCATGTATGAAAATGTGACGAAACCCATTACTTTACACAACTAATATACACTAATGAAAAACTAAACTCATTAAGAGAGAAGATAATACAGATAATTCCAAGGAAATTAGAAACTGATTTATGATCTTTATCAAAAATTCAATGAATATATAAATTAAAAACAATAACCAAACATAAACCTTAGCATTAAGAACCCAGTAAATGAAATTCTGAAAAAAGTTAAAAACTTTAATAACTGCCTAAATCAAGCAGAAAAGTGTATGTCCAAGGCTCAAGATAGGCCTTTAGTAGTCGCCCACTAAGATAAATGAAAAGGGAAGAAAAAAGAAATAAAAAAATAAAGAATGAAAAATCCTGTAAAAGTTATGAGGACCTACTAAAAAAGAATCAACATTCACAGTTAGAAGAAAGAACAGGCACAAAAACCTACTAAAATAAGAGCTGATACCTTTCTAAATCTTGAAAAATATAGACATCCACTTTAGGAAGTCACATTACTAACTATGCAAAATCTAAGACAAAAAGAGAATTTTGCAAATAGCAATAGAAAAGTGTTACATCACTGTATGAGTCAGGGTTCTCTAGAGGAACAGAACCAATAGAATGAATTGTATTAAAGGGAAATTATTGGATTAGCTTAAGGTAGTTCAACAATAGCAGTTTGCAGGCCTGAGAATCAAGGAACCCTGTAGCTGCTCAGTCCCCAAGGCTGGATGCCTCAGAGGTCCCAATCACACTGAAAGCCTGGAGGCGTCCTGGAGAGTCACTAGTCTTCAGTCCACACTGGAACACAGCAAGCAGCACAGCAGCCAGGTGGCTGGAAGGGATTCTCTTTCCCAGAGCTTCCTTAGATAAAGCTCTGCTCCTAGAGGGGCCACCCACCCTGGGGGGGAGGGCTGACCTCAGGGAGGAATTCCTCCCTCTGTTAATCCTTCCCAGAAGCAACCTCAGAGACCCACTCAAAAGGAATGTCCATGGATTCCTAAACAGATCAAGCTGATTCCAAACTTAACCATCACAGTCACATACAAGGGAATCCTTAGAGATTTCTCAGCAGAAAACTTAACAGTCCAGGGGGGAAGAAAGGGACATTATATTTGAAATCCTGAAAAAACCTACCAACTAACAATTGTGTAGACAGCAGACAAAGGCAGAAATAAATAAAGGCTTTCCATGATAATATCTGAGGCAACTCATCACCACCAAATTGGATATCATGAAATAAATGCTTAAAGGACTCCTTCCTACACCAAGATGCAAAAACATGGTAAGGAGCAGGTTCGTGGCAACACATAAACCTATGGAGCTCTCTTCAGATACATGAGAGAAAGGGAAAATACTCAAGTCTCATCAATGCAGTCAACTACTGAACCAAAAACATATAAATAAGTAAGGACAAAACAAACAGGCATTAGCAAAAGGAGAGGAGAAAGAATTGATAGAGACAGTATATGGATGTGAGAAGTAACATCCTTGCAAGCTACACAACCAATCAGCCAGGCAAGAGGTGCCCTGGATGTGATAGTGGCACACAAGTGATAGATATAACCAACTGCTCTCACTAGCTCTGAGGTCCTCTCAGTGGGACGGAATTCATGCCTGGTTCTGAAAACGGAGTCAAAAGCCTGTGGCTTGGAACAATATCGGTCCTAGAGGGAAACTACCACTGTTCTTTGGCTAATTGGATTGAATAATGCTTGTTCTCGCTTTGGGGCAGAAAAAGCTTCTTTTTACAGATAGATTAATGTGAATACTGAGGAGATCCCAAACTCATCAAGGTGACCAGAGGAAGAAAAATCCCAGTGCTGAGCACAAAATGAGTGTCGCAGTCAGGTTCACATTGCTGGCAGAAATCACCCCACCAAGAGCAGCTTTGGGGGGAAAAAAAGGTTTATTTTGGCTTACAGACTTGAGGGAAGCTCCATGATGGCAGGGGAAAACAATGGCATAAGCATAGGGTGGACATCACTCTCCCCCGGCCAACATCAGGTGGACAACAGCGACAGGAGAGTGTGCCAAACCCTGGCAAGGAGAAGCTGGCTATAATACCCATAAGCCCGCCCCCAATAATACACTGCCTCCAGGAGGCGTTAATTCCCAAATCTCCATCAGCTGGGAACCTAGCATTCGGAACGCCTAAGTTTATGGGGGACACCTGAATCAAATCGCCACAATGAGTCATTGCATAACACCCACCAGGACTCAGGGAACACTGTGGGGGAAAGAAGTGGCAGAAAGAATATGAATGCTGCTCTCACTGCCATCAATAGAGACAGCAGCAGGCACTGAGGAAGACTCAGAATTCATCAAAGCTGAAAACAAGAGGCTGTTGAGAACACAATGGTAAATAAAACATCCCTACATGCCCTCCCAAGCTTAAGGAACACTGTGGAAAGGGGGGGCAGAAAAAAATGTATGACACAGAGTAGAAAGGAATACTTTGGGGCATTGTCCTACAGATGTGGACTACCTGGTCTACCTCACACTGGTAGTGGTAATTTCCACCACCAACACACACACACACACACACACACACACACACACACACACACACACACGACCTGCACAGTTCTGAGTCCATCAACATTTTGACATGGAGGCAAAGGACAAAAGGAGTGAGACAGCCAAACAGAAGGAGGACTGCTTGAAAAGAGGAGGATCCTCAGTGGAGTGGAGGTAAGGGAGGGAGGGAGGACAAAAGAAGGTAATGGTATGAGACTATGATCAAATTACAGTATATGCATGTATTAAAGTTCTCAATAAAAATGCAGAAAAGGGCTGGAGAGATGGCTTAGCGGTTAAGGAACTTGCCTGCAAAGTCAAAGGACCCAGGTTTGATTCCCTAGTACCCACGTAAGCCAGATGCACAAGGGGGCACATGCATCTGGAGTTCATTTGTAGTGGCTGGAGACCCTGGGACAACCATTCTCCCCCGTCTGTCTCCTTTCTCTCTCTCTCTCTCTCTCTCTCTCTCTGCTTGCAAATAAACTAAAATATTTTTTTAATGTAGAAAAAAATTAAAGATTCAAAAATGTGTTACCTGGAAGAAACACACATTCGTGGTGAAGACCGACATAGACTGACAATGAAAGGATAGAAAAAGATATTCCACTCAAATGAAAATGGAAAACAAGTAGTAATAGGTATGCTTATATCAGATAAAATGGGTGCTGGTTCAAAAATTATACGAAGAGGTGTTCTCTGTAGGGATAACAGCAGTAGATGATACAGGGTTGATTTACAGGATCAAGAAGCTGGGTAGTTCCACAGTGGCCATCTGCCAGCTGGGTAGTTGGAGAAACCAGCTCAGTTCAAGAAGCTGAAAGTCGTACAGAAAGAGAAACTACTGATGCAGGTCAGTGAGCTGAACCCCATGGGACTCTTCTAGCACCCTCAGACATATCCAGACATTTGCTAATTTCCTAGGCACCTTCTAACCCAGTCCAGTTGAAATCCTACTTAACTATCAGAAGAGCTAAAGGTAACTATATAATTATAAACAGGTTAACAAGAAAAAAAAATAACAGTTGTAGATAACACGCACTAAATCCAAAAGCACCCGTTACATAAAGCAAATATTATCAGTTCTGAAGGGATACGGAGGCTAACCAGACGGTGAGAAACACTCGGCTCCCATTTAACAATGGATAGATCTCCCAAACAAATAAATCAATATTACAGTTAAACTTTCCTATACAACAGATGGACCTAAAAATTCCAGACAAGATTTCATCCAACAGCTACAGAACATACATTCGTTTCCTCAGTATGTGGAACATTTTCCAAGACAGACCATATGTTAAGCCAAAAGAGAGAAAAGTCACACCACACTTTCAAAAGGCAAATCATATCAAGTATCTATCTTTCCTGAGCATAATGGAATAAAACTCAAAAACAAGCATTTTTAAAACTGTCCACAGCCAAGCATGGTGGTACACGCCTTTAATCCCAGGACTCCGGAGGCACAGGTAGGAGGATGGCTATGAGTTCAAGGCCAGCCTGAGGCTACAGAGTGAATGCCAGGTCAGCCTGAGCTAGAGCAAGACCCTACCTTGAAAAACAAGAACAAAAAAGCTGTACAAAAATATAGGTAACGATTAAAATTCTTCTTAAATGATCTACAAGTCAAAGAGAAAATCAAAAGGGATGCTATGATCAAATATTGTGTGTGCGCGTGTGTGTGCATGTGTGCACACACAGAAAATGTCATATTGATGGGAAGGGTATGGCTGAATGGATGAAGTGCTTGTTGCACAATCATGAGGATCCGAATTCAGATCCATAGCACGTGCATAAAAAAGCCATCATGGATGTGGGTCCTACCTTCAAATGTTTAGCTTTGCATGTGACTTGGAATAAAAGTCAGTAGTGGAGGCCAGGAAGCTACAAGGGACCTATGAGGGAGGCTGGTGAAGGGAGGAATTAAGAAAAAGGTATAGTAGATATGGAGGTAGAGCGGCAGAATACTGGTGGTGGAAAGGTCTAAGTGGCATCAAAGGAGGGGATGGAGGAGAGGAGGAGTAGGAGGAAGATTAATCAAAATTTAGAATGTTATGAATAAGCCATATAGAAACCTACTTATTCAATAGATAATTATATGTTTAAAAAGAGAGAGTTTGGGGTAGAGGTATCTTGTAGGAATGAATAATGTTGTGCCTAGAAGCCATAAATTGTTACAGAAAACTTTTAGTGCTGGGTGGGATACCTTCCAGCAAGTTGTTAGCCTGGGAGGTCCACCAAAACATTACAGGCCATTGCTCTTGGTCGCCCAACAGAACTAGATGGTCAGACTCTATTGCTGTCAGGATGCTGAAGAACTATGTAGCACTATTCCTCAACAAAGGGCTAACAGTCAGAACATGAAAGGAAAGTAAATCTCAAAAGCAAAAAAAAAAAAAAAAAAAGTCAGTTTTTTAATGTTTTATTTTATTTATTTAAGAGAAAAAGGCAGAGATAGAGAAAGAGAGAATGGACACACCAGAGCCTCCAGCCACTGCAGACAAACTCCAGACATATGCACCACCTTGTACATCTGGTTTACAGGTGTACTGGGGAATTGAACGAGGGTTCTTGGGCTTCACAGGCAAGTGCCTTAGCCACTAAACCATCTGTTTCCAGCCCCAAAAGTCAGATTTTATAATGATCTGGACAGACATTTCTATAAATAAGATTCAGAAACAACCAACACATATATTTTATGACTGTCTAATACTACAATTAATAAAAGGAAGACAAAGCAAAGAAACGCCAAGATGCTTACTCTAGTTAGAAGGGTAGCAATGTAAAAACAAAAACTACTAATACACAAATTAAACAGAAAAACATTGACTGGAAATGGAGGAAGGCAAACTCTTGTACACTGTGTGGTGGGAATACAAATTTATACAACCATTTGGAAAACAACACAAAGTTCCTTCAAGAAACTAAACATAGAGCTACCATTTCATCCAGATTTCTCATTGCTGCTACTATATAGCTAAAGGGAATAAAATCAGTAATACAAAGAGACACTTACACTTGCTATGGCTATTGCAGTGGTTCTAAATTTCAAGACATGTAGTCACATCATTTCCAGCAACGCGTCTGCAACTGGAAGATGTAAAGTGAAGTCAGGTACAGAAAAACAAATGATGTACGCGCTAACTCATGTGTGGAAGCTAAACTATGTTGACTTCAAAGGTAAAGCATAGGCTACTGGCCACTATACTCTCATGGGGTTGGGGATGAGAGAGTTAGAAGTAAGACAGGGCTAGAGAGATGGCCTAGCAGTTAATGTGCTTGCCTGAAAAGCCTGAGAACCCAGGTTCAATTCCCCAGGACCCGTGTAAGTCAGACACACAAGGTACTTCATGCGTCTGAAGATTATTTGCAGTGGCTGGAGGCCCTTGTGTGCCCATTCTCTCTCTCCTTCTCTATCTGCCTCTTTCTTTCTCTCTCTAATAAATAAAATTTTTTTTAAAAAAGAAGACAGACAACTTGCACAGTTAAACAGTTGGAGAAAAGGAAAGATTTCTGCTATTTTATGGTACCTTTGGGCGAATACACTTCATAGATTTATTATTTATTGTACTTAAAAGGCAATTGTTGGTAGCCCTCAACACATGATAAATGAATGTCCAAGGAGGTGAAAATACTAGCCTCTCTAACTTGCTCATTATTCATCATATACACAAACCAAAATATCACATGTGCCCAATAAATGTGTATGATTATGTGTTAATGAAAAGTAAAAATATAGGGCTTGGGAGATGGCACAGCACTTAAAGGCACTTACTTGCAAAGCCTTCCCAGCCTGGGTTCAGTTCTCCAGTACCCACATAAAGCAGATGCATAAAGTGGCAGATGCATCTGAAGTTCATTTTGCAATGATAATTTGCCCTGGTGTATACATCCTCAATCAATCTCTCTCTCTCTTTTCTGCTCACAAATACATAAGAATATTTTTAAAAGTTAACAATATTTATCAACAGTTAAGTGTTTTTAGAATACCAACAGGTACATGCATATATTAATAAATCCCAACATATAGGAATGTTTTATTTTATACTATTCTTTTATATTTTCATTATTGAAATTAAAGAAATGTTAAATTAATAAAATTAACTTTTATTCATTAATTTATCTATTTTTTGTATTAACTTCTGCTTTAAGCATTTAACCAATTACTAATTCAATCATTGTAAAAGATCCTATATTGACTGCCTAACATATATGTCCCATCCTATACTAGATGTTAGATGTGGGTCATACAAAGTCGTAACACTTTAAAGACCTCACAAACTAGTGGAGAAGAAGAAAAGAATGCAGGTGTCTGTGGAGGCATGAAAAGGTCAGAAAATATGTTCTAGAGGATGTGATACATTTGTTGTTGAGATCACACCAAGAGCCTCATGTATACTGAGACAAGATTTCTACCTCCCAGCTCTGGAGGACGTCTGGAAGCAGAGGGGAGCATGGAGGCTGTCTGGGTAAGAAACACAATACCCCCACAAGCACACGGATTTCTTAAGATACTGTTTCTGTCTTTCTCCCAGCAGAATCACCTCTGGCATGCCTACCTTTCCTTTGGACTACTGATAGGTTTCTTCATTTCCTCTTTCATCCTAGGACGTGTAGTGAATATTCTGCTCTGCAGTGGATTAAACGCTTCTCTGCTAAAGATATTTCACACAGAATCATTTGCCTTTTCCTCTAATTTTCTAGCACTTTGGAAACCTGTTTTCTGAAATGTCAAAGGAGCCTGGCTCTTCCCATTGATTCTTCCCTGGTGATCAACAACTTTAAATTATTTTGGTCCCTTTGCACTTACAACTTGTTCAGCTCAGAAATTCAAGAATGGTTGCCTGCAAAATGCTCCAGCAAACACAAATAACTTGGACATCAGCCCCTTAACTCATGAAGTTAACAAAGTAATGAAGGAAATGTGTGCATCAAGAAGACAATAAAAGAACAATGAATGCAATCATAGAGATACGTTTTTAATTTTTATTTATTTGTTTATTTTGAAAGAGAGAGAGAGAAAGGCATGCCAGAGCTTCGAACCATGGCAAATGAACTCCAGACACCTGCACCATCTTGTGCATCTGGCTTACATGGGTACTGGGGAATTGAACCTAGGTCCTTAGGCTTCACAGGCAAGTACCTTAACTGCTAAGGCATCTTTCCAGCTCAGAGATGTGTTTATAAGCATAAGGACTTCTTGGTTAAAGTGTTGGAAGACAGCCCTTTGTTTCTTCCTTAAGTCATTTAGAGAGATGGTGAAGTGAAATAATACTGTGAAGATAGAAACTTTTGATTAAGTAAAAACATATTTAAAAATTGTGTATTTTTAATGTCTATATTTTAATTTCTAGCACATTTTATTCTAGCATATGAACATAACCAATCTGATCATAAATCATAACTCAAAGGTTATTATCTACTTATCAATATGTAATAGCATAAACAATCACATTTTTAAACATTTATGTTGGAAGTAATGTGTTTTCCACAGGCTTTTACTTTCTTTCTATATTATCTATTTCTGTACTATTTTGACAATTTACAATATTTGCAATTTTAAAAAGGAATATTTCATAAACTTTTATAAGGATCTGCTACTAGAAAAGGGCATTATGATAGTTCTCTAGAAAGGCACCTATTAGATTTTTTGAAAATTAAAAGGATGATATAGAGCTGGAAAAATATAAAAAATAGTAAAAGAAAACAATCATCAGTAAATCTTCCATATTAGCACATGTTAGTGATGAAGAGCTTCGATCATTCTTAAGCATATTGCTGAGGTTGTTTTAAGTGGCTGGAGAGTGAAATCTGTTATTTGTATATCTAACCAAAACAATGAAACGATTTCCTTTATGCGCATTAAGTTCTGTGTTTTGTCACAGGTGGAAAGGTAGACCACAGAATATTTACGTGGAAGAATCTTATAGATCACTCAGGAATAGCTAATTAGTTACAGAGTCTTAGAGAAACTAGTCACTATGCTACAGACTTATCTTGTAAATTACCTCATCAACAGTAATCACCTTGCCCCTGTCGCTCACATAGAATTCTGACCCCCAGACAAAAAGTCACAGAACATTCGGAGTGGGGACTTTAAGTCATGTTTTACCTGAGCTATGTGTGAGCGCAACCAGACCATCATCACTGCTCCCCTTCCTTTCCTCTTGTCCTGCTCTGACCTCAGATCTAGATATCCCAGAATGCCCTAGCACTTCTGCCTCCCCTCCAGGTCCTGAAAGCCTGGATGCAGAAGAGTGGCCAGTGGCCTCTGGAGAATGCTTCCTTCTCTCTTCTCACAAAAACAACCTCAGCAGTGCTATTTTTGCCTGACTGAATTGTTCCTGAAAGCTTTGTAGGAATATTCTTGAAACCTTTGTTACTCAAGATGGGGTCCCCACACAGGCAGCATTTGGCAACACTGTTAGAAATTCAGTCTGCCAGGCCCCATAAATCACATTTTTGTGTTTTAACAGAAGCTCCAGGTGATTGGTGTGCAAGCTCTGGTTTGAGAAGCCCTGTCTTAATCCACCTCTCCCTAAAATTAAGCAATAAATTCAGCTGGGGACAAGATCCATGTTGGGCCAGAACAAAAGTGGCAGATGAAAGTGCTTTCTTGTAATCATCTCTTCCCCAGAATGGCCTTGTCTGTGTGACTCTGCCTGACCTCCGCTTGACTACTTCACACAGCAAAAGTTCTCCCTAACTCTTTTCTTCCTCAGTCCTCACTGTCTCAAAGACATGGCCATCTGTACACGCCATTTCTCTGAGCCTCAGTTTGATAATGTTGCACTAGCTGGCTCTAAATTCAAGACCCTTTCTCCTCACCCTCCAGGGTAGCTAGGATTCAAGAGCAGCACCTGCCCAGAGATCTGCTGTTTTTTTCCCTCCCACGACAAAGAGACCCACCAGGCTGTAGGAAGTCTCTTGCTTTACTCGCATGTGAAATACATTTTCATTTATTTTCATTTAATCAACAGTGGCTCAGCACATATTACCTACAAGCCCCCATGGTGGGCCATGGGAAGAGTGAAGTAAGTCAAACAGCCCCTGCTTTCCTAGGGGACAAATGAAGAAAGTACATGGAGGGACATATAAGGACCTCTGGGAGATGGTGTGAGGAAGGAGCCAAAGGTCCCCAACTGGGGAACCCGGAAACCTCCGCCGCGTCTGCTGTCTGCGCCTGAGATTCCCTTCTTCCGTTGCCACTCTTATATCTTCCTGAAGCCGCTAAGGCCAATTTATCAAATAAAATCTGCCCTGTACCCTCAGCAGACAGAATTCCGCTTATTTCTAAACCACACCATATCCCATCTTGAGCTCTGTGAGAGAGGAGGGGCTGAGTGAGTTCTGATAAACACAGTGTATTTTAGACTGGCTTCTTAGATTCACTATGAAATCCGGCAGGCCATAACATCCTAATTTTTAAAGAAAAAGAAAAAGGGAAAAGTTAAAGATAATGCACCCATTTTGGTAACACTTTCCTATTTAGAACATACATCAGTCTTCCCAAATCATAGTTTAAAGAAGATGCAAAATGCTGACCAATGAGTTATTAGGAAGAGTAAGCCCCTTGCCTTTCTAACGCCCTTTTCTCTGTTCAGCTAATGCCTTCACCCAGACACGCTGTCCTCATTAGCAAACGCTTAGCTATTAACCCCAGCTGGAAGCAGTATCATCTTGTAACAAGTGGGCCCTCCACGGTCCTTATTTAAGACGCTCTCTAGGTTAGTGAGCTGCGCGATCTATGGTCAAGTTTCTCCAATGCTGCGGTGGGGGCCGAGTCAAAGCATGGTATCTCCGCCTGAAAACCTGATTCCGCTTATGAACCAAGTAGCCGCTCACCAGATCAATATAAGTGATATTTATTTATCCATGGTGAGTACGAGCTCATGGGAAACTGCGAGGGGGGTGTGGCTCTAATCTGGGTGGTACGTTTATGGGTTTTTTTGGTTTATTTATTTGTTTTTTTGGTTTTTTGAGGTAGGGTGTCACTCTAACCCAGGGTGACCTGGAATTCACTATATAGTCTCAGGGTGGCCTCCAACTCATGGAAATCCTCCTATCTCAGCGCACCCCATGCTGGGATTAAACGCATGTGCCACCACGCCCAGCTTATTTATGGTACATATTTATTGTATATTTATGATACGACTTTTGAGACTCTTGAGCAGTTTAGTAGTTAAGATAGTGGTGCTCAGCAATCTTAGAGCTGTGTTTACAAACCATGGACTATCATAAGGAGAATCACAATTTTTCCATTAGGTTCCCAAAATTACGTGGGTATCAAACAGTGGTGGCAAACAGAATAAACATTCTCATACATATATGGACTTGTAAAGTGAATGCAGCTGCGTTAGTTACGAGGATGTTAACAGTTTACTAAAATTATATTAGGCTGCAGTCATGAACCAACACAATGAATAAGAGTGGTAAAGCCAGGCATGGTGGTGCACGCCTTTAATCCCAGCACTCGGGAGGCAGAGGTAGGAGGATTGCCGTGAGTTCGAGGCCACCCTGAGACTACATAGTTATTTCCAGGTCAGCCTGGGCCACAGTGACACCCTACCTCGAAAAAACCAAAAAAAAAAAAAAAAAAAAAAAAAAGGGAGATAGAGCCTCCAGAAGCCAGAGAACAAATGGGACACCTGGCAACAACCAAACACTTAATGCTCACGGAGTTGACATAATTTATGAGATTCCTGTGTTAAAAATTAGCTTCTCAGGGCTGGAGAGATTGCTCAGCAGTTAAGGTGCTTGCCAGCAAAGCCTAAGGACCCAAGTTAGATTCCCCAGATGGACAAGATGATGCATGCATCTGGAACTAGCTTGCAGTGGCTATAGGCCCTGGTGCACCCATTTTTCACCCACCTCTACTTTTTTTTTATGTTTTAATTTTTTTTTAAAGGTAGGGCCTTGCTCTAGTCAGCTGAACCTGGAATTCAATGAGTCTCAGGCTGGCCTTGAACTCAGTGATCCTCCTACCTCTGCCTTCCAAGAGCTGGGATTAAAGGTGTGTACCACCATGCCTGACTTTCTATCTGCCTCTTTCTCTTTTTCTCTCTCTCTCTCAAATAAAAACTTATTTTAAAAACTAGCTTTTCTGACCCCCAACCTTCTGTCCTTCTCACCTGCATCCTAGAGCTTCCACTACAGTAAAGAGAAGGAAAAGTCCTTCTTTGCGTCATTCTTCGATGACCAGGCTGAAGTGAAGAGGTTCCAGACTAGACGGATGCTGAAACATGTAAAAAAATTAAATGGTCAAGTTAGCCCTCCATCTATTGATGTGAGTATAATTTTGTTGTAATGATCTCCGGGGCCTTCGCCCAGTCTGCAAAATAACTGCTTGCTTCCTCACTGGCATACTTGCATTCTAGTACCTGAGCGTCAAGGTTCCCATGTATCAGTTCTTACTGTGCTTTTCTGAGCTCCTGCAAAGTGAGGCCTCTGGATCCGCCACACTAACCCATCTGAGTGTCATGAGAAATGCAAATTCCTGCACACCCTAGGCCCAAGCTGCCTGGCTTCTGAGAGTAGCTCCCGCGAGCTGTTTTAGAACAATCTCTCCAGGTAATGCTGATGCTCAGAACACTTCCATGACCTTGGCCCAGAGCTGTTAGCATTTTACTTCAGAGCACAACTTCAGGTATGACTTCAGCTGTTTCTTATGGTTGTCTTTCAGTGTCTTAACAACATACTTTTTCCCATTTAAGGTAGATACTCAAAAAGTCTGAACTTCGAGCTGGGCGTGGTGGCGCACGCCTTTAATCCCAGCACTTGGGAGGCAGAGGTAGGAGGATCACCGTGAGTTCAAGGCCACTCTGAGATTACATAGTGAGTTCTAGGTCAGCCTGGGCTAGAGTGAAACCCTACTTTGAAAAACCAAAAAAAGGAGAAAAAAAAAGTCTGAACTTCAGCTGAAACTGTTATATTCAGGAACATCCCAATATAAACAAAGTTGTTTGGTTTTTTTTAAGCTGTAGTTTCATAAAAGCATATATCTGCTGATATCAGAAAGGAACTCTCACAGATTTGCAAAACGGAACATAATTATTTACTTGTGCTATAAGCCCTCAGTAGCTTTACTATGTAGCACCCCAAGTTTACTGAGAAATCTGTTTAGTCTGAGCCCGCGCTATAGCCCATATCAGTTAGGTCCAGATGGCGCTCATGAGCTAGGCAGTAGTAAAGATTCCCAGCCGAGCCCACTCCACTACAAATTTGGAATGTCACTGCATTGTACGAACCTCATCCTGGTCCTACATCAAACTTCCTTGAGGTAGAAAGTTGACTATTCATTTCCTGCAGAGGCCTAAAATAGAAAAGTGGGGAACTTCCGTGGAAGCCCTGACGTTGGTTCTGGAGATGGAAAAAGAATTAACCAAGCTCCTGAAAGATGTGAACACCTTAGCTACTGAGATGAGGGATCTGGATGTAAGTAGCTTGCCATTTTATATTCTGACTGGCTTCTGGGAAATGGTTCCCAAGACAGTATAATGCCCACTCTATGTGGTGATTTCTGTCCAAAAAAGTATAGGAACTTATTCTTAGAAGTAAATTTGGCATGGTGGGCTAGGGGTCCTGGTACTGAAAAATTCAACTAAATACAAGATGGGTCTTCCCAGGGATTGTGAACACTGAGCAATTAAAACCAATTGTGAGAGCCGGGCGTGGTGGTGCACACCTTTGATCCCAGCACTCGGGAGGCAGAGGTAGGATCACCCTAACTTCCAGGCCATTGAGAGACTACATAGTGAATTCCAGGTCAGCCTGAGATAGAGCGAGGCCCTATCTTTAAAAAAAAAAAAAAAATGCTGAGTAATGTTTAAGTTTATTAGACTCCAGAAACACTTAGCCAACCACAACCCTGCTGGCCCCCACCTACAGCTTCTTATTTACTTGACTTTGCATGGTCCCAGATTTCTATTTCTTTTTAAATATCTTAATTATTTGAGAGAAAGAGAAAATAGGTGCACCAGGGCCTCCAGCTACTGCAAATAAATTCCAGACACATACGCCACCTTAGGCATCTGGCTATCGTGGGTTCTAGAGAATCAAACCTGGAGCCTTAGGCTTCACAGGCAAGTGCCTTAACCATTAAGTCATCACTCTAGCCCCTCAGGTCTCTATCTTTAAAAATATATATATTCA
Organism: Orientallactaga sibirica; assembly: GCA_036365145.1. NCBI lineage: Eukaryota > Metazoa > Chordata > Mammalia > Rodentia > Dipodidae > Orientallactaga > Orientallactaga sibirica. The sequence goes on along the minus strand of JAEOAD010000114.1, from coordinate 11,716,082 downwards.
TTTATTTTTATTCCTTTTTAAATATTCATTTGCAAACAGATAGGAGACAGAATGGGCACACTAGGGCCTCCAGCTGCTGTAAACAAATTCCAGATGTACGCGCCACCTTGGGCATTGGAGAATTGAATGTGGACTGTTAGGCTTTGCAGGCAAGCACTTCATCTGCTAAGCCATCTCTCTAGCCCTATTATGTATTCTCTAAAAATATAAATGGGATCAGCCCGAGCCAGAGTGAAACCCTACCTCGAAAAACCAAAAATAAATAAATAAATAAATAAATAAATAAATAAATAAATAAATAAATAAATGGGGGCTGGGGAGATGACTTAATGGTTAAGGCACTTGTCTGCAAAGCCAAAGGTCCCATTCAGGTTCAATTCCCTAGGGCCAATGTAAGCCAGATGTACAGGTGGTACATGGGTTTGGCATTTATTTGCAATGGCTGGAGGCCCTGGTGTGTGTGTGTGTGTGTGTGTGCGCGCGCGCTCGCCCGCGCTTTCTCTCTCTCTCTCTCTTTCTCAAATTAAAAAAAAATAAAAATAAGTGGGACATGGGAAGGAGGGAGAGAGAATGAGCATGCCAGGGCCTCCTGACACTGCAAACAAACTCCAGATACATATGCCACTCTGCATATGGCTTTATGTGGTTATTGGGGAATTGAATCCAGGCTGTCAAACTTTGCAAGCAAATGACGTTGACCACTGAGCCAGCCCTCCAGCACCCCCAGAGAATCCTGTTATGTGGGGGGCACAGTTGGACATGTCAATGGTGACCTATTATACTATTGACTTCTCTGAGCCTGCGTGGTTATTGATGAACACTTTACCTCAAAGAAGTAATTGCTCATTCACCAAGTTGATAGTGTCTCCAAAATTCAAAGGCAGTAATGCCGCCTAGCACAAAAGTTCTCAACCCTCGTTAGACAAGGGACTCACTCACAAGCTCTATGGAAAAAGATGATGACATCAAATTAAGACAGAGACTAATGGAGAGAGGGAGGGGATATGATGGAGATTGGGCTTCTAAAATGGAATGGGGGGAGGGGAGGGAAATATCAGATGGTTTTTTGTATATAAGTATAAAAGTTGTTAATAAAAAATAATTAAAAAACAAAAAAATAATAAAATAAAGATAATTAAAAAAAAAAAAAAAAGCTCTATGGAGAGGCAGTTGGCTGAGTCTTATGCCAGACCACTTACATCTAAATCTTTCAAAATGGTCCCTGGGTGGCTACTCAGACTTTTCATGTGATTCAGAAAAACTTTGTTTCTTAATATCCATTTTTGATGAGCCAACCCTGACAGTCATTGAAAGAGAATGCCTGTATTCACCTGAAGGTTTTAGAACTTCGGGAGATGTGAGTCACCTCGTTTCCTTTAAAATGCAGCTCCTCACTGAATAGGTCTGAAGTAGAATGTGGGATCTGTATCTCTCAAATGCTCTGAGCACTGCTGGGGTACATGGGCCACCACTTGGGTAAACTACGCTCTTGCAGCCATGGTCCTTAATGAGTGTTTTTCCTTGTTTTATTTCTGTAGCTCTTAGTCCTTCTAGAGGACTTTCTGACTAAACAGGAAAAGAATGAAAATTATCTGAAAAGCCAAATTGATTTTGAGACGCGAACAGAGGAGCAGGCACAGAAAGAGCAAGCCTGTCTGAAGAGTCTGCTAGAGCTACAGCAGTCTTCAGGGACTCCCGAGGACAGCACAGCCAACCCTCCTGGTGCAGAAGGCCCTTAGCACATTTTGACCACTCTCACTTGCCTACAGAAGCACCTTTCCTTCCCATTCTTCCAGTTCTAGTGGAGCAAAATAAATCCCATTTTGCATTGTAACTGTGTGTACCAGAAGTTACTACAGGAGGTTTTGTTCCGGCACTATAGGATCAGTGAAAACTTTGAGTCACCAGTTGCATTAGACTTTTTGTTGTTGTCGTTGCTTTAAAATATCTTACTCTCTCCAATGGCCCCAAATACTCAGTGACAGTCAAGACTGGGTAGATTCAAGGAATCCACGTAAATGCACTTGAAATTAAGTGATGAAACTTAAAAAAAAAAAATCTCAATTCTTTCATGGGCATATAGATTCTAAGCTTGTAAAAAAGTTGGGTTTTCTTCAAATTAAATGCAGTTTGAGAACAGCTGTTCATGTAGAAAAGGTGACCCTGCCCTGATGGACATAAAGTATGACTGCTATCATCAAGGTGCTGCTTCATAGCCACAGGTACATGTGGACAATGGAATTATACAAAGGCAGTTTCCTGCCATCCAGTGGCTTCCTCTACCCTCTCCTGAAAGCCAACCAGCAACTCCTGGGATAAGTACTTTCAGGAGCAAATGATAAGCATGCAAGTTACATCAGTCTCCTTGGGCTGGTGTGGCTGATGCCGTCTAGGAAGAAAGAGGCTCCATTGGCCTGAAGAGAGGGCTTAGCAGTTAAGGCACTTGCCTGCAAAGCCCAAGGACCCACGTAAGGCAGATGCATAAGGTGGTACATGTGTCTGGAGGTAGTTTGCAGTGACTGGAGGCCCTGGTGCACTCATTCTGTCACTCAAAAAAAAATTTTTTTTTAAAAAAAGCTCCATACAACTGGGTCATGCTCCAAAATTATCCCCATGCATATGAGTGAATCTTCTTTGTTGACTGTTTAATCTGTAAAACGAAGTTGGTACATTCCAAGATATGAATTGACCCCTACAAACTCTAGAAAATCACCTGCCTGCACAATTCTTTTTAGGCAATATTGTTACTTTGATTTGAAGAGAGCTGATATCTAAAATATTTCTAAAAAGAAAACAGGTCTGAAATTGAGGTACTTTCTTTAGAGAAAGAATCTTGTTTGTAACAAGAATAAAAGGGCTGGAAAGATGACTCGGCAGTTAAAGGCACTTTACAAACCCCAATGGCCCTGGTTGAATACCTCAGGACCCACATAAAGCCAGATGCACAAAGGGGTGCATGTGTCTAAAGTTTGTTTGCAGTGGCAGGAAGCCCTGGTGCACATATACTCACTCTCCTGTCTGCCTCTTTCTCTGTTTCTCAAAAGTATGTTAAGGGCTGGAGAGATGGCTCAGCAGTTATGGCATTTGCCTGCAAAGCCTAAGGACCCAGGTTAAATTCCCCAGTACCCACATAAAGCCAGATGCACAAAGTGGCACATGTCTGGAATTTTTTGTAGTGGGTAGAGGCCCTGGTGTGCAGAGCTCTCATGATTTTCAAATGCTTTTATATGAGAGAAACAGGGCTGGAGTGGTAGCTCAGCAGTTAAGGTACTTGCCTGCAAAGCCCAAGGACCTGGGTTCTATTCCCCAGTACCCACCTAAAGCCAGATGCACTAAGTGGCACATGCATCTGGAATTCATTTGTAGTGTCAGGAGGTCCTGGTACGCCCATTTTCTCTGTCTATCCCTCCTTCCCTCCCGCTTAAAAAGAAAAGAATCTGAGACATCTTGGGGGAAAAGCCCTAATAGAATCAATATTCAAATATATACAACTGAGCAATTACAAAGTAATCTCAAGTTCTCAACCAAAAGAAACTGCTTAAAACAATTATTTTTAGCAAAAATACCTACTTGGAGATCAGATGGAAAGGAAGTTTTAAAAACTATCCATTGTAAAATTTAGAGCATCAAGTATGTAAAAGTCCACTATAAAAGATCATGAACTGGGCAGGAGAGAGGTCTTAGCAGTTAAGCCCGTTCGATTCTCCAGGTCCCACGGTTAGCCAGACGCAAGTGCACAATGTCACACATGCGCACAAGGGGGTGCACGTGTCTGGAGTTTGTCCACAGTGATTGAGAGGCCGCTGGCACACCTATTCTCTCTGTCTCTCTCTCAAATTAAAAAAAAAGATTATGGCGGATAGAATGGAAGAGCCAAAGGAAGGATATGACCTCTTACTATGCAGCTGCCCAGACAGAAATTGGCCTCGATATCCATGATCTTGCAGTGCCTAGCAATACCTTTGCAAGACCCTCAAAATAGAAGAGAAAGATGATGTCATCAAATTAGGAGAGAGACTAATGGAGAAAGGGAGGGGATATGATGGAGACCGGAGTTCTAAAGTGGAATGGGGGAGGGGAGGGAACTATCAGGTGGGGTTTTTTTGGTATGTAAGATTAAAAGTCAATAAAAATTAAAAAAAAAAGATTATGAACTGACTATAAAATGATAGAAAGAAACGTTTGAAACGTTGAGAGTTAAAAACTATTAATGAGGGCAGATTAAAGCCATTTAAATGTACAATAATGAAGAAAGTCTACAGAAGCTGAGCTACATCCACTATGGAAAGTAGCATTGGGCACGGGTGTTATCTGGCTGGTATTAACTAATATTGCAGAGATCTATTTCAGTAATTCAAGTGAGGAAAAGTCTGTCCATGGGGTAATGGGAAACATGGTGACCCTCCTCCTTCAGCCTCCGAGGGCTAGAATTAAAGGAGTGAAACACTGTTTCTGGCTAAACATGATTTAGCCTGCATGACCCACAGCTGTTTGTTCACATTGGCGCTGGTGAATTGAACTCAGGTGGTCTCAGGCTTGTGTGGCAAGCACTCTTACCCACTGAGACATTGCCCAGCTATATTCACATCTTTTCTATAAATTCCTCTTCCTAAGACTCACTGACCTGGTAAGTTTCTGCCACTAGTAGATAATTACTACTTTGGAAAAGCATTTTAATAAATGTGCCATTTTTACCTGTATCACTAATTTACACTGAATTTTATATGTCTTAATGTCATTGCCGTCCACATTAAAAGTAGGAGTGGGCTGGGGAGATGGCTTAGCCATTAAGGCACTTTGCTCTGTGAACCCTAAGGACCCAAGTTCAATTCCCCAGGACCTGTGTAAGCCAGATGCACAAGGCGGTGCATGCATCTGGAGTTCGTTTGCAGTGGCTGGAAGCCCAGGTGCACCCATTCTCTACCTCTGTCCCTCTCTCAAAATATTTTTGAAAAGGCAGGTGTAAGCGCCAGGCATGATGATATACGCATATGATCCCAGCTGAGAAGCTGCAGCAGGAGGATGCAGGGTTTCAGACCAACCTGTGCTACATAGGGAGAGCCTATTGAAAAAAGGAACTAAAAAGACAAAATTGCTTTATTCGTAATACTGCTTCGCATATTTCTGGAACTTCTCAACCACAGCACCACTTCCTGATGCTTGAAGCCAGATCCCTGGATGGGGGCATCTCTGGGCTTTTTCAAACATTCAGTGGAGGCCAGGCGTGGTGGCGCACACCTTTAATCCCAGCACTCGGGAGGCAGAGGTAGGAGGATTACCATGAGCTCGAGGCCACCCTGAGACTACTTAGTGAATTCCAGGTCAGCCTGAGCTAGAGTGAGACCCTACCTCAAAAAACCAAAAACAAAAATCAACAAAAAACAAAAAACATTCAGCGGCTGCCTGGGACTTGGCCAACTAGTGGTTCCTCCCCAGTGTGAGAACAACAGCTTCTCCCGACACAGAAATGTACCTTGAAAATCAAAATTGCTCTGCTTAAATCCCACTGTTCAGGCTAGAGAGATTGCTTAGTGGTTAAGGCACTTGCCTACAAAGTCAAAGGACCCAGGTTCGATTCCCCAGTACCCACATAAGCCATATGCACATGGTAGTGCATACACCTGGAGTTTGCAATGGCTAGAAGCCCTGGCACGCCCATTCTCTCCTCTCTTTTTCACTCAAACCCAGTATTTCAGATAGTAAAATATCTTGTTCGAATGACATGGGCTGTGAATGTGGTAGAGACACCTATATTGGCCTGAATCTCCTAAATCTGAAACACATCTTTTGTGCAGCTCTGGGGAGGGGAGGAGAGCAGAGGAGAGCAGAGGAGAGAGGGGAGGGGAGGGGAGGAGAGGGGAGGGGAGGGAAAGGGAGGGGGGAGGGGAGGGGAGGGAAGGGGAGGGGGAGGGGAAGGGAAGGGGAGAGCAGCCATAAACAGAAGCTAGAGAACAGGTGAAGGCCAGAGGTGTTGAACTTGAGGTTTGTAAAGGAAAGGGTAGAACATAGCCTGAGGCTCGGAGGAGAATATGGAGGAGGGAGATGTCCTTCACCGTGAAGCTGCTCGAGCAGGAAAAAGGCGTGTTTTCAGACGATCCACAAACACACCAGCTAACACTTGGAAGAAATAGTGTTAGATGGGGGAATTGCATTGTGCGTGACCAGCTGACACTGGAGGGGGGTGCTGATTTTGGAGGGCACCCACCACCCACTAAGGTTTTCAAGTTCTTGTGTCCCAGGAGAAGGACTTGTACCAGGGGTACCCAGTCTGTATTAGAAACAGAACTTTGATGAAGAAAGAGAAAGGCACTTCTAAGAGTGGGAATGCGATCGAGAGCTGAAAAAGACACACACCCAAAGTGTCAGGCCACAAGCCTCATGGCCATTTATGGATCACATACATAGCACCTGCCTCTGTCTCGTTTCTTTATTGTGAAGCAGGCTGGCTCTATTATGACGTGTAGCAAGCACTGAGAAGGGGTGGTGGTTTGACTCAGGTGTCCCCCATTAACTTAAGTGCTCTAACTGCTTGGTTTCCCACCTGATGGCAGTTGGAAATTAAAGCCTCCTGGAGGCAGTATATTGTTGGGGGCGGGCTTATAGGTGTTAAAGCCAGTGTTCCCTTGCCAGTGTATGGCACACTCTCCTATTCCTGTTGTCCACCTTGTGTTGGCCATGGGTGTTGTCCACCCTCTGCTCATGCCATCATTTTCCCCTGTCATTGTGGAGCTTCCCCCCTCGAGTCTGTAAGCCAAAATCTTTTTATTCCCCAAATGCTGGTCTTGGTTGGGTGATTTCTGCCAGCAATGTGAACCTGACTGCAACAGAAGGTTTCCAGTCTCTGGTTTCCATCACCTCCTTTTAAAAAATTTTTATTTTATTAAAATTTATTATTTGGAATATTATACACGTATAATTTGTAACTGACACATCCATATTTAAAAATACATCGTGGTTTGTCTTCATAAAGTGTAGGTTTTAAGTTCTCCCCATCACCTCCTTTTATATGTTGATCTAGCTCTCTTCAAGCCCCTATTCTCCTGACACACCCATGCCACTCCACCTCATTGATGTGTGTGGCATGGGGCGGCCATGCGGGCAGGGCGGGGGGGAGCGGAGGCTTTGCAGTCAAGCCTCCCAGCTGGAGTAAGAAGACTCAACATCTTCACAACTCACACACCAGATTTGCTGAGTAAGTGAGCCACACCCGCTGCCAAGAACCACTGCGGATGACTCGGACTCACAGAAGCAAACACATCTGGTGTAAAGTGGGGGCCACCGACCACTCAAGAAAGTTAGGTTGGTAGGAAGAAATCTCCAGTGAGCAGCATCTGAACTCTAAGAGGAGAAACCTCGGCGATGAGTCTATAGAGGGATTCCCTCAGGTGCTCAATCACTGGGGCCAATGATTTCTCAGCTGGAGGAAGTAACTTGGGGCACCTGTGTGTAGGCATTCAACCCAGCAGGGGCACCCGATCACCTGGGGAATGGAGAGAGGCAGGCTTATCAAGGGGAGATATTGGCAGGAGTCCCATTATTTTTTTGTTTTATATTTCTTTTGTTTGTTTGTTTGTTTGCTTGTTTCATTTAGTTTGGTTTGATAGTTCTTCCATCTCTCCCCAAACTTATTTTGCTCTCCCTTGTTATTATGGCATATACCTTCTTATATATTTCCCCTTGTTTCTGTCCTATTTCCACGGTTTTGTTTTCTGGGGAAACTAGATATCCATGAGTGGAAGAATTGAGACTTCCACCTCTCACTCTATAAAAATTATTCAAAATAGATCAAAAGCCGTAATATAAGGCCAGGAACTTTGAAACTGCTGAAGGGGAAACACTTTAAGTTACAGGCACAGGCAAGGATTTCCTGAGTAGGACTCCAATAGGCCAGGATATAACAGCAAGACCTGACAATTGCATCAAAGTCAAAAGCTTCCAGCAGCAAGGGGAACAATGAACAGCGAGAAAAGGCAGCCTAGAGAAGGACAAGAAAAATCTTTGCTGGCTGTTCATCTGCTAAGGGGTGAATATCGAAAATACACAGAGAACCCCAAAAATTAAATATTCAAAGAGCAGATCATCCAGTCAATAAATAGGCTGAGAAATTTTGTGGATCCTTTTCAAAAGTGCAACAGGGAAGGCTCAGCAGTTAAAGGCACCTGCTTGCAAAGCCTGCTGGCCTAGGTTTGAGTGCCCAGACACAAAAAGTAGTGCATGAGTCTAGTGTTTATTTGCCGTGGCAAGAGACACTGACGTGTCCACATACATGACATGTGCATGCGCACACACAATTGTTAAGTACTAATGGCCAACAAAAACATGAAAAAATGTACAATGGTGAAGAATAGGAGGCAGAAATTGGCTTGGCAGTTTAAGGTGGTTAGCAGGACTCTGAAAGTAAATAGATATATATATATTTTTATCTTGGCTAAAAACAAGAAATACCCTTAAGCCTGTAAGGAGAAAACTGGATTTTCCTATCTCTTTTTAGTTCCACTTCCCTAGTAATCAGCTAAGGATGTGACTAAGACTGCAGGGCATCTAGACACCTCCCCTCCACTACCCCTGCACCCCCCCCACCCGCCATATGGTAAAGCCTTATTCCCACCAGAAACCCAGATCTGAGCCAACATGTGGATTGCCATTTGGTACTCCTCCCAATTTGGAAGCTTTCTGCCTTACTTTTTTTGTGTGTGTGGTGGGTAGGGTCTCACTGTAGTCCAAGCTGACCTGGGATTCAAATGTAGTCTCAGGCTGGCATTGAACTCACAAAGATCCTCCTACCTCCCAAGTGCTGGGATTAAAGGCATCCGGCACCACGCCCAGCTGCCTTTCTGTATGCCAGAGTTCTGCGTTCTTTCCTTCTCTTAACCTCTATAATAAAATCTTCCTGAACTTCACCCTTTAGGGTAAGTCTATGGATTTCATTCTTCAGATGCATTAAGACAAGAACCTGGCGGCCACTGACCCCGGGGGGAAGTTTTGTGTGACCCTGAGCATCCAGCACCCTAACTACTGAGTTAAAGCTCAGCAGACACGAGAAAGGCTCTATTGCTCTCAAAGACACTCCACTTCAAATCAAAGCTACACTAAGAGTTCACTTCATCCTAGCCAGAGTGGTTATCATCGAGAAAACAAGCAATAACACTTGCTGGAAAAGATACAGGAAAAAGGAATTAAACTAGTGAAACTAGTATGGAATCAGTATAGAGGTTCCTCAACACAAAAAATAGAGCTGCTATATAACCTTGCTCTATCACCCTTGGATATTAAGACAATTTAAGGGTGTCAGGGCCCCCAAAGGTAAACTAAGAGCAGCTAAAGATGAGAAATGTCCTTGAGCTTGTAGGGAGAGAAGAGGTTCCTTTTTATCTCTTTCTGTCCCTATGAATCCTTGCAGCCTCCACTTTGCTAGAGGGCAGGAATGGAAGAGAAAATCTGCTTTTATCTTCTCTCTTTCCTAGAAGAGAAATTAAGAGATGAGATCACTCCCTTTCCTGAAAACTTGTCAGCACCTGGACATCTGAGATGGGGTCTGAACTGAGCAACTCAGCCCCCCATCCAGTAAACTTTCACCATGAACGCAATCAGGATCTCCATGTGGATCTTCCCATTTTGAGGGAATCTTTACTGGGTCAGGAGCTCTTCCTAATTTCCTTCTCTTGAGTTCTATAATAAAATCTTTCTAAACTTCTGCCTCCTAGGATCTGTGGATTTTATTCCTTGAAATTCGTAAGACAAGGACCCAGAGCCACTGACTCGGTGGAAGCTTTGTGTGACTGCAAGCATCCAGCACTCCAGCCAAGAAAGGCTCCATGGCTTTCAACCTCAAATCTGAATTCCCATATCATCAATATAAAACACACAGCTCCCACATCAAAGGGAATAGGAGATAGTTTATTATCGAGTCGACTATGAGTGACCATGGCCTGGGAATGGATTTAGGTTACCCTAAATTTCATGTTCCACTATATTAACAAGTTCATGAAGTTTGTATAGTTACCAAACAAAATAAGGTTATAAAGCAAGGCACTTTTCACATACTTTGGTGGAATCACCAGTAGTCTGTCTACAGCAAAGCAGGGAATTCTCTGCTCTAGGCTTCAAAGCCTACCTGATGACGTTCTTTTTGTTTATATTCATTTATTTATTTATTATTTGAGATAGAGGTATAGAGAGAAAGAAAGAGGCAGATAAAGAGAATGGGCACGCCAGGGCCTCTGGCCATTGCAAATGAACTCCAGATGCATGCACCACCTTGTGCATCTGGCTTACATGGGTACTGGGGAATCGAACCTGGGTCCTTTGGCTTCCCAGGCCAGTGCCTTAACTGCTAAGCCATCTCTCCAGTCCCTGATGAAATTCTTTTTTTTTTTTTTTTTTTTTTTTTGGCTTTTCTAGGTAGCGTCTCACTCTAGCTCAGGCTGACCTGGAATTCACTATTTATTCTCAGGGTGGCCTTGAATTCATGGCGGTCCTCCTACCTCTGCCTCCCAAGTGCTGGGATTAAAGGTGTGCACCACCGCACGGCTCCTGATGAAATTTTTATTTTTTGAGTTGGTGAAGCTGGTAGTCTGTTCAAAAAACGGTTTCTCTTGATCACCTGGTAGTCACAAGGATGTTAGATCAGACATTGAAGTGTGTAGCAAATGGCTATTATGGGGGCTAAAGATTGCCCAAAATAAATTGGCTTTGAATATGCAATATTCCACCTCTACATAATCACAGAAGTTCTATCAATCATATGATGCTTGAAGCAGGTACAATTGTTGAAGGGGAACTTTAGTATATAATCAAAGTTCACATATAGTAGAGATGCTTAAAAATGTGTTCATTGTAGCATTATTCAAAATAGCCATTATGTGTCTATAAGAAAGCATAGGTGTCCATCATCGAATAAATGAATAAAGAAAGGGTGGCATGTGCAGAATGGAGTATTATAAAATCATGAAGAATGAAATTGTGCCATTTGGAGGAAAATGAATAGAATTAGCGATCATTAAGTTAGTCACAGTAAGACAAACTCAGACCAATACCATGTTTTCTCTCAACCACAGAATCTAGACAAACAAATTTTAAAATGATATAAAAGTAAACATGGGAGCTGGAGAGATGGCTTATCTGTTAAGGCACTTGCCTGTGAATCCTAAGGACCCATGTTCGATCTCTGTCCAGATCCCACCTAAGGCAGATGCACAAGGTGACACAAGTGCAATGTTGCACATGCCCACTAGGTGGATCAAGCATCTGGAGTTCGATTGCAGTGGCTGAGTCCCTAGTGGTCCAATTCTCTCTCTCTCTCTCTCTCTTGCTCTTTCTCCAAAAAGAAAAAAGTAGACATGGTGCTCTTTCAGAGGAAGAAGGAGCCAGCAGGATTTAGGAAAGGGAAGAGGAAAAGTAAAGGGTGAAAGAATATAACCAAAGGGCATTGTATGCATCTATGAAAATGAAAATGCCATTATTCTGTGTAGATAACATCTGCCCCTTTATAGAAAAAAAAGAAAATGGAAGTCATATTTAATATAATGACTACAACTGGAATTGGAAAAAAAAAATCATTTACAGGAAAGTTAATAATGCTCCTGGATACAAAGTGTTTGGAAGTGAGCCTTTCCTATACAGTCTAAACAGGACTGCTCACTATATCCACCGCCCGTGGGTACCGGATGATTGGACTCTGCCTACCGGGAGCAGCACAAGAAACCCAGAACAGGGCAGTGTCTTGGAGCTAGTGTCAGGCCTGCTGTGAGGAGAGCCCGAATCCATAGAAACTGACCACCCCATAGGTAGCCTGTACTCACAGACCGAGCCTCCATATCAGTACCAAGAACAGACACAGGCCTGTGTACCAGTGAGTCAGATTCAAGTTTTGACCTGCACTGTTTACAGCCTAGGAGTAGGTCTGGGGCATATTCACCCCCTCCTCAGGCTGTTCAGGCTCTGAAGATGTGAGACTCAGGGTGATCTAATAGAGCATTGAGCCCTGGGGACCTAGAGGTTTTTTCTCCTATTTGTTTCACATCATTGCCAGCTACAACATGGGCCCTGGTGAACCCCTGAGATGGTGCAGGTCCTTGTGGCTATAGGACTCATGTGTGACCCAACTTCTTGTCAGCCTAGGTGGCAATAGGACAGTTAGGACTAAGGCAAGGTAGTAAATACACAACATTGCCTTGGAAATTAGTGATGGGTGGATGAAATCTATCACTGTCACATCTTAATGTCACTTATGCCTAGGCCTACAGGTATATGGAGAGTCTAGAGGAGCTCCAGGGTGAGGGGAAATGCATGGCCCCATCTATCCATGTCCTACTCTAGCTAGCGCCATCTGTGGCAGCTGCACCGATCTCATTAAGTCCCCTCAGCAGTAGGCAGTGCTTATCAGTGCAAGCGTTGGTATGGAGAGCAAAATGGAAAGTGCATGTACTTTGACTATGAAGCATCTGAATCATGGGACCTTGATTGTGGCTTTTGAAGGCATTGAGCTTAAAAGAGCATAGACAGTGATTGAGACACAGATATCTTTGAACAGGATATAGCTGTCTGAAAGCTAGCTATTCTTGGTACTTGGAGCAAAAATAACTTGGTACGTGGGTTCTAGAGAGAAGGTTAGTTAATGTCTCTATGTCTGGTGATGATCTGTTGCAAGTTTGTGATTTTTTCCTATATAAACTTGTGTGTTCAATAATAAAGTGCCTTCAGCCTCTTCTAAAGTAATAGTCATTCTTTTCATCCTCACTCTCCCTCTCGAGAACCTCATTGACTGACCGAGCAGCCTTGGTCACATTGGTCCAACCCCACTACTGTGAAGGTGTTAGAGGACAGTGAGCTTAGGTTGTGACGCAGCTTGGTGGGGTAACTGTGGCCACACATGTTGTTCAAGACCCGGACTATCCACGATGACCCTGCTCATAGCCAGGCAGATCCTGCAGTGCCTGACTAGAGGCTGGTCACTGTGGGTGAGGCATCTAGGTCCAGCTGGCCCCAAGGAAAAGTTTGTGCGGACTAGTATTCTGTCCATTTCATTGTGTGTAGATGCATATCCACTGAAAAATCTATGTAATGTTCAACTGAAGTGCTTGGGAATAACATATTAATGTCTACAGTTCATGGAAACACACGAACCATGTATGCAGTGGGTTTAATGTATGCTTAAGACATAAATAGATCTATACATTTTAATGGATAACAATGATATAGATAGATCTCTCTATATATAATGAAGTTCCAAGTAAAACATTAATGATGCACATCGAGCTGTTGTATATAAATGTTGGCTATGTACTGCAACTCTGTCATAATACTGTCATAATAAAATGTCAAATACATAATAATATATCAAATACTGTCATAATAAAATGAGAGAAATTCACATGTTGTCTCCTGCTTCCATTTGTTTGTGTTTTAATTTTGTTCACAGGGGTTTGCTTGGAAATTTTTGTTTTGGAGATTTTTTTGTTTATTGTTTTGCTTTGTTTTAACCTTTAAAATATGTATTAGGGCTGGAGAGATGGCTTAGCAGTGAAGGTGCTTGCTGATAAGGCCTGAGGACCCAGGTTCGATGTTACCATTACCCACTAAGTCAGATGCATAAGGTGGAACATGAGTCTGGAGTTCATTTGCAATAGCTGGGGGACCTAGTGCACCTGTTCTCTCTATCTTCCTCTTTCTCTGGCTCTCAAATAAATAAATAAAATATTTTTTTAAATAACATATATAGATTAGTTCTGTTCCCTAATCTGTTTTTATTGAGCATTTTAGCATTTTAACATAGTGTCATTGTAATAACTCCCTTGTCACCCCCTCTCTCACTCTCTCTTTACTGAACCTCCCTCCTCTTGCCAAATTATTGAAGGACTACCATATATTTAATGTTCCTAGCTTATATTAGTTTAGATGGAATATAATCGATGTATCTATAAGAACTGTAAATGCTCCTAGGGCTTCCAGTGAAGCGAAAGATGTTGCATTTCCCTCCTCTGAAACTGCAGCGGGGGAGATTCCTCTGATGGTAGCCAATGAGAATTCTGTGACTCCGAGCCTGACCCCTCTGGACAATATATAACTCCCTTATCTCAGGAGACAGCTACCTGTACTTAATCTTATTTGACAGAACCCTGCACTTACGGATGTAAATCTCTCCTCTCCCTAAGCATGAGAGAATTCAGACAAAGAATTGTAAAAGGTATGTAAGTCCAACACAATCTGAGTTCAGGGCTGCTCTCAGGTTTTTGGCATGAGCCAGCAGAGGTCCGTGTGTGAATAAAGGGTCTCTCCCTCTCTGAATAATCATGCATCACTTTCGGTAAAACATTAGCAATATTCTCATCAGCCTGAACCAGATGGGAGTTTTCTGATTAATACATTGTTCACTGATATCTTAATAAAATTCAAAATAAAGTTGCTAAAGTTTCTCCTAAGTTTGTGTCAGCTGCTTAGCACTGAATATTTCAACATCTCTTCCCAGAAACATTTTTTTTTTAAATCTTGGCAAAAACCTATCTCCCATGAAATTCAAAGACAGAAAAACATCCTCTCAAGCTAGACTCCAGGTGCACCAAAAGCAATGGCTGTGGGCAGAACTAGCAAAGGAGGCCACAAGGGGGCCTGGGTGTAGGGAGGGACACCTAGGCCATCTGACATAGATGTCAAATACTCAGTCACCCCCCAGCGACTGCATGTCACTGTGGGCTCACTGCAGCCATTCCCACGATCACAGAAACACTGCTTTCCCTAGTCTAGTGCTTTCTTCAGTATGGAAATCGTAATGTCACACATTTTAGTCTTTCACTTAGATCTCTACCTGATTACTCAGAACAATGTTTTACTTTAAAAAATTATTTTTTATTTATTTGCAAGGAGAGATAGAGAGAGAGAGAGAATGGGCACGCCAAGCCTCTAGCCACTGCAAACAAACTCCAGATGAATGCACCCCCTCGTGCATCCTGGTTTACATGGGTACCTGGTAATTGAACCTGGGTCCTTTAGCTTTGCAGGCAAGCGCCTTAACCACTAAGCCATCCCTCCAGCCCCCACAACGTTTTACTTTTGATGTAATCTATACATATAGAATTGGAAAATGTGACAAATGTCCAGGCACATTTTATCACTGAGTCATTGTATTGTGTATGCACCAGTATGAATGTTAAGAGCAGCATTCAGCACGCAGATGAACACTAAGAATAATGTTCAATATATAATCTGCTACAACAAAACACCACAGGTTGGGCGGGTTAAACAACAGAAATATATTTTCCTATAATTCTGAGGGCTAAGAGAGCAAGATAAAGATGAAGGCAGGCTTGGTTTCTCTTGCGTCCTGTCTTCTGGGCTTGCAAATACCTGTCTCCTCATTCCATCCTCCCACGGCCTTTTCTCCTGCATGTGGATGTGTCTGGCATCTCTCTTGCATCAAAATTTTCTCATTTTTATCAAGATTCCTGCCAGATTGGATAAAAGCTGACACAGAAGAGGTAATTTTTAACTTAAGTGACCCACTTAAAAACGGTCTCCAAATGGTATTACATTCTGAGGCACTGGGGGTTAAAACTTCAGCAAATGGGTTTGGAAGAACACAGTTTGGCCCAGAACAACAAGACTGTGGAGAAAAACTATCAAGAGGAACCTGGAAAAAGAAAAGGAGAAATTACAAGCAAATTCACTTGGTGTTTATAATAGAAACCAGCAGTTACTGTCTGAAGAAAGTATAGGCTACGGGTATTACATAACATTCTAATTACATAAGCAGTCACTAGAATAAAAATATCACAATAACCACAATTTAAAAAAAAATTAGACTCCAAAAAAGGAAGTTTATGTAAAGGCAATCATACATGCGGTTTATTTAGTAATCTTTACGTTAGCTCTGTTTTAGTTCAGGTTCTGTGGGTAAATACACTCACAGCTGACCCTAGCGCACTGGTCAACGTTTGCCTCGTGTTTGCTCAGGTGCATCTTGTCTGTGAGATGGTGCTTCAGTAAGCTCTAATGGGAACCATAGTCCCCTGAGTCCTTGAACTTGCAGAAATCAAAGCTGAAGGCTGAACGGTTGAAGGGCAGTTTGGGTGGATGGATAGTCTCTGGCTCAGGCTTTCCTTCCTTGGGCGTCAGGTGGGGCTCCAGTTCCGCTCGTTAGAACTCTAGCTGTGCCAACCTGGCTTTCTCTTCCTGAGAAATGAGGCACGCTCTCGCCCAGGTGCCCAGCGTATGCCTCGTTTAGCAGAATAGATCACGGGTTATGTACTCTTGCTCCATCTACTAAGCCCCCTTACTCTTGCTGCTGATCATTCTAGAACAGCTGTCTCAGCTCTAGCATGTCCTATGTGTGGCACAGACTCAAGTCGCAGGGCCACAGTGCATTCTGGTACTTGTTCTGCTCCATTCTTCTCATTTTCCTCTGAGTGGAGGAACTTCTATTATTCTTCTTTTGGACTGTTTTCCTTTTATTTTAGAATGTCCCTTTACTCTCTGTTATTAAAATATTTTGACTTTTTTCTCTTTTATTTCCTTCACTTCCCACACAGTCTCTGTGGCTTATGTTTTCTTTTGTTGTTGTCACTCATTTTCCCTTATGTGCCTTGTAATTTATTTTTTGCTCATAAAATTGTTTGCCTATTTCTCCATAATTTTTTTGAGGCAAGCTCAACAGACTGTTCTTTGTTCTTACGAGAGAGAGAGAGAGAGAGAGAGAGAGAGAGAGAGAGAAGAGAGAATTGGTGCTGCAGGGCCTCTAGCCACTATAATCAAACTCCAGATGTGTGTGCCCCCTTCTGTACATGTGTGACCTTGAGCGCTTGCATCACTTTGTGCATCTGGCTCATGGGAGACCTGGAAAGTCAATCATGGGTCCTTAGGCTCCACAGGCAAATGCCTTCACTGCTAAGCCATCTCTCCACAATTTTAACAAGCAACCATTTATCTTCCTTGCATTCATTGACCATGGCTAATGAAGACTGAGAGAAAGTTAGATTCTTTTAAGCAGTTTCAGGGAGAAATTAGACCCAGAGAGAACCAGGAGATGCCACCATACACGCCACCTCCCCCTGCTAATGAAACTAGCCTATGATTAAGACTGATCTACAGCGCCCCCTACTGCCCCTCAGTGTAGCATGCTACCTGGATAGATGGCCCAGGTGGGCTGGCCCTGGGATCCACCCTCCAAATACAAACCAATCCCGTCTTCCCCTTTTACATTTGAATATGATTTTCAATCAACTATAAAGGCTGTGGCCTTCTTCCTGTGGCTCTCTGGATTTCCTCTCATCTCTGCTTGGGTCCACAGGAGTAGATTCCCCTCTCGCCCAGCCTGGCTTCTTGGTCTGGATGGTTTTTCTGTTTGCCTCTGCTTTATACTTTGAGGTCACTTCTCACTTTAATTACATGTATGGCTTTCCTCTGGTCTCTGAGTCTACCATGTGTGCATTTTGTTTACACTCTAGACCTACCACGTGGGTGCTTTTCTCCAGCTCTAGGCCTGTTACCTGTGTAATTGCTGTTAACTCGGGGTGACCATGGGTATAACACTCTTTCGTACTCATTTCTCATCTGAATATTTCTCTCTATTTTTCCTTCAGTCACCACCATTTGCCCTTTGAACTTTCTCCCATGGGAAAACTCAGGGTGGGTGCTGTGGTTGTTCCTCCTAAATCTCCCAACACGTGCACCTAAATTCCCTCTTCCATGTTTATTCCCTAAACATCCCAATTTCTCTTAAATGAACCTCACGAATGCTGTGTTTTCCACATGCGTGCGTGATTCCTGCTTCCCACGTGTTTATGACTCCATTCTCACCTTCTTCCTAGCTCTCAATTCCCCTGAAATAAGCAGCACAAACTGTGATTTTTTTTCCCTAAATAAACTTAGTAATTCGTAATTTATCTTTCTTGAGTTTGCTTTTATCAACTCTTCATTAAAAATAGAAAAAGACCCAAAATCCTGTATCACTTCCTTTTACTTAGTTACCATATTGTGCTTTTGTCTATATTTTTATAGTTTTTTTCCTAGCCTTAATTATATCTTTTGTTTGTTTGTTTTTTGAGGTAGGGTCTTACTCTAGCCAAGCTGACCTTGAATTCATTATGTAATCTCAGGGTGGCCTTGAACTCATGGTGATTCTCCTACCTCTGCTTCCTGAGTGCTGGGATTAAAGGTGTGTGCCACCACACCCGGCTCATATCATTATTTTTTATGCATGTGGAATATTGGGTTACAATTCTCCTATGCTTTAGAGCAATATTTTCCTAGTGAGTAT
Source organism: Orientallactaga sibirica (assembly GCA_036365145.1). NCBI lineage: Eukaryota > Metazoa > Chordata > Mammalia > Rodentia > Dipodidae > Orientallactaga > Orientallactaga sibirica. Next base: position 11,697,832 of record JAEOAD010000114.1, on the reverse strand, counting down.
TAGACTGCAGGGAAGTTTTTGTCTGTTTTTATTTTAGGGTGTTTCTCTCCGCCCCCCCCCATACTTCTCCTTTCCTGAAGAAATTCCTCTGCATGTTCTAATTGCACAACTATGTTTGAAGGGGGATAGGAGAGTGTTAGCTTTTTTTAGGCAGTTTCACTTAGGAATAGAGGCTCAAAGAGAAACATGAGATGCCACCTCACATGTCACCTCGCCCTGGCACAAGAACGAAACTCTTGGCAAAAATGGAATTCATGTCTGATAGAGACTGACCCACAGCACCCTTCTGCCCACAGTCTAGCACACTATCTAAGTGAAATGGGTCCGGTGGGCCGGCTCTGAAATCCACCCACAAATTTTACTAGCCGATCAGGTCTTCCCCTAACCCATCTGAATCTGGTGCTATAAAGCCTGTGGCCTTCCAGGCCCCCTCTCTCTTCCCTTCTCTTCTGGCATGACCCCAGGTGTGTGTGTGTGGGGGGGTGTCTCTCTAGCTTTTACCTGTGCTGCTCAGACCCACATGAATCTGGCCTCTACCTACCCAAGCAGGAGAGCATTGTGCCGTCTCTTGATCTAAACTTTTCCGCTTGTCTCTGCTTTGTATTTTTTTTTTTATCTCCACATCTACCACGTGGTACTTACACCAATGCTAGACTTGCTTCCTGTGTTCTTGCTCAAAACTCGGGGTAGCCATGGGTGTACCCCTCTTCATCACTCATTTCTCCTCTCAGTCTCTTGGTCTCTGCTTTGATATTTTCCTTCTTCAGGAAAGCGTGTGTCGGATGCCACGTGGGCTCTTTCTGAATCTCCCCACATATGCATATGCTCTCATCTTTCCAAGTGCTTGCACCTGTGTTCCAGTTTTTTTTTAAAGACCTCCATTCTCTTAAGTGAACCTTATAAACTATAGTGTTTCCACATAAGAGTGTGTTTCCTAATTCCCACATGTTTAGTCTCCCCTCCTAGAACCCAATCTCCCTTGTGATTTCCCCTAAATATACTTAATAATCCATACAGTTATTCTTTTTTGTTTGTTTGTTTGTTTTTTGTTTTTTGTTTTCCGAGGTAGGGTCTCAGTCTAGCCCAGACTGGACTGACCTGGAATTCACTATATAGTCTCAGGGTAGCCTTGAACTCACAGTGATCCTCCTATCTCTGCCTCCTGAGTGCTGGGATTAAAAGTGTGTGCCACCACGCCCGGCATAATTTATCCTTCTTGAGTCTGTCTTTATTAAATCTTTATTAAAGGTAAGAATCCAAAACTTGGGACCCTCTTAAACTCCCAAATCCTGCATCATGTTGTAATATGAGAATGAGTCAGAGTTCTCTCTATTAGAAAGAGGATTTTCCTAAATGAGAGATTGACTCTCCCAGGTCCTCTGCTCAAAGATTCCCTTTCCTTTTGCTCTATAGCCTGTCACTTCTGGTGCCAGGCCTTGGCCTCACCTGAATTCCAGCTCTTATTTGTTCAACAGAACTCCAACTATCAGTTCCGTACTTCGCCAGTTCTGTCACAATCCAGTGGAAAAAACATCAACAACAACAAAAAGTAAAAAAATATATATATATTCACTAATGGATACCACTCCTAGCTTTAACTTCAAAATGTCCCTCTCTTTTAAAAGCACAATTTTCTTGACTACGTCCCCTCTGGCTACCTCCTCAGCCGAACACACTGTAAACCCTCTCTCTCCAACTCTGTGCACTTCCACTCTTCAATGTCAGTTCTCACTGGTGATGGGGACACCCTTCTGGGAATGAGTAGTTTCTATTGATTCTGCTATCTGCCCTTTCTAACATCCTGTTGTTCTTAGGCACACTCAAGACCTGTAGCTTCCTGCACTCAAACTGCTAGAAAGAAGAAAGAAGAGGGAAAGAAAGAAAAAGAGAGAAAGAAAGAAAGAAAGAAAGAAAGAAAGAAAGAAAGAAAGAAAGAAAAAAAGAGAGAAAGAGAGAAAAAGAAAGAAAGAAAGAAAAGAAAGAGAGAAAGAGAGAAAAAAGAAAGAAAGAAAAAAGAGAGAAAGAGAGAAAAAAGAAAGAAAGAAAGAAAGAAAAGAAAGAAAGAGAGAAAAAGAAAGAAAGAAAGAAAGAGAAGAGAGAAAGAGAGAAAAAAAAGAAAGAAAGAAAGAAAGAAAAGAAAGAGAGAAAAAGAAAGAAAGAAAGAGAAAAAGAAAGGAGAGGGAAAGAGAAAGAAGAAAGAGAAAAAGAAAGGAGAGGGAAAGAGAAAAAGAAAGGAGAGGGAAAGAGAAAGAAAGAAAGAAAGAGAAAAAGAAAGGAGAGGGAAAGAGAAAGAAAGAAAGAAAGAAAGAAAGAAAGAAAGAAAGAAAGAAAGAAAGAGAAAAAGAAAGGAGAGGGAAAGAGAAAGAAGAAAGAAAGAGAAAAAGAAAGGAGAGGGAAAGAGAAAGAAAGAAAGAAAGAAAGAAAGAAAAAAAGAAAGAAAGAAAGAAAGAAAAAGAAAGAGAGAGAAAAAGAAAGGAGAGGGAAAGAGAAAGAAAGAAAGAAAGGAGAGGGAAAGAGAAAGAAGAAAGAGAGAGAAAAAGAAAGGAGAGGGAAAGAGAAAGAAGAAAGAAAGAAAGAAAGAAAGAAAGAAAGAAAGAAAGAAAGAAAGAAAGAAAAAGAAAGAAAGAAAGAAAGAAAGAAGAGAAAAAGAAAGAAAAAAAAAAAAGAAAGAAAGAAAGAAAGAAAGAAAGAAAGAAAGAAAGAAAGAAAAAAGAAAGGAGAGGGAAAGAGAAAGAAAGAAGAAAGAAAGAAAGAAAGAAAGAAAGAAAGAAAGAAAGAAAGAAAGGAGAGGGAAAGAGAAAGAAGAAAGAGAGAGAAAAAGAAAGGAGAGGGAAAGAGAAAGAAAGAAAGAAAGAAAGGAGAGGGAAAGAGAAAGAAAGAAAGAAAGAAAGAAAGGAGAGGGAAAGAGAAAGAAGAAAGAGAGAGAAAAAGAAAGGAGAGGGAAAGAGAAAGAAAGAAAGAAAGAAAGAAAGAAAGGAGAGGGAAAGAGAAAGAAGAAAGAGAGAGAAAAAGAAAGGAGAGGGAAAGAGAAAGAAAGAAAGAGAGAGAAAAAGAAAGGAGAGGGAAAGAGAAAGAAAGAAAGAAAGAAAGAAAGAAAGAAAGAAAGAAAGAAAGAAAGAAAGAGAAAAAGAAAGGAGAGGGAAAGAGAAAGAAAGAAAGAAGGAAGGAAGGAAGGAAGGAAGGAAGGAAGGAAGGAAGGAAGGAAGGAAGGAAGGAAGGAGAGAAATATTGACAACTGTTATAAAGTCATACAAGTCAATATGCTATGAGCCTCTTCTGAACAGAACGGAACCTGATTAGAAGGAAGGCCATCACACTACATTCCGTATGCTTCAGTCTTATTCTTCGAGTTATAGAAGAGCAATGTAGTGAGAGGTTGAAATGTAAAACTGGGCATCATGATGCAATCCTGTCATCACAGCTACTTGGGATGCTGAGGTAGGATTGCAAGTTGAAGCTCAGCTGGGGGAACATAATGATGCTTAATTGAAAGACATAAAAACAGAAGGAAAGAAGAAGAAAGGGGAAGGGAGGGAGGAAGAAAGCCAAAGAAAAATACCTTCCTTTCATTTTTATAATGTATATCACATTTTAAATGATTTTAGAAACTTAAACTCCCATAGTCACGTTTGTTTAATTCTCATATGTCAGTTCAGTGAATTTCAAATGAAAATTGATATATATCTCATGACAATTATGACATTATTTGAATGTAATATAGAGTAGTAATAGTCAAGCCCTTTGATCACCAATCATTAAAATTATTTTGTAAAAATATGTGTCCCCACACATCTCAATCAATATCTAAACTTTTCATCAACTTCATATTTGTAAAGAACATAATTTTTGAATGCCAACATTGACATTTTAATATAAAATTGTTAAATCATTCCATTAGATGTATTCTTTTAGATATGTCTAATAAAATATAATTACAGTGACTTGCTATCAATTTTCTTTCATGTGAAAAATTTGAAACACTAGTCTTCCATATTACCCAGAGCAGAGCATACACAAAGGTATTTTTTTTCTTTCTATCATAATTTATAGGAAAATTTCATGAAGCCAGCATCTTTGATCTCATAGTGCCTATTCCCATTTGTGCATGTAGAAGAGTGCCCACATCAATAACATTAGCACGTTGGCATCTCCGTCATAAAGCCGAGGATCATGGTAGGATCTAGGAAGGGCTTGCTGGCAAGTTTGAGCCATGGTTGTCACTGAAACCCTGCTAGTGATCATCATATTTTCCAAGAATATAATCCAAATATGCCATATGCCACTGTCACTTAAGCCAAGCACAGCGCTGGCCATGGTCCTGCCTGGAACTTTCACCACCTGGATCCCACCCAGCAAGTTACTCATGGACTTGCTTGATGGGGGTTATTCATGCGTGGTTACCATTAGCCTATAATAGCGACAGCCTGAGTTCACCTGTGGCATTACACTGTTAAAAGAACACGTCTCTAAATACAAGACATTGTCATCTTAAGTGACAAAAAGAATGGTCACTAAGTGGATCTGATGTGGTGGAAATACTTTGTCTATGTAATGGCACCATATTCTGTGAATGTCCCAAAGAAACCACTGCCTGAGAGATCCAAAAAAGGCTCAGGAGGAAGAACAGAGCACTGTTGACGTCATGGAGAGTGGAAAGACTTCCTGGACTACGAAACCCAAGGTCCCATGCGATCTGTGAAGTTATTTCTGAACTATTTAGCAATTCCGTCCTCAAAGTAGACCACAGTTCCAGGGTACTGCATGGCTATGAGCAATCACCAGATGGCCTCATGCTGTCTTTATAAAAAGCTTTAGACAGAATTTGCAAACCAGGTTGATGGAAAATAAATTCCAGAGTGATATAAAAATAAGATGTATGAATAGGGCTGGAGAGATGGCTTAGTGGTTAAGGCACTTGTTTGCAATGCTAAAGAATCCAGGTTTGATTCCCCAGGACCCACGTAAGCCGGGTGCACATGGTGGTGCAGGTGTCTGGAGTTTGTTTGCAGTGGCTAGAGGTCCTGGTGTGCCCATTCTCTTTCTCTCTCTTTCCTTCTCTCTCTCTATAATGAATAAACAATAATTTTTGTTTATTTTTATTTATTTATTTAAGGATGAAAGACAGAGAGAGAAAGAGGCAGAGAAAGAGAGGGAGGGAGGGAGAAAATGGGCGCACCAGGGCCTCAAGCCACTGCAAACAAACTCCAGATGCATGCACCACTTTGTGTATCTAGCTTACATGGGAACTGGAGAATCGAGCCTTGAAGTGGATCCTTACACTTCTCAAGCAAGCACTTAACCACTAAACCATCTCTCCAGCTCCCCTTTTTTTGTTTATATTTATTTATTTGAGAGAATTTTTTTAAGTGTATGAGTAAATTTAATGATTGGAACTTTTATTCTTTTATATCTGGAATTATCATTACTGTTTTAATAGTTAATTAAAACATGTAGGAACTGGAGAGAGAATTCAGTAGTAAAACACTTGATTTTCAAGCATGAGGACCTGAGCTCATTCATTCTCCAGTATCCATGTTAGAATGCTAATGTGGTAGTACATGTCTGTAACCCAAGTGCTGGGGAGGTAGAGAAATAAGGATTCCTCGAGCTTACAGGCTAGCCATTCTGGCCTAAATGGTGAGCCAGGCCAGTGCTAGACCTTGTCTTAAGGGAGGTGATGGCTAAGGAGTCCCTTCGGGCTTGTTATATAACCTCCATGTGCACGTGCACACACATCCACCCACAAAAACACACATGCATTCATACACAAGTGAACACGTGCACACATACATATACACACATTTAAAAGTTTAGCTTTACAAGCATAAATAGTAAATATAAAATGTAGTTTATTGGAAATAAATTCATTACTGAAATAAACGAGTCCATCAGTAAGCTTGTTGAACTAACTAGACGGGAATAAAATGATTTTGTTATAGCCACGTTACTGCAGTCTTTGCGCTTTCTGAATCTTGTGCCCAATTTCATATTGTGCTCTGACATCAAAATGTGCTGTGAAGATCGTTGATTAGCAACTAGACTTGTCCTCGTCTAGTTCTGCGAGAAGAAAAAAGAATTTTTTTAAACCACCTAACTTGCTGATGAATTAATTATGCAGTGTGTAGAGCCATTTCCTTTCTTATGAACAGCACCGATATTTTTCTAGTAGCAATGTTTACCATTTTGCAGCATTTTATATCCCTGAGCAACATACCACAGTAAGATTCTAGAAAAATGAGAGTTTAAATGTTCAGTTATAAATTACAGAAGAACATTTGTGAACGAAGTACTTGGGGGAAAATATCAGTATCTTCTTCAAGCGGGTATTTTACTGGGAAATTTTGAGATAAAATAAATGTGAAAATAAGGGATGTGTCAAGTATTTGTTTCTGAATATTACTTAGAAAGTTTGAGAGGGACTGCTGATGTGGGGATTTGGGATGAATTTGAGAGCAACAGAGCCACGCTTGGCTCTTGCCTGGCCTTTTAACTCAGGACACGGGTGAACACACAACACACACAAAACTTCCACCTAAACTGTAACCTCCAGGTTCTTATGTGATGAAGTTCAGTGACTGACATCCGTGGGCCACAGAGGTTTAGTAAGGCTTAGAAAGATTTTATTGTAGAGCTTAAGAAGGCAGAAGAATAGCAGGAGGGGTCCCCAGAAATGGGATCCTTTAAAGAAAGAAAAGCAGAAAGCTTCCCAAGTTGGGAGGGGTCCCAATGGGGTAACCACTCAGGGTGACTAAGACTGGGGTTTCGTAGCGGAATAAGGCTTTCCGGGATGGGGGATGAGCTGGTTAGTTAGTCCAGTTTCCAGACCAGGTGTCTGGTGCCTCACAGTCTGTCACATCCTTACACCTGATTTGTAGAGACGAGGAACTCCTTTAGATAAAAAAGAGAGAGAGAGAGAGAGAGAGATAAGGCCGGGCATGGTGGCCCACGCCTTTGATCCCAGCACTCGGGAGGCAGAGGTAGGAGGATCCACCGAGAGTTCGAGGCCCTCCTGAGAATACAGAGTGAATTCCAGGTCAGCCTGAGCTAGAGTGAGACCCTACCTCGAAAAACCAAAAAAACTAAAAAGAGAGAGAGAGAGAGATAAGGAAAAACCAGATCTCTTTTGGCATTCCCGGCCTCCAGCAAGGTGGAGGCTGCAGGAGAGGTGAGGCAGGACAACTCCATCAGGGAAAATGAAATGAGGAAAACCAGAACCTCCCAACAGGCTCAGCCCCACTTTTATGAGACTGATGCGCTACCTACTGTGCTGAGGATGCACCTCAATTCCATTTTTAGTCAAAAAAAACAAAAACAAAAACAAAAACTGTTCACTTCCAGGGTCCAGCTAACCCTAAGCTCCCAGCCGATTTCTCTCTCCAGTTCTTCATCACCACTACAGAGATTCAATGTACACACTGAAAAACCACTAGTCAAGATGATCATAATGCAGCATCCAGCCTGCAAGATATACTAAAATGTAGAGAAAAATTAACTTAATCAAGGACATCACGTTTCAAAACCAATGCACAACTAAGTTCCCCAGCAGGAAACAAGCCATATAACAGCAGGAAACAGATAACACTTTCGGCTCACAGTGCTAATTAGAAAGACAAGAATGCAGGGCAGAGATGAAGGCAAGGCTAAGAAAACCAGCGAGGAAGGGTAAAACTCACTGGGGCTCACCAGAGCTAACCCACAAACCTTTACTACTCCAGAGGCTGAAAGAGGCTGTCTACCTGGAGCCTTGGGGGAGGAAACGCCCACGACAAAGCTGCTAGTCACGGAGAGAAAGCTGAGGTATACGCTGTCCGGTTTCTCTCGCTTGCCACTTTCTAACCTTGCAGGTGCTGCTCACAAGCCAGAGCCAGAGGCAGGAGGGTAATGCCCTTTTATAGGAGAGAGAAGGGTTTGGACAAGGTGAGGCAATTGCCTCAGGCACCAAAGTTCAAGGACATCCCAAAATGGACTGATAAGCATAAACATTTTTTGGCTACCAACCTCTCTGGAATTGGAAATCAATGTAACAAATTTTGCAATGAGCAAAACAACAAAATTTCAAACCAAGACAGATCTGTTAGTGACCTTCTCATTGTTGTGACAAAATGCCTGACAAAAAGCCAATGAAAGAAGGAAGGGGCTGGACAGGTGGCTCAAAGTTTAAAAGACACTTGCTTGCAAATCCTAATGACCCAGGTTCAATTCCCCAGTACCCACATAAAGCCAGATACACGAAGTGACTCATGCATCTGAAAAGTTCAGTTGCAGCTGCAGAAGTCCCTGGTATGCCCATCCCCCCTCTCTCCCTTTTCTCTCTCTTTTTCAATCTCTCTCTCTCTCTCTCTCTCTCTCAGCAAATAAATAATTATTTTAAAGAAAGGAAGGACTGATTTTGGCTCACAGTTTGAGGGTACATAGCTCATGAAGGTGGGGAAGGGAGCAGGAGTGTGAGGCGGCTGATCACATTGCATCTGCAGTCAGAAAGCTGATTCTCCATTTGCTTTCTCCTTTTATATCTGGTCTGGAACCCTGGCCTATGGGATAGTGCCAGCCACAGTCAAGATGGGTCTTCCCACATCGATTAACTTAATCTAGAAATTCCTGCACAGACAGGCCCAGAAATTTGTCTCTTAGGTGATTTGAGATCCAATCACGTTGACAATAGAGATGAACCATCAGCCTCTGACCTCTTTTCCACTGAAAGACATGAGGACTCCTTTGAAAAATGGTTGCTTGAATTTTAAGAAAATGTTCTCTCAAAAAAGACTCAGAACCTTTAAAGAGGCTTCCTTTGGGTAAATAGAGACTATGTTTCTAAGAAAAAAAAAAACAGATTAAAACATAACAGATATTCTTAAATTCATAAGATATAATGATGCAAAAAGAAAAAAGAAAAAACCAACAACTCAAAACATGGTTATACATACATGCCTGTAAACCCAGCACTCTAGAGTCAGAGGCAGAAAAATCACGAGTTTGAGACCAGTCTGGGCTTCATAGCTTGACCCTGTCTCTGAAATTCAAGTGCTGAGGATAAGTTCAGTGGTAGAGCACTTTTCTGACATGCACAAGGACCTGGGTTCAATCACCAGCACCATGAAAAAGAAAAGAAAGGAATGAAGAAAACTGGAAGGAAGGAACCAGTCAATTAAAGAAAAATATCAAGGTTTTGAACCTCCTCTTTTCTATATAAGCTATTTTAAGTAAACAGATTAATAAAGGAAAGTTTCAACTTCTGGAACTATTCCAGGGGATAAATAGTGAAGAAATCATACAATGTGAAATTACCATTTTGCAAATTCTCAGAAAAAAATAAACAAACAAACAACAAAAAAACACCCTAGGTTCGGGGAGGCAATGCAGTAGTGAGGCCTTTGATCAGCATGACTGAGCCCTGGATTCCAATCCTAGCACCACAAAAATGATAATGTTAGGAGAGGAATAATGGGGTGGTGGGAGGGAATTATGGCACCTTGTGTATGCTTATGGAAGTTTTCAATGCAAAAACTTTAAAATGAAGGAATAATCTTGACAGTGATCTTCAGTAGCTGCCAGTAAAGCTAAAAGATGGCCAATTGGAAGTACACATCAGCGCCTGTGAGGTGATTAACTGTAGCACATCAAGCCTCTATATTTACCGATTTCCAGGACACAATGGAAAGGAACTTAGTACCACAGGAGGAATAGAGGTAACAAAATCCAGAGTGTGGGAAGGTACAGGGCACATGTCCAGGTTCGTCAACAAGTACCTTGCATGGAGTGAGAACAGAAAGGAGAGGAGCTTGGCCTTTGTTGGGATAGTAGGTAAAATAAACTATAAATAAATAAATACTAAAGCTGGGCATGATGGCTCATACCTAGAATCGCAGCACTTTGGAGGCTAAGACAGAAGGATCCCTACAAGTTCAAAGCAAGAGAAAAGGTTCTGGGGTATAGAGTTAGACCCTATTTCAAAAATAATAAAAATAAAAAGATAGCCGGGTGTGGTGGCGCATACCTTTAATCCCAACACTTGGGAGGCAGAGGTAGGATGATCACAGTGAATTCAAGGTCACTCTGAGACTACATAGTGAGTTCCAGGTTAGCCTGGTCTAGAGTGAAACCCTACCTTGAAAAACAAAAATTAAATAAATAAATAAATAAATAAAATAAATAAATAAATATAAAAAGATAGCCAGGTGTGGTGCACACCTTTAATCCCAGCACTTGGGAGGCAGAGGTAGGAGGATCGCCATAAATTCGAGGCCCCCCCTGAGACTACATAGTGAATTCCAGGTCGCCTGCGCTAGAATGAGACTTTACCTTGAAAAAAAAAACCAAAAATAAAGTAAAATAAAATAAAATTAAAAGATCATCAGAAAAATGCAAACACTGATGGAATCCTTAATGGTATTAAGAAATTATGGTCAATTGTTTCTAGATGTGATAACTATATTCAGGTTAGGCATGAAGTAATAACCTTGTCTTTTAGAAATATTTGAGCTAAAGTATTTGTGAATGAATTGCGAAACATTACCAAAGGGAAAGGGGGTAGAGTAATAGTGAAACTGGAGTTGTCTCTGTTGAAAGTGGGTGATGGGTCTTTGGCATTTTATATACTTTTCAGTAGTCTGTCTCTCCCTTCCCCGCCCCCGTGTGTGTGTGTGTGTGTGTGTGTGTGTGTGTGTGTGTGTGTGTTTGTGTGTTTAACTAATTGCTCCTAAAGGACAATTTTATTTCCTCAGCACCTGGCTTGGGGCAGATGACTGTCATCATGCTCTCCAGCCTCCAGATGGCACTCTGCATTGTTTGCCTGGGTCTCCTTGTCTCTTGCACAGAGCTCACTATACTAGCCATAATGGTAAAGTCCGTCCCATGAGCCTCGCAGAGATGGTGGACTTTAGAGAAGGGGTCACCGGACATCTTTGTGGGGCTTCAGTCATTACCAGTGTCTTACTCCCTTCATGGAAAACAGAGAGCAGGTTGTTATCAGTGACTGGACTCCTAGACTGTTTAAGAATATTTTCTTGGTCTGGAGAGATGGCTTAGCAGTTAAGTCAAAGTCACTTGCCTGCAAAGCCAAAGGACCCAGGTTCATTCTCCAGTACCCACACGAGCCAGATGCACAAGGTAGCACATGCGTCTGGAGTTTGTTTGCAGTGCCTCTCTCTCAATAAATAAATATTTTTTTAATTTTTAAAAAGAATATTTTCTTTTTCTGCCTACTATTTTTAGCCACTGCTGAAAAGCAGAAGTGATGAATATAGATGACAGAGCACTGTGTGTGTGCTATTTCCTTTTAAGGAAAACATTACAATAGACGTGGAATTCATTCTAAAAGCCATTTCCTGGCATGAGCTTAAGAGTGGCACCAGCCTAGTGCTTGCCTGCCAAGTGTTTCACGTTAGTGTGTTTGGTAACGTGTCTCATCACAAGTAGTTTTTTGTTGTTGTGTCTTTTTTTTTTTTTTTGGTGGGGGGAGAGGTTCAAGGTAGAGTCTCACTCGAGCCCAGGCTGACCTGGAATTCACTACGAAGTCTCAGGCTGGTCTTGAACTCACAGATCTCCTATCTCAGCCTCCCGAGTGCTAAGATCAAAGGCATGCACCACCATACCTGGCCCTTAGTAGTTTTGACATTTAATCCCTGCAATAACTCTTTGAAGGACATTCTACTATTAGTCCCAAGTACAGCTCCTCACACAAGCAATTGCCTCCCGAGCCTGTACTCTTTGCCAACACCATCCACCTGTCCTTCAGTGACAATAAGTTTGCCTGGAGACTTCTCAGTAACGTGATTCCCTGCACTTCTTTGCTGTACCTGTGCCTGCATATCCGACTCGTTTTCTCTCTGCAGGTTCTCTGCCTTGTTACATCATGTCCAACTGAGTCCTTTCATCTTGACACATCCTTCATTTAAACAACCAGCAAAAAACAAACCACTTTCTTTGAATTTCAGTTTTACAGCATATTATAGAACCATGGTGGTTAGCCTAGAAAGACAGGGATCGACCATTGGGACAACTATGGGAAGAAAGCAAGGACACACTTCATAAATATGACCACATGGGTTCATGTAAGATAGTTTGCAGAGAAATGTATGGGTGGCCAGAAAACTCAAGAACCATCTATTGTAAGACAGATGTGCTCAATGGATTGAAATGCTTTGCATCGGCAAATCTGCTTGGATTAGGAATACAAGAGCATTTGAAGCTAAACACACTTCAGTCTATCCTTCCAGAACAAAACTCATCTATATTCTTCTGTAGGGTGACAAATACAGGCTTTGTTTAAACTCAACATGGATATCCGTATTTTTCTCCTAGAGCTGCCACAACAAATTACTACAAACTGAGCAGTCTAAAATAGCAGATACTGGGCCTGGAGAGATTGCTTGGTGGTTAAGCGCTTGCCTGTGAAGCCTAAGGACCCTGGTTCGAGGCTCGATTCCCCAGGACCCACGAAATCAGATGTACAAGGTGGCGTATGCATCTGGAGTTTGTTTGCAATGGCTGGAGGCCCTGGCACACCTATTCTCTATCTATCTGCCTCTTTCTCTCTCTGCCTGTCACTCTCAAATAAATAAAATAAAATAAAATAGCAGATACTTATTTTCCAACACATTTTTAACAGCCAGATTTCTGAGTTCGAGGTGTCAGAAGGGTCTCTTCCCTCTGGAGACTGGCCAATGTGGAGCGGTGCCTCCCTCCTTGATGTGGGAGCTGCTGGAAAACCTTGTCATTCCTGGCTGGTTGATGCTCCCCTCCAACCTCTGCCTCCATTATCGCCCTCTTCTTCTTTCTCCTCTTCTGCCTTATGTAAGGATGTTTTCACTAGATTCAATTGAGTTCCAGGTGTACCTCAAAAGTTTAAATGTAGGTGTTAGTATTTAGTGTTATTTATAATAACAGCCACAAAGCTTCCTTGGCAACCTGAACTCCCAAGACCCTCGTGACCACATGTCTCCCAAAGCTTCTTGTTTTCTTCCCATCAAACACTTCCTCTGCGACCAGCATTTTTCTCAGCATTATTCAGCTATTATTTATCCGTTGGTTTGAACTGGTTTTGTTTTCTTTCTGGCAATGTGTGTTTCCATGTGGAAGATTTCATGTCTATCCTGAGCTTTTGGTCCAGCATGGGGAGTATGTTCAAGTCCTAAGACCCACTGTGGCTGCCTGGCACCGATAGCCAGTGTGGGCTCTGCCTTAGCACAGAATGCCACCTCCTGGAAAGACCTAAGGAAAGAGAGTCAAAACACTGATAGATATGAGTTAAGGTTCCTGGTTTCCAGTATTTTCTTGGAAAATGAGCACAGCCAAGCTTCATAAGGAAAGAAACATCAAAAATTAAAAGAAAAGAAAAATTAAAATTAACAAGTGAAGTCAGCAGCTATGGCATGGCACAGTAGCTGGCAGGGCCCACCACGAGTCCAGCAATGTTCTCTGTGCTTTAGCAGGAAGGACATGTCCTGATCTTGATCTCCACTGGGCTTTCAAGATTGTCACCTTTTCTCTTTTCTCTACACAGACCCAAGAAAACAGCTCGTAACTGAGCTGCAAACTGAGCTGGAATGATTTTTTTAATGTTTATTTTGTTTTGTTTTTTTAAAAAAACTTAGTGTTCTATAACCTAGTAAGATGAACAAATAAAAAGAATAAGAATATGGGCTGGAGAAATGGCTTACCGGTTAAGGCACTTGCCTGCAAAGCCAAAGGATCCCAGTTTGATTCCCCAGGACCCACGTAAGCCAGATGCACAAGGGGCACATGTATCTGAAGTTCGTTTGCAGTGGCTGGAAGCCCTGGCATGCCCATTCTCTCTCTCTACCTGCCTATTTCTGTATCTCTCCTTCTCGAATAAATAAATAAAAATATTTTTTAAAAACGAATAAGAATATAGGCAATCAATTTTATTTTATTTATTCTCCTTCTAGTGGAGTAACCAACAGAAGAGTTTATGTACAAGTTAAATCTCCTGATTTACTTAGAAGTGACATGGATCATGGAGAGTGGAGTTCTGAAAGGGAATGGGAGGAGGGGAGGGAAATATCATGATTTATGTTCTGGAAGTATAGAAGTTGTCAATAAAAAATAAGAATTAGGACTGGGGAGATGGCTTAGCAGTTAAGGCGCCTGCCTGCGAAGCCTAAGAACATCATTTCTGATCTCCAGGTCCCACGTTTAGCCAGATGCAAAGTGACGCAAGGGCGCAATGCCGCACTTGACCACAAGGGGGCGCACGCATCTGGAGTTCATTCACAGGGCTGAGAGGCTGCTGGCACGCCCATTCTCTATCTGTCTTCCTCTCCCTCTCTCTGTCTCTCTCTGTGTCTCTCTCCAAAAATAAAAATTAAAAAAAAAATTTTTTTTAAAGAACTGACACGGATCACCCTCCCTGGCTTGCTGCTGTTCCTTCACTGTAGTCACATCCTCACAGAATGTCAGTGAACAGAAGCCTTCATTCTACAAGCACTGCATGAAAGCTGTGGTGCTTGTGGTGTGCAGGAAGGATGGGCCACCAGCCAGTGATGCAGTCATCACAGAAGGGGAAAAGGTCAAATCAACACATGTGATCGAATCGTCATGCTTACAAATGAAAAGAATGTTGGCTGCAAATGGGAAGAAATGAAAATTGGACTAAGTTAGGATGGGTTCTATTCCAGAAATGGGAAAGAGCATTCCTTTCTTTTTTTTAACACTCCACACAGAAGCTGAGCACAGAGGCTCATGCCTGTCAACGCCACGTTCAGGAAGCTGAAACAGTATTGTCCCAAGTCATGGTCCAATGCCTCTATGCTAGCCTGAGCTACATAGCAAGTTTCTGACCAACCTGGGCTAAAGTGAGTCTGTCTCAGAAAAAGAAAGAGTCCATATAGGTACTTTATATAACTTCCCTTCGCATAGACCAGCATGATCTATTAACTATAGATCCGAATAAAATTAGTCCATACTGAAAATTTTACACACCTTTTGAATACAAACAAGAAAAAAAAATGAGTATTTTGCAAATAGTACCAAAGAAAGGGAAATTACATTTGTATAAACACATGCATGCATTCCATGCTGGCATGGTTTTAAATGAATTCCATCTTTTTGGAAATAGCTTTGATATCACATATGTCCAATAATATTTCCAGGACTTTTTCTTGGCTTTAGAAGCAGTGTTTTGCTGGAATCAATCAGGCATTTGCTAGTAGGACACGGTTTTTGTTCTAAAGTCCTAAGATATTGTCACTTCGTTGGTAGATAACCAATCTCATTATTTTATATGAACAGAGTGATTTTGAAAACTATCCTGAGACCTAAGCCTGAAAATCTTAAATAGTAAAATGTACTTCTGGGTTTTTCAATTTATAATTCTCTGGCTTACTTGAAAGTATGTAAAATGGTTTCATGATAAGAGGACAAATACAACACATTTCTAAAGTACCTAACTGCATTCTGAAGTCAGGAGAAATAAATGGCAGGATTCCATAATGCTACAAGGTGGTGTCCTCTTTATTCTTCCATGACAAAAGGAACTTGTTTCTACTTTGTCATTAGCTCCGACTCTTGCTAGTGGCCTACAGATCTGCTTGGGAAGAGGAGAAAGAAGAAATAGGGATTTGCAATTTAGAATTGGTCCTTCTAAAACTGATCTTCCTAAGTCAGCAATATAGTATCTTAAAAGATACTCAGACTCTTCCTTGTCTCAAGCCCTTGACTTTGTTAATAGTAGTCTCATTTGTCTGTGTTGTCGGGGTGTGTGGGGGTGGGGAGGCTTCAAAAATAAGAAAACAGGAGCCCAGGTAACAAAAGTCCTGATGAGAGAACAACTCAGCTCTGCCGATGCCTTTACTTTGTCACATCAGAGCCTCCTTCACCTGAGGACTGGAGGGTGTCACTCATCAATCCTTAACGCCTTTTCAGATGTGACACAGAACATCATCTCATGAACAAGAAGAAAACACAAAACATTTTTAGAGTTGTAAAACAAGGAATGTTTGGGACAGCTGTGATTTAACATAGGCTATTGTGACTAATACTGCAATAAATAAGGGAGCAGAGGTATCCCTTGACATACTGAGTTTATTTCCATTGGATATAAACCCAGCAGAGGGATGGCTAAGTCATATTAGCATAGAAATTGCCTAGGCAGTCTAGGGGAACAGAACTCAGAAAATGAAGTTGTTTCTGCCCCACCCCACCCCCACCTTGGCTAAAAGTGGGAAATGGACTTGAGCCTACAAAGGGAGATCTGGATTTTCAGTATCTCTCTTTCCATAAAAGAGTTCCCCTTCCCTAGAAACCTGACAGGAAGATGTCAGTAAGACTTCAACGTACCTAGACACCTGGCATGGGAACTGGACTAACCAGCCCCCCCACCCACCCACTGAAGCCCCCATTCAGTAGATTCAGTCAGAATCACCAGGCGTATTACCTACGTGGGACCCCTCCAGCCATACAGTAACTCTGCCTTCTTTCCTTATTCTAAACTCTATATAATAAAAGACGTTTTACACTCTGTGTATCTCAGTCTGCAAATTCACAAGACAAGAACCTGGAGGTCACTGAGTCACTGGAAGTTTTGGTGTAAGGCACCCTAACTCCTGAGTTAAAGCCCAACTAAGAGCCCATCCAATGGCTCCATTATTCTCAAGGATACCCCAAACTCTCATATTATTTCAGTATGTTTACTTTTATTTTTATTATATTTCATTTTATTTTATTTATTTTATTTTATTTATTTTGATGTAGGGTGTCACTCTAGCCCACGCTGACCTGGAAGTCACTAGGCAGTCTCAGGGTGACCTTGAACTCATAGTGATCCTCCTACTTCTGCCTCCCAAATGCTGGGATTAAAGGTGTGCACCACCACGCCCAGCTCTACTTTTTTTTTTTTTTTTTTTTTTTTTTTTTTTTTAGAAATTTCTGTACTAGCTTCCATAATGGCTGTCCTAATTTGTATCCCTACTAGCAAGAGTTCCCTTTGTTCCATGGGATTGCAAATACCTTTAATCTTATTTGTTTGTTTTTGGGGGGGAGGCATGCTAGTTTAAATAAATGTGCCCCAGTAGATTTAGGAGTTTATTAAAACTTTTTGGATTTCCAACCACCTGGCTGGAAGAAATGTCACTGGGCATATCTTAGGTCCAGACCTAAGATGTGGTGGTGTATTTGAATATTAGTCTAATGACATAAAAAGTGTCTGGAGTTTTTGCAGTGTATGTGTTTGTGATGTGGTTTTGGGTTTTGGGCTTGTGGCTTTGTTGTTGTTGTTGTTGTTGTTTGTTTGTTTGGTCCTGTGAAAGCAGGTTAGCTTCTTCTGCCATTATGGAACTTCCACTACATCTGTAAGCTTCAATAAATCCCTTCCTCCAGATCTGTGCCTAGTCTAGAAGTTCATCTCAGCGACATAAAGCTGACCACTACAGAAATTGATACTAAGAGTTGGGTAAAATGAATCTGACCGTGTGCATTTTGGTCTTTTAAAACTTTTGTCACAGAGAAATGGACATGGACTTGGTGCTTACAACTAAAGTGACTTCTGGAGTGGTAACCTAAATATAAATTATTCTTGTGAGAGTTTAAAAATACTAAGTACAAAAAATTTAAACTGAAAGACTTGGCTTATAAACTTTATAAGGAAAAAAAAAAGACTACAGAGGACTTTGGAACTGGGGCTACTGATATAAGGGATGGCTGCGTTCTGCTGCCCATACCCAGAGAGTTTGATCAAAGTTAAATTTATAATGGACTGATGTGCTTGACTAAAGATATTGGACTGAGAGATTTAAGATTTTAAATTTAAAAAATTCAAGCCATTTAAAATTACACCACTTAAACTGGTTTTAGGTTACTAAAGCTACTATTGTCAAACACATTAACAATCTTTAAAAAGATGGTCCAAATATTTTACATTAAAACAATAGAAAGGATGACTAAAAACACACTATGATAAAAATACAAAGTCTTTTTAAAAAGAGTTGACTAAGAAAGAAACCTGCTTTTCAAGGTCATTATTTATTTTGTCCCTGAATTTAAAATATGGCTGTGTCCTGCACACCTGGTATTAATTTCAAAAACATAAAACAATGTATAAAGTGGTCATAAATTACACATGGTTCCAGGAGCCGCTGCTGAGATGCAACATGAGACAGGCTGTGATGACCCTAATAGGTTGACAAAACCAATAAAAGATACACTGTGGTTTACATAAAAACACAAAGATGTCTTGGATATGCCAAAACTATACAAGGACTACCGTAATAGCTCTTGGCTAAAAATAAAAGTTTTCCCTTGCTACTCAGCCCAGCTAGAGGGGCAAAATCAAAAAATCCAAAAACTCTCAGTCACTGGTTATATCAGACTTAAACTACAAAAATTTAATGCTTCCTTAATGATTGTTGAGTTTACATTGTTCTAGTCTCTCCTTACTATGCCTTACAGCAGTTAAAAATATTTACTTTCTGCCTTTATATGTTAAAAATACATAACTTTTTAATTTGACAGAACTCACAGTTAAAAGATGATCTTAAATTTCAGATAAGACTTAAAATTTGAAACTATCCAAAGTTAGTAAAAGCTATAAAAATCTTTAAATTTAGGCTAAATACAATTTACATGTGAAATGGTTATAAATCTATTGGGGACCAGGGGCAAAATGTGGTAGTTTTAATAAATACCCCCCAATAGATTCAAGAGTTTATTAAAACTTCTTGGATTTCCAGCTACAGAGGAGGTGTCACTGGGCAGATCTTACTGTCCAGCCCTAAGGTATGGAGGTGCATTTGAATTCGTCTAAAGATATAAAAGCGTCTGGAGTACCTGAAGTGTACTTGTTTGTGGGGTGGCTTTTGAGGTTTTTTTTTTTTGGTAGGGGGGGGGCTTTTTCTCTTTCTACTTGGACCTATGAAGGCAGGCCAGCTTCTTCTGCCATTATGGAACTTCTCCTAGATCTGTAAGCTTCAGTAAATCCCTTCCTCCATTCCGTCTTCCATAACTGTGCCTGGTCTAAAAGTTCATCTCAGAAAAGCTGCCTATTACAGGGAGATTGAGCCAGTGTTTCATGTAGCCCAGACTGGCCTCAAACTCTGTATGTAGCCAAGGCTGACTGTAAACTCCTGATCCTCCTGCTTCAATCTCCCAAGTGCTGGGAAGGCAGGCATGCCCACAAGTCTTGATTCCCTTAACTGTTAGTTAATGGCCATTCTAGCAGGCATGGGGAGATATTGCATTTGGTTTTAGTTTGCATTTCTTTGAAGATTCATTATGTGGACATTTTAATATCAGGTTTTTTGTTTTGTTTGTTTTTTTGATACTGAGCTCTTTGAATTCCTTAGAGAGTAATATCTTATATTTCATAAGATGGTATGGTTTGGAAATATTTTCTTCCATTCAGTAAGATAGTTGTCTCTTTCCTTTTGTTTTTCTTTTCTCTATAATAAAGCTTTTTAGTTTAAAATAGTCCTGTTTGCTTTTAGTATTATATACCCAAAAAAGCGGGGGGGGGGTGAGAAAAGAAGTCATTGTCCAGACCAATGCCATGCAACATTTCCTCATTTCCTTATAGTCTCTTTTACTAACTCAAGTCTTACATTTAAATTTTCATTGACGTTGCATCTCCATTTTGAGTTGATTTTTATATGAAGAGCTTAGTTTCATTTTTCTTCATATTTTTTTCTAGCAACATTTATTTTAAAAGCTTATTGGGATTCAAAGTTGAATTTTAGCCCACTCCCTGCACCTGCTTTCCTGGCACAGTGCTCCTCCCCAGCAGTAAACACATTTCATTAATCTTATATAAGCTGTCTTTATATATTCTCTGCTATTCTGTTCTGTTTAAACAGCTGATACATCAGCCACAATCTCTGACACCTTCACACATGAAAGGGGCAGCTGTAACTCCTCTTTACTCTTTCCTTAGATAGGTCCATTCTCTCTTTCCAGTATAAATTCCTTTGGTGAGTATGTTTCTAAACATTCCCCAGATGTGCTCTCTTTTAACCTCCTTAATTAGCTACCTACCACTTGAGCTTTCTACCTATAACCTTGAGAGTAAACAGACATACTTTCCCTCCTAATAAAAAGACATCTCTCAGGCTGGAAAGATGGCTTAGTGGTTAAGGCATTTGCCTGTGAAACCAAAGGACCCAGATTCAATTCCCCAGGACCCATGTAAACAGACGCACAAGGGGCCCATGCATCTGGAGTTCATTTGCAGTGGATAGAGGCCCTGGCCCACCCATTCTATCTCTGTCTCTGTTCTATCTCTATCTCTCTCTGCTTGCAAATAAATTTTTTAAAATGCTTTAATGGCAGGCAGAGGTAGGAGGATCGCTGTGAGTTCAAGGCCACCCTGAGAGTACATAGTTAATTCCAGGTCAGCCAGGACCAGAGTGAAACCCTACCTCGAAAAATAAAAAAAAGCTTTAATAAATATATTTTTAAAAGAAGGCATCTCCCCATGGTGACACATGCCTTTAATCCTTTAATCTCAGGACTTGGAAGGCAGAGGTGGATCGTCATGAGTTCAAGGCCACCCTGAGACTCCATAGTGAATTTCAGGTCAGCCTGGCCTAGAGAGTGAGACCCTACCTCCAATCCCTACCCCCAAAAAAAAAAAAAACGACAGCTCCCCTTTCAGCTATGTGCCTCTCCAGATAGAGTTCACCCTGAGAAGTCACGCAGTTTTAAATTCTCAAGTTCTGTCACGAGCCCCCAAATTATTCCCTTTTTCTACATGAGTCCCCCTAATCTACAGAAACTATTTTCCCATTGTATCTTCTTAGCATCCCTGTGATAATCAACTGACTCATGAATTAATGGATTTATTGTGGGTCCTCTATTCTGAAGAGCTCAACAAGTTAGGACATTGAATCAGTAACGAAAGACCCAGAATCTGAGCTTCACTGATGAATTCTACATCTAGCTTAAAGAAACACTAATGTCACTCTTCCTCCAACTCTTCCCAAAAATTCAAAAGGAGACACTTCTTATAAATGCATTTGCAAAACCAGTTTTACCCTGCTCTGAAAGCCTAATCAGGACACACAAGAAAATGACTGGTCAATATCTCTGATGAACACAGACACAAAATAGTTCAAACCTGGGTCCTTTGGCTTTGCAGGCAAACGCCTTAACTGCTAAGCCATCCCTCCAGTTTTGTTTTTTGTTTTTTGTTTGTTTTTGTTTTTTTGAGGTAGTTTCTCACTCTAGCCCAGGCTGATCTGGAATTCACTAGGTAGTCTCAGAGTGGCCTCAAACTCACAGAAGGATCATAATCCCTCCAGTCTTTTTTTTTTTTTTTTTTTTTTTTTTTGAGGTAGTTTCTTACTCTAGCCCAGGCTGATCTGGAATTCACTAGGTAGTCTCAGAGTGGCCTCAAACTCACAGAAGGATCATAATCAAGTGTATACCCTGAGATGCAAAGATAATGTGACATGTGCAAATCAATAAATGTGATACCTCACATCAATAGAAAAAACCAATAGATGCATAAAAAGTCTTTGAAAACACTTAACATCATTTTATTGTAAAATTTTTAACAAAATAGGTACAGAACTAATGTGCCTCAACAAAAAAAAGATCACATATATACATACACACATATATATGCATATACACCTACTATATAAAGAAAAATACATAATAATTGAGTTATTCTAAAATTATAAGGTTTGTATCTTGCATACAAATGCTTATATTAAACAACTATATCAAATAAAGGTAGAGGCTGGACAAAATCAAAATGTGTTTAAACTCAGAGTTACTAGTGATATTAAAATGGGTGCACTGTTTCTGGCATCATATAAAAATATTTAAATGGGGCTGGAGAGATAGCTTAGCAGTTAAAGCACTTGCCTGCAAAGCCTAAGAACCCAGATTTGATTCCCCAGGACCCACATAAGCCAGATGCACAAGGTGGCACATGTGTCTGGAGTTTGTTGGCAGTGGCTAGAGGCCCTGGTGCACCCATTCTATCTCTCTATCTGCCTTTCTGTCAATATCTCAAATAAATAAATATATGAAGAATAATTTTTAAATGTTTGCAACTTTTGACCTGAAGTATTAGAAATTTGTCTGTAGGAATAAAGGGTGCATAAACATATCTTTATAAAACGGTAACATCTGAACCTGTCAACCCTCAAAACCATCAGTTTGTGCACAGTGAATAAGTCAACAATGACAGGTGATATGAAAGAAGCTATATAACCAAGAAGAACACAAATATTACACTGTAGAAAAGAAAATCAAACTATCTTGGGGCTAGTAATGTAGCTTAATGGTAGAGTACCTTCCTGGCTCAGTTTGTGTACAAGGTTCTGGGATTCAGTACCTAGCACCTCAAAACAAAAATTTTAACTCTCAAGAACAAATATATACAATGATTATGACAAGGCAAGGCAATGCATGCATGAACATAACTAAACATCCACCCATATGGAGTCATAACCCTCCATGGGACAGGCATGTACTTTTATCAACTCAGTGAACAATCTGCATAACATGAAGTCCATTTGTTTGAGTTTTAGTATTCAATAGATTTATGTACGTTTATAGAATACTTACTTTTATATAATTACTTCGAGTGTTCCTTTTATTAAGATCATGCTAGAGATAAGTAAAGTTACCCATTACATAGAGAAGTTACATGTTAATTTTAAAACTATTTTTAAATTGTTATGGGGACTGGAGAGATGGCTTAGTGGTTAAGCCACCTACTCGTAAAGCCTAAGGAGCCAGGTTTGATTCCCCACATTCCATGTAAGCCAGTTGCACATGGTGGCACATGCTTCTGGAGTTCATTTGCATCTGGAAACGCTGGAGAATTGAACGGGCATTCTTAGGCTTGGCAGGCAGACACCTTAACTGCCAAGCCATCTCTCCAGCCCATAAATAAATGTTTAAAAAAGAAAAAGGTTACCTTAATGATTCAAATAATCTATTTCAAACTAATTTTCAAATAGATATTTAGGCTCTCATTTTTAAAAATCTGTACTCATAAGTAAATAAATTTTTTTCTGGAGAGAGAGAGACAGAGAGAGAAACATTCTAGAGAGAGAAAATAGAGAGAGAGAGAACCGCACTGGCATGCCTACCATAGTTATTAATCTCAGCTGCTGTGGATGAATTCCAGATGTATGAACCCCCTTGTGGCCAAACCTGGCATTGCACACTTGCATCACTTGCATCTGGCTAAACGTGGGACCTGGAGAATTGAACGGGCATTCTTAGGCTTGGCAGGCAGGCACCTTAACTGCCAAGCCATCTCTCCAGCCCATAAATAAATTGTTTAAAAAAGAAAAACTGTTACAATTATATTCATTAATGATTCAAATAATCTATTTCAAACTAATTTTCAAATAGATATTTAGGCAATTCGACAGGATATTTTTAAAAATCTGTACCCATTACTGGCAAAAATGTAACTTCTTTCCCAGTTTTCATAGGGTTTATGTTTTCTATCAACTGGTCCAAGTAAATTTAACTCTACCATGTGTAATGCCAGCTCCACAGCCTATAGTCTCTAAAACATTCTACTTTGGTAGGAAGAAGGAAATAGAAAGGTAGCTGGGATGTTAGCCAAACTCCTTCACTGGCATATCTACCATAGTTATTAATCCTGTAAATATTAGCATTGCCCCAAATACACAAGGGCCTTATTTCTCAAACCACACCAACCTGAGAAAACCAATTAAGAGTCTGAGGTGCCAAGAAGGAATTATTTCATCACACCTTCCATTGTTCTGGTTGCTCATTGGCACCACTAGACAGACTGGGCAGCGTTCCAGAATGAAAGGGCTGCCCACTACCAGCTCCCTCACACGTGTGCCTGTCCATGGCATTGCTCTGCTTGAAGGGTGCCATTCCTCCCACTAACCTTCCTGCCTCACATTGGCCCGTTTCTCCAAGTGCGAGCCCCATTCTAAGAATGTGGTTCCGGGGTTCTCCGCCATACTAAAGGGGACACGCCGATAGATAATCTCATACCTTGAGGAAATAACCCAACCATGCCAGCCTGTGATTATCGACTAAAGGTCTCACTCATGCCATGGCAGGAGCCTTGTTAACCTATTTGCTGGAAATTTCCATGCCCACCTGCTTAGCTGTGTTCCAAACATCTTTGAGATTTTTCCCAACAGTACACCTGTAAGGTGTATGTGTGTGTAAGAGAGAAGAGGGAGGGAGAGATGGGTGGTGAGAGAAGGAGAAAGACTCAGAAACATTTTTTTGTTGTTGTTCCTCTAATATGGTTTGGCAAAGATTTTAGTTTGTCTGAGCTTCACTTTGCCAGGAAAGAAGTTAAAAGTTTGTTTCTTAAGGCCGGGTGTGGTGGCGCACGCCTTTAATTCCAGCACTCTGGAGGCAGAGGTAGGAGGATCGCCGGGAGTTCGAGGCCACCCTGAGAATACAGAGTGAGTTCCAGGTCGGCCTGGGCTAGAGCTAGACCTTACCTCGAAAAATAAAATAAAATAAAATAAAATAAAATAAAATAAAATAAAAAAATAAATAAATAAATAAAAGGTTTGTTTCTTAAAAGGGGGGAAGGAGGAGATAGCTCAGTGGGTAAAGTGCTTGCCTTGAAAGCCTAAGAAATCGGGTTTGATCCCCCATCCCCACATATACTGTTGTGTGTCATGGAATCTTATCTATAATACCAACACTGGAGAACCAGGTCACACACCCACAGAGAACATGTGTGACCACACACATACAAACATACACAGGCATAAAAGTAACAATGACTAAGCCTAGAGCGAAAGTCAGGCCTGTGTGCCCCGAATGCTTGGCAATCCTCCTCCTCTGCCTCCCAAGTGCTGGGATTAAAGGCGTAACCACCACGCCCGGCCCCTGACTTTTAACCATTGTCTAGTTCTGGGGTTCTAATGAGGTTAGATTCCTACAGAATGAAAGCAAGAGGAAAGGCCTGTGCTCCGGGGAAGGGTCTCGTTCCTACAGGAGGTAAGCTGGGGTTCATCCGTGGTTCACCTTGAGCTATCAACATTTTGTCAGTACCAATGACAGAGACAACCTCATTGGGTTAGAAATAGAGGGTCCGTCTCATTGCTGGTTGATTTACATTTCCCTGATAATTATTGTGGTTCCCAAGAGCTTACTTTGTGAAGTACCTTTTTAAAAAGTCTTTTGTGAGTTGGTGTAGCCCAATGTGGCAGATGCTTCCCAGGCATGACTAAGACCCTGGGAAGACAACACTCCAGTGCACTGCTTCCCAGCCTCGGCTCTTCCGGACCCTCTTCTGAGATGTTCCCTGAACCTAGGAGAAAGTGGTAGAAAAGTCTCGTTTAGCACTGAGCACTCAACAGCCACTTTTTCTCTGGACTTTCACTACGTTTGAGTCTTCCCCAGCAGTAATCACCATCTACGAAAAGAAGCCTCTCTGTCCAAAGATAAAAATAAATGTAAATATTTAGAGGGCAATGCGATGGGTGCAAAACATCCATTGAATCAAATGCTAGTAATAGCTTCCCACACTAAGGTCTACGACCTTCCCAGCCATAGGCTTTGACTGCATTTTCACTACCTGGCACAAATTCCCTCCCCTGGAGCACATCTCAAATCCAATTAAAGAGCAGTTGGCTTATCTCGCTGAACTTAATGATCTCCAATTTCTTTCATTTTTCTAGAAATGATGTATTTTCTTCTTTATGCTTAGCAAACCTCCATGTGTATATATATCACAAAGGTGCACAGATAAATTGTGGCACAAATATATTATGGAATATTTCTCAGCAGTAAATGGGAACAATCTGCTGACACATGCAAGGAAGACAGTGGAATCCCAGGAACATATGCTAACAAAATTTTCAAGACATCAAACTGTAGGCACAGAGTCATAAAGATGTAAGGGCTCTGTGCAAAATACAAAACAGTATTGAACATCATGAAGAAGATATGAGTGGATAACAGAAAAACCAAGTTCATGTTTAAGAGACTAAACATTCTCAATATGTAAAATACTTTCTACATGTATGTATAGATGAAATGTGATTCCAATTAAGGTCAAGTTTTATAAAAAAAAAATTAACAAGTGAATTCTGAAAAAATATTGCATCTAAGAGCCAAGAAGAGCTAAGAAAACCTTGATGAAAAATAAAAGTTGTAGCAGGGCATGGTGGCTGGGCTAGCCTGAGACTACATAGTGAATTCCACGACAGCCTGCACTAATGAGACCCTCCCTTGAAGGGCAAAACAAAAACAAATAAAATTTGTAGAACTGAAAGGATCAAGCATTAGTCCTTACTACCAAGCTGAAGTAGTTACCACTAGACCAGTGACTGGATTAGACAATCCAAACAGATGCACACATACCCACAGGGAAACTAGCTTGCTAAGAAAGGTGAGTCTTAAGAGAAATGAGGAAAATCAATCCCAGGTGACATAGAACAAATATGAAACCTGAAAAGAAAAGTTCCAAGAAGCCATAGGTTATTACATGAAAACTCCAATGCCAGGGGTAGAATCCCTGCCAGCCAATGAGTTGTTGGAAGACCAACAGGAAGACCCCTGATGCCCCCCCCCCAGACAATGCAGGTTATTGCCAGTGTTCTTATTGGTCCACTAAAACTAGATGGTAAATCCCTGCTGATGAAGATAGTCCGTGCTTTGGTCATAGGACCCAGAAATCAAGCTGGAACTGAGCTGTAATCCTCCCCCTGCTGATAAGCTACTCTGCCGCTGGAAAGTTAGTGGTGGAGAAAAGTCATCAGTCCTCTTGCACAGAGGTAGACCCAAGTGCGCAGCCAACCAGCCAGAGAAGAAGTGCCTACTGGTGCCATAGTGACATGATGACTGTAGGGGTTGGGATGCCTCCCCCCCACCTCAGTGACTGACTTCTGCTCCCACAACACATAACTCACAACCCCGTGGGGATTACCAGCAACCCCACTGAGGAGGGCCCCCAGTGGAATGGGGACAGGAACTAGGGAAAAGATGGTACCAACACATGATGTATCCATATAAAGTATGTTCTTAATTTTAAAAAAATGAAATTCCAGTTTACAGAATCCAAGCACAGGCACTGAATTTTAGCGCAGACATGACATGTCATCTTAATGCTTGTGTTTCGCTTTACTTGGTAAAAATTCCGTGTCCGTTTTACTGCCCCTGTTCAAAAAGTCTTGTGATATTTTCCTTCCAACCCATATTGATACTTTTGTTTGTTGTAAGCCACACCGCCTGGCTTCAGTTTCCCTTTTTTGGGGGTCACTTACGTAGAATGTCATGTTTCCTTGCCGGTTTTGTTTTGTCATGCTCTTTTCTACATAGGGTCTCAATGTAGCCCAGGCTGACCTGGAATTCACTTTGTAGTCTCAGGCTGGCCTCAAACTCCAGGCGATCCTCACACCTCTGCCTCCCAAGTGTTGGGATTGAAGGCGTGGGTCACCATGCCTGGCCGCTGTTTTTTGTTGTTTGTTTCTTTGTTTGTTTGTTTTCATGCTTCTTGGGTCCTCAAGCTGATTTGTGTGCACCTAGAGAAACAATCTTTTCAGACTTGTATGAGGAAGCACTTCCACTTGAAGATAGGTTTAGTGAGCTAATGAAAACTGTGATGTCGGGCTGGAGAGATAGCTTAGCGGTTCAGGCGCCTGCCTCCTAAGCCTAAGAACGCGGGTTCCAATCTCCAGGTCCCACGTTTAGCCAGATGCAAAGTGATGGAAGGGCGCAATGCCACACTTGACCACAAGGGGGTGAACACATCTGGAGTTCGTTCATAGCAGCTGAGAGACTGCTGGTGCACCCATCTCTATCTGTCTCCCTCTCCCTCTCTGTCTGTCTCTCTCTCTAAAAAAACTTAAAAAAAAAAACAAAACTGTGATGTCTCTGATTTCTACCAGACATACTGGAGCAGCCTTCTAGCAGTTTCTCTGGGCTCTGTACTGTGAGGCATTTCATAACACTAACTCTAAACCCAGGGAAGGTAGGATGGGCCACTGTAAAGGCACAGCAAAAGAAAGGAGCCCAAGAATGCCCGAGCCTGGCTGCCACTTAGGTTGGGACAGAGCCGGAGAAGTCCAGTGAGAAATCCTCCCCAGAGCAAGAGGGTGGATACCACAGTAGCTCAGTCTGTACGAGAAGTGAGCCCAGCGCATGAGCGCCAGCAGGGAGGGCTATAAACACCATGCAGGAATGAGACTCCTGGGACAGGTAGGCAGCACACACTTTCTATTCTCCATTTTCTCACCCAACTTCTGGAACATGTTCACATCAGTAATTTTTTGAAGTCCGTGCATAATTATTTCCAATATTTGGATCTCCAGGGAGCATATTTTTGTAATCTGTTTTTAGTCCTGTGGTCTCATCTTCATTTGGACATAGTAATGCTTTTTACTCTTTTATTTTTACTTATTTGAGCGTTTGAGAGAGAGAAAGATTTATATATATATATATATATGAGGGGGAGAGAGAGAGAATGTGCATGATGTGCATGCCAGGTCCTGTAGCTACTGCAAATGAGCTCCACATGCACATGCCACCTTGTACATCTGGCTTACGTGGGTCCTGGAGAATCAAACCTGGGTCTTCTGGCTAAGTCATCTCTCCAACCCCATAGTAATGTTTTATATAAAGCCAGGCATGTATAATGATCAATTTTGGAGCTATTTATGACTCTAAATAATATTCTATAGAGAGGATTCATTTCTGTTTGTCAAATTTGATTCAATTAGGATGTAGTTGATTTATTGACAGCTTTTCTTTTTTTCTTCCAATTTTTGGGGCATCTAGCCCTTCTAGAATTAGAACTAAAACCTATCACACATTACTAGAGACATCAAGAGCAAAAGAAAATAACTTGGAAGCTTTTCAAGATGGGATTACAAACTGTAATTCCAGTACCTGGGAGGCTGACAAAGGAGGATTTCCAGCAGTTGAAATCCAACCTGGGTTACATAGTGAGTCCCAGGCCAGCCTCAGTTAGTGTGAGATCTCATCTCAAAAAACATAAAGAAATGAAATAACTAATTAAAAAGTGTTGGCCCATGTGCTACTGACAACCAAGCATAACTAAAAACAAGTTGATGGACTTCCGGTTAAGATGGCGGCATAGGAACCACACCAAAACAGCCTAGGGGTTAGATGGTACCATCATGGCTGTATATATACTATATACATAACTAATAAAAAATATATTTAAGAAAACAGCCTAGGAGAGAAAAAGCAAAACAAAACAAAAAAAAAAAAACCTAGCAAAATAAAAAAAGTTGATGCGAGCCTCACAGTCAAGTTAGCAAACCACCAAAATGACAAGTTCTTACCTGTGGTCATGAGTCACCCTTGACCTTTATATGGCCTCTTCCAAGAAGTTCAGTCAATGGCTTCCTTGTCTATCTGCCCTTGACTTCCACAGATGAACCATTAACTCTATTACACACTTGTGGAAGTTCCCATCATGACTAAATCATTAATCATGGGTGAACCATTAAAAAAACTGACAGAAAAATTACATCACCTCCACAGCAAGAGTTTGCAATTGGCATATTGTATATTTGCCATGTTTTAAATCCACGAATACATATCTCAAATGACCATTAGCTCGCCTTCCTTTCCCCTGCTATAAGCTTCCGGTCATTCTATGATTCAGCTCCTTACTGTGTACTTCAAAAATTTCAGAATCCTACCACCATTGTTCCAAAACCTTGGTTTGGACCCCTGAAGCGTGTGTCAGAGCAGTCTACCCCATCCTTGCTGGATGGCCTGTCACCATTGTTCAATAAGGTCCATGATAATTTATTTTACAGAGAATTGCCTGAGTCTAACATTAATGCTAAGTCCATATTTTCTGAACTAACAATCACATCATTAATTCCAGTACATTAAAGATTTGTTATATATAATTTTTTAAGATACAAAAAAGATCATAAAACATTTTTGAAATGTCAGTCTATGGCTCAGTCAAATTAGAGATGATCACCAGGCAGCTGCATGCATTTTACTGACGTGCAAGCCAGCTGTCACTGTCACTGATACACAGCTAAGGCCTTTTCCACATCCAGGCCCCTCACTGAAGCCTTCAGTGAGCAGCTGGTGCAGAGTCACAATGAGAAGAAGAGGAAATAAATACTCAGTAGTTTTTGGAAACTATCCTTCAATTAGGGTACATCACACCAACTCTTTATTATATTCATATTCAGTAGCTTATTATTTAAGATTCTTTCTTTTGCTTTTTCTCCAATTGAAAGATTTGAAAGTTTTGCAAACTAGAAAATATCAGAAAAATTAAATCAAAACAACCATGCTTTCCAAAAGTTAGTGTGAATTCAACTTCAACTAACAGAATTCACTACTAACATGTTTGCTTTTAATTTTAATTTATTTGTTTATTTCTTTGTAAGCAGAGAGAGATAGAGAAGAGATAGAGAGAATGACATGCCAGGGTCTCCAGCCACTTCAAATGAACTCCAGGTGTATGTGCCACTGCATCTGTCTTTATGTGAGTACTGGGGAATTGAACACAGGTCGTTGGGCTTTTCAGGCAAATACTTTAACTGCTAAGCCATCTCTCTAGGTTAACATGGTTTTAAAAGAAGGCATTTGTTACTTTACAGCCAAGCTGTCTGGAGGAAAACGCTTCCAAGTTTGTTAGAGTGGCTCAACCATTTCCTCAGGAGGCAGACAGGGCTTCCCATCTACTGAGGACAGAGATTTGACACCCCATTACTTGCGTGGTGGCTCTCTCCTTGTTCCATAAACACACACAAATACGACAATATTTCAATATTCAGGCCCCCAAATTTCTCAGATTTAAAAAATGTATTTGTGTGTGTGTGTGTGTGCATGCATGTGCATTCACATGAGTGTATTAAGGTCCTTGTCATTGAAAACAAATGCCCATCTGGCTTTAAATGGATCCCTGGGAAATGAATCTACATCAGCAGGCTCTGCAAGCCGGTGCCTTTAAACCATTGAGCCCTCTCCCCAGCCCCTTACCAGATTTATAAATCTCTGTTTTATACTCAACATTTTGTCATGAACATATGTTCCATAGTAAATTTGGGGAATTTTTTTTCCATGGTGAAATGTGTTCTGAGCCCTCCCCATTAACTTGTAACAAGCAGTGTTCTTTTCGTTTATGGACTACCCGGCTGTATGGAACGTAGCAGAGTTTATACGTCACCGCCAGCCTTAAACCAGTGTTGCAAGTTCCTCACAAGAGAGGAACCTGAAAACCAGAAATATTAAAGTGTGCTCAAGATTCCTTCTGGTAAACTGCAAAAGGAAGACTCTGAACTCAGGAAAATATGATTCCTGAATAAGAATTTATAGCAGAGGGCTGGAGACATGGCTTAATGGTTAAGGCATTTGCCTGCAAAGCCAAAGGACCCAGGTTCAGTTCTCCAGGACCCATTTAAGCCAGATGCACAAGGGGCACATGCATCTGCAGTTCGTTTGCAGTGGCTAGAGGCCCTGGTGTGCCCATTCTCTCTGTCTGTCTCTTCTTTATCTCTCTCTGCTTGCAAATAAATAAATAAAATTTTAAAAAATTTAATGAATTCATAGCAGAGCGTATTGGACACTGCTAGGGAAAATAAGAAATGAATCCCCAAAGAAGGAGAAAACATAAACATAGAATTAGATAAGCTTATTTTATTTATTGTTAAACAAAACCAAATGTTTCAATTGTTCCAGATAGCCAGCAAGTGGCTATAAAGCTATGGCACATATTCAGATCTATTTAAATATAATTAAGCTGCCATTTGCCATCATATTTTTAATAAACAACAGTTACTTGATTCATCGCAGTAACTGTACTAACGTCACCCAGACATCCTGTTTTCTCTAACTCCTGATCACACTTACTCTGATCTTCATAATTTTTCATCAGCACTTCTGACAGTTGACCCTGACAGTATATATCCAGCACATACCATTAATCACGTTCTTCGACGTTTCTCAGGAAGGTTAGCCAAAGTTCAGTTCCTCCCAGTACCCAGCTACAAAAAGCTCTTGGGTTGAATTCCATAGAAAACAAACCCCTGGGCTGGAGAGATGGCTTAGTGGTTAAGCGCTTGCCTTTGAAGCCTAAGGACCCTGGTTTAAGGCTCGATTCCCCAGTACCCACTTAAGTCAGATGCACAACATGGTGCATGCATCTGGAGTTCATTTGCAGTGGCTGGAGGCCCTGGTGTGCCCATTCTATCCCTCTCTGTCTCTCTCTCTCTCTTTCTCCCTTTCTCTATCTTTAATAAATAAATAAATAAAAATAAAAAGTTTTTAAAAATTTAAAAATAAAAAAAAAGAAAACAAACTCCTTTTGCCGATAGAAAACTCTGTGAAATCTATGTAAATGGAACAGTTCTCATGGCAGGTCAAGTCCATGTCCTCAGGAAGATGACAATCTCTGTCCTTTTGTTCCAAAGGCATCAAGAAGCCACTTATAGGCAATGACGAGTGCTAGCAATTAAATGAAATGCATGGTGGGGGGCAGGGGGGAAGAACACGGAGGAAGGAATTTCTAGAACTATAAGATCTAGAACAATAAATTCTAGACCAGACTAGAAAACAGCTTAGAGCAAACATTTCTGACCAGTCCACAGGACTGGCAAAGAAGCCCAAACCGTGGTTAGTGACTGCCTCCAAGCACTGCATCTCCCCTAAGCTCACATCCCTCTCCTTCCCTGCCCAGAAACCGGGCACTTGTCTGCCAAACCCCTGAGCAGTTTCCAGGACTCTGACATGCTTTATTTTTCACTCCTTCCAGGATGTGCTACGAAAGGGTTTCCCCAGTTTACCAAAGTACCATTGCTCACCTCTTATCCCCCCCCACCCCCCCACCCCATGTCCTTTCTGCCTGTGCTAGGAGACAGTTCTGGGAGAAAGGTGACCATATAAACAGGTTGTTCCTGAACTCAACAGCAAAGCCAAATAAGAAACTACGCCTGCAGCTTTCCTCCTGTGGCCAGAAACACGCATAGTGCTGGCAGTCTGAAGATAAGAAATGAGAGTAGGAAATACTGGGAGCCTCCTGGCTTCCTGTGTCCTCTGCCTTAGTCTCGGGGGGACGTGCAAAGGTTCCTTGAGCAAGAAAGTGCTCCTTGGTCTTTCCAGCCCACCCAAGCTGATGTGTGGTGATGAGGCTGCCCACTGGCTCTTTCTTCCCCCCAGATTAAACCCGGGGGAAGGAAAGTGGAATTCATGAATTTCAGTATGATTTTTTGTGACTATCAACAAAGACCTATTGCTTTAGTTTTCTTCTTTGTAGATGACTAATATTTCCACTTCTCCTTAGTAGCCTACAGCTACAAGTTTACATTACATTACCATTCATAGAAGGAAAATGGAAAGACTTGGAGAGCTACGGGCCTGCTTTTTTATTTTGACTGTCACATGTGCTAATAGAGGGATACCGAAACAAGTCAATTAAGTAATCTTCCATCACTAAATATTGGTGATGATATTGACCTCAGAGGACTGTTCATGGGCTTTGAAGTAAGACATCTATCTACTTTAAGGTGTCGAGTGCATGAGTAGAAATAATAGCTCCCTTATCTTTTCTGTAACACGTTAGTCCAAAAGAATGTACTCAATAGCCGGATGTGGTGGCGCACGCCTTTAAACCCAGCACTCAGGAGGCAGACGTAGGAGGATCACCGTGAGTTCAAGGCCACCCTGAGACTACAGAGTGAATTCCAGGTCAGCCCAGGCTAGAGTGAGACCCTACCTTGCAAAAAAAGAAAAAGAAAAAGAAAAGAAAAAGAAAAACAAGAATGCACTTAGTAACTGTTTTGAAGCATGGAAATATTGTCATCATTTGAAAACTTATAATCCGATCTGGGATACAAGCTTTGTGTGTTACCTGAACTAGTAGAATAGCATTTATGAAGGAGTTAGGATGAGGTATAGATCAGAGGTAGAGCACTTTCCTAGCATGCAAAAGGCTTTGACCCTGAGAAAGAGCCGGGGGAGGGGGACACTGTCAAGTACTCTTCGAGAATCTTGTGCATGTTCTCTAGAACAAGAAGTAAATCTAGGTTGAGGTCAATTATATAAAATATTAATTTGTTTTCCATATAAAAATGAAAACAGGGACTGGAGGAATGGCTTAGCGGTTAAGGCACTTGCCTGAAAAGCCAAAGGACCCAGGTTCAATCCCCCAGGACCCATGTAAGCCAGATGTACAAGGTGGCACATGCATCTGGAGTTCGTTTGCAGTAGCTGGAGGCCCTGGCGTGCCCATTCTCTCCCTCTCCCTTCCTACCCCCCTCAAATAAATAGATCATTTTTTAAAATTAAAACAGAATTATGATGATGACAGAATTATAACAGAAACATGATGACATTTTAGGAGTACTCCAGACAAACAAATTTCTATTAATACCTGAGGACTATACCAACTTCTCTTTCAAAAACTAAAAAAAAAAAAAAAAAAAAAATGGGGAGGGGGAGTTGGAGAGATTGGCTCAGCAGTTAAGGTGCTTGATTGCAAAATCTAACGACCCAAGTTTGATTCCCGAGTACCCACGGACAGCCAGATGCACAAAGTGGCACATGCATCTGGAGTTCATTGGCAGTGGCTGGAGGCCCTGGCACACCCATTCTGTGTGTGTGTGTGGCTCCGTGCTTGCAAATAAATAAATAAAAATAATTTTAAAATATTTAAAATATATATCTTAAAAGTCCATGTTAGAAGGAACCTTTCCATCCCATTTCCTTAATAATTTATGAAATCTATGACAACTTGCTTTTGACTTGTGCCATCGTGGTTTTAAACATATTTTGTGTAGACGTTTTTCCCATGCTTATTCAAAATAAAAAAATAATCAAGAATGAAGTAAGGGTTGCCAAGGTGTCTCTACTAACAAAGAAACAGATACTAACAGCCAAATATTAAGGTAACCTTTTTTTTTTTTTTTGGTTTTTCAAGGTAGGGGCTCACTCTAGGCTCTAGGTCAGGCTGACTTGGAATTCACTATGTGTTCTCAGGGTGACCTCCAACTCAGTCCTCCTACCTCTGCCTCCCAGAGTGCTGGCATTAAAGGGCTGTGCCACCACGCCCGGCTAAGGTAAACATTTTCGAAATGCACATCATCTCCCTTTATGAACCCATGACCCTTGTGTTAATTACTTTTCTTGTTGCTGTGACAAAATACAAAAGAAATTTAAGGAAGGAAGGGTTTGTTTCAGCTCACAGTTTTAGGGAATGTAGTCCATGCTGAAGGGGATGGTATGTTGGGGGAGGGGGGCATGAGTTACCTGTCACATAGCCCACAGTCAGAAAGCACAGAGTGATGAACACTGATGCTCAGCCACTTTCTCCTTTTTATTTTTTTTCCTTTTGATTGAGTCTGGGACCCCACAGGATGGTGTGATCCATTCAGGGTGGGTCTTATTTCCTCAGTTAAATCTTTGGAAACACTCTCACAGAGATGCCCAGGAGTGTATCTGCTAGGTGATTCTAAATCCAGACAAGTTGACAATCAAGACTAGCTATCATAACCCTCAGAGTATTGAACTTCTATAGGGAAAATAGAAAAATATATCAGACTTCTTGTCTCTTACCTCCAGAGATGTTAATGAAAAATCATCTGCAATTTTTTAAAAATATTTTTTGTTTATTTTTACTTATTTATTTGAGAGTAACAGAGAAAAAGAGGCAGATTGAGAGAGAATGAGCACACCGGGGCCTCCAGCCACTGCAAATGAACTCCAGATGCACATGCCACCTTGAGCATCTGGCTTACGTAGCTCCTGGGGAATCGAGCCTCAAACTGGGGTCCTTAGGCTTTACAGGCAAGTAGTGCTTAACTGCTAAGCCATCTCTCCAGCCTATCTACAGTTTTTTAAACAATTTTTTTTTATTTGAAAGAAAGACAAAGAGGCAGACAGAAAGAGAGCAAGTATTAGTGGTCCAGGGCCTCCTGCCACTGCAAATAGGCTCCAAATGCATGTGCCACTTTGAGTATCTGGCTTTACATGGGCACTGGGAAATGGATCCTAAGCCACCAGGCTTTGCAAGCAAGTGCCTTTAGGTGCTGAGCCATCTCTCTGGCCCTCCCCTGCAGTTTTTTAAGTATTTTCATGAGTCATGAATCAAAGTCCTTTTATCTCATCTAGTAGAAATTCAAGATGTTATTTTATCACCATTTCAGAATTATTCTCCCAAATTTCTTGGTTCAATTTTCCTACTCTAAGATTTGATGCTTTTCCTCTCAAGAATCAGACAATGTAAAGAGTATGGCAGATGGGAAAAAATGATCATCTGGGGGCTGGAGAGATGGCTTAGTGGTTAAACGCTTGCCTATGGAGCCTAAGGACCCCGGTTCGAGGCTTGATTCTCCAGGACCCATGTAAGCCAGATGCACAAGGGGGTGCATGCATCTGGAGTTCGTTTGCAGTGGCTGGAGGCCCTGGCGCACCTATTCTTTCTCTCTCTCTACCTGCCTATTTCTGTATATCTCTCTCTCTCTCAAATAAATAAATAAATAATAAAAATATTTTTAAAAAATGATCATCTGCATAAGAACCAAATTAGCTGAGTGAAAATTAAAGAATTAAAGAAGTTACATGTTTTGCTTACTATGTCCAATTCAAAACATTTCATGATTAACTAACTCATTTAGCCTTATAACAGGCCTAAGTCCTCATTTTCTAGAAGGGAAACTCGAAGAGATGAATCTACTTTCCAAAGCCACAGAGCTAGGGAGAACCACTAGGTAGAACTAGATTCAAACAAGAAGCTATGGGCTGGAGGGATGGCTTAGTGGTTAAGGCATTTGCCCGAGAAGCCAAACAACCCAGGTTCAATTCCCCAGGACCCAGGTAAGCCAGATGAACAAGGGGCACATGTGTCTGGAGTTCATTTGTAGTGGCTAGAGGCCCTGGTGTGCCCATTTTCTCTGTCTGTTTCTTTTCTATCTCTTTGCTTGCAAATAAATAAATAGATTTTTTTTAAAAGCTAGACTCAAAAGTTAAATGAATTCTCCCAAGCCAAAGTTCTGTAAGCATTGTTGAATTTTGAGTATGAATCTGTATTTTGTACAATTAAAGAATAAGGTAGGGCTGAAGAGATGGCTCAGCAGTTAAGGTGCTTGTCTGCAATGCCTGGAGGCCTGGGTTCCATTCCCCAATATGCAGGTAAAACCAGATGAATAAAGTGGCACATGCATCTGGCTTTTGTTTGCAGTGGCTGGAGGCCCGGGCATGCCCTCTCTCTCTCTCTCTCTCTCTCTCTCTCTCTCTCTGCCTCTTTCCCTATCTTTCTATGTTTGCAAATAGATAAATAAATAAATATTTTAAAAAAGAGTAAGTTAGTGCTTTGTGGGATGGCATCAGTTTATAATCCCAGCTGACCTGGAGGCAGGAGAATCAAAAATTAAAGCCCAGCTTGGCGGGCCAGGCGTGGTGGTGTACAGCTTTAATCCCAGCACTTGGGAGGCAAAGGTCAGAGGATCGCTGTGAGTTCGAGGCTACTCTGAGACTACATAGTGAATTCAAGGTCAGCCTGGGCTAGAGCAAAACCCTACTTCAAAAAACAAAAACAAAACAAAACAAAAAAGCGCAGCTTGGGTAATTTAGAGCTCAAGGACAGCCAGGGCAACGGGCTGGGAATGTAAATGGCTGGTAGAGTATTTGGCCAGCATATGCAAAGGACTAAATTTAATTCCCCATGCCAAAAAGTAAAAGAAAGAAGGAAGCATTTGGTTAAACCAGAAGCTTCTTTAAATGTCAAAATAGTGGCATAAAACTATTTAGTCTACTTCCTTTTCTTATACATTTTGTATGTTCATATACACGTATGTATATGAATGTACATTTACTTCTGGTATTCTTCTCAAGAAACACTGAGTCAGTGGTTGAGTATGTGTGGTGTGTGTGCTGAGCAAGAACACTGACAACTTCACAATCTCGAAGTGGGTTAGCAGGCTGGAGACCAGGGAAGCACCAATATTGCCGCCCGAGTCTGAGGGCCTCTTCTACTACCGAATTCCCTTGTGACTGGGGAGGTCACAGCCTTGGGTTCCACACAGGCTTTCAAGTGATGAGATGAGGCCCAGGGCCATTGTGAGGAGCAATTTGTTTCACATAAATGCCATCAGTTTAAATACTTATCTCACCCAAACGGCCCCCACAAAAACATCCAGAATAATATTTGGATACATTTTGAGCACTGTAGCCCAGCCAAATTGGCACAAAAATGCTTTATTTATACCATATACATCATATATTTGACCATTATATATGCAAGCTTTTTCATAAAAGATGGACATAACTCTTTTTTAAAAAAATACTGTAAGCCAGGCGTGGTGGCACATGCCTTTAATCCCAGCACTCGGGAGGCAGAGGTAGGAGGATCGCCGTGAGTTCAAGGCCACCCTGAGACTACATAGTTAATTCCAGGTCAGCCTGGGCCAGAGTGAGACCCTACCTCGAAAACCAAAAAAAAAAAAAAAAAAAAAAAAAAATATATATATATATATATATATATATATATATATATATATATATATATATATGCTTTATTTATTTAAGACAGGGGAGAAAAAGAGGAAGAGGCAGAGAGAGAAGGAGAGAGAGAATGGACATGTCAGGACCTCCAGCAACTGCAGACAAACTCCAGACATGTGCACAGCCTTGCGCATTTGGCTTTACATGGGTACTGCACAGTCAAACTTGGGTCGTTAGGCTTTGCTGGCAAGTGCCTTAACTGCTAAGCCATCTCTCCAGCCTGACAATTCTTTGTAGTGCTTTATGAGTCACAAAAGGGAATATTTGTAATCACCACTCAAGACCTCCAGTTATAAAAAGCATGAGCCAGGTTCTGAATGATCACTAGACATAACAGGGAATTTTCTTTGATGTATACATTCTATTGGATTTTCTTCTCACTTATGTCTTCTTCCTAAAACTTAAGAGTAAGCCCAACAAAAAAATCAAATTAATCAAGATTTCCAAGGTCAAAGCAGAGCATGGTCGTACATGTCTGTAATCGTGGCATCTGGGAGACGAGGCAGGAAGATCAGGAGTTTAGGGTCATCCTTGGGTCCACAGTGAGTTCAAGACCAGCATGGGTTTAAGAAACCCTATCTCAAAACAAAAAGAGATTTCCAAGTACAATGATACATTTCTACATATGAATTATGCATTTA
Organism: Orientallactaga sibirica; assembly: GCA_036365145.1. Lineage (NCBI taxonomy): Eukaryota > Metazoa > Chordata > Mammalia > Rodentia > Dipodidae > Orientallactaga > Orientallactaga sibirica. Next base: position 11,658,773 of record JAEOAD010000114.1, on the reverse strand, counting down.
TTTATATAAGTATGTATCCATCTATCTGGATTTAGAAATAGATCTAACTTCTACCTAATCCAAATATAGAAATAAGGCAGATTGGATAAAACACAAAACTTTTTTGCTTTCCACCAAAAAAAAAAAAAAACTGCAAGTGATTTAATAAGTAAGGCAAATTCTTGGGCTGGAGAGATGGCTTAATGGTTAAGACATTTGCCTGCAAAACCAAAGGACCCAGGTTTGATTCCCCAGGACCCACAAAGGCGAGATGCACAAGGTGGATCATGCATTTGGAGTTCATTTGAAGTAGCTGGAGGCCCTGGTGCACCCATACTCTATCTGCCTCTTCTTCTCTCTCTCTCCCAACTAAATAAATACATAAATAAAATATCTTAAAAATAAAAGTAATGTTAGGTCTCCCAGAATGTTGTGGGCAGCTATGGCAATCAGAAGTTATCAGAAACAATGGTACAAATATCCTCCAGATGGTATCTCAGTCAACTGGGATGCAAGGAGACTTAAACACTCTTCACATGTCTGTTTGCTTTACTATAACATAAAATAAATATCCATATTGACTCTTGTATTTGTGATAATAAGCCAGTTTCTGGAGCTGAATGGAAGGTACCCCATGCTGACTGATTGAGAATGGCATCATTGTTCACTGGTTTCTATTGCCAGCCACAGGTGCCCGGGGAAATGGATTTACATATTCTGCTTCTCAAGTCTAAGGCAGACTGGGTGAAGGAAGAGGAGTATCTGAGTTTGTAGTTTTAATATTACACACTTAAGGACTAGAAGTGAATTATTATTAGACTACACAAATTTTTATTTTCTAAGAGCAACTATAGGATCTCTGGCGCATTGAAACACTCATTACTTTAAATGAAAAGAACGGTTAGCTTCACGGAAAAAAAAAAAAGGTATTATATGGAGGCTGGAAAGATGGCTTAACGGTTAAGGCACTTGGCTGCGAAGCCCAAGGACCCAGGTTCAATTCTCCAGGTCCCACGTAAGCCAGATGCACATGGTGGCCCATGCATCTGGAGTTCCTTTGCAGTGGCTAGAGCCCTGGCATGCCCGTTCTCTCTCTCTCTCTCTGTCTCTAATAAGTAAATAAAAATGAAAATAAAATATTTTTTAAAAGAAGGTATTATATATTTAACATTACTCTCACACAACTAAGGGGTAGATAAGAAGCAAAGCCAGCATTTGCCAAACAATATCTCTAGTCCTTACTGACTGAATTTCCAGTGATGCAAAATCAAATTCAGAGATCAGCAAAGTGGGAAAGGTTGTAGAGCCACATGCTGCATGACTCTGGGACCATATGGTAGGTGTTTAACCATGTTTTAATGATCATGTTTTGAGCCCCAGGCCTTACAAATATATATACTACATGACAAAGGAAGACTAAGGTTGGAAAAATAATCAAGGCTTCTAACCAGCTGACTTTTAGATAAAAAGATTATCCTGGATTACCAAGCACCAAAAGAAATCATGAGGAGCTTTTAAATGTCAAAGAGGAAGGCAAAAGGTCAGAATCAAAGAAGGATTTGAAGAAGCTATGCCACCCATTTTGAAGAGAGAGGACTATGCACAAGAAATGTGCCTTCCAGAAGCTGGGAGAGGCAAAGGATGATTCTCACATGTGGGTTCCAGAAACCCATACTGACTTGCTAGCATCTGATTTTAGCTCAGACTTTTAACCTTAGACCCACCAGGTTATAAATATGTGTTGTTAGTAGCCCCTGCAATGATGTTAATTTGTTCTGAGAGACAAGTAATACAAAATCCCAGTATAGCTCAGAATATGTAATTCTCTATAATGAATAGTAAGGGGCAACACAAATATACCCACATAGACAAACGTTCCGCAAACACAAACCCTGAATGTTCAAGTAGACATACTGAGATGAAAGCATTATCAGGCCTTGGGAAAGGCAGAGCAAGGCTCATGAACAATGCGATTTACTGAAAAAGGAAGAGCTGAGTCACTTTGCCTGAAGCATGAAAATATCTTTAGTCATTGTGCACAATTAAGAATACCATAAATAGAAGTGGAGGCCCTTGCCTGCAATCAGTTTGAATGCTTTGATGGTCCATGGAGGCGATTTTTGTAAGTGAAGGAAATGGTCCTCATTTCATGGCATTCAAAAAATGAATGACGGGGGTCACTTGGGGAATATTCTCCACAGAGAAATGCAACACAGCACAGAGTTTCAGAGTGAAAGAATGGAATCCTCCTTTTGGAACCTTTTGTAATAAGTGCTTCTGCTTCTGCACATGAGAGAATTGTGTCCTCACTTAAGTACATGGGCACTTGGTACCACAGCAGTGACTTCATAGATTAATATGTACCGTTCAAACCATAAAATCGTCTATTATTCTGTGTCTCGGAACCATTTTGCTAAAGACCATGTTTTTAAAAATATTTATTCATTTATTTATGGGCGAGAGAGAAAGAAGCAGATAGAAAGAGAGAGAGAGAATGAATATTGGTGTGCCAGGGCCACCAGCCACTGCAAATGGACTCCAGACTCACGTGCCAACTTGTGCATGTGACTTTAAGTGGGTATTGGGGAATTGAACTCGGGTCCTTGGGCTTTGCCAGCAAGCACCTTAACCATGGAGCTATCTCTCCAGTCCGTAAAGACCAGATTTTCAGGTGAGTGTAATAATGACTTCAAAACATTGAAGGAAAAGGAAATCAATTAGCCTAATGTTAAAGCTAAACAGAGCTCAGCACTGGGCAGTTGAGAATGAGGATAAAGGTACTACCAAGAAAACATAATATGGGTTTAATCAACTTCTGTGTAACAACAATTATAATACCTTTTAATGACCTTGCCCTTCACCTCAAGCTCTTGCCCAAGACTCAGAAACTCATAATGAGTTCTTACAGTCTTCCATCCGTGCACGGCTACTCTGAGCAGGACCCTAACTTCCACCCACAAATCCCACCACATCTTAATTCTCACAACACCCCATTCATTCCCCTGCTTCTGAGGCCAGCTCACCTTGCTGGGAAGGAGCTCATTAACTAATACACAGGAAATACTACATGTAAATGAGCCCACAATCTCCCTTCCCATCTGGAAGAGAAGCCGGTTCTGATGATTCACTCATGTGTGTCCCCTGCCCTTCTCCACTCCCATCCATTGACCAAAGAAGTGTCTTCCTGTTGCCAGTTCCAAAGTTATGTTGAAATGAGTGTGAGGTGAACAGAAATGAAAGGAGTGAAGTTATCTTTAAACTAAACAGATAGGAAAATTCCAGGGAAATGAAAGGCATTTATGTGACGTGGGTATAAAATAATGTGAAGGAGAATAAAAGTGAAAGATTTGGCACAGCGGTTCGGTAAAGAATCAGATTTAGTACAAGGAAACATGATTCCATTTTATCGTTAATGGAGTTTGACCTTCTGTGAATGGCACTTTGTACACAGACTAGATCCTGGAGTTACGTACGAAGTTTCAATTGGCCAATACAACTTATTTGTCCAGCACTTTCCAATTCTGTCATGGAGATTTTCACATCCTGGGAGCTCCTTCAGTCTTCATTGACCTGGGTTGGTTGCTTATTCCAGTCAAGTTCCCATGGGCTACATTTCCTAGGAGCTGCTCTTGTTTTTCCTAAAACAGACTAGAGAGCAAGAGAAAGAAACCATGGTAAAATCTGCCCTTAATGACAACTAGACACACTAGTTGTAGCTGCTTGTGTCCTTGTTCAGAATAGGCTTCTTCAGCCAGGAATGTAGTAGACACACTGATAGCAATTAGGAGTAAGGTAACCCCAATTTTTCAAGTAGCTATTCCAGGTGTCGGGCCCCCAAATATAACTAATGATAAGTCCAGAGAACAGAGTCTGGGGACTGAACTCCAAAAACCCCTGACTCCCCATCACTCCCCATCACTTGGACCTGATTGCTTGTCCCACTGATCTTAAAATTAGCTGGGTCCTGGGCTGGACAGATGGCTTAGTGGCTAAGGTGCTTGCCTGCAAAGCCAAAGGACCCCAGTTTGATTCTCCAGGACCCACATAAGCCAGATGCACAAGGGGCAACATGTATTTGGAGTTCATTTCAAGTGGCTAGATGCCCTGGCATGTCCATTCTCTGTCTGTCTCTCTCTCACTCAAATAAATAAATAAAATATATATTTTTTTAAAAAGTAGCTGGAGGGGCTGGAGAGATGACTTAGCGGTTAAGTGCTTGCCTATGAAGCCTAAGGACCCCGGTTCGAGGCTTGATTCCCCAGGACCCACGTAAGCCAGATGCACAAGGAGGCACATGCATCTGGAGTCCGTTTGCAGTGGCTGGAGGCCCTGGCGTGCCCATTCTCTCTCTCTCTCTCTCTCTCTCTCTCTCTCTCTCTCTCTGCCTGTTTCTATATCTCTCTCTCAAATAAATAAATAAAAATAAAATATTAAAAATAAAAATAAATAAAAATAAATAAAAGTAGCTGGAGCCGGGCCATGGTGGCGCACGCCTTTAATCCCAGCACTCGGGAGGCAGAGGTAGGAGGATCGCTGAGAGTTCGAGGCCACCCTGAGAATACATAGTTAATTCTAGGTCAGCCTGGACCAGAGTGAGACCCTACCTCAAAAAACCAAAACAACAAAAAAAAAGTAGCTGGGTCTTCCTTTACCATTTCAACCTTTCAACCAGCTTAAAAGTTCCCTTCTGGGGCTGGGAAGGTGGTTCAGTGGTTAAAGGCGCTTACTTGAAAAGCCTGTTGGCCCAGGTTCAATTTAATTCCCCAGCACCCATGTAAAACCAGATTTTAAAAAGTGAAGCACTGAGCATTTGGCATTCATTTGCAGTGGCATGAATATATGCACACGTATAAATAAATAATGTTTTTAAAAATTATCTCTTTAAAAGTTATCTTCTCAGAGAAATCTTTGCTCACCAGTCATTCTCTGTCATGTCACCCTACACCAGCACCCAGTGAAAAGGACAATGAAGAGTGGATTTTCAGGTAGAACTGGATTATCTGAAGGCAGGTTAAGCTCATTCTTAGGCAAAAAAGAAAAACAGGCATTAGTCAATTTTGGAGAAATTGACTATTATTTTCATATTTATTTATTTATTTTCAAGTGTGTGTGCACCCTTTCCAAGTCCTCTTGACAAGGCAAACAAACTTCAGATACATGTACCACTCTTTTGTGTTTGGCTTTATGTGGATGCTGGAGAAATAGACCCCGGAAGGCAGGGTTTGCAAGCAAGTGCCTTTAACCTCTGACCCTTTTTCCCAGTCCAAATTATTATTTTTAAATTACAGAAAAAAATCATCTGGAAAGTGAAGGGTTAATAGCCTTTCCTGAAAACTAAAGGGAACTAAAGAGTTCATAGCTATCCCTAAAGCTTGCAGGCAATAAAGAAGTTTGACACCTTCCCTGATTGATGTACTCCTGTAGCAGACAGCTTCAGGTTCACTGAGATGAACTTCCAGACCAGGCACAGTTATGGAGGAAGGGATATTATTTATTGAAGCTTACAGATCCAGGGGAAGTTCCATAAAGGCAAGAGAAGCAGCCTGCTCTCCACAGGGCCAGGCAGAGAGAGCAAAAGCAAACCAGCCACCACAGCACACAGAGCAAAACTACAGCCAAAAGGTCACACAGCACACTTCAGGAACTCCTGCTAGGCACATTTGCATATCTTTACAATGGAATCTCAAACTCACCATTAACATCTTAAGACCAGCCCCCAGTGACATTGCCTCTAGGAAGGTGATTGTAGATGCAAACTATAAAGTAATAAAACATTGAATATATTGGGGGCCATCTATTCAAACTACCACAACTCCCCTTAGCCTAACCAGCCTTGAAGGACCTGAGACCATCTGAGTCTCCTCCCTTAGACATGCCTGGCTGAAGAAGCCTATTCTGAACAAGGACACAAACAGCTACAATTTTCTTATCAGCTGCACCTGGTCCAGTCTGTTTTTCTTAGGATTATCCTTATAAACTTACACCCTAGCCTGGCTCAGTGCTTCAGCCTTCATCCCATGAGAAAACTGAGGCCCCTCACTGTTTTCTCTCAATAAACAGTCTGTCTGTAGAGGTCAAATCTGGTGTTCTCTTTTGCTTTTCTCTTACACTTTCCTTACATTCTGATGACACGACTCGGATACCCCTCCGGGGCTGTGGGGCAGCACGCCCCCCCCTTTCCTCTCTCCTTCTCTCTACCTCCTTGCCAATGTTTCACTCTCTCAGGAATAGAAAAACTCACTGTACTCACTACTCTGAACTAAACAGCCACCTGTGACCTGAAAACTTCAATCTTTCCAGCTTGATACCTGAGGCGTCTTCCTTTTCTTCTTCTTTCACCCACTCCCAATGGTATTTTGAACTAGAGGCCAGCGTGGAGGCCTTTTGCTATGTGATTCACTGCATCCACACCCGCATCAGATTAGATTACAACTTCAGGACAAGGTATTCGTTCTCGGCCTGTGGTGGAGGTGCCCTGTCCCAGACCTTAGAAACTCTACGACTATCTCACTTTTCAGTCTGTGGATGACTGGAGATTCTGGGAGCCTCCCACGTGTCATTCCCCCGGACACTCCAAGCCTTATGAGTGTGAGGACGCTCCCTCCTAAACCTTGGATTTCGTTTGCCTTCCCTAAGCCTGGGAGATGTCCCTGGTGGCAGGATTGGTCACTCTAGTCCTTGTCCTCCAAAATGGACTCTAAACTACCTGTTTCAAAAGACACTCCGTTGGCATGTCTCAGGGCTAATTTAAAGGAGCTCGGACTTCCTGAGCTCCTGCCTGTCAAATTACTCCGACTCTCCATTCAAATCTGACCACAATATTCCTTAGATAATGGTCACCGCTGACTTAAGTTTGGTACTTTTGATTGTAATATTCTTATTGATCTTGATAACATCCCCAGAAGACATGGAAAGTGGTCCAAGGTTCCTTACCTTCAGGGCTTCTTTGCCTTCCATTCCTGCCCTTCCCTTTGTACTTCTTGTTCTACCTACCAGTTTCTCTTCTGCCACCAAAAACCCTCTAAAATCCTGTCTATTTATAATTAACCATAGGGGGTGGGGGAACATATAAGCAGAAGTTGGAAAAAACTTAACAAGCAGAAGTTAGAAAAAACTTAAATGGTCATATTAAAAGTCTTATAGTAAGAAAAATTTTGTTGGTAGTTATGAGATGAACTGACTAAGGAAGATAAACTGAAGAGGAAACTAAATGTTAATAAATGTTTGAACAAAAAGATTGTTACAGAGTGGTTACATAGATTATAAGGTAAACGTATGTAGTTGAAGGGATGAGTAAAGTATGTAGATGAAGGTATGAGTAAGCTTAAACAGAAGGTTAAAGACAAAGTTCATTAATTCATAAAGTACTTGATCAGATTACAGACTCCTTGAGATATATAAAATAGCTATCAACCTAGGGCTTATATCAGATTAACAACGGATGGCCTTGGTTGGTAACAGGATGCTATGGCATTCAGGAGGTAAACTTAAAACGTTAGCTCATTCATATTAATCTGGTCATGATAATGGTTGTAAAAGACTGGTTTTAAAGTTCTCAACCACGTTTGCTATATTCCTCTATTTGTCAACCTTTTACTATTTAATAAGATTATTATATCTAAAAACCAAACAAATAAACAACTAACCTTAAGATGGTTCTGGTCTTGCTCATGCTGTTTTACTGGGTGATTATCACTGAGATTATTGTCTAAGACTTATAAAAGGTGATTTACTCATTGTGACTTTGTTCTTAGGGGCACTGAAGAAAGTCCTCCTGTCCTAGAAAAACCTACAATATACAAACAATGTTAATATAGTTTGTCTAGGCTTCATATATTCTATCATTCATAAATATTGCTTGTGTTAAAAATGATTCATTGATTAAAGGTAAAATGAAGAAATCCCTTTATGTCTATCATGATGTCTCTAATGTATGTTAAAATCAGACTTATTTAGCTCAACAATGACCAGGTTTGGCTTTATTCTTAAGGTATGTATACTAGGTCTCAATCAAGGTTTTACTTAAATAATTGTCTCATTTCTTGTTTCTTAAGTTCATTGCTTATAGATATATTGACACTTAAGACATGTTCCATGATCTAGACAAATATTAAATGCTGTTGTTCTGCTTCCAGTTTGTAGGGTAATTGGTACCCACACAGGTATCTAAACTAATCAAAGATGTTACCAAATACAAATGCCAAATCTTTATGCTGTCTTACTTGACATGTTCTGCCTATAGTTATGACTATTACACTTAAAAAAAAAAGATGTGTGACCTTATAAAAAGGTATTTCTCTTACTTACTCTGTAGCCTAGGTAGTCTTGAACTTGCAATCTTCCTGCCTCAGGCTCCCAGGTAGCTGGGATTATATATTTGTACCACTAAGCCCAGTGGATTAATGTTAATTTTATGTACAATTACCTATTAAGAATGGGCTCCATTGAAGTGGGGGAATTTGAGTCTCTGAAAGTTTTAATTTGACACTCTGTATAGTATCTGTTTCTTAATATTTCTCTTTTCTAAAACATTTTAAGAACAAATTCTGTAGCTATTATTTACTCAGTTGTAGCTTAGGGGAAAAATGGCCAAAAAAAAAAAAAAAGAGGAGGAAACATTATCCTTATTAAAAAGATCCTTTCCAAATTTCAAAATGTTCATAGGTATATTGGCTGAATTAATTGAACCTTGAACAAAGATCAAAACTATATATCATCTCAGGGGCTGGAGAGATGGCTTAGGGGTTAAGGCGCCTCTAAGAATGCTGGTTCCAATCTCCAGCGGTTCCAATCTCCAGGTCCCACATTTAGCCAGATGCAAAGTGAAACAAGGCCACAATGCAGCACTTGACCACAAGGGGGCACATGCATCTGGATTTCGTTCTCAGCAGCTGAGACACTGCTGGCGTGCCCATCTCTGTCTTCCTCTCTCTCTCTCTCTCTCTCTCTCTCTCTCTCTCTGTCTTTCTCCAAAAATTAACACATATATATATATATAGATATAGATAGATATAGATATAGATATAGATATAGATATAGATATAGATATAGATATAGATATAGATATAGATATAGATATATAGATATAGATATAGATATAGATATATATAGATATGTATAGCATATATACAGTCTTACAAGAGACACTGTGGGTCAAAAGAATGCCCATTGAAGTCAGAGAGTCAAATATATCATATATACAGTCTTACAGCACTGTTGTTTCATAAATCCTGTTGTTTATATCCTATTGCTTACTGTTAGAAAGAGCTACCTGGGGCAAACGGAACTTGCTGTAAGGCCAGAAAATGGGAGTGGAAGCAGGATGTTCTTAGGCAAACAATCCTTGGTCACGTCAATCAAGCAGGGCAGCCGACTCCCCAGGAAGGTGTACCCCATTTATATATATATATCATCTCAGCAGGGTATGGTATATATATATAATCCCAGCACCTCAGAAGCAGTGGTAGGAGGATAGCCTTTAATCCCAGGCCACCTGGGAACTACAGAGTGAAGACCAGGTCAGCCTGGGCTAGAGGAAACCCTGAGAACTACAAACAAGACCAGGTCAGCCTGGGCTATATATATATATATCAAAAACAAACAGATTATATATATATATGTGTGTGTGTGTGTATGATATATGTATATATATATATAATATATGTATATGTATATATATCTGTTTGTTTGTAAAGAGCTTTGAAAGTTCAAGAATCTATTCTACAGAGGTTTAGTTTGGATAAGACCTTCACACAACAAAACCCACTTCCCTTCCCTATTCTTTACCTACCAACTTGGGGACTGAGGTGGATAGTCTGCAAGACCAGAACCACCTGAACATCAGATGATGCGATGAGTGGCCCCAGGACACTGGTGTTAGGGATCTGAAAGGCAGCTCAGAGCGTTACACTGAAGCTCTTCTTCCTCCCCTTTCATTCTATGAAAGTCAGACATTTTCAGCATAATGTATACTTCTCAGTGCTACTTGTGCGTCTGTAGATCTCTGAGTCTGTGCCATGTTGATCTGACCTCTGATTTCCTCTCTTGCCCAGGATAAAGTTAGCTTCAGGACTCCGTATCTGTGGCTATCTTGGCTCCAGCTGCTCTTATCTCTTGCCTTAACTCCTGCGGCGGTTCCAATGATTTTTTTTTTTGTCTGGCTCCTACCCTTAGGCTTTCCTTTGGATCTTAAATATCCCACCCCTCCCCTGCTAACCCCAAGAGTCAAGTCTTGTCTGAAGGTCTAGACATCCTACGGAGCTATTCATTGCCTTTTGCCAGATGGTGGAAGATTTTTAGGTGGTAAGGTGCTTAGTGGAAGGAAGTGAGGTCAATCAGGTGAGCCTGGTTAGGCAGATAAAGAGACTCCTGCCCCTTCCTGCCCTTCCTGTCTCTTTTGACTTCCTGGCTACTTTACGATGAGAAACTTCCTGCACTCTGGCACCATGTACTTACCATGCCAAGACAGGACCCAAGCAACAGGGCCAAAAGAGACCATGGGTGGAAACACCTGAAACTGTAAGCCAAACGGAACCTTTCCTCCTTTTAAAGTGACTCTTAGTGATTTTGTCACAGTGAAGAAAAGCTGATTAAGTTATTTTCCTTTAATGTGATTCTTTTTCCAGTTGGACCTTTAAAAACAGGTCAGGTTCCCTCTCTCATTACTGAAAATCCTTTAGTGCTGTTCATATTTAGCATAATCCAGGTTCCTTATCCTAATTGTCAAGGCCCTTTGTGACACATGATCTGGCTCTTTCCTTCTTCCGTTTCCTACCCACCACACCCTTTCAGACAATAGCCCTAGCCAGATTGATGTCACTTCTCCCCTGCATGTTAAGCTCCTTCTCACCCCATGTTTGTAGAAACTTTTCCGTGCCTGGATTGCTCTCTAGGAAGTTTGCAGTTAAGTTTATATGTTAAAATGTCCCCCTAATTTATTTAATTGGTTACGGTAAGACGTGCAAACATGGGATTGACTGTCATGAAGAAAGAACTTTTACACTTGCAGGTCCCTAAGAAACAGGCCACTTACCACCAAGGGCCACAAGGGGAAACATGAGGGTCTGTCGGGAGGCAGAAAAAGCAGAAGACAAACATGGCGAGAGGCTTGATTAAGGTTTCTGTGCAAGGGATGGGACAAGAATGGTTCCAGCTGGTTGAAAATTAGCTCATTTGAATACTTCTCTTGGTTCTGGGGTGTAGGGGTAGTCCCAAGTTGTCTATTATGATTAAGGGCAGGGAATACTACTGTCCTGAAGTGCCAATGTCCTGCAGAAGTTGAAGAGGTGAGGGGTGTGGACTGTTTGGGTTAGTTTGCATATGCAAAGCATGCATTCTTTACATCCTAGAACTGGGTGAGCCTAGGGAGGTAAGTTTCTCCCCAGTTAGTCAGAGTCCCAGATGCTACTGCATTAAAACTGCAGAGCATTTGAGGGAAGAGTGGTGCACAATTTAATCTCAGCTCTCAGGAGGTGGAGATAGGAGGATCATTGTGAGTTCCAGGTCAGCCTGGGTTAGATTAAGACCCTGCCTTGACAAACTGAATATATATATACACATATACATATACACACACATACATATATACATGCATATAAAGTTATAAAACATGAGAAAAACAAAATATGGATGGTTTACTCCTGCAAACTCCATTTGAGTCACTGAAGCATCACTGTGAACTTTGAGATGAGGGCCCAGGGGAGACAAGAGTACTTCTTCATGTTCTCAGGCTTTGTACTGAGTCTGCACTTGACATTTTTCTCTAACCTTATAAGCAGCCCATCAAACTTTCTTACTTCCTGCAAGTGTGTTGTCTTAACTAATTATTTCTCAAAAAAAAAAAAAAAAAAACCCAGCAAAGATGTGGCCCTATAGGGAACACTTCACTCGTGTGTTAAAGCTGGCAATGGTCCTTTAGGTTTTTTTTCTAGAGAAGCAATATAGAAAAGTATGCCACTGCTCTCTTTGAATAGTTGCCCCTCTCTAGAATCTGAGCTAGGCCAATGTTGCAGTCAGGTTCACAATGCTGGAAGAAAACACCCAACCAAGAGCAGCTTGTGGCGGGGGGAGGTTTATTTTGGCTTACAGACTCGAGGGGAAGCTCCACGATGGCAAGGGAAAATGATGGCATGAGCAGAGGGTGGACATCACCTCCTGGCCAACATCAGATGGACAACAGCAGCAGGAGAGTGTGCCCAACACCGGCAAGGGGAAGCTGGCTATAACACTGATAAGCCTGACCCCAAATATACACTGCCTCCAGGAAACATTAATTCCCAAATCTCCATCAGCTGGGAACCTAACATTCAGAATACCTAAGTTTATGGGGGACACCTGAATCAAATCACCACAGCCAGCAAACTAGTTCAACACCCTAATCCAGGTGAGGATGAAATGGAGAGACTACAGAAGAAAGAGAAGGAGAAATTAAGGCATCTGGAGAATGTAAGGATATTTAGGGGCAGATGTCCCCAAAATGAGGACAGTTTTCCCTCCCACAGAAGAGAAGAAAGAAGGCTGCCGGGCGTGGTGGTGCACACCTTTAATCCCAGCCACTTTGAGAATACATAGTGAATTCCAGGTCAGTCTGGGCTAGAGTGAGACCCTACCTCAAAAAAAAAAAAAAAAAAAAAAAAAAAAAAAAAACTGTTACAATCTGTTGCCTCCATTAATTTGTTGTTGCTGCTGACACATTTACCTGTTGGTTAAATTTTTGCAGTACCAAAAAGGGAAAACATTAGTTCATCAATATATATCGAGATTTTAGTGCAGTATTTGGAAATATGGAAATCATAGACTGAGATATAGATTAATGAACTGGAAAATTAACCATGTACATACACAGGGGTTAATTCTATAAGGTATTTGTTTATATAGTCAATACAACCAATACAACCATGTGGTGGTTAACTGTAAATGGATAGGTAAATTCACAGGCCTCTAATTCAATAGCTTAATCCAATAAAAAGACTGAGGAATTTTTTTCTTTTTCTCAAAGATAAAAAAAAAAAGCTCAATCTCCAAAAATTGTCCAACAGATTCTTGCATCAGATCAGTAATCTTTACTCAGCGTAAATTTTGAAAGCCAGTACTCTAAATTATTTACTTATTTATTTTCAAACAGAGAGAGATAAAGAGAAGAGAGAGAGACAGAGAGAATGGACATGCCAGGGCCTCCAGCCACTGCAAATGAACTCCAGACACATGTGTCCCTTGTGCATCTGGCTTATGTGGGTCCTGGGAAATTGAACCTAGGTCCTTTGGCTTCGCAGCCAAATGCCTTAACCTCTAAGCCATCTCTCTAGCCCATAAGCCAGTATTTTAAACAATGAATAGAGATTCAGGGATATTTTCTTTTTTAAAAAATATTTGCCAGGCATGGCAGTGCATGCCTTTAATCCCAGCACTGGGGAGGCAGAGGTAGGAGGATAGCTGAGTTTGAGGCCACCATGAGACTACATAGTGAATTCCAGGTCAGCCTGAGCTAGAGTGAAACCCTACCTTGGAAAACATGTGTGTGTGTGTGTGTGTGTGTGTGTGTGTGTTTGTATACTTTTTAAAAGTATATATATGTATATACTTTTTATTTGTTTATTTGAGAAAAAGAGGGGGAGAGAGAGAGATGGGCATATCAGGGCCTCCAGCTGCTGCAAACGAACTCCAAACACATACGCCACCTTGTGCATCTGGCTTATGTGTTGAACCTGGGTCCTTTGGCTTTACAGGCAAGCGCCCTAACCACTAAGCCATCTTTCCAGCCCTCAGGGATATTTCCTAATGATAACTTGGATTGTCAAGGCTCCGTGCTGCTATTAGAATATGTAAGCTATGTGTGTGGGGGGGGAGGGGTTGCAAGAAGAACGGAAAATCTGCTGACCTTAGCATTGAATGCATTCGATATGCTCCATACTCATGTACTAGCTAACACTGTGATTCCAGGTTTGCCTGGCTTAGAAGCTCATCATGTCACCCAACACCCTGATCTCTGTGTCTTCCTGCCCAGCATCCCTCAGAGGTTGGCTTGTCCTCGGATGGGTTCTTCACTGACTCAAGATGAAGGTTTACTTCAATATCTTGAACCCATCAGGGAAATGCAGATCAAAACCACACAAACATTCTGCCTTCGCATGGCTGTCATTGAGGAAACAAAAACCAATGAGGGTGGGAGCAGCCACGTTGGTCGGAATGTAAATTAGTATAGTCACTATGGAAATCGGTATGGAGATTCCTTGGAATTCTAACAATAGAACTCCTGTATGATCCAGCTACAGCACTCTGGGTGTCACCCCACAGAGGTCAAAGGTCTTCTACCAGTACCTGCACATCCATGTTTATCTGAGCACTATGCACAGTAGCTAGCTGTGGACTCTGTCTAAATATCCATAAAGTGAAGAGTGAGAACAAAAATGTCATATATACACAACTCTGCATTATTCCATCATAAAGAAGAATGAAATCCTATCATTTGCAGGAAAATGGAGACTATGATTTTAAACAAAATAAACCAGTCTCATTGAGGTTTTGTCTCAATTGAGGAATCTAGGGGGTGAAAAAAGACAAAATAGAATTAGAGAAAAGAGAAAGGTTGAAAGAATAAGAGAGAATAGGGAGCGAATATGGTCTAAGTATGTAATAGGCATATATGAAATGTCACTGGAATCCATGATTTTGGATAATTAAATATGCTAACAAAAAAAAGAAAAAAAAATCCAGTTGTGGTGATGCATGCCTTTAATCCATGCACTTAGATTAGAAAACTGAGGTAAGAGGATTGCTGTGAGTGCGAGGCCAGCCTGGTCAGAATGAGTTGCAGGTCAGCTTGGGCTAGAGTGAGACCCTGCCTCGAAAAAAATAAAAAGCAAACAAACAAAAAGTGGGCTAGAGATGGCTCTGCAGTTAAGGCACATGCCTGCAGAGTCTAACAACCTAGGTTTAATTCCCCAGTACCCATGTAAATGTACAAAATGGCGCGTGCGTCTAGAGTTCATTTGCAGTGGCAGGAATGTGCCCATTCTCCCCCCCACACTCTCTGTCTCTCTGTCTCTGTGTCTCTGTCTTTCTGTCTCTCTTATAAATAAATAAATAAATTAATTAATTAATAAAAATATTTTTTAAAGTTCTAAAAAATAAGCCTATTGTGATATCATATGACCATAATCCCACTTGGGAGTCTGTGCCAGGAGGACTTTAACTCCAAGGCCAGCCTCAGTTACATAGTTAGTTCTAGACCAGCCTGAGCTATGGGTCTAGATCTGGTTTCAAAAGAAAAAATAAGCCGGGCATGGTGGCGCACGCCTTTAATCCCAGCACTTGGGAGGCAGAGGTAGGAGGATTGCCATGAGTTCCAGGCCACCCTGAGACTAGATAGTAAATTCTAGGTCAGCCTGGGCTAGAGTGAAACCCTACCTTAAAACATCACAAAAAAAAAAAAAAGAAAGAAAGAAAGAAAGAAAGAAAGAAAGAAAGAAAGAAAGAAAGAAAGGAAGAAAGAAAGAAAAAGAAAAAGAAATAATAAGAGGTGGGAGTGAGCTAGCTCAGTGGTGGATCACTTACCCAGTATATACAAGGCCCTGGGTACCATCCCCAGGATCTGAATTAATTAAGTAAGTAATTAATTAACCACATCTAGGCATTATATCTTCAGTGTTATCTCATGCCTAGGAGAAGGAAAGAGAGAACACTCAACTCTCTAGTCATGTTATTTATTTATTTATTTAGTGACAGGGTCCCACTATTTATCCCAGGCTAGGCTCTCAGACTCACAGTCCTTCAGTCCAAGCTTCCCAGCCTTATTCATCTCTTTAAGAAATGAGGAATCTTTCCCAAAAAGCATCCTCTCCTACATGGCTGACCATTCCATCACCTGCCTGTTCCTAACCTCATCACAGACAAGAGATGGTTCAAGTCAGTCTTGATTTATAGCTTGGCCTGAAGAGAAGTCCAGCCTCCCTTAAAGTTCACGGCCTGCAGATTTGGTTCCTATTGATAAAAGGGAAGGGGGAGTGGATGTAAGTCAGACCACCCCGGCTTGTACAGGTACATAAGAAAGGGTTTATATTGCCCTGAAAAATAAGAAAATCCATACATTCTTGGATATATTGACATGAATGCTGTGGTATCTCTATGTGGGCTTGGGTTCTTTCTGGATAGAAAAAGAGAGAGAGAGAGAGAGAGAGAGAGAGAGAGAGAAGTCTTATTTTCTTTCCTTTGGTCGATTGTCTGGTGATGCCCGAGTCTTCCCCTCTGCCATGTCTTTAGCTCCTGACTGTTCACTGCTGTCTGCACGCCCATCCCCACCCCTGCCTTCAACTCCTCACAAACTATGGGAAACTCAGACTTCAGCACTTGGCTCTGGCGAGGTGTTCCATCTTCTCTGCTGTTGTTCAGGTCTCCATGTTCAGCCCACAGTCTTCCCTCCCTCCTCAGCATCCACTTTCACAGTCCCAAAGACATGGTCAGGACTCTCATTGAATCTTCACGAGACTCTTAGGGGATGGGATTAATTTTACTTTAACTGCCTATGTGTCAAAACTGAGGCACAGAGATAGGAGTGATTTGCTTAGGCCATAAAGTGGCATGAAGAGGAGCCAGGATCAACCCTAGATCAGTAAACACAGTCCTGATTCCTCAATACACCATAACTTGGTCATGTCCATCTCCCCAGAGCCCTGCTGGCCAGTGCCTGGCACACAGTGAACACCACCCAAATATTTAAGTGAAGAATGATCTATATAATGCCATGACTGGTTTCCTGGTATGTTTTAGGAATAAAGCATTAAGTTGTTTGTTTGTTCCATATTTAGTATACATACCAGTAAATGATACCTGGAAAATAACTTATTGTTATTAAAAAATAGTTAAGTATTTTTCAAAATACTTATGAAACAATTAAATAATATTATTTTAATAATAGTAATTAAATGTAAAATATTAAATATAAAATAAAATTAATTAATTAAAATAATAAAATCTGAGATGATCTAGGAAGAAGAAAACATATTCGCTTGGGCTGGGGAAATGGCTCTGTGGGTAAAGGTGCTTACTTCACAAGCCTGCCAACCTGAATTTGATCCTCAACACCCACATAAAGCTAGATGCCAAGTGCCATACATATCTATAATCCCAACATGCTTACAGCAATGGGAGGCAAAGCTGGGAGAATCCTGAAACTCAAGGCCAGCCAGACTGGCCTTCCCAAGTGACAAAACAACAAGAAGAAAGACCCTGTCTCAAATAAGGTGGGAGAACAGAACCTGCACCCCAAGGTTATCCTCTGACCTGCACACGTGCAGGGTGGCACACACTCCCCCCCCACATATATATATGCATACACACAAACAAAAATAATTAAAGGAAAAAAGTCACTCTTTTGCAGCATAGAAAGGTTGTAAGTCATATAAGGAACAGAATGAGAAAATAAACACAAATATTTCTACACAATTTTCTATTGCCTTTGCAGATCTAATGAAATTCCTTCCACATGGCTTCCCCTTTAACTTTTTATTTATTTATTTATTTTGGTTTTTCAAGGTAGGGTCTCATTCTAGCCCAGGCTGACCTGGAATTCACTATGTAGTCTCAGGGTGACCTCGAACTCATGGTGATCCTCCTACCTCTGCCTCCCCAGTGCTGGGATTAAAGGCATGTACCACCACACCCAGCTCCCCTTTAACGTTTATAAAAGCTAGTAGGTATTAATTATGTGTTGATACATGCTGGTCAGGGTACAGTGCAATATTCCAACATATGCATGCACGCGATGTGCAAGATGAAATCAGGGTAATTAGCAGTTACCTCCTTTATCATGTCTTCCTATTTGGAGTCTTTGAGCGCCTGCTTTGAGACTTTACAAAACATATCACAGTCATCAAATGGTATTGCAAAATTCCATGACTTACTCCTTCTAGCTCTGTTTGGTGCCTGTTATGCAATCTCTCTTTATTCTCCTACACTCCCTCTTTCGGTTATCTCAAATATTTTTAATTTTTTTATGTGTGTGTGTATTGCAAGCTTATGTGCACACGTAGGGCTATGAGTAAACACAGGTGCATGCATGCGTGGAGATTAGAGGACAGCTCTTGGGTCGGTCCTCCCCTGCCCACTCATTTGATACAGGTTTCTCACTCTGGTTTCTTGCTCTGCTTGCTGTTCTTTGCTGGACTCCCCCATGACACAAGCTTCCAGGAAATTCTCCTGTCTCCTTCTCCCATCTTGCCAACAACACCAGCTTCAGCCTGCAGAGGCTACAGGAGCCTACCATGGGGTTTGCTGTTGTTCTTTGTTTATTTTGTTTTGTTTTCCTTTGTTTTGTTTTTGCAAGGAGAGAGACAGACAGACAGACAGACAGACAGACAGACAGACAGACAGAGACACTGATAATGGGTGCTCCAGGGCCTCCTGCCACTGCAAACAAACCCCAGACACATGCACTACTTCATGTACTATGTGGGCACTGGGGAGTTGAATTCGGGCCATCAGCCTTTGCAAGCAAGTACCTTTAACCACCGAGCAATCCTGTAGCCCCCCCACCACAGCTTCTTTCCATGGACTCTACAGAAAGAATTCAGGTACTCCACCTTGAGCAGTGAGCACTTTATCCGCTGAGCTGTCTCTCCAAGCCTTCAAACTCATTTTTATTTTTGAATCAGAACAAAATCAATGGCATACGTGGGAAATAATACCCTCCAAAGATGCCTCCATCCTAATACTTAGAACTGGTAAATATATTACCTTACAAGGCCAAAGGAATTCTGTAGATGTGATTAAGTTAAGGATCTTGGGATGGGAAGATTATCTTGGATTATTGGATACTTGGATTACGCCTCACGTAATCCCAAAGTGCTGAGTCCTCTTAATGGACTTAAGGGATGCAGGGGCAGCCTTCAGAGGCAGAAATGTAAAGGTGCTTTGCTGTCGGCCTTGAGGGTAGAAGAATGTGGCATGAGCAGAGGAATGCAGGGAGCCTCTAACCTGGAAGGCCAGGGACACGTTCCCCTTAGGGCGTCTAGCGGAACAGTGGTGTCTTCTAACCTCCAAAGCTTTAGGAACATAGACCCGTTACTTGGGATCACTGAGCTAAGGCACTTCGTCACAGCAGGTGGAGATACTTTTAGATCTGGTCACTGTGATGGTCTAGTCAGTGTGGGCACTGGCGACGTTTGCTGAGTTTCCAGAGGGCGGGAAGATTTCCTCCATGCTCGGCAGACCTTTCCTCTTTCAAGCATTTCAGTGAATATCTGTCCGTCCATGTTGTTGACAAGCCTTCTGAATTGTCATACACAGCCTGTTGCTTTTTCCCCTTGATGCTGCCTTTAAGAAGTTTGCTTCTAAAATAAATAAATAGAATTCAAATAAAATCAAAAGAAGCTTGCTTCCTGAGATTGAGGCAATGAGCTTAAGGCCCGTGCACAGAATTAACCCCTCCCCCATCCTTGGGACAGCCTTATCGCAAAACCTGTCTTCATGGTACTTGCAACAGATGTGATGAAAGGTTTGTGTATTTTTTTAAACCAACTTTCTAAAACACCTACCTATTGTTTTTTTTTTTTTTTGAAAACCACATTTCTAAAATGCCTACCCATAGGGAGAGAGAGAAGAAAGACCTCTAATCAATTATAAAACATCTAATATTCAAATATTTTGCATTCCATTTGAAGCTTCATCTCAACCATGGCTGAGGTGGAGCATTCATTTTTAGTCTTGCATCCTCCTTTAACTGGCATTTTACGAACATCCCAGGTGTGTTAGTCCTTCATGCAGCAGATACTGGCCATGTCACAGTCCTTTAATCATGATTTTAATTCGGTAAATTGGCATGATTAATCCCCTAA
The DNA here is from genome assembly GCA_036365145.1 of Orientallactaga sibirica. Lineage (NCBI taxonomy): Eukaryota > Metazoa > Chordata > Mammalia > Rodentia > Dipodidae > Orientallactaga > Orientallactaga sibirica. Next base: position 11,638,965 of record JAEOAD010000114.1, on the reverse strand, counting down.
ACCACTTCTTCTTAAAGTGTTGCCTTTGGACCTGCAACAGCAGCAACTACTTAGAAATTGCTAAAAGCAAAAATGATCAGGCTGCACCCTAATCCTACAGTTAGAAGCCCTGGGGCAAGGCTTTATAATCCACCTCAGATCATGCATGGATGGGTTTAAGCTTGCTAAGTGTAAAGATTGATTACTCAAGTCACCGTAGAGTTAGTAATCATTTACTATATCCATTTAGATACTAGCGCTGCATGTGCCATGCATATTATGTTGTTATTAAGATAAAAAATGACTTGCAAAAACAAAACTGCTTAGAGCTCTCTTGGACAATCTGCGCACTGTTAAAGACCCTAAAGACCCTTTAAAAACAGTTACTTCACCTAACAGGCGCTCAGAATTCTTGGGTAAAATTTTTCTTCTGCCAAGTTCTCTTTCTTCCTTCCCCCTTTCTTTCTTTCTTTCTTTCTTTCTTTCTTTCTTTCTTTCTTTCTTTCTTTCTTTCTTTCTTTTTTTCTTTCTTATTTATTTATTTAATTTATTGTTTGTTTGCTTGTTTGTTTGTTTTTCGATGTAGGGTCTCTCTCTAGCCCAGACTGACCTGGAATTCACTATGTAGTCTCAGGGTCCCAGTGTGACCTTGAACTCAAGGTCATCCTCCTACCTCTGCCTCCCGAGTGCTGGGATTAAAGGCGTGTGCCCCCATGCCTGACCTTCTGACAAGTTCTAAGTGCATGCTTCACTTTAAGCAAAGATAAGAAAAAAGTAGTGGTAAAACAATTGTCTTTAAGATAGAAATAAAAACAGGGCTGGGAATGTAGCTTCAATAATAGAGTGCTTGCTTACAGCAAGGCCCTGAGTTTGATCCCTGGCACCACAAAAACACAAAAATTATTAGGGCTGGAGATGTAACCCAGTTGGTATAGTGCTTGTCCAGTCCATGTAAGACCCTGGGTTTGAGCCTCAGCACTGCATAAGTGAGACAAAATGGTGCCTGCCCATACTCTCAGTGCTTACAGGGTGGAGGCAGTTATCCTCTGCTACCAGGGAGTTCAAGGCCAGCCTGAGCTATAGACCCTGTCCTGTCTCAAAATATAAATAAATAAATAAAATTAAAAAAAAAAACAGAATGAGAGTGATCCTTTTTTAAAAAAATAGTTTTTTTTATTTTTATTTATTTGAAAGATAGAAATAGTCAGAGAGACAGAGAGAGAAAATGGGTGGCCCAGGGCCTCCAGCCACTGCAAACGAACTCCAGATGTGTGCGCCCCCTTGTGCATCTGGCTTACATGGATCCTGGGGGATCAAACCTGGGTCCTTTGGCTTTGCAGGCAAGTGCCTTAACCACTAAGCCATCTCTCCAGCCCAAGAGAGATCCTTTTGAATAAGTCAAACCATCAATGCTATCTTCCTCATGCTCCAAGAGGGTCTCCTGTTTCTACCATGTTGTGTATCTCTGTCCATCAGTCACAACACCATGACAAGCAGTACTGCAGTTTGAATGTTTACCACCCGCCCCAACACACAGAATCGTTATTTGAAACCTGACTTTGAAAGAGATTATTTCAGCAAGTCAGCAAGTCACAGGAGTGGAGCCCTCAGGGATGGGATGGGTACCTTTGCAAAAGAGGTTCTCCTGGGAGCTGTCTTATCCCTTGTCCAGGTGAGGTCATACTAAGGGGACCCTTGTGTGTGGAAGCAGCAACTCACCAAACAGTCTCACAATACCCTGATCATGAACTTCACAGCTGCTGTAACTAGGAGGATGCAGTGCTTGCTGCTCACAGCCACCTAGTCTGTGCTATTTTGTTATAGTGATACATAGTCTGGGCAGACTAAGCAATGCCTGCTGTTCCATAAGCATCCAGGCAGGGAACCTTCCAGTGATGACTGTATTCTCTCAGTCTAGCATAACGCAAGACATTCAGAATCTCAGGCAGTATTTATAGCCTGAATGCTTGTGACCTATACTGCTTCTCAAGACAGGGGCTCCAACATCCAGAAGTGTGTAGGTCCAGTGGCCAGAAAGCCAGTGTGCTGCTGGACATCCAGTGGGTTCTTATATAGGTGAGTAATGAAATGATGAGCACATCAAACTCCACTCCCGTATTCAGCTCACATTCTGATGCACTGTAAAGTTTTGCTGAATAAGTGGACTTGGGTTTGTGCCAAAGGGATTTCTGTTGCAATAAAAGCTTGGCTGACAAAATGAAAAAATAAAATTGAAAAACGGGTGTTACAGAATTTAGATTGCACAAGGTGCTTCAGCAAGGAGAAAGACAATCCAGCTAGGCAAAAGGTAGCCCTCCCCCACAATGACTGACTGTGCTCTCACAACTCATAACCCACAACTGCAAGGTGAATACCAGCAATCCCACTGGGGGTAGGGGGTGAAGGTGTTCAGTGGAGTGGGGGCAGGGAGGAGGGAAATGATGGTACCAAAACATGATGTATCCATACAAAGTTTCAGCTTAATAAAAAAAAAAAATCTGGAGAGATGCTTTAGCAGTTAAGGCGTTTGCCTGCAAAGCCAAAGGAACTCAGTTCTGTTCCCCAGGACCCACGTAAGCCAGATGCAGAAGGAGGTGCATGCGGCTGGAGTTCATTTGCAGTGGCTGGAGGCCCTGGTGTGTCCTCTCTCTCTTCTTCTCTGTCTCTTTCCTTCTCTCTCTCTCTCAAATAAATAAATAATTAAAAAAAGAAAGAAAAAAGAAAAAAAATCACAGGAAATTAGAAAAAAAAAAAAAAGATTTAAAAAAGTCACTTCACACAGTGACCTGAATTGGAATCAAAGTCTAGTTTGTGAATTCAGAATTAAAACATGCAATTTAGGGCTGGAGAGATGGCTTAGCAGTTAAGCACTTGCCTGTGAAGCCTAAGGACCCTGGTTCAAGGCTCGATTCCCCAATATCCACATAAGCCAGATGCACCTGATGGCACATGCATCTGGAATTCGTGTGCAGTGGCTAGAGGTCCTGGTGCACCCATTCTCTCTCTCTCTCTGTATCTCTGTATCTCTAATAAGTAAATAAATTTTTAAAAAAACATGCAATTTAAAACAATGACCAATCATACTTACTACTTGCATAACAAAGATATTAGGGAATACTGGTATATGAATGTTTCTAAGAATAAAAAAGTGATGATTTTATGTTGAACTTGGCACTGCAAGTTTGTCATAGGATGTTTTTCTAAATATATTTCTCCTGAAGTGACTTTCATATCAGTCTGTTCACATTCATGACAGACTTCTTTTATTTCTTGAGGTAGAGTCTCACTCTAGCTGAGGTTGACCTGGAATTCACTATGTAGTCTCAGGGTGGCCTTGAACTCTCTGCAATCCTCCTATGTCTGCTTCCCGAGTGCTGGGATTAAAGTCCGGCTTTAATTAGAGCCCACCACGCCAGGCTCATGACAGACTTCTTGATAGTATTGCAGACCTTGATTCTTTACTTGGATAAAGAACCAAATCTACAGAAAGTATGCTTTCTTTAAAAAAACAAACAAACAAACAAAAAACTGGCTTTGGGAGACAGAGACAGGGTGTGTTCTAATAGAAGAGTGAAAAACAAATTTTACAATGTGTAAGGCTATCACAAAAACAACCTCCCTTAGATTTGGATTTGTTTAACCAATAAGCAAAGTTAAACATTTCTGCTGATTGCGCTTTTGTCTAATTCATTAGTATGCTACTATGTGCTGTGAAGAGCTCATAGGGAGCAAAGTTTTAGAACTCAGTCTTATTTTCCCTAGGAATCCTCTCTTCTTAGAACTCAAATCAGCAACACCCAACAGGACACAATTTGGGAAAGGCTGGTGAACTCCAGAAGCCAGTGTTGACTCCTGTTTGCACTAGCATTTACAAGCAGGAACTAAGAAGTCCCAGTATATTTCTTAGATACTGATTTTACTCAGTGGGCCAGCCTCAGCTGGAGTAAGAAAAGGCCTAATTTCCACTAGAAAAAAAAGAGAGTTGTTACTTGGAAAAGAAAGAAACACACACACACAAAACTAAAGCTAGGAATAGTTCACTAGTTTTACGAATTTAAAAACTTGAGGGGCTGGAGGGATGGCTTAGCGGTTAAGACATTTGCCTGCAAAGCCAAAGGACTCAGGTTTGATTACCCAGGATCCATGTTAGCCAGATGCACAAGGGGGGCGTATTGTCTGGAATTTGTTTGTAGTGGCTGGAGGCCCTGGTGTGCCCATTCTCTACCCCCCCCCCGCCACCGCCTTTCTCTATCTAATAAATAAATAAATAAAAATAAAATCCTTAAAAAAAAAAAAAAAAGAAAGAAAAACTTGAAATTACCTGCTCTCAAATTGCAGTTGAGGAAGGGACTTCCTAACAGAAGCATCAGATTCCTCTCCTGCTGTTCCTGAGTCTTGGCGCCTGGCTTTGATCCAATCCAGACCCACGTTTGAACCTGGTTCTGTCCCTGTTTTGCTCTCTTGTACTACCTCGATCATTTCTACCTACCAGGCTGGCTGCTATTTCTCATGGTGATGACTGTAAAGCCCCCTCCTCCTGCTCAGTAAATGTTATCTGTTGCTTCACTGACCTGCCTGTTGAGTATCTTCTGCAGACAACAGCCTTCCTCACCCATTGCCTTTCTTGCCTCACATTGATAGATGACTATTAAGAATTGGTCCTAGGGCTGGAGAGATGGCTTAGTCGTTAAGGCACTTGCCTGCAAAGCCTAACGACCTGGGTTCAATTCCCCAGTATCCACATAAAGCCAGATGCACAAAGTGATGCATGTATCTGGAGTTTGTTTGCAGTGACTAAAGGCCCTGATGTGCCCATTCTCTCTCTCTCTCTCTCCTTGCAGATAAATAAATAAATAAATAAATAAAATGTTTTATTTTTTAAAAAATGGGTCCTAAATTATTTCACTACCCTTGTGATAAATATCGCTTATCCATCTCAAGAAGGAAGGAAGATTTTTGGTCCTGATGCTTGTTTCAGAGTAATAAAAGATGACTTGTTACAGAGTAATAAAAAAAAAAGTGATATCTAGAAACTAACTCCACTTGTGCTGCTTTTGTTAAAATCACAACACAACTGGGCTGATGGGAGTAGCATGGTGTCCAGGAGAGAACGGGTTAAAAAACTGAGAAGGAGAGGGAGAGAGGGTGAGAGTGCTTAGATTAGCCCTGGGCTGAGAAGTCAAAAGGTGAGTTGTGGGTCTCTGCGATATTATCACTGCAAATCCATCCCCAGGTATGGGATCTCAGGATGAGAGATGAGCACTGGGTGAGGGAATTCAGTCGAAATCCTGATAACGGATCAACAGTGCTCTGACGACCGGACATCATTAATTCTTACACTGTAAGTTCGAGGAAGACAAGGATTTCCATCTTTTTTCTCACAAACTGTCCTGGCAATCAGCAGGCACATGTTAAATGTGTCCTTTCATCACTGGATGTGAGGTGTGGGATGCAAGGGATGAATGTTAAAGAGAGGTGGGGATACGAGGTCAAGGTCAAGATGTCAGATTTCATGAGAGAAGCAGAAAGAGGAAAAAGCATTACCCCTGAGAGCCTGGTTGGGCTGGAGGACTGCAGCTTGGTTTTAGACATGTTGACTCTGCCTTTGGTAAAGCACTGTGACAACAGTGGGCGCAGATAAGCATGTGTTGAGCCAAACGCATGGACTTCACATAAAGCTAGAACTAGAGACGTTCGGGTCCCTCTCAGTGGGGGCTGGTGAGTGAACCTCTTGAGAGGTGGCAGGGAGCAAGTGTGGGGTAAAGGGTTAACATACCATCTTCTTAAAAGTGACCTAAAGATAAACCTATATCATCTTAGAGAAGTAAAATTTAGGCACCAACTTTTAAATATCTAGCATTAACATTTCATTATTCTCTGGCCTGGGGACTAGAATTCTGTCCGTTGGACAGATTTTTAACAGCAGGACTTTTGGATGTGAAGGGTTGAGGCAGATTCACAGAATTGATCCTTTTAGCCTATTGTCAGTAAAATCTTTGACCAGGTATACAAAATGTGATACTTCCAAAGTTGAGGATCTGGTTTAAAAAAGGCATTAATTTATCAAGTGACAAGCCAGGGACATATAGTTAAGTCCAACCTACTGTCATCTCCTTCTCCAAGCAAAACCACAGCTCTCTTTGCTTCTTTGTCGTCCCTTAGGCAGGAATACAGAAGATCTTTCATTTTATAGGACAGCACTAAAATAATGTGAAGATTAAAGCACCAGTACTTACCAGTTTGGATATGCTGCAGTGAGCTGTGTGGATGGCCAGGTTGTCACCACATGGCTGACACTCTTGTCATACTCACAGTCATTTCCTTAACACATGGGAGTTGGGAAGATTGCTGCTTGCATGACACAATGAGTACAGAAAGGGGAATGTTTACAGAAGCTACAGCAAAAAAAAAAAAAAAAAAAAAAAAAAAAAAACGCCAAACTTGTAAAACAGATGCAAGTTTAAATCACTGGGAAACATTTGTCAGATTTAATCCTTTCTTTTACTTCGTCTTCAGATTTTCGCAGCTGGTGCTGTAGCCAGTTCAGGACGCCTTTATAAAGTGTCATTGACTTAGTGGCTTTTACACAGCTGGTCCTACCTCTGCCTCCCAAGTGCTGGGATTAAAGGCGTGCACCACCACACCCGGCATAATTTCTCACTATTTTGGAGGCTGGAAGTCTGAACTCAGGGTGCCTAAAGGAGCCAGACTCTGGCAAGGGCTCTCTCCTCAGCTACAGACTACTGTCACACATCCTGCAATGGTGGAAAGGGAATGGGGGAACTCTCTAGGGTCCCTTTCATTAGGAAACTAATTTATCCCAAGGTCTCCATCCTCATGACCCAGTTACAGAGCAAAGGCCTCACCTCCTAATGCCACCACACTGGGGCTGGGGGTCAGAATGTCAACACGTGAACTTGATGGGAGGACCCTTATTCCATTACACACGGTTCTCTGAATGTACGGTACCTCACTGCTGACAACGGTCCTCTTGTAACCATAATGTCCTATAGTCTTTTTTTAAAGTTTGTTCATTTTTATTTATTAATTGGAGAATGACAGACAGAGAAAGAGGCAGAGAGAGAAAGAGAAAGGGCTCACCAGGGCCTCTAGGCACTGCAAAGGAACTCCAGATGCATGCGCCCCCTTGTGCATCTGGCTTACGTGGGTCCTGGGAAATCGAACCAGGGTCCTTTGATTTTGCAGGAAAACACCTTAACCGCTAAGCCATCTCTCCAGCTCTGTCCTATGGTCTTGTACACAATTCCCATTAAGGAGTAGACATGAGGAATTCAAGCACTGGATTCGTTCCTTTTTGGGGACGCCGTGCAACATATTTCCTCTGTGATCAGCCTCATCTCAGTTTGCATCCAGACAGATTCCTCAGAAATGTGAATTAACTGCACAGTGTCTTTAGGTGTGAGCAGGGGCATTACTCACATCACTAGAATTACCTCAGAAATGGGAACTATCTCCACAGTACCTTCAGCTATGACAGAGTGACTGGATCTGCTACAAGCAGGATGACAAGGGGTCTGACAAAATGTTCCTTATTATTCTTCATTCTACATGCCCTTAGGGGGAACATCCTGGTTTAGGGGTGTCAGTCCTAGACTCACTGTAACTGGAAATGACATTGCTTCCACTTCAGTTGACAGCTTGTTTTCCTGGTGCAATCAAGGCTAACCAAAAATTTGCCAGATTCCCATTCACCTTAGGATGGCTGTGTTTTCCTGAAACGTTATGCTGCAGAACAGCAGACAATTGTTCTCTTATGAATCATTTCTTGACTAGAAAGTCACTGTGTCATGGCTGTGCAAAATGGGTTTTAGCGCTTTGAGTTCAGCAACCCCAGGCAACACATATGAGCTTCAGACTTTCAGATAAATTCTTTGACTTCTCTGAGTCTTCAATTCCTCATCTGGAAAATGGGAATAATGGTAGTTACCCCATAAAGTTGCTACATGTAATATACATGTAAAATCACCTAGCATTTATAGGAAAAGGGTGTGAGCTACATTTGAGTGGATTTAGTGACTCCCCTCTTGCACTTTCCTCTAACCTCCTTTGCTTACCTTCAGTTATAATGGCAGAAAGCTGGAAGAGGTCCAGGTAGGCATGTGCAGTTTTTTTCTGGTCCAATCTGCAGTATCAGCCTTGTATTCCACCTGTGTCTCTTGACCTGACAACTAGCCTTCTAATAAGTATGAGGATTATGTGGTAAATATGAGGTCATATGAAAAATCCCTGCAAATTTGAGGGTAGATGTATTCCCTTAATTCTGAGGTTCAGAATAATAGACACCCAAACACTGTCATTGTCCGAGTTCTGATGATAAGACTGAACACACCCCATTCACAAACTGCTGTCTGAACCACTCGGTCAACTCTGCTTTCTCAACAAGTAAAGCTCAAGGTTGGTGTGGAGGTACAGACCTGTAATCCCTGTATTTGGGAGATGGTGGCAAGATCAGGAGATCAAAGTTAGCCTTGGCTGCATAGTGAATTGGAGGTTAGCCTTGGCTACACAAGATCCTGGGGTTCTAGCTAAAAAAAGAAAGATAGGTATGTAGGTAAATGACTGATAAACAGACAGACAAAACAAAGTAAACACCAAATAAAGCTTGATTTATGTTTCTGAGTAATTGCATGCCTAGAGTTCTAATGCACAAAATACTTGGGGTGGGGAGAGCACCATCTTTTTTTCAGTTACCAAAATCAATGGGTGCTTATTATGAAACTCAAACATTCAGAAACTTTTTTAAATTTTTATTTTTTTATTATTTATTTATTAGAGACACACAGAGAGGGGGGGAGAGGGAGAGAATGGGCATACCAGGGCCTCTTAGCCACTATAAATGAACTCCAGATGCATGCATCACCATGTGCATCTGGCTGGCAGGGGACCTGGAGACTCGAACCTGGGTCCTTCGGCTTCACAGGCATGTGCCTTAACCTCTAAGCTAGCTCTCCAGCCCCGGAAATGTTTTTATAGAACTGGAGAAGACTAACTTAGTTGAAGCTAAAGCTTTTGCATTAACAAACTGAGTAAGTGCATGTCTAGGTCTCTCATGGCACAAAAGTAGACATGAAAGAGAGAGGCTCTACAGATGAGTGCGAAGGGTGGGGTACCTCCCTCTTCTCCTGAAATGAGCACTGCCCCTAAGTGAATAAACGCTCAGAGCAAACTGGTCCATTGAGTAGCTGTTTTGGAGACTGCCTTCCCCACTCTGCTCCAGGAAGAGGCCCTGGCATCTCAGGCTTATCCCTGTGTTGACCAGGTGGCTGGGAGCCAGTGAAGAGAGCTGCACCTTTGCCCACCCCCTTCCTCTTCTTAGCTTATCTGATGGCTGGAGACCAAACTGTCTTCTAAGGATAAAAGTTAAAAAAGAATTTTAAATAAAGCTTTGAAATTGAAACCCCAAACCACTTTGTAAATTTGATAGCAATCACAATATTGACTTCTAAAAGGGAAGTAGCACTTTACAACTCCATGAATCATTTACTGACATCTTTTTTAAAAAATATAAACCTAGATTACCTTTCTCCTTTTAGTTTTTGCCAATTTTATTCCTACTTGCTTTTTTCTTAGAGTGTTATTACAACAGGACATTGCGACTTTCCGCATGCTTCTGAACTGTTTTAATTCTTGATTTGCTTGTTTATGGTCCGTGTCTTACTTTAAAACGGCTTGAATTTTAATGGACCTCATTTACATATTCTGGATAGTGATCCATTTGTTAATCCATTGTGTTTGTTTCCTGTTGTCTGTATTATGGCTTGCACCATCCAGATTATGGTCTTCACCATGTTCACTGATGTACCATGGGTTCAAGTGCTGGGCATGTGTTGGTCCCATCCTCCCACCTGTGCGAATAAGTACAGTTACCAACATTGCAAACTGTGACAGGGCTGGCAAAATGCAAGGACACTATCATGTATGGAGTACAAAATGAACTTCTGTATAGATTTGACCTTCCTTTTCTGTATGGTCTCCAAAACTATTTAAAAAAATCACAATGGACATTTACACATGCAAAACTATTCCCTGCTCTAAAGGAGAGACTGGCTAATGTAACACTATGTCATCCTGACCATAAGTCAGGATTTAGACTGCTTAGGCACTGTGGTTGATTCTTTCTGAGATGAACTGGATCTTGAGACGATTGCTCACAGGGCATAAAACCCCAGAGACAGCTAGAGACTGAGCTGGCAGGATCTTTCCCTTTGAGGTGAGGGTTCACCCTATGTAAATATCATCGGCTTAGTTGAGCTATCATGAGCCAGAGATTGTTGAAAACTGAACAATTCAAGCTTTGGAAAAGGTTTTAGAAAGTAGAATAAAACTTGAGCAGATTATTACTAATTTATAAGAGGATGTTGTAAGAAAGTAGATTCTTGTCACTTCCTGGGTATTTCCATTCCTGGGGCTTACTAAATATGATCAAATCGGGTTGTCCTGTTGAAAGTATGCCCTTATAAGTAGGTCCCACCTCTCCTGAAGTGAGCACTGCCCATAATTAAATCAAAGGTCAGAGCAAACTGGCCCATTGTGTATCTGTTTTGGAGACTGCCTTCCCCACCCCACTCCAGGAAGCAGTCTTACCATCATTTATGCCAGGAGAGGCTGCACTTGGCACCAGATCTAACAGTTTGGATGGCAGGACCTACACCCTACATAGCGGTCAAAGATGACATACTTTCCTGGCCCTTCCTCTAAACTGTGATTATGCATGTGCTGTATGTACACCCCCATGGTAGCACAGGGAACCTGGCTTCCGCCTGTCACTGTCGGTGTCACTGTGCACTCAGAGTACACATCTCATGAGACAATATCATTTTATTTCCAAGACTGTGCATCCTTCAGGGCAATCAAGCCCAGCCCACAGGACTGTATGCGTGCTGCCTGAACATCATGACCTTGGGGGGCCTCTGAAAGGCCTTCCATGTCCCACGTGCACTCTTTACCTTTATGGCTCATCCTTCCTGCCTTAGTTCAAATAAATCTATGAAAAGGCTGTTACAAATATTTACATTCTGAAGACATTTCCCCCCAAACAGTTACAAACAAAACAAAACAAACAAAAAAACCAGAGGGCTAGATCCTAGATCCCAGCTGTTTGTCAGCACTCACAGGAATTCAAAATATTTTCACAGTAGCAGTCATGACTCTGTACAATAATACATCTTCAAGTTTAAGAATTAATGTCACATAGGTCAGAAGTCCTCACACAGAGTTGAAGTCATGAAAAGAAAACTGGGTTGGAGAGATGGCTTAGCGGTTAAGGCACATGCCTCCGAAGCCTAAGGAGCCAGGTTCCATTCTCCAGGTCCCATGTAAGCCAGGTGTACATGGTGGCACACACATCTGGAGTTCCATTTGCAGTGGCTAGAGGCCCTGGCATGCCCATTCTCTCTCTCTCCCTCTCTCTTTGTCTCTAATAAATAAATAAATAAATAAATAAATAAATAAATAAATAAAAATAAAATCTTTTTTTAAAAAGAAAAGAAAAAAAAAAAAAAACTGTTTGGTGCAGCCCTTGGCTTTGAATCACAGCTCTCATTTCTTCACTTCGACCAGGAGATCATTTGGATTTACTGACAGGATCATAGGAGCAGATGCGATGACTGAAGGGAGCTGATTCATGGGGGAGCAGGACTGGCAGCATATATACTCTTCGTTTTTTTTAAAGGTCTGTATTTTATAACCTGAATTGATGGTGTTGTGGTGTGTATGTGAGAGGGATAGCAAGTGCATGCGTGTACACACACACACACACACACACACACACACAACGTTTTCTTTCTTTCCATCATCATGCTTTAACCCTCCCAACAAGGTTTAAGTGGGTTACATACTTCTAAGTGGTTACACAGGAGAGCAATCTGTAGCGGGTAGCAATGTGGGTAAGGCTGCACAGCAGGCCACTGGGTTGCCACTACTGACCTTTGCTGTAAAGGAAGCATACACAAGAGTAGTGAATGGGGCTGGAGAGATGGCTTAGCGGTTAAGGCACTTGCTGGTGAAGCCTGAGGACCCAGGTTCGATTCTTCAGCTAGATGCACAAGGTGGCACATACGTTTGGAGTTCACTTGCAGTGGTTAGAGGCCTTGACCTGCCCATTCTCACTCTCTCTCAAATAAATAAATACATACATAAATAAAATAGTAGTAAATGGCCTTTCCCCTCAATTTAGCTCTTTGCAGATTCAAAAGAAACCAAGCAGCACACACACACACACACACACACACACACACACACACACCTCCTATAATTCCAGCACTTCAAAGGCTAACACAGATCTGCAATTCTAGAGTCCAACCTGGCCTACTTAGGGAGACACTCTTAAAAAAAAAAAAAAAGTAAAAGGGCTGGAGACATGGCTTAGCGGTTAAGGGGCAAGCTTGGGAAGCCTAAGGACCCCGGTTCAATTCTCCAGGTCCCAACATAAGTCAGATGCACACGGTGGCGCATGCATCTGGAGTTAGTTTGCAATGGCTAGAAGCCCTGGTGCACCCATTCTCACTCTTTCTATCTTCTCTCACTCCCTCTCTCTGTCTCAAATAAATAAATATAAATAAAATCTTTTAAAAAAAGCAAAAGTAAATAAATAAATAAAAGCCTATCAGACCAGAAGACATGAGGCCACATACAAGTTTAATCTGGGAAGATCATGCGCAAGAAAACAATGAAGAACTCAGGAGAAACTGTGAGCAAAGTAAATATCAACAAAAATATCTAGATGGACAAATTCTCTGGGCGCTCGCCTACCCAGATGTCCCAAGAGCCATGTTTACCATTACACCATGTGCGTGGGCCATGTCAAAAGCAATTTGTAGGAAGGGCAAAGAATATGAATGATCTGATTTTGATTCGTATAATTGGAAAAACACGTGTCACCTCCTAGGGCTGTTGTATAATATAATAAAGACAAATACCCAGAAGGCTCTCCACAGATGAAGGACTTTGTTACAGGACGTGACACCTTGTCAACTTTGAATTAAACCCACGTGTGGCAGTTCCTCTCCTGGGGGTCATTTGATTGCAAGTGTTTACATGCCCTGCAAGCTAAGGCTGGAGCTGGGAGCTGAACGCTGGACGATGCATTAATTGACAAACACTGAAATTAAAAAAAAAAATTATCCGGAGCCATCCAAATAGGACAGTATTAATAGACTCTTCCCAGCCCTAGGGAAAGCAACCAAAAAAAAAAAAAAAAACCAGAACATGTCCCATCTTCGTTGTCCCTAAAGTAACAACTCCTTCAAAAGATACGAAAAGTACTGACACGTTCGTCCTTGAAGAGCAGAGCCTGGAAACTGTAGCTCTGGGCACACTCCGCCCCTTCTGCAAGGGACCAAACTGCCCGCTGCGCCTCGCGTCACAGTCGCAGGCAGTCCCGGGTGCAGCACGCCTCAGTGTTTGGTTTCTGCATCCTTTGCAGCTCGGCGGGAAAGAGGAGACCCTGAGCGTCCCCCTCCCCACCACACCCCAACCTTTTTCTTTTTTTTTCCTTTTCTTTTTGCTCCTACAGTCTTGCGAACAAACCGGGGCGGGATGGGAGTGTCTTCTTGGCTCTGGAAATCAATCCTCCTACCTTGTCCCGAAGCCACCCACCGCCCTTCCCGGGCCCTCCCTTCTCAGTGATTTTCCTGTCCCGGACGCCGGGCGAGGGAGGGCGCGCGGCTGGAGTCCGCCCCGCCCGAAAGGTAGGGGGTCCACCGGGGTTCCGGGCCCGGGGGTGGGGGTTGGGGGATGGGGAGACCCCCCCCACAGCGTCTCCCGTGCAGCACGCCCGCCCGGGGACCCCAAGCCGAGCTGGGCGGCGGGCGCGCCAGGCTGCCTGGGCGTCTTGGGAGTCAGGGCGGCGCTGCGCCCGGCTCCGCGCCCCGGGCCAGGTCGAAGGCGAAGGAATCGTGCCAGCGCCGCCTTCCTCCAGTTACCGCCGGCTGGCCGCCCATAACCCTGCCCCCTGGCTGGCAGGGTTTGGGGGTGTGCAAGGGTCGCTGCGTGCCGGCCTCGGCCCCGGCTCCCGAGTCGGCTTGGGGTCCCGGCTGGCCTGGCCCAGCGGCGGCTTGCGCACGGGGGCCGCGGCGCGCTCACCGCGCCTCTCCACTGCCCCGGCCAGCTCCCGGGGCGCAGCAGGCGCCGGCGTCCCATCCCGGAGCCGCGGGGCCCGGAGACCCCCCTGGAGCCTGCGGGGCAGCGGTGGTGGGGGGCCCGGGGTCGAGCCGCGGGGCGCCGGGACCCTCTGATGTTTTTGGTCGCCGGCCGGGCAGTGCGCTCCAGAAGCCGGCGGGGCTCCGGGCTCGCGTTCCCCATTGTTGTCTGGCACAAGGGTCTTTTGCAGGCCGGGAGGGGCGAGCGGCTCTGGAAGGTTCTCGTCTTGGACCAGGGAAAGTTTTCCCAGAAACCCTCCCCCCCCCCCGCCACAGTAAAAACTAAACAAAACACAGCAAAGGGCGGCGGCAAAAAAAAAAAAAGAAAAAGAATTAGTGTTTGGGCTGCTGTGCATTTTTAAGATAGGGGAGAAAGAAAGTTGTCATTTTGCGGTCGTTGTTCCCGGGAGCTCCTGATGACTTTAGCTCCTGTCTTCTGTACTGTTATTTTTGGCTTACAGGAACCTGGAGGGATCTCCAGAAGATGAAGAAACTCAAAGCACCTTATTTTACCTTATTTTAGGATCCTCGGAGAAAGGGGAACCGCGGGTGGGCTGTGGTGAGGGAGGGATGCTGTTCAAAGGCAATGTTTAAAAATTGTCTGTGGGGGGTGGGATGGAGGTAGGGGGTTGACCAGTGCTAGCCTATCAGAAACCACACAGGGTCTAAATTCGCAAGATTATATATATATATTTATATTTATTAAGAGGAGTACCTCAGTACCGTGATTTGGTAGGTAGTTTTGGAAACCACAAATCAGCTAGAAGTTTTTGTCCTCTGTGGTCCCAGGGCCCTTTTCGGACGCTGACCTTCAGATCTCTGATGACGGCCTCTCTCTGTTAGGTTAGCTCGAAAATTTCACTTTCCTGTCTTCGAAATTCCCCTCCCAGCGTCAGCATCAGGCCGTGAAACTGTCCTTTTAAAAAAAAAAAAATTTTTTTTTTACAGTGAGATGTTGAATATTTGGGAAGATCTGATGGAGGAGCTAGCTTGTGTTCCCCTTGAAAGCAAGCTGATTGTTGACGTTTATAGATTGGTCTGTGTCCTTCCTTTTCCTCTGACCAAGTACCGCTTTTCGACATCTATAAATACAAAACAAAAAAAATATATATCCTACTTATTGACATGGAGTAAGGCCTACTGCTTGCTCCAGAGGCCCTTATTATTATTTTTTTAGCAGATTCCCTGAAGGTCAGTTTCAGTTTATGCCATTTCCTGAATTATTGGGACAGTTAAATCGAGTGTCAACGGTGTTATTTCAGGAGATTTATTGAAGATCCATTTGTTCTTTCCCAAATCAGGAAGAAAATCTCAAGACCCTAAAAGAGTAGACAGGACTGAAGGGAGACTGCCGTGAGAAGCCAGAACACCATTAGAGAGCATTAGGGATTTAGCCATTTTCTTCTGCTGGAGATATTTTTGAGTTGCACATCATGGAACAGAAATGAATAATGCCATGCTTCCTACATTTTCCTGATAAGCATCGTTGGCTGCCATGCAACCTTCCAGATGGCTTCCGTGGGAACGGTGATTCTGTCCAGGGTCGGGGACATCTGTTAACATGCATTTGCTCCAGATGATATTTATTGAAGAGATGAGGGAAGCATGTGACGTTATGATTGCTTGTGTGTTCTTATGTTATTTCATAATTTTCCAAACAACTCTCTGAGACAGAATTATTATCCCCGTTTTAAACCACACACACACAAAGACTTCCCTAAATTGAGTTATAATTGGATCCTATGAAAGTCTGTCCTTAACCCTGCCTTCTTACATCATCCAGGAAGCCTCTATAGCACATATTCTTGTGTCCATTCACTTCTGTTCACTTCTTCCTCCTCTGACTTGCACACAGACGCACGCTGTTTATAGCTACCTTGAACTGGAGGTGCCTTCCTAGTTGCCCCTCAAGGGAGGCTTCTCAGAGGGCTGGTTTGCAGACGTTGCAAGCACTGGTTTCTTTTCACATCCTCACTCATCACTTTGCTCCCATCTTCTGCACATCTTTGATGTATGGCTTGAGTGCTACATCTGGCCAATCCAGCAGGAGTTTATATGAGTTTTATTGAAACTCCTACTCACCACTCAGAGCTAGCTCTGTCTTGCCTTGCTGATATAACACACTCCTTTCTCTTGTCTATTCCAGCTACAGTGGAAAATAACAGTTTTTGTTTATTTGTTTAGTTAGTTTTGGGGTATGCACATGTACAGAGACCAGAAGAGGACATCGCGTGTCTTCCTCTTAGCACTCCTCCACCTTATTTCCCGGAGACGGAGTCACTGGACCTGGAGATTGGTATTGTTTAAACAAACTGACCCGTGAGCCCCAGAGAGCCTCTTGTGACTCTGTCCCCTACACAGCTGGGGTTAATATGTGGCCACATCCAGCATTTTACATGGGTGCTGGGGATCAAACTCTGGCCTTCATTCTTGAGCAGCAGGCAGTCTTACCGGCTGAGCCATCTCCCCAGACAAATGAATTCTTATGAGTTAAAACATGTATGACTTAGGCTGAGCTTGATGTGAGTGACAGAGTTACGCGTTGGGACATTCTATTGTTTTAGTCTTTCTGGTTCCGTATCAGGTTACCATATCAGGTAACCTAGTTCCAGATTGGGAAGACAGCTCAGTGGATAGGAGTATGTGCAAACAACTCTCTGGGACAGAATTATGTTCCCCATTTTAAAGAAAAAAAAAAAAAACTTTCCTAAATTGAGTTATCATTGGATCTTAGGACGGTCTGTCTCATTTGTCTTGAGTTTGATTCCCCAGAACTCATGTAAACAGCTAGGCGTGACCTCACATGCCTGTAACCCCTGTCCTGTGGGGTGCTGAGTCTGGGGAATTGATGGGGCTCACTGATTGGTCAGTCTGGCTGAAAAAGCTGCCCCTCTGGGATCAGTGAGAGACTCCATCTCAAGGAAGCAAGCAGACATATATAAGCACACACACATAGACACACACAACCCCCCTCATGCACACATACACACACACACACACACACACACACACCACCACCACCACCACCACCCATGCTACATACACAAACACACACACAAAAGAAACAATACTCACATTATTTGTCTTCCTAAATAGTGAGCAACACATCAGATCCTCATATCTGGTGGGGAACTGCGCTCCTGTCAGCCTGGGAAGTGCTGAGATTCCAGGAGGGAGGGGGTGAAGGAAAGAGTCCAAGTTTACACTCCTTTTCTTAATCCAAGTGGCATGTGAGAATCACCCGGCTGGGCTGTCTCTTATTGCCATACCTTGTGATCTGATACCAGCAGCACTTGGGGTGGGGGAGAGGAAGGAAAACAACCTGCCCTTAGGAAATTTCTTAGCATAAATATTGAAAAACAGTAAAAAGTTCTCTTTTCTCCTTTATTTTTATTTTATTTTATTTTGTTTTGGTTTGTTTTGTTTCCCGAGGTAGGGTTTCACTCTAGTCCAGGCCGACCTGGAACTCACTATATAGTCTCAGGGTGGCCTCAAACTCACTGCTATCCTCCAACCTCTGCCTCCCAAGTGGTGGATTTAAAGGCATGCACCACCACGCCCAGCTCTTTTCTCTTTTATTTGGCCTAAGATGAAGGGTGCAGAGGGCATCATTTTGTCCAGTAACATCTTCTGCTGCATTCTGAAAAGTTTTCGTCATTTATTTATTTCCTTCTTATTTCATTGTGAATGGAAAGGGATTTTAGATGACGACAAAGCAAGGAAGCTGGAGATGACTAAAGGAGTGGGGCCACTCTCACATTCCATAGGTTGTCAAAGTAGGCCTGGTGTTAGTGTGGCTGTGGAGGATTTGGGGGGAGGCAAGGCAGTAAGAGAGCAGAAAGTGGTTTGAGACCGATCTTGGGTGACTTGCTGCATGGTCATCCATCAAGTGGGTCTTTCTTCTTGGCCACTAAGCACTTGATATATAACGAGAGGAGTTTTTGGAGAGGGCGGGTGGTTGTGGTGTGTATGTGTGCAGTGTGACAAGACAGTCAACTCCCTACCCCCTGCTCTTACAGAACTTGATGAGAACCAGTAACCAAGGTTCAAATAAACGAGAAGCATATTTCAGATAGTTGTGAAGATAATCCACACCGCGGATAGGAAACTCCAGCAGCCCGCCTCTCTGGAGAGGGGCAGCCTGGCTGAGAAGCGAGGAGGGAAAGAGCAGTCAAGAACAGGAGGAATATTCCGCCAGCAGGAGGGATTAGCCACTGGGAAAGTCTAGAGACAATGAATTTGGAGTGTTTGAGAAACAAAAGGTCAGTGTGGGAAGAGAAGCTGGAAAACTGGAGGCTCCAAAAGAGTGCAAAAGGGGCAGTGTGTGGGGGGCGGGAGGGGGAGACACCGTGACATAGGAGGGAAGCAGTTTTGTGGAGTCTTGGAAAGGAGTTTGAATGGAATGTCCTTGGAAATACTCAATTAGGGATGGACTTGGCCTTTTAAACAGTGGGCATCAGGCACCATGCGCATTCATTCATATTTCTCTCCCCCCCTCTCTCTGTTGGTTTTCCTCCCTGGTCATCGCTGATTTCCCCTCTGTTAGCTCAGCCTGGGCATAACCACAAACAAGGCAGGGCTCAGAGGACCTGTACAGCGTTCCTCGCGTCCTCTGACATAATCCCTTAGACTTCCTTCCTCTTTCCTGCATGCATGAAGTTCTCCATCGCAACTGCTCTCCAAACGGAATACACAGTTGTCTCCACGATGTCTCTGGGTTGGCTAGAGACATGTAAAACTAGATATCAAAAATTAGTCCAGGGCTGGAGAGATGGCTTAGCAGTTAAGCGTTTGCCTGTGAAGCCTAAGGACCCCAGTTCGATTCTCCAGGTCCCACATAAGCCAGATGCACAAGGGGGCGCATGCATCTGGAGTTCGTTTGCAGTGGCTAGAGGCCCTGGCAAGCCCATTCTCTCTCTCCCTCTCTCTCTTTCCCTCTCTCTGTCTCAAATAAATAAATAAATAAATAAATAAATAAATAAATAAATAAATAAAATCTTTAAAAAAATTAGTCCAACCATAGCTAAAATTAACTGGTAGGACCATCACCGTTGAGAGAGGCAATATTCTAAATAACTCAAAGGTCTTGCCTTTCCGGGATTTTTTTTTCTTCCTTTTCCTCTTGACCACCTTCTCTTCAGCCTGTCATTCAGGCTCTCACTCTGTTTAGAGCATGATTTCAGTGGAAATGTATAGAACTCTTGAAACACTTGCCTTTAGAATGTATTGTGCAAGAGAATTCAGTTTCTATCCATCTTCATATACGATAGTGGAAGTCGTAAAGAGGCAAGGTCATGTGAAATTTACTGTTTCTGACAACCTAGTAGTGCTGGCCTATAAGAAATGACTATTATCCCCGTGTGCTGTCGTTACCCTTGATTTCACCGCCCCGTTGTTTCTGTCTGGAGAAGATTGGCTGCTTTCAAGATTCCTTGACTTGCTTATGTTTGTAACTTGTGTATTTAACGTAGCTACTCACTTTTGCCTTTTTATGTCCACTTTAAACAATTTTTTTTTCTTTTCTATGTAGCCCAGAACATTTGATCCTCCTGCCTTAGCCTTGCAAGGGCTGAGATTTCAGCCAGGGCCCATTATGGTCACTTTCGTGGTTATTGTCTTTAGATTCATTTAAGTGGCACAAAATCTAGAGCCCATTAAAAAAATTTTTTTCTTATTTATTTATTTATTTTGGTTTTTCGAGGTAGGGTTTCACTCTAGTCCAGGCTGACCTGGAATTCACTATGTAGTTTCAGGTTAGCCTCGAACTCACAGTGATCCTCCTACCACTGCCTCCCAAGTGCTGGGATTAAAGGCGTGCACCACTATGCCCAGCATCTTTTTTACTTTTTTTTTTTTTTTTAATGAGAGAGAGAAGAGAGATTGAATTGGCGCTCCAGGGCCTTAGCCCTGAACCCCAGACATGTGTGTCACCTTGTGCGCGTGTGCCACCTGTATCATCTGTGCGCATGAGTCACCTTGTGTATCTGGCTTATGAGGGAGTCGAACCTGGGTCCGCAGGCCTTGCAGGCAAGCACCTTAACTGCTAAGCCATCCTTCCAGCCCCCTCTAGAGCCCGGTGTCTCAGTTATAAAATTGCTATAACAATCATCATTTGTCCTTATAATCATGATTTGTCATCTAAAACACAATTCGCACTGGAGAAAACAGGTTCATCCCTGTGTATTTGTACAGATTAGTAAAAGCTTTCAGCCAGGCAGAGTAGCACATGCCTCTAATCCAAGAATTGGGGAGCCTGAGGAGGAGGAGGAGGAGAGGGAGAGGGAGGAAGAGCATGAATTTGAGGGTAGCCTGGGCTCATAGGAGAATGTCTCAAAACAAGAATGAAATAACAAACAAGAAAAATCAAAAACAAGAAACTCTCCAAATTAAAACAAAACAAAACAAAAATCCCCTGAAATTCTAGGGGAAAATGTTCCTCTTTCTGAGAATCTGCAGTGCACCTAAACTGACAGGGAAAAGGTTGATATTTAAGTGTTGCTACATGGATGATCTCACATGTGTTTTCATGAACAGGAAATTTTCCTTACAGTTCCATAATTCCTATGTTATGATCATTTGGGTTGGGCTGCTTGGATTTGTGTTTGCGTTGATGAGCAGGAAATCTGCCGTGAATACGAAGAACAAACTTCTTTCCCTTTTAAATTATGTATCATCTTCGCTCGGCGTGGTGACTTAGGCCTATGAGGTAGAGGCAGGAGGGTTGCAAGATCAAGGTCTGTGGGATACAGAGTGATTACAAGGTTAGGTTGGACAATTTAGTGAGATCCTGCCTCAAAATTAAAAACAAACAATCAAACAAAACAAAACAAAACCCCCTCCCAAAAAAGTCAAGAGAGCACTGGGGATATAGCAACAAAACAAAACAAAAAAAAAAAAAAAACCCAAAAGGTCAAGAGAGCACTGGGGATATAGCTCTGTGTTTGAGCCATTGCATAATTCAAGGAGCCCTTAGGTTCACTTCCCAATGTGGCCGAGAACAACCAAGCAGAGCAAAGCTTACCGTCTCTGTGTTCACAGCTTCATGCACCTGTTCGCAAGCGCATCATACCTTATTAAGTTCCAGCTGCTTATCCTGGTGCTTCTTTTGGGCATCACTTAATCTACTGCAAGACACATTTTAAATACCGCGGGGCATAAAAGCTGCCATTGGACCTGCTAGAGTTGGGTGGATTGGTAGAGAAATTGTGGTGGAGGAAGATGGATGGGAGATAGCGTGGGAGAATAGTGTTGAGACTCCAGTGACGAAGTCTCTCCTGAAGAATGATGTCCACAGAGGGGTCCCGAGCTAAGTATTCTCACATTTTAAGAATGAAGAATGATGTCCACAGAGGGGTCCCGAGCTAAGTATTCTCACATTTTAAGAATGAAGAATGATGTCCACAGAGGGGTCCCGAGCTAAGTATTCTCACATTTTAACTCAGTGGGTGAAAGTGTTTGCTGCATCAGTGCCAGGGCCTGAGTTCAGATCCCTAGCACCCCATGGAAAATGTCAGGCGTGGTGGCACACACTTGTAACCCCAGCCCTGGGTGTGTGTGTGTGTGAATCCCCAGGGCTTGCTGGCTAGCTTGTCTGAATTGGTGAGTTCTGGGTTCAATGAGAGACCTTGTGTTCAAAAGAAAATGGTGGAGAGCGACAGAGGAAGACATCTGATGTGTCCCTTTGTCCTCCATGAGTGTACTCACACACATGCAGACATGTACACACATGTACATACACCACACATGTATACAGAAACACACAAGAAAGAATTAACAGATGGGATCACATGAAACCAAAAAGCATCTACACAGCACAGTGAAGAACTAAAACATTTAAACATCGGAAAGAAAAACGTTTTTACGTAGAGGGTCTTGTCCACAAGAGCACCCCACTATAGAAACACAACTTTCCTGCCCTTGAGCTGGTCTTATGCACTCTCCCATCCCCTGTCCCACCAGAGTTTAGTCCTCCAAGCCTGCCATTGACCTCTTGGTGAAATTTTCATTGGAGAATATAATCTCAATATTTTAGCCAGAACTAGAAAAGGAAATCTCAAACTTGTCAAAAATCTTGTGTAATTTTGTCATTTATAAGCATCTTATATATGGTGTCTTGTAGGGCGAAGAAAGCAAAGATAGAGAATGTATACATTTTCTGTGGTCAGCATAAAGCCAGAGACTAAAAGAAATCAACTTGTTCTAAAAGTGGACTGACCTTTTTATGGATAATAGACCATCTTTAAAAATTGTACAATAGCTGGGCATGGTGGCACACACCTTTAATCCCAGCACTTGAGAGGCAGAGGTAGGAGGACTGCCATGAGTTCAAGGCCACCCTGAGACTACATAATGAATTCCAGGTCAGCCTGGACCAGAGTGAAACCCTACCTTGAAAAACTAAAGAAGTGAATGAATGAATGAATAAATGAATAAATAAATAAATAAAAATTGTACAAGAGCTGGAGATGGAATGTTTGGCCATTTCCCTAGAAAGGAGGAAGAACGGGGTTCAATCCCTAGCATCCCCTCCCCACAAAATGTGCAGTAGTATATTTTCATCTACATGAAAGTGGTAAGATGATAATCTGGGCATTCAAGTCGATGACTGGATTTTTAGCAGTTTTTCACCAGCAATTAATTTATAATTGTATTTGTTAGAGTGTGATAATTAAGCAAGCTTTCTGTTACAAATGATCTTATGAAGGACATTACTGTTAAATTAACTTTGATATTTGGCACAATATTTCAGGCAAAGGTCAAATGAAATGCTTATGTTTTATCCTAACCATGACATAAATACATTACAAATAATTGGATTTTTTTTGATAAATAGGATGTTAGAGAATATGCTCACTGTCTGGCTGTGAAATTTCTATAAATGTTTCCAGACATTGAATTTTTTGGAGGACAAATCTCACCCACTTACTGAAGAAACCTATTTTTACAAATTTAGTGGATAGGGCTCTTCAACTTTAATCATAAAATGACTGCATTCATGTAAAACTCTGCTCATGTTCTTCCTATGGAATACTGACATTTCTTTTCTTTTCTTTTCTTAAATATATTTTATTTATACATTTATTTATTTGGGAGAGAGAAGGAGGCAGGATGGGGGGCGGAAGAGAATGGTCATGCCACGGCCTCCAGCCACTGCAAACGAACTCCAGATGCATGCGCCCCTTGTGCATCTGGCTTACGTGGGTCCTGGAGAATCGAACCGGGGTCCTTTGGCTTTGCAGGCAAATGCCTAAACCACTAAGCCATCTCCCCAGCCCTATAGTTACCTATTTTTGACACAACTCCCAACTTTATATATGATTTCTTTCTTAGGCTCATCGCTCTTTTCATCCAGTTGTAGGCTAGAGGCAGACAAGAAAGTCTTCCTGGAAGAGCAGAACCCCAGGAAGAAGGTTGGTGGGAGAAAGGAGCCTTCTAGGCAGCAGACCAGCGTGAGCAAAGGCACTAGGCACAAAACAGTGTCATGCGGAACTGAGAACTGCTCAGAGTTTGGGTGTCATTAGACAATGTTGAAAGTCAAGCTTTTCAGGAGATGAGGCAGGAAGGCTGTGGGAGTCAGTTCCATCAGAATTTTAAGACCCACAGCCTATAGGTTTACATTTCCTTTTAGGACTATGCACTCAGGGAAGTAGGTCTATATAGACATTTATAATAGGCAAACTGACCATTCAAGCTCTCATTGAGAGTTTCAAAGGTAGAAATATCAAGGCTGTGTAGCACCTGAGGAATGAGAGTCTAAATGAATGTCATGGTGGACACTCAAGAGGACCCTGGCACAGTCATGGCATTGAAACATTCATTACTTTTCTTAGACATCTACCCAATGGCAGACTATGGGTTTCTAGCCTCAGCTCTTCTTTCTTTCTTTCTTTCTTTCTTTCTTTCTTTCTTTCTTTCTTTTTTCTTTCTTTCTTTCTTTTTTTGTTTAGAAAAATGATTGTTTTCATAATTTATATCCATATTTGATCCATGTTTGATTTATACTTATTTGTTAGCACAGCAGGTAAATTTTGGCCTCCTTCCTGTCTCTTTCCCTCTGATTTCATATTATCAGTGTGTTATTTAGAGTTTATATCGTGGCTGACATTCAATGTCAACGTACTTAATTCTAGAAAACCTTATCTGTCTTTGCTCTCCAAATCTGACCTTGATGAACTTTGAGTGTCACCCAGCAGCTTTTCATTCTGTCTTTTCATTGTGGTTTTGCTTCCTTGGAAATTGGGCAATAAGGATCCAACATCTCCTAACCATAAGAGCTTAAAATTCCCAGGGAAGAAGGACATGTGAAAGGAAAAACACTGGCAGTTACATGAGCTGTCATTAGCCGGGAGATGGAATGTGGGGGGGAGATCTGTAAGGAGGTTAGGAAAACAGGCAAAACACAGTCACTCAGCATCTTTCCAGAACGGGTCAGGGCAGAATGCACCCTTCGTATGGGAATGTGCTTATCAAATGGCTTTTTAATGGTCATTCATGGATTGGCCCTATAGAAGCTGCCGGTTTGCCAATGTGAATATGTGACTCGTTGGTACTTAAACTCTTCCTGAAAGTGAATTCTGTTTGCATCTCCATTACACACGAACCTCCCAGGAGCTGTGTCTCAAAGGTGAACTGATGAATAAGGCAGGTGCTGACTCCCAGCTGTGTGACTCCTCTAAGATGTTGTCTTTATCTAAGGTTTTACCTGGGCTCCCAAGAACCCTACTCCTAGGACAGCTGTAGCTTCTCCAGGGGTTCATAGAGTTTCAATGAAGATAAGGCAGCTGTTTCCAGGAGTATATGAACAGTGCGAGTCTATCACAGTCACTTTGCTCACGGTGAACACACCGAGGTCAGCTGCCTCTGGATGAAGTAGTAGCAAACTCCCTGGGCGTCCCTCTCCTCAGATGCCACCGCTCTGCTGCCTCTCTTCAGTGTTGGACGATTTTTTTGGTTGTTTGCCTTTATCTCTGATATTTAAACCTGGGTACTCTCCACATCTCCATGGCATCAGGGTCTCTTTGGCTGAACATAAAAACTGGAAGGGTGTTGTGTGCTTCCCTGTGTCACCCCTAAAAGATGCTGAAGCCCGAATTCCCAGCCTCTCATTAGCAGTGTGACCTTATTTAGAAATAGGATCGTGTCAGGTGTCATTATCCAAGCTGAGATCTTACAGAAAGTATGTGAGAACAGATGTGGGGAGAACGCCAGGTGAAGGTAGAGGACTGGATCCATCTCCAAGCCACCGGATGCCCAGGATTACCAGCCAGGCCTGCAGAATAAACGGGAGCGTGAGGCCAGGAAGGACGTGCCTCCCAGCTGTCAGGAGGAACATGGCTCTGCTGAGACCTTGATTTCAGATTTCTTTTTTTTTTTTTTTAAAGATTTTTTATTTTTAGTTATTTATTAGAGACAGAGAGAGGGAGCGTGAGAATGGGTGGGCCTCCAGCCACTGCAAACGAACTCCAGATGCGTGCGCCCCCTTGTGCATCTGGCTTACGTGGGACCTGGAGAATCAAACCGGGATCCTTAGACTTCGCAGACAAATGCCTTAACCTCTAAGCCATCTCTCCAGCCTGATTTCAGATTTCTTAAACTGTTAGACAACATATTTCACTTGCGTTAAGCCTTGCCTCCCCCCCCCCCCCCGCCCCACCAGTTTGTGTCAGCAGCCCCAGGACACTGATACAAGAATCAACTGTCAAAACTGGTACTCTGTCCTGTTTTCAGCATCCTTGAGAGAACGGCAGCTGGCCCCGGGTTCTGGGATTGCCCCTGCCCTCGCTCTTCTTTCTGGACCTAGTCCCAGACTGCTGCTTCTGTGACCTTATTCTTCGCTGTCTGACAAGTGCCCCGTGGAGAGATCAGAGGTTTCAGGACAGTCGTGTGACTTCATTCATCTTCGCACTCCGCAGCTCTTCACTGCACTTTCCAACAGAGCAGAGCCTGTTCCATTTCCCCAGAAGCTCCCGGCTTCACACTAGTCGGAGTCGTGCTCTGCCTTTTCTCTGGGACTCTCCCCAAGTCTCGTTCCTCATCCTCACATACCCAGACTAGAGCCATAATCTTGGGTGCAGATTTCTCCCCAGTGTTTCCTCATCCAGAAAAATCTTATGAAAAACAATCAGCTCTTTTTTTTTTTTTTTTTGAAATCTCTTTTTCAAGTGGCTGGCACATTGTAAATGAGGGTTTCATTTCACTGCGCTTAGGTATATCCAAGAATAGCTCTTATTTGAGAAAATTTTAAAAAAAATCCTTCAGATCAGAGCCAGCCCAATAATTAGATTTCTGTTGGTAATAAGGAACTCTGCAGAGGTTATGAGACCACAAGGTGTATTTTCTTTAGCAAAGGTTGATTTCAAACTACCTTGCAACTTACCTAGATTTTGTTTGGGGCTGAGTTTCTGGTGGTGAGGGAACCACAAGGAGGGCACTGTTTTGAAGTCCCCAGGGTAGCTCCACAGATGTGGCTTAGCTCCTGTGCTGTGTGGGAACCATAGCTTCCAGGCCTAAAGACTCTGCTAGCAGCATCTCTTTTACATGCGCTTACCACAGACTGTCCATGACTTCCTGATGACGATGATGATGGTGGTGGTGGTGATGGTGGTGACAATGTCCCCAGCCTAGAGTGATTACAGAATGGGTGTAAACTCCCTATTTCCTCTTCCCTTGTATAAAGCCTAGTGACTTCTGTTGGAAACTATGGGAAAGTCTTTTAGCACATTAAAAAAAAAAAAAAAAACCTTTCAGACCTTTAAGTGACACTGGTTTTGGTTTCTGGTTTTGGTTTCTGGTTTATATGCCATTTTTTAGTCTCTTGTTAGGCATCTTTCAGTTTTTACTTTGTGGTATTTATTCTTGGGAAATCTTTTGCCCTGTGGGGAGGGAGTTTTATGGTCTTCACATCTTCCGTATAATATACACATTATAATTGCAAAACTATTACAGTGTGCCTTGAACCTATAGTCACGAGGTCAAAAGTGGAGCAGAGGTTATGTTTACGTTTAATTATGTGTTTGAACATGTGACTGTGGGGATTTGCCTGTCTTGTGCCTGAGCCATAGCTTACTACTTGCTTCCAGATAAATGGACAGTAAATGGCCCGCATGGGGGTGGGGTGGAGAGGATGGGTGAACGCATGAGAATGGTTGGGAGGGCAGACAGATAAGGAGCTGGTCTCTCTGCCTGGCCAGGTTTCTTCCTGAAGGATAAAGGGATGTCTTCAATTGAGTTCACAGCTGCCTCCTAAAGCCTGGGAGGGTTTTTTCTCAGCCCAGGAGGATTTCTTGGGCTTAAGCCAGGAACTGAGAAGAGGTGATATCTCATTGGCTTTGCCTGCGGAATGTGCTAAAGCATTTTTCAAGTTGTTTGTGAAAGTGGGACCAAGTAGTTGGACTCCACGGAGACTTCTATGTGCTGGAGTTAGTTCTTTCATGGAGAGTGTAGATTTTTATTTTATTTTATTTATCTTCTTGGGGATATTTCACTGGAAATCTTCTAAAAGAAGAGAAAATCCTTTGATTTCTTTTCTTTTACAATGTATTTTCTACACTGGATTGTTTTACAATACGAAGAATGTGGGCATTAGTGAATAATCATATTTTGAAATATCTAACATTTGAGGTTGTCTCAGATACTTTTTTATAAAAAAATAATAATAATAAAACAGTGTTGGGCTGGAAAGATGGTTTAGTGGTTAAAGGTGCATGCCTGTGATGCCTAGGGATCCAGGTTCGATTCTCCAGGTCCCACATAAACCAGATGCACAAGGTGGTACATGTGTCTGGGGTTTGTTTGTAATGGCTGCATGCCCTGGTGTGCCCATTCTCTCTCCTCTTTCTCTCTCCCTCTCTCTGTCTCAAATAAAAATAAATAAATAAAACAGTGTTAAATGTAGGCATCCCCTTGATGAATCTTCACATATTTATAGATGTGGCTTTAGTTTACTCATGACAGCAAACCTTGTTATAATATCCTTGAGTAAAAATTTCAGTGAATGCAAATAAACCATTGTGCACGGTTAAACTATTCATAGGTCTAACCACTTCAAGATCAGAGCTCAGGCCTTTCTTTGTTTAGTTGTTCCCCTTTCAGACACTGTCCCTGGTACATAACACATACTTCAGAGTTCTTTCTTCCCCCTCCATTCTGCATGAGTGTGCCTCGAATAATTTTCTGGACACAGCACAGGATACATTCCAAAGCAACTTTTGGTTTATTTATCTACTTTTCCAAAAGGCCAACTTTTCTGCCCAGTCATTGTGGCTACTGCGAAGAGAAGGTGGTTGGTTGTAATGCGACTGTTTATTTCCGCGTTAGTCGGCTTTGCCTCATGGAGATTGTTACAGAATCACAGGAACTAGAAATTCATTATCTCATTTCATTGTTTTATTTTATTTTTAAATATTTTTAGTTATTTGCAACTAGAGAGAGACACAGAGAGTGAGTGTGTGTGTGAGAGCGATCTATAGAGAGAAGGGGCATGCCAGGGCTTCTAGTTACTGCAAACAAACTCCACATGCATGGGCCATTTTGTGCACCTGGCTTTACATGGGTACTGGGGAATTGAACCCTGATTGTTAGGCTTTGCAAGCAAGCGCCTCAACCACTGAGCCATCTCTCCAGCTCCTATTATTTTTATTTTTTTATACAAGGTCTTCTTAGCCCAGCTGGTCTCACATTGGTGGCAGTCCTCCTATTTCAGCCCCTGAAATGCCAAATGCTGGGATTGTAGGCATGTGCTACCACACCTGGCTTTTTAAAGATTTTTAAACACTATTTTAAACACTTTTCCTTTCAGTAGTCCTGGCATTTAAAATATCTAGGTATTTTATATGACTTGAATTATCATTGGCTTATGTTTTATTTTTATTTTATTTTATTTATTTATTTATTTTTGGTTTTTGGAGGTAGGGTCTTACTCTCTAGCCCAGGCTGATCTGGAATCCACTATGTAGTCTCAGGGTGGCCTCAAACAGTGATCCTCCTACCTCTGCCTCCTGGGTGCTGGGATTAAAGGCTTGCACCACCACGCCCAGCTTCCTTTTTATTTTTATTTATTTAATTTTTATTTGCAAGCAGAGAGAGACAGAGAGAAGAGAGACACTGAGCGAGAACGGGCATACCAAGGTGTCTAGCCACTGCCTACGAATGCATGCAACACTTTGTGTATTTGGCTTTATGTGGGTGCTGGGGAATCAAACCCAGGTTGTTAGGCTTTGCAGGCAGTGTCTTAACTGCAGAGCCATCTCTCCAGCTCCAAACCTTCTTAAAAATAAAATTTCCATCTTAAAGTATTTCCTGGCTTAGCAAGCTAGATTGACCAAAAGAGATTTAGCTGTAAAATAACTTTTAGGTAAGTAATTTTTCTGAAAACCACCTATATTAATCAACTTCCACTTGCTAGGACAAAATCCCCAACCAGAAGCAGTTTAGGTTTATTTGTGGCTTACAGTTTTGAGGGAAAGTCTAAGGGAAAATGTTACAGGAGAAGACAGCTGGCATCCATCCCATCAGTAGGGAGGAAGCAGAGAGAGAAAAAGCACTTAGTGGGACTGGGCTATGGAGCTGCAGTGACACACTTCCTCCAGCAAGGCTCTTCCTCCTAAATGTTCCACAGCCTTCCCAAACAGCACCATCAACTGGGGATTAAGTATTCAAACACATGAGTATATAGGGGGTGTTTTACATTGAAATCACCACACCATCTAAGTGTCTAGGGAATGGATAAATGTATTTGGCTAATGGAATATGGTATTTGAAAAAAAAACACTGAAGCAAATCTTATGGATTGCTCTTAAAGCCAGGAAACATAGAGTGAAAAAAACCAAGATTCCAGAATATCGTGTATGTTTATGTAAATGTTAAATGTATTTAAAACAGCATCATAAGCCCATTATGCTTGCACATGACAATGTGTTCATATGTGTATAATAAGTAAAAGGTGGATGGGGTCGCTGTCAGGTTTGTAATGATACTTGTAGAAGAAGAAGGATAAGGTAAGGAAGGGAACATAATCGGGGTTTACATAGTCCAGGAGGAGGACTGAGGTGTGGTTCAGTGGTAGAACATTTATACGAGGCCTGGGATTTAATCCTCAGCACTGAAAAAAAAAAAAATCCCAGAAGATCTGACACTGTGGTTAGTAATTTTGCAGGCATTTATCATATTCACATAAACACTTTTTGTAGTGTAAAATTCTACATAGCATTTCCTAATAAATAGATTCTAACTAGTAAGTGTACATTCCTCAAAACTCTGGGAATGGAACGAAAGCTATTTTTGTTTAGTGTGTCTAATATTTCACAGGGTTCTGTGAAAATTGAACGTTTATGGCTTTAATTTTGGACGTGAGGAAAGCTCCCAGCTGAGCTGGCTCCTAAGAAGCTGGACTGGCTTACAGGTCAGGAGGAGACCAAGCCACACTTATATAGGCCCAAAGATTTGGGATGCTTTTACCCTGAGACCCTGGGCAAGCCATTCAGCATTTTTAGAATCGGTTTCCTTATCTGTAAGAGGAGAATGGTGTCATGGCCAGGAGGGTTATGTAACATCACTCATGTGAAGCCTGGGATGTAGTAAGCTTGCCAGGAAGACCAGCTGTTAGGATTCTCCTTTCAACCATTCCTACCAGAAGCTCAGTACTCCCACCTTATCTTCTTCATGCTTGTCCCAGAATGGTCCCTGTTTCCTGTCTGAAATGTTCCTCCTTCCTACCCTCTTTCCTCTGGTTCCACTCTCAGCTTTCATTTTTAAAAAAAAATTATTTATTTATTTATTTGAGAGTGAGAAAGAGAGAGAGAGAGAGAGAGAATGGGTATGCCAGAGTCTCTAGCCATTGCAAACGAACTCCAGATGCATGTGCCCCCTTGTTCATCTGGCTTTCGTGTGTTCTGGAGAATCGAACCTGGGATCCTTTGGCTTTGCAGGCAAACACCTTAACCACTAAGCCATCTCTCCAGCCCTGAACTCTCAGCTTTCAGAAACCACTTCCTGTCCTTTGTTGCTTGGGTGAGTTTTTGTCTTTGCCAATCACACCACAACTCTAATAGAATAATTTCCTTATGCCTGGCTTGCCTGTGCTGATGTCTGCCTCTGATACTGGTTTGGAAAGGTGTTATTTCTTCTTGACTGCACTGCTGGTTCCAAGGAGCTGTGCTGGCATGGAGTAGACAAGGGAAAATTCTTTTTTAAAAAATCTTTTTGGTGATGGGCAGGGTCTCACTCTAACTCAGGCTGACCTGGAATTCACTATGTATTCTCAGGGTGGCCTCAAACTCACAGCGATCCTCCTACCTCTGCCTCTTGATGCTGGGATTAAAGGCGTGCTCCACCACACCTGGCTGGAAAATTCTTTATTGACTAAACACAATTACTCTAGAAGATGAAAACAGTGCTCAGAGTTAATTTGATAAAGATATTAATTAATTTGAATCAGTGCCCTTTACCTTAAAGATTAGCTGACTGATGTAGGAAGTAAAGCTAAGATTCTATATATGAATTCATAAAAATTTGCAACACGGGGCTGGAGAGATGGCTTAGTGATTTAGGCACTTACGTGCAAAGCCTAATGACCTGAGTTTGGTTCCACAATACCCACGTAAAGCCAGATGCACAAGGTTGCACATGAGTCTGAAGTCCGTTTACAGGGTCTAGAGGCCCTGGCACAGCCATCCTCGCTCTGTCTCTGTGTCTCTTTCTCTCTCAAATAAATACATTAGTTAATTAACTAAATATTTTTAAAAATTGTAACACATTTCCTGGCTTATTTGTAATAATAAAATGTAAGTTAACCCAATTAACATTGCCTCACTTTTTTTTGTTTGTTTGTTTGTTTTGGTTTTTCAAGGTAAGGTTTCACCCTAGCCCAGGCTGACCTGGAATTCACTATGTAGTCTCAGGGAGGCCTCAAACTCATGGTGATCCTCCTACCTCTGCCTCCTGAGTGCTGGGATTAAAGGCGTGCGCCACTGTGCCTGGCTTGCCTCACATTTTTTTTTTCTTATTTTACTTTATTTATTTATTTGAGAGAGAGAGATACAAAATAGGCAGGGAGAGAGAGAGAGAGAGAGAGAGAGAGAGAGAATGGGTGCGCCAGGGCCTCCAGCCACTGCAAATGAACCCAGATGCATGCACCCCCTCATGCATCTGGCTTACGTGGGTCCTGGAGAATCGAGCCTCGAACCGGGGTCCATAGGCTTCATAGGCAAGCATTTAACCGCTAAGCCATCTCTCCAGCCCCTCATTTTTAAACTCAGCTTTCTCAGAACATTACATGGCCAGTGATAAGAATATTGTCACATCTGCTCCTCTGCTGTGGGAAGTAGGAGAGTCTCCCACACCAGATTTAGGTTTCATATCTGCTCATCTGATGGTTGACCCGACATAACTCCTTACAGTTACAGAGAGAGGATGATACTTTGGAAGGGACAGAATAATCTAGGCTCTTTCAGGTTTGATTCTCCAGGACCCATGTAAGCCAGATGCACAAGGTGGTACACGTGTCTGGAGTTCATTTGCAGTGGCTGAAGGCCCTGGCACACCCATTCTCTCTCTCTCTCTCAAACAAACAAATAGAATAAAAAAAATTAAAGAGCACCAGTTTGTGTAAATGGAGGAGAATTCTATCTTTATAACTGTGCAAAATTAATTATTGCTTGAGATATGACCGTGAAGTCCTTCAAAATAGCAGAGTACCACAGTTTTCTGGGACTTGGAATGTGTGAATTCACAAAACCCTGCAAACACTTCTTAATCTGTTTAATCATCTGCTCCAAAATTAGGGCTGGAAAGGACTTTCGGAATCATGTAGTTTAGAAGACTGTGTATAGGACCACATTTTGGGAAACACTGGCTCTTGTAAACTTACTAAAAATCAGAAGTATAGGCCATGGGCTAGTGGCATTAGAACCACCTGGGAGCTGGCTGGAAAGGCAAACATGCGGGTCCTGTCTCAGACCTGCTGAATCAGAATCGGCATCTTACCAAGACACGCTGCTGAGGTCAATGCACGTTAACCGTTGTTAAGTGTTGCTCTACAAACCCCTGCCAAGTAGACCGTGAGTAGAATATCTTTAGTAGCTAGTGAATAGCTACCTAATAGTGTAACATGTTATTATCTTTAGGTAGCTTAAATCGTAGGAAATTCTTCCCAGTACTGAGCTCAAACCTAACTTCTTGAAAGTTCTTGGAGCCAAGCTAATTCTGCTACACGAAGATGCTTCAAACACGAGACTGAGCTGTCTTGTTCTTCCCCTGATTTAAGCTTCTCTGGGTGTGCATGAATCACCACCTTCCAGATGTTTCTGGTGTGACACTGTACACTTTTCTTTACTGATCTATTCGGGCTAAATAATCATAGAGAACCTTTCCAACTTTAAATTGGTTGATTGCTCTTTTACTCCAGTCAGATTAGTAAGATGCCAGTTCGGATTCAGCAGGACTGAGGTGGGATCTGATTTCCTGCCTTTCCAGTGAGCTCCCAGCTGGTTCTAATGCCTACACTTTAAAAAAAAAAAAGTTAATTTATTTATTAGAGAGAGGGAGAATGGGCACACCAGGGCCCGTTTCCACTTCAAAGAACTCCAGACGCATATGCCACCATCTGCGTCTGGGTTATGTGGGATCTGGGGAGTCAAACCTAGGAGCTTAGGCTTTACAGGCAAGCGCCTGAACTGCCAAGTCATCTCTCCAGCCCTGCCTATGCTTTTTATAATAAATAAGAGCCGGTGACTCCCAAAATGCAGTCCTATGCTCTGACTTCTAAGTA
Source organism: Orientallactaga sibirica (assembly GCA_036365145.1). Lineage (NCBI taxonomy): Eukaryota > Metazoa > Chordata > Mammalia > Rodentia > Dipodidae > Orientallactaga > Orientallactaga sibirica. The sequence goes on along the minus strand of JAEOAD010000114.1, from coordinate 11,605,062 downwards.
CATGTTACTGCACAGTGGGTAGAAAGTGTCAGGAACTTAGAATTGAACTCTCGATACCTTCAGGGATAATAATTTTGATGCACAAATTTATCATGATTCATAGTTTTGGTAGGGTCAGGATTCTGTATCATAGTGAAAACCTTTTATAAAAGTATTGGTTAAAAAGGACCATTTTACCTTCCTTCTAATTTCTGAAATTTAGTACTATAAGAGAGAGAAGTGTATATAAAATACATAAAAGGGGCATCTTTCCTTCTGTAAAAATTTTAAAGTGTGTGTACTTTAAGAAAAAAAATTCCCCACAATTTATGTCTCAGAAAATCCATGGATTTTTTTTCCTGTAATACTTCTCTGTATTTGCTACACACTCAAACATCTAATAAACAAACAGTGTACCCAACTTAGTGGGTTCATATGTGTATATAGTGTACCCGAGTGTATATATATATATATGTATGTTTGAATGCATGTGAGTGCACATGCATATGTGGTTGTATGTGTGTGCACATCCATGTGGAGACTAGAGGTCACTATCAGATGTTGTCCTCAGTCACTCTCTGGACCTTAGTTTTAGGGTTACTAAACCTGAAGTTCAGTGATTTAGGTAGACTGGATAACCAGTACTTCCTAAGGGTACTTCTGTCAGGATCCCTGGCTTTTGGACTATATGGATGCGGCCACTGTGCCAGCCTTATATCTAGGTTCTGGGCATCTAAACTCAGGTCCTCGTGCTTGTGTGGCACGCATTTTACCACCATCACCCTCTCTTCAGCCCTCAACTTTTAATATGTTATTGATGGGTTTTTAATGTTATTGATGGATGTTCTTTGATGGATTTTTATTATAAGCATAATTATTTACTCTTCTTTAAACAGGCTGTTTCTGTTTTATTTCAGTACTTGCAAGTGAAGAAGCAACAACATCCTCCATGTGGGATTCTTTCTCGTAGTGAAGCCTTAACAGTTCAGCAGACAGCTTCCTGAGGCTTCAAGTCCTCCATCCTCCACCCTTCCTCTCTACGTTCTTAATCTTCAGGAACAGAGGGGCCTTCGGGAGAACAGATTCCTACAGGTGCAGGTGAGCCAAGGAAACAGCTCCCTCTCAGATTCCTTCGAAGTCAGTTTGGCGTGAAATGGTCTGTTTTAAGTAGTGATGTTTACAGCCCCCCTGTGTCACAGCTGCTTGACAGTTATCCTCTTACTATTTTTACAGGGAGCCAGGCGGCCTCTGACCTTTAGACCAATCAATGTGCACATCCCCCTGGGAAGCTATAAAAGTCACTGGTAGTTTTGTTCTCCATCTGAACAGGCTTTCTTTGGGACTGTTCTCAGCGTGGAAGTGAGGAATAAGAAAACACTGAAGTTTAAAGTATGACATTACATACGTCACAGATATTGTAGAAATTTGACTGTTAACAAGCCCTGGGAAAGAAACTTGCTCTTTCTGGCCATTGTTTTCTCAATATAATTAATTCTGTATTTGTCTTTAAATACAAAAATTAATAATAATTTCATTCCAGCAGCCTAATGAAATTTGTAGAACTGTTCTGCTCACCCTTCCTGGAACCTCATGCACACATTTCATACTTACTTACTAACTGTATTCTGACCAAGTTCTACCACAAAAGGGCCTGCTAGGAGTTAGCTCCTTGCTTCACACGTACATCTGGGTCATCTTTCTGATTCGTTAGGGTTCATCAGAGAATAGTCACTGGACCAGCAACTTGTTACCGTTGTCTCTTGTTGGGAAGGATGCACTGACTTATCATACTGGAAAATTGGACGTTCACAGTGGTTTTAGAATGAAATCATTGAGAACTTCTTGACTCTTTGCTTATTCATACTGAGATCACTCAAGGTGGTTTCAAGTTTCTCTCCCAGGGTAGGCCTGGGCCACTGGATTTGAACTTTTGACTACCATGTACCTAGCCAGGAGGCTAGGGTGAGATCTCTAGGTTTCTTACTGCCAGTAACCACTTATTTTAATGAATCCTGGGCAATCATCATCATGGTGATTTGTGGACGTTTCTTTCCTGTCTGTCTTTAAGCTTTCTGGCATCAAGGGAAGGAGGTACATTGAGATGCTGTGTAATGATGAAGGCATGGGTTCCGGCATGTGGGGACTCAAGCCCTAGCTCCGCCCCTGACTTTGCAGTTGTTCTTGGGAAGGGGGTTTTAGCTTCTCTGTGCTACAGATGTGTATTCTATCTGTGTGATGGGGATTGCAACAGAGCATCTCATAGTGGGTGATTTTAAAAACTTTTTTTTTATTTTTTTATTTTTTTGGAGAGAAACACAGAGAGAGAGAGACAGAGAAAAAGAGAGAGAGAGAAAGACAGAGATGGGCGCGCCAGCAGTGTCTCAGCTGCTGCGAACGAAATCCAGATGTGTGCGCCCCCTTGTGGTCAAGTGCAGCATTGCATCCTTGTGTCACTTTGCATCTGGCTAAACGTGGGACCTGGAGATTGGAACCGCTGTAGATTGGAACCAGTGTTCTTAGGCTTAGGAGGCAGGCGCCTTAACCCCTAAGCCACCTCGCCAGCCCTCATAGTGGGTGATTTTGACAATTTAAAGATTTCTACTTCTGAACACTTAGTAGAGTTCTGTCACGCAAGTGCACCTCACTTTATTGTCGTGTGCTTCCCAGTGTTTTCTCCTATCTCCATCTGACAGATATTCCAGCCTCATCCCGACCTTGCTAGAAGTACTGAGTCACATAGTATTTGCTTCCAAGCCTAGGGCCTAAGAGCTGACTCGTTTTCAAATGATAAGCAATCTTACTGTAAGATGAAATTTACTAGCCAAATCAGATTGTTTGCAAAGTTTTTGATTTTATTTCTCTTCTACACATCCGAACCCAAGAGTGGTGGCACATTCCTATAGTCCTAGCTCTTGGGGAAATGGAGACAGGGAGATCAGGAGTTCAAGGCCAGCTTCTGCTACATAGCAAGTTTGGGGCCAGGTTTGCCACAGAAAAAGAAAGGAAGGATGGAAGAAGGAAAACTTTGAAATGCTGGTTACAAATCTGGATTTGTTAGTTTGCTTTTTGACCTCTCAGTATTCATGTAGTTTGATTATGAAAAGCTTGAGAAGGTGTGGTTTCCCTAGCAGAGATAGGATCTCCTTCTTGGGCAAAGAATTACTGCTGCTTTGTCTGCCTTTTATTCTGTACTCAGAAGCAGAGGAGTAAGGAAGGCTTCTTGTCATGAGACCCTTCAAATGTCAAAATTATGTGCAGAAATAATAGCTATTATGGTAATGGAAATATAATTTTTTTGAATTAATGAATTAATTTATTTTTATTTTTGGTTTGTTGAGGTAAGGTCTCACTTTAGCTCAGGCTACCCTGGAATTAACTATGTAGTCTCAGGGTGGCCTTGAACTCATGGCGATCCTCCTACCTCTGCCTCCCAAGTGCTGGGATTAAAGGCGTGCGCCACCATGCCTGCCTATTTATTTATTTATTTATGAGAGAGAGAAAGAGGCAGATAGAGGGAATGGGTGTGTTAGGGCCATTAGACACTGCAAATGAACTCCAGATGCATGTTCCCCCTTATGCATCTGGCTTATGTGGATCCTGGGAATCAAACCAGGGTCCTTAGGCTTTGTACACAAATGCCTTAACCACTAAGCCATCTATCTCTCTAGCCCTGAATTTAATTTTTAAAAAATATTTATTTATGTATTTATTAGAGAAAGAGAGACAGAGGCAAATAGAGAGAGTATGGGCACAGTAGGGCCTCAAGCCATTGCAAATGAACTCCAGATGCATGTGCTACCTTGTGCACCTGGCTTACGTAGGACCTGGGTAATAGAACCTGGGTCCTTATGCTTCGCAGGCAAGCACCTTAACCACTAAGCCATCACTCCTGCCCTGAAATTTAATTTTTGAGGCTTTTATTAGCACTGTGTCATGAGTAATGTATTTTCCTGTGTTTTTTATTTTAAGGTAATTTTTTAAATAAAAGCTTTGTATATAGCCAGCATATATGTCACTAGTTAAAAAAATAATATTAGAAGAGTCCTTAACATGTGCCAGATACTTAAATTATATTTACTACTTACAGTAGCTCTATTAGGTTGTATCATTAGTCCTCATTTTACAGAGGAAATTGAGACATAAAGACATTAAGCAAACCCCCAGAGTCATTTGACTCGTCAGAGGAGGAGCTGAGACTCAAATTTTCTAAGGTGCTGTAGCCAAGGGAACAGTCTTACCCAATTATGCTGCTGCTTACAAGGCAGAAACTGCATGAAGAGAAAAGAAGAGTGAAATGGAAGGGCCAAATTCTAGAAGTCTTAACTTCTAGGCTGAGTTATTTCATGAGCATTTGGCAGACCGTGGGAAGCCCGTGAAAGTTTGGCTGTGGGGATGAGAATGACACTATGAGAATTTTATGCCAGGTATAGCATGTAAACTGGTTTTGAGAAGATTAGAGATCGCTGTGAGTGGCTGAAGAAGTAATGAGAATGTGGGCTGAGGAAATAGGATTAAGATAACAGCCTGAGAGCTCCTGAGTAGAGTCCTGGGGCTCCTGGTCAGCCTAATTAGTGAGCTCCAGACCAAAGAGTTTCCTTCCTTTAAAAAGGTACAGGGGCAGGGCTTAGTGGTTAAGGAGCTTACCTGTGACGCCTGAGGACCCAGGTTTGATTCCCTAGAACGCACGTAAAGCCAAGTGTATAAGGTGGTGCATGGCATCTGGAATTCATTTGCACTGGCTAGAGGACCTGACGGGCCTGTTGTTTCTCTCTCTCTCTCTCTCTCTCTCTCCCTGTTCCTCTATCTCTCTCTGTCTCTTTCAAATAAATGAGCAAAAATTAAAAAAAAAAAAAAAAAAAAAAAAAAAGGTAGCCAGCATTCCCAAGGGGATGACACCTATGGTGGTTTGATTCAGGTATCCCCCATAAACTTAGGTGTTCTGAATGCTAGGTTCCCAGCTGATGGAGATTTGGGAATTAATGTCTCCTGGAGGCAGTGTATTGTTGGGGTGGGCTTACGGGTGTTATAGCCACTTTCCTCTTGTCAGTGTTTGGCACACTCTCCTGTTCCTGTTGTCTACCTGATGTTGGCCAGGAAGTGGTGTCCACCCTCTGCTCATGCCAGCATTTTCCCCTGCCAATTTGGAGCTTCCCCTTGAGTCTATAAGCCAAAATTAACCTTTTTTTCCCTTCACAAGCTGCTCCTGGTTGGGTGATTTCTGCCAGCACTGTAAACCTGATTGCAACAGTAAAGTTGGTACCGAGGAGTGGTGTCATTTGCTGCTAGACACCTGAATGTGGCTCTGGCCTTTTGGAGCTGATTTTTAAGAGGAATGTGGGAGGACTTGAGACCTTGGCCTAAGAGATGCCTTGCAGTGCTGTAAGTACAGCTTGATGAACTATTCTGGTCATAGTTGAAAGACCTGAATGCAGTAAGAACTATGGACTGTGAGGTTTGGCTTATGAGGGTGAGAAAGAGCTTTGCCTGGACTGGGCTAGAAGCAGTTTGTGTGAGAAGCTTCCTGTTATGTCTATGTCCTGAGAATTTGTGCAGGGTTGTATTGCATATAAATGGACTGCGGTAAGCGAGGGATATGGCATAGAAATGAAATCTTTCAGCTGAAACTGCTGCCTGTTCAGTTGCAATTGTATGAGAGATTACAACCATTGAGATTGGGTCAGCTGATCTGCATTGGGACAATAGAAAGAATGCATGTAGTCCTTTAAGAGGCCTGAGTGCTCAAGGAGTGTCTGTTCTTCAAAGTCTGCTTTATTTCCCCCTGGATTAACAAATTGGCACCCCACCTAGTATTATGGAGTATAAGAAATGCAGGAAAGACACAGTCAATGAATTTGCAACATGGTCTTGTGTTTTGGAAATGGCCATGGGCAATGTGAGGCAGGTCTGGTGGATGCCTATATGGAGACCCAATGGAGCCGTGAGGATTTTCTGTAGGTTTCAGTGGAGACCCAGTGGAGATGGCAGGACCACAAGATAGCTGCCAAGGACAGCTACCAGCCCCAACGAAGTTTTCCAGGACTGTGAGTAGCCTAGCTGGAGGGGCAGAATTGGAACTCCAGAGACTTATTGATGGTTAGAATTATCAGACCTTGGAGAATTGTCACTGGCTAATGTCGTTGGACTTGGAGCTACAGAGTTTGATGTTTGCCCTGTTTTAAATCTTTGCAGTGTGAGTGTTGATTCTGTACCATTATGGTTTTTTTTTTCTTTTGTATTATGGCTCAGTTAAAAGTTCTCAGACTTTGGGAATGATTTGATTGAACATCACTAGGATTGATAAAAACTATGGGGACTTTTAAAGATGGATTGAATGCATTGTGTTTTACATCATGGATGGTTATCAGTTTATGGGGGTTAAGGGCACAATGTGGTGGTTTGATTTAGGTGTCCACTATAAACTTAGGTGTTCTGAATGCTAGGCTCCCAGCTGATGGAGATTGGGAATTAATGCCTCCTGGAGGCAGTGTATTGTTGGGGCAGACTTATGAGTATTATAGCCACTTTCCCCTTGCCAGTGTTTGACACACTCTCCTGTTCCTCTTGTCCACCTGATGTTGCCCAGGAGGTAATGTTTATCCTCTGCTCATGCCATTGTTTTCCCCTGACATCGTGGAGCTTTCCCCTGAGTCTGTAAACCAAAATAAATCCTCCCCCCCCCCAAAAGCTGCTCTTGGTTGGTTGGGTGATTTCTGCCAGTAATGTGAACCTGATTGCAACAACACCCAAGGTTGTCCTCTGGCTTCCATCCCCATGTTCACATGCATGTTCAAAGACACATCACTACCCACATGAACATGTGCACATCTGGGTTCAGCAATCTTAATTATTTCCTTTATTGGTTTTTTTTTTTTAACCTGTTGAATAAGTAACTAGTGCGTCCCCATGATGAGATCAGAATTATGTTGGCAGGGAATCTATATAAAAATACTCTGCAACTAATCTGGAATTTATTGGCAAAATTACCTTGAAATCCTTCCTCCCTCCCCAATCTTGGTTCCTTCTTCTGTAACTTTACACGCGAACCTTTATCTGTCTAAATGCCTTGAACGCTTATCTCTTTTCTAGTTTAAGACCTGTAATTCTTGGGTCCAAGTTGTTAATAGCAGTCACTGGGAACACCAGTGTAAATGTTTGATGTGATTCTTTTGTTTGTTTGTTTGTTTGCTTGCTTGTTTGCTTGTTTTCATGGTAAGGCTCTCACTCTAGCCCAGGCTGACCTGGAACTCACTTTGTTGTTCCAGGCTGTCCTCAGACTCAGCAGTCCCCCTATGTCTGGCTCCCAAGTGCTGGAATTAAAGGCATGCACCACATGCCTGGCTCTTTTGGTACGTTTAAGTGAAGAGATGGAGAATTGGGTATCATGTAGGAATAATATGAAGGAGAGGGCTCCTCCATCTTTTCTTTTTAGAATACCAGTAGCATCATGGTGGCCCTAGGAATAGATGGAAGATAAGAGTAGAAATTACATAGAGAGGACAGTATCCAGTAAATATACAAGTAAACCCTAAGCATTCCCTGATGTGGTGGGGGAAATTTCTCCTCAAGCCTCTTGTCTTTACAATGTACTTCATTTGTTTCTTCAGAGAAAATTACTGTTTACCAGTCACTTAGAAAGATCAAGCTCTAACAAATTAAAAGCCATGGCATGGGAGCTGGAGTGAAATTCTGGTTCCCTTCAAAAATCATAGATTTGATTGTGAGCTGGCCTAGAGGGGAAGTTGCACACCAGGGCTGGTCACCATTCAGAGGTGGCTGCCTGGAAAGGGACAGACCAACTGAAGTTCGGCTGCAAGCAGGGACCTGTTGTTATGGCAGAGAAAACAGAGGAGAGCCTAGATCCATGATCGGACAAGAAGATGGCTGACTGCCCATGTGAGACGTGCCACCTTTACCACATCTGCCAGGGCCCAGGAGAAACTGCAGAGGAAGGGATGTGATAAATACTGCTAGCCTGACAACCAGCCCCAGGGTGGTGATGACAGACATGAAGATTAATCAAAATCTATAAAAGGGTTGGAGAGGTGGTGTAGTGGTGAAGGTGCTTGCCTGTGAAACCTAAGAACACTTGTATGAATCTTCAGGTTCCATGCATAGCCAGACACAAAAATGACGCAAGCGTGCAGTGTTGCACATGTGTACAAGAGGGCGCACATGTCTGGAGTTTGTTCACAGTGGCTGAAAGGCCCCAGCATGCCCATTCTCTCTCTCTATGTCTCAATAAATAAATAAATAAATAAATAAATAAATAAATAAATAGATAGATAGATAGATAGATAGATAGATAAAGATAAATAAATGCATATACCACCACACCCTGTCTGTCCAAGTTTAAAAAAAAATACCTAGAGCTGGAGAGATGTCTTAGCAGTTAAGGTGTTTTGTCTGCAAGCCAAAGGATCCTGGTTCGATTCTCCAGGACCCACGTAAGCCAGATGCACGAGGGGCACATGCATCTGGAGTTCATGTGCAGTAGCTACAGGCCCTGGCTTGCCCGTTCTCTCTCTCTGCCTCTTTCTCTCTCTGTCCGTTGCTCTCAAATAAATAAATAAATAAATAATAAACAAAAAACCTTAAAAAAACCTATAAAAACAGAAATTCAGAGGCTACAAAGAACTCAACACTAAATTAGATGGCCAACAGGCCTGCCTTGGCTCAGGGAACATTGCAGAAGAGGGGGCAGAAAATTTCTAAGAGCCACAGAGTGGGTAGGAATCCCCTGAGGCACGGTCTCCCACTACCCCATAGGGACTGAGGGAGGCTTTCATGACTCCACAGAGATTGCCATAATCCCATGAAGAGGGCCCCTAGGGTAATAGGCATTGGGACAAGGGGATAAAAGTGTATAATGTGTGTGTGTGTGTGTGTGTGTGTGTTTTGTGTATTTTTCAAAAAGTTTCAGTGAAGCACAGATCAGATCCTCACTGTGCAATCTAGTTTCTCTCTCCTGACCTTCCCAAATCCACTGATCTCCTGGGTGTCTGTATAGGGTTAGACTCTGACTCAGTGGGTCAGAGAGAGGCTGAGAGTGCAATTTCACCACCTTTCCAGTGACTCCATACTCCATGGCACACACTTTGAGCCATTTTTGCCTTACTTTTCAAAACAGATAATCAAAATAAATTTTGAGTCAGGTTGATTTAACTCCATTAACAGACTGGGCTCTATTCTCCATAACCTTGGTCACTTGTACAGCATATATGTGTATATGTACATGTTCAGTGAATTATCAGTGTTAATAAATATGAGGTTCTTATTTGGTCAGTGATTTGTGAGTGTGTGTGTGTGTTGTATGTGTGCACTTGCATATTCATGTGTGTGCATGCGGAAACCAGAAGTTGATGTCCTATCTCTGTCTCCCCAGTGCTGGGATTACATGTATGTGTTACCATCCCTGGCTTTGTATGTGCATCCTGGGCTTCCAAATACAGGTTCCCATGCTTGCGTGGCAAGCACTGTATTGACCCAACCGTCTTCCTAGCAGTGGTCAATGATTTATACTATTCAATAGCACCAATAATTTGAACAATTATAAATTTGTTCCATTTAATCTGAAAGATTGAAACAAGTACGTTTAAAAGTAGGCACCAGAATACAATGTAAGGTTTTCATATAAAGTACAATGTACATATATTATCCATCTAAACATTTCCACCCAAAGAGCTCTATTAGAATGTTCATTGCAGTTTATTTACCATAACCAGAAAGTTGCAAAGAAATCAATGTCTTCTGTCTAGGGTATTAATAAATTACTGTATAGCCCACACAGTGAAATATTAAGTAGCCATAAAAAAAAGAAATGAACTCCTGGTACATTTAGCAACACTGAACTCCTTTTTTTTTTTTTTTTTTTTAAAGCATGAACGAAAAGAAGCCGTAAGTAAGTAAGATATATTCTTTATGATTGCATTTATATGAATTTTTAGAAACAGCAAACCTATAGTCATGGGGCCAGGCATGGTGGCACACGTCTTTAATCCCAGCACTCAGAAGGCTGAGGTAGGAGAATTGCTGTGAGTTCGAGGCCAGCCTGAAACTGCATAGTGAATTTCAGTTCAGTCTGTGCTAGACTGAGACCCTACCTCGAAAACCCAGGAAAAAAACAACAACAACCAACAACCTATAATGACATCATCAGGTTGCTACAGACCAGGAAGGAGGGGCAACACATTGCCTGCAAAGAAGAACAAAGGACATTTTGAGGTTGATGGAAATGTTCAGTTTCCATTATTTCTCCAAAACCCATCCGATTGTACGCTTGAAAGCGATGAGTTTTGTTGCATAAACTTTCTATCATAATGAAGCTGGTTTTGGTGTATAATATCTCCTACTTCTTTGAGCTATTTTCCCAGTAGGATATTAATTTAAGAAAGCAGGCAGGGTGTGCTGCCCCATGCCTGTCATCCCAGCGTCGTGTGGTGGAGCATCAGGAGGAGACCCACCTCCACTCCTTAGTAAGGTGAGGCTACCCTGGCCTACACGAGACCTATCTCACAAGAAAGAGAGAGAAAGAGGGAAGGAAGGAAAGGGGAAAATTTCCATTCTGAGATAAGTGGGTCGCTGAGAAAAACGTGAATAAACAGAAGAGTAAGTTCCCATAGATCCTTCCTTTCTGTATTTGCAACGAGTCTCAAGTGAGAAACCTCACAAACAGGAACTTCTGCCCATTTATTTTTAACATCTAGTCTAGTTTCTGTTTGCTGAACGATTTTAGTGTTGTCCAACTGAGCTATGAAAAATCAAAATTCTGCTGAAAAAAAATCCTTTTCCTCCTCTTCATCTTCTTTGCAGCAAGCACACCCTCTTTCGGAGGGGCAGGATTGGGTCATCTGTTTTGGCAGTGAGAGCGTCCGTACAATTAGATGGAAGGGTCTGTCTGCATGTGCGCAGGATGAAATCTGTCTGGCAAAGCACTCGATTTCTCCGCAGACTGAAAGAGAAGGGCGTGTGTGGAGCTGCAAATGAGTGCGTGAGCCGAACAAGTGATGGATAGGAGGCAAAGAAAGTTAATTATACAAGCTGTTCCTTTTCTGCCAGGCAGAAAGAAACTGGCTGTGCCTTTAGAAATTGGTCAGATTCATGCAGTTGTCCAGTTTCTTGAAACTGTGCATAGCCATTCTTCAGAGGAGGGTAGAAATCAAATTGTAATTTTCTGTTAGCTTATTCAGTAATGTCAGCAGATTTTTTCCCCTTAATTTTTCAATCATGTAGCAGTAGCTTATAACTTCAGATTTAAATTAAGACTTTTTGATGTAATATTGCATATTTAATTTGGCATGTGCTATTATTATTTAATTATGGCCTATTGAGAATTCAGATGTTTCTAGCAGAAAATACCATCAGCTCCTTAAAATTTATCTTTTTGTGCAATACAGTTTTTCAGATTTTCACATTTTTCATATTACAGTGTTTCTAAGTATATTTTAATAAATGCATGCATTTAATGTATGTCATGCCCTTGTTTTATTTACCTGACACTGTGAATTGAAAGTAGGGTCTTATTCATTCTAAGCACATGTTCTTCCACTGAGTTATACCCCCAGCCCTTCATTTTATTTTTAAAATGTATTATTAAGTGAACATATTAAGTTATACTGTTGTAGTTAAAAAGACAGCAATTATAGTTTATAATATGTAATTTTAAAATGTCGGCTTTGAAATCAGACAGATCTCAGTTGGAATTCTGACTGCTGCTTTGGGTATTAAACAACTCTAGTGAAGTTGATAATGCTCTTCAATTATTGTGTGGAAACGTGCCTAGGGTTGCGCTTGGCATTTACTAAGTCCTTAATAAAGTGTGCTGTTGGGCTAGGGAGAAGGTTCAGTGAGGAAGAGGCTTGCCACAAGCATGAGGGCCCGAGAGGCTCTGAAAATGAGTTCATTCCTAGGTACCAGCATAAACCGCAGGGTGTGGTCACACATGTCTATAACCCCAGTTCTTGGGAGCAAAGACAGGAGAATCACTGAGGTGCACAAAATCCCCAGCTGTGTGTTCACAGAGACTCCATCTCAAGGACATACATGGATGAGTGACAGAGTAAGGACCCCCAGCGTTCTCCTCTGGTCTCCATGCCCCTGTGATTGCATCTGCACAGACATAACACACACACATTAAATACACAAATAAATCCACCTCAAACCCTGGGTTGTTATTTACACAGTAATTGCCTCCAGAGGGTGGAAGTGCTTGGTGTATAAAAGAGGCCAACCCTTATACTTGTGGGCCATCAGGTTACTAACAAGGGCCATACTTAAAAAGAGGCTTGTGAGTTGAGGACTTGAGCCACTTGCATCTGTCACAGTGGGGTCTCGCGTTGTGCCGGTCTGGGTTGGTCTACTTGGAAACAGCTAGGTCAGGAGGTTTGGGCAAAGAGGCCCTGTGGGGCGGGACTGAGACGTCAGTGGTCGGCTGCAGCTGGAGGGCTTGTTGTGTGGGTTTCTTCACGTGGGAACGCCATTGCAGAACACAGGCAGAAACTGAGCAATAAATAAAAAGAGGAAGTGGGGGTAGGATGTGAGATCTGCTGGCCACCTTCCACAGGGTACTAAGTATGTGCCTGTGTGAGCTGAAGACCTGCAGAATCCTGAATGGAAGAAGGCCTGGGGGAGGGCTGAGTGGACACAGGAGTCAGCAGATCACCGTGTGCAGGTGAGCCATGAGCAAGGACCCCGGGCTAAGGGGAAACACGGGGGGGGGGGGAAGTCCAGCTGCTGCGACAATGGGACGATATTATTAGGTGCTCACAAGGCTGTGTGGTAAACACACTTTGTGAGGTATTATCTGTCTTGTGCTGGTTGTGTGAGGAGGCCTAAGACAAAAAGATTACGCCATCTGTCACTGAGCAAGCATGAAACATGAGGAGGTTTTGTCACAGGGCAGATAAAGGCCTTGATTGATTAAGAAAATTGGAAATTTTGCTGCCTAGCCGTTTAAGCACCTGATGGTAGGGACCTGTGAGCTACTGTAAGAACCCGTTATTGGGAACCCAGCTTTGGAGGGTGAGTGGTATCTGCAGGATCTTGACCAAACTATTGAACTGCTAGCCTTGGGCTCTGCAGGCTCCTATTCTGGAACTGAGATCATCCCCAGAGCTTGCAATGGCTGAGCACTCAGACAGGCAGTAGGAAGTTCCTGGAGGCAGGCCAAGAGGAAACCGGGGCCAGAGAAGCCAGGCAGCCAGGGTCTGAGAATGCTCAACACTGAACAAAAGAGCACCAAGGCCGATTCTAAGGTGGCATTGTATGATATTGGTTGAGATGCTCAAAGGGCTTTTGAACTCGAGGGGTGAGTAGAACAGTATTTCAGAAGTATTGCTAAACATGTTTTTTATTGTAGTTGTTGTTTTTGTTTTGCATTTGCTTATTTTTTAGCTGTTTCCATAAACCACATCCTTTTGGTTTGAAAAAGCATTGAGAGGGTTAGAAAATATACATATGGTCATTTTCCAAATGTTATTCAACAGGCTTTGCTTCATTTATATGAACTATACTCATATTTAGACAGGGCAGCTTGGAAGGAATAGGGATGGGAGTAATAGAGTTTTATTTCAGCAGAATTTCTGTCAAGAAGACCATGAACTTTCTTCCTCCCTCTCTCTCTCTTTCTCTCTCTCTCTTTTTTTTTTTTTTTTTTTGGTTTTTCGAGGTAGGGTCTCACTGTTGCCCAGGCTCACCTGGAATTCACTCTGTAGTCTCAGGGAAGCTTCGAACTCACAGTGATCCTTCTACCTCTGCCTCCCAAGTGCTGGGATTAAAGGTGTGTCCCACCATGCCCAGCTCAACTTTCTATTTTGATAGTTAATATTGAATTGATACTGCCTCATAATCAGGAATTAACAACTGGAGAAACATCTCACAATGTGTAGTCTGGTGTCTAAAGGACAGAACTGCTCATCGTGAAGTCTTGCCAGTGCAAGAGTTAGTGTGGCCAGGGACTCTGGTCTGACAGATATGGGTTCGAGTCCTGGTTCTGCTAGTTGTCAGCTCTGGAAACTTACTTGCTCCTCTCTAACCTTCAGTTCCTTGTGTCTAAAGTAAGCAGGTTTGCTGCTTTTCTCCCCTGGTGAGGGTGAGCGTGACATGGCATCATACATCAGAAGCATTTCCCAAATGCTTTTGGCACCGGCTAAGCTCTCAGACTTTTCAGTGATTCAAATCACCATGATTATGGAGCGCATATGCTTGACATTTATGGTAAAAAGTTAATACAAAGCACCGAGTTCTGGGACCTGGAGCTGAACTCACTAACCGTCTCCTTAGCAGCTTCCATGTGGCGCACGCTGGTGGACTGAGATGATAGGAGAGATGCTGTCTGCTTCCATGGCACCTGGTCTTACCAGACACGTAGTGTAGCATCTTTTACGGTCTCTGTTCAGCAAAGCCATCCATTTGTTTCTCTGCTTCCATGGTTCTGTAGTGTGTATCCTAGAGTGGTGATTCTTAAACTTGGATGTGCACTACAATGCCATTGGAGGATACTTGACAGGGCTCAGGAGGGTGACCCTGTTTATCCCCCATTCTATCCTGGAGACTGGTGCTGACCCTTCAGCGCTGCCTTACAGACACCTCCCTTCACTGCTCTCTGCCTTTTCCCTTCCAGAACTGTCTGCCAGTGGAGCACCAGAAGGAAGTTTTAGATTAGAATTCTCTCTTTTGGGTTCCCTTCAGGCCTTTTATCTTGAGGTGACAGCATGACACCAGGAAAGGAACTCTTAAGGAAGGGCCAAACTGTCCGTCTCCTTTAAATTGTGTGACTGGAGACAGCTCAGTTTTAGAAACTTTCACTTGCCCCATTCATGAAGAGGATCACACCTGTGCACCCACTTAGCTGCCTTACTGTTAGCCCTGCATGAAAGGCTATGCTTCCAGGCTTTCTGGGAACTTTGAAGTTCAATACGAATAATAGGTCATTTTATTACTGATGAGGAGAAAAGACTGCTGCCAGGTTTGTTTGTTTTTTGTTTTTCGAGGTAGGGTCTCGCTTGCTCTATCCCAAGCTGACCTGGAATTCACTATGTCGTCTCAGGGTGGCCTCGAACTCATGACAATCCTCCTATCTCTGCCTCCCCAGTGCTGGGATTAAAGGCGTGCGCCACCACGCCTAGCTGTAACTGGTGCCATGTCGTAGTTTCATTTGGCACATGGAAATTATTCATGCACTGAGAAGAAATGAGTGTTTGCTATCTGTAAATGAGCCCTCTCCTTTCTCACTGCCCTTGACCCACACTTTCTAGAAATAATTGCTTCGTAATAACCTGGCATGAGGGGCATCCACACACCTAGATAGGGCAGCAGTCATGTTTCATGTCAGGATCTTAAGACATGTTTGCTTTGTAATGGCAGTGCTATTCCAGACCTGTATGTCTTTTCAAAATTACACATCTTATGTTAAATTCTGACTGGTTTTTCTTTGAATGCTTTTGCTCAAAGCCAAATGCTCATTCCATTGATAGAATTATAATTAGATGGCTCTTTTATTTGTGGAAGCTTTTTCCTGCAAGTAAGCAGAGGAACCGTGCGTGTTTATCACGTGGATATCCTGGTTGAGCCTGGCCTGCTTTGCACCCTGAATGTCAAAGCTTTGAATGGACCGCAGATTGCTTGCGGGTACCTAAGCTTCCTCAACTTGTTTTTCAGGTGCTGCTCGCAAAGGCTCTTCAGAAGTGGGTTTATTTTACTTTTTGGAGGGAAAAGAACATTCTCGCTCACGTCTTTGTTTTCAGTTAAGCCACATAGTAGTGAATAAGAAACAAGAAGACAATCACAAGATTCTTACCTAC
This sequence comes from Orientallactaga sibirica, assembly GCA_036365145.1. Taxonomy (NCBI): domain Eukaryota; kingdom Metazoa; phylum Chordata; class Mammalia; order Rodentia; family Dipodidae; genus Orientallactaga; species Orientallactaga sibirica. The sequence continues at coordinate 11,589,286 of JAEOAD010000114.1, read as the reverse complement.
CTCTACCTCTGTGCTTGATAAAATAACACACGAGTTGCTGAAAGAGTTTCTTTCAGAGACAGATAAGCACAGTAAATGGTGAATACAGACATCTTTCCTGAAGCCTTTTAACTCGATGATTGGCTTGCTTTCTCTTGACACTGCCTTCATAGCTAACTTATTACAATGACATGTCAGGGAGGAGGCTGCATAGAGCAGTAGCTGGCAGTAAGAGAGGAGTGACAAGAGTGGCCTTCAGACAGTCGCTGCAGCTTAGGAGCACTTATCAGATCTCCCCTTGTTACCATCAGTATCAGAAGGCCTCAATGCAGAGAAGCCAAGCATAATTATGATATTATGTTAAGATGACCCATGCTGTCAAGAAAAAAAAAAAACCTGTTCAACTTTGTTTAGCATGTTCTATTTATAAAGGCAAAGGAGTGGCTTGAGCTTGTTATTTATTTTCCACAAAAGTGAAGGCAATGTTACATTATTTGGAGATGTAACCAACATGCTCACACTTTCTTTCCTGCCTTGCCTGGATTGATGTTGACAGATATGGATAAGAAAGAAATGATATATGCAATTGTTTAGATGAGCTGGGAACCTGAGAAGAGAGGCAAGGAAATCTTTTATCTTTTAAAGTCAAATGCACTGAGATAAAAGATCTATTACAGAGCCATCTATTGACTTTGTGGTTGGTATTTCATTATATATTAAAGTAGGAGTTTCAAATTTCTGATTTGGAAGCAGAAGGCAGGAGTTCAAACGGATATGTTTTAGAAGTTTAAAATTTATATCTTATAAAATATTTTTACATTTTTACTCTAAAGAAGATTATACACATTTTCTGTCTGCAGATATGTAACACCATCAGTTTATTGCAAAGGTAAACAATGCTGACTATATATACCTGTGCTCTCATGTGGAAAACACATACATTTAAAAGCATGTGAACATTGAACATGTAGAATATATTTCATTAGTGGTTTTCTTTTTCCTCCATTTTTCAAAAGTGAAAAAGGATTCTAAAATTATAATTTTGGGCATTGGGAAATGAAATGCTTATTCATATCTTTAGGCACATAATCACTTTAAAACTATTTCATTTATTTGCAAGGAGAGAGAGTGTGTGTGAGAGAGAGTGAGAGTATGGGTGTGCCAGGGCCTCCTACCGCTGCAAATGAACTCCACTTTGTGCATCTGGCTTTACAAGGCTACTGAGGAAGTGAACCCAGACCAGCAGGCTTTGCAAACAAATGTCTTTAACCACTGAACCACCTCCCCAGCCCCACATATTCACTTTTTATTGAGAGGGCTCAAAAGTAGATATTCTGTAATGTTGTGAAGAAAGGTGTGGGATCTGGGGTTCTGGAGATCCATGATTTATTTATTTATTTTATTTTTTGGTTCTGAAGGAAGTTTTAACTTCCTTACTTGGAAATGTCACAGGGAAGCCCCTGGCATTGACATTGGTTTAAACAAGCATGAAGAGCTGATTAATTGCAAAATGGGTATCTTCTAAAAATATTCTTTCTGCACATGCAGTGAGCATTGTCCAAATTGCAGCCTGGGTTATTCCCTTCTGCATCCTCTTCCTGTGTTTAGTTACTAAGGCTCCTCTCAGAGCCACAGTGGGAATTCCTCATGTAACCGCCTCCTCTTCTCTCTGGACCCCTTGTGTTTCAGGCAGGCCAGCCATGAGAGGGTATCTCGTGGCCATATTCTTGAGTGCTGTCTTCCTCTATTACGTGCTGCACTGTATCCTGTGGGGAACAAATGCCTATTGGTAAGTTGCGTTTTGTTCTTCTTAAACATGATTTTCAAACTAGTCTTTCTCGTAAGCATGCACATTTTTATTAGAGTGACCTATTTCAAAAAATCCTTCAGAGGAACATTATAACATCCTCCACATCTTTACATTCCAGTGCCCTATCAGTATACTGATTCTCTAACAATTTAAAACAGGTGAGTAATCATTCTTATTGAAACCCCAGTGAAAAAGTCATGCTTATGTGTATATATATATATATATATATATATATATATATATATATTAATAGTAATTCTTAGATTCAGTGGCAATTGACTTTTAGATTGCTATTGATAAAACATACATACTACATGCAATATTCTTTAACATATTTAATGATATCTATATTTTGAAATAGTTTTGAAATAAAGTATCACTTCTAAAACTTTATGTGGCATATAATGTTTTACTGCAGAGAATTTTTTTCTAGACATTTTAAAATACTTGTCATTTTTATTGTTTTGGCTAGAAATAGTTTTGATAACCTTTCACAGTGGCAGTAGACAATTAAATCAAAATAAATCACAGGACAACTTCCTATCTTAGACAAAAGGTCAGTACTCTTTGTCAGTGTTTCAGAAGTAGATCTCAGATTATGTTTCCACCTAGATAGAAAATGCAGTATTTAGAGAATGGAGTTGTGAAGGGGAAAGATGGGGGGAGGAGGGAATTATCATGGTTTATTGTCTATAATTATGGAAGTTGTCAGTAATAAAAAAAATGCCATATTTCAGCCAGGTGTGGTAGTGCACACCTTTAATCCCAGCACTCGGGAGACAGAGGTAGGAGGACTGCTGTGAGTTCAAGACTACTCTGAGACTACATAGTGAATTCCAGGTCAGACTGGGTTACAATGAGACCCTACTTCAAAACCAAAACAAAACAAAAATCCATTTCACCATTGAAGAATCATGTTGTATTTTCATGGAATAAAATTAGACAAATACTTCTGGGAAAAAAATCCAGTGTTTGTTGGATGAGTTTGGCCCTAAAGTTCTAGCCTTGGAACCTACATACTGGGCTAGAGTGCTTTGAAGTCTGGTTCCACATTCCACATGGATTATCCCACAGGGGCTGTCCCTCCATGGATGATAGCTAGAGAAAGCAAAAAGCTTACAAGATTACTACCTGTAATAGAGTTCTTAGAACGTTTGTATTTTCTGAAAGGGGATTTACTACAATAGCATAACAGTAGGGCACTGAGTCGTCCAACAGTGGCTGTCTGCACATTGGCGACTCAGAGAACCTGGTAGCTGCTCCTTGCAAGAAGCCAGATGCCTCAGCACTCCCAACGTGGAACTGAAGGCCTCAAAAAGTCTTGGCAAGTCACTGGTCTTAAGTTCATACTGGAAGGCTAAAGAAGCTGGAGTGTGATGTCAGCAAAGGATGGCAGTAGTGGAAGTAGTGGAGTGGAGACAGGACCTGCCGCAATGCAAACTCCCCTTTATGTTTAAGGATTACTTGTATGGCTGTAACTGCAACATGTGAATTGTGATTTATGGCTTAACTCCCATCCTGTTTTTCTTATGAACATCATGTGGTTATTTCCAATGAAAGCTGACACTCTGAACAGTACAATGCTACATCTTGAGAGCCTGAACTCTGGGTGTAGTCCTGGTGTGCACCAGCCTTTATTCTTTGTTTTCTTTCTTTTTTTACCCAATAAAACTTTGCCTCACATTCCATGAGTCGATGGTCTTACTTGTGTGACACCGGACCCCACAACACTTGCATATAAAAAACTGGTTCTTTCCATTTGTGTTGTTCATAAAAACATCTTCATACATATAGACTTTCAGTTCCAGAACTCAGCAGTTTTAAGTATAGAGATTGTATGTATGTATGTATGTATGTATGTATGTATGTATGTATGTATCTATATATGTATGTTTTGATTTTCTGAGGTAGGGTTTCACTGTAGCTCATGCTGACCTGAAATTCACTATGCAGTCTCAGGGTGGCCTCAAACTCATGGCTGTTGTGCTGCTGCCTCCCAAATGCTAGACTCAAAGGCGTGCACTACCACACCCGGCTAGAGATCTTATATTGACAAAACATTGACAAATCATGCCTATCTTCAAAGGGTTCACTGTTTCCTTTGGTTTGAATCCTGCTGATTATAGAAGAAAATAGACTTATTGTTATTGTTCTTTTCCTCATTCAGTGATTTTGGTTAATTTTGTAAATACCTGTTATTTACATAATCAGCAAATTTCTTTTTTAAATTTTAAATTTTAATTAATTAATTTGCATAGAGAGGGGAGAAAGAGGAGAGACAGACAGAGAGAGAATGGCCATGCCAGGGCCTCTTACTACTGCAAACAAACTCCAGATGCATGTGCCACTTGTGCATCTGGCTTATGTGGGTCCTGGAGAATCGAACCTGGGTCCTTTGACTTTGCAGGCTAAGCCATCTCTCCAGCCCTTTTCCCTTTTTCTTTTTGGTTTTTCGAGATAGGAGATAGGGTTTCACTTTAGCGGAGGCTGACCCGGAATTCACTATGTAGTCTCAGGGTAGCCTTGAATCCTCCTACTTCTGCCTCCCAAGTACTGGGATTAAAGGTGTGCACTGCCAGGCCCAGCAATCAGCAAACTGCTATGTGAAGTTGTTTTCCTTTTCCATGGCTGTCTCCTGCCCCCATCCACCCCTTCGTTTCTTTTCATTGTTGTGCTCAGTCCTGTTTCACAACACCCCTTTAAATTTTGGAGATAAGTACTCCATTCGGGAGTCACCCAAGGGCCTAACTCGTGCCAAGAATTGAGGGGAGAGCACGTGGTGGGGCACGCTTTTAATCCCAGCACTCAGGAGGCAAAGGTAGGAGGATCACTGTGAGTTTAAGGTCACCCTGAGACTACGTAGTGAATTCCAGGTCAGCCTGGGCTAGAGTGAGACCCTACTTCGAAAAAAAAAAAAAAAATTTGAGGGCAGTGAGATATGACTGTCAGTGGTGTGATGTAGTGTCCTCAGGCTCACTGGACAGAGGTCTGCTGAACCTGCTCAGGCCAGGTGCTGGTTGTGCTTGCAGATGGTGGGTGTTCCCAGAGGTGGCATGATTGATAAAAGCCATGTACAGTCCTCGGGGTAGGTTTGGTTTCTTTGGCTTTGAGGGCCTCTAAAAATGGAACTTGGTTTTGGCTTCCACTATGTGGTAATCCAACCTCTGTGATCCCTGTGAATCACTGTTTTGAAACACTTCAGGCCACTAGTCAGTCTGACCTTTTCAACCCTTCCTTGGCTTTTTTACGTGAATCTCCAAACTCTGGAGGATTTGAAGTAGGTCCTGTCAAACCTCAGGCTGTATGGTATTTGTTTCCTGCCTCAGAGGCCTGTCAGCTGAGCGGGTTACCAGGGCATGTACTTCCCTCTGGGCAGGCTCCCTGGTTCTGGTTTCTGACTGGCACTATTTTTGTCTCCTAGGGTGCCACCTGTGGAAATGAAGCAGAGAAAAAAGGTCCAGCCTTGTTTATCGAAGCCAGCTTTTGCTTCTCTCCTGAGGTAATATATATATAATATAAAACAATAAAAAAAAAAAACCTGTGGCTATAAAGCATGCTCAGAATGTGTTTGAAAAGCCTGTTTTTTTTTTTTTTTTTTTCAGATTTCTAGTTTCAGGGAAAGGAAACCAGTATTCTTTTTACACAGGTGACACTAGAGAGACTTATTTGTATTTGATCATCAAAAAGACAACTGTTCTTTAAGGGTTTCTTTTCCTGCCCCTGTTCCCATGCTGTTTTTGAACTCTTGTCTTGTGGTTTCCTTTCCCTTGCGTAACTGTTAAACTTTATTATCTGAAAACTTCCCTGGCTTTTACTGACTTCCGTTGAACTCCAAAGAATGCAAATAATAATTAACCTATATATTGAATCAATAATGAATATTCATTGTGATTGTCAAAAATTTTTAAAGTTCACTTTTCTATCCACAAATGTTCTTTTCCTTGTGTCTCAACTTTGATAGAGTGCAGGTTCTAACTCTCCTAAGAAGAACAGTTTGGCCTAGGCATGTTTAATTGTACAAGACAAGTGAAAGCTACTTAACATTTTTTTTCACTAAGTATCCAGAATTTGTAAGTTGTTATATCTTATGACTATACCTTTTCAGTAGTGGTTCTTAACTCTTTGTGGGCATTATATCCCTTTAAAATTGCAAATATGTTGAAACTGGTTTTTGTTGATGCATATAGTTACACACTGAAGTTGCTTATGACCTGTCATCCATGGGCAATTGTCCAATAAAGACCAGTGCCAAGCTAGGGGTGGTGATGCATACCTGTAACCCCAACACCTGGGAGGCTGATGCAGGAGGACCTGGAGTTTGAGGCCATTCTAAGCTACAACAATAACAATAATAAAGAAGAAATCAAAAGGAAGAAAGAGAATTAAAGGAAAAAGACCACTACTAAATTAGAAGAAGGTTTTTTTTGTAAATTTTTTTGGTCATCATTCATAGTAAGAAATATATTTTCTTTTTTTTAAATATATTTATTTATTTATTTATATTTATTTATTTATTTATTTATTTGAGAGAGAGAGAGAGAGATACAGAAATAGGCAGGTAGAGAGAGAGAGAGAGAGAGCCAGGGCCTCCAGCCACTGCAAACGAACTCCATATGCATGCATTTTAGCATCTGGCTTATTGTGGGTCTGGAGAATTTCCTTAGGCTTCATAGGCAAGCGTTTAACCACTAAGCCATCTCTCCAGCCCAGAAATATATTTTATTTTTGAATATAGTATTTACATGTGTCTATAATAAGGCATACAAAAAAAATTCCAGAAATGTTTTACCCTTACCACTCCAGATAGATTTTATTTTATTCTTTTCCTGAGCCATATAAAGGGAGTAGATTATAGGTTAAAATGCTATTCTAGAATCAAAATATTTTTAAAGATTAAGTAAATAAAGCTACTTAAAATTTTTTTCTTCATTTGTTTACAGAGAGAAAGAGAGAGAGAATGAATGATGATGGGCTCACCAGGGTCTCTTACCACTGCAAATGAACTCTAGATGTATGAGCCTGGCAGCTGGCCTCACATGAAAATAGACCCCCAACCCCACAGGCTGTCAGACTTTGCAAGCACCTTTAATCTCTTCAGCCCAAGATACTTCCTCGGGTCTCCCTCTAGCCCAGGCTGACTTGAGATTCACTCTGTAGTCCCAGAATGGCCTAGAATTCACAGCAGTCCTTCTACCTCTGCCTCTTGAGTGCTGGGATTAAAGGTGTGTGCCACCATGCTCTGCCCCAAGCTACTTTTTTTTTTTTTTGGAGAGAGACAGAGAGAAAGGGAGAGGGAGACAGATAGAGAGAATGGGCACGCCAGCAGCCTCTCAGCTGCTGTGAACGAAATCCAGATGCGTGCGTCCCCTTGTGGTCAAGTGCGGCATTGCACCCTTGCATCATTTTGCATCTGGCTAACTGTGGGACCTGGAGATTGGAACCGGCATTCTTAGGCTTAGGAGGCAGGCGCCTTAACTGCTAAGCCATCTCTCCAGCCCCCAAGCTACTTTTTTTAATGTGAAAGCACCAAAAGGTTAACTTATTAGTGCAAGACTGCTCGGCAGCTGTATAAGACTACAGTTTAAGAGACCAGTAGATTTGCACCCATCATGAGAACAGTGCTTTCCAAGCACATGCCCACCCGTGCTGCTTTCTGAGAAACAGAGGAGAGCCAGGAACCATGAGGAAGCTCGGCTAAGAAACCTGGCACGTTGTAAAGAGAACACTTTTCCTTAGGATTGGGCTTGTGTGCCTAGTTCTCAGCCTTGCCATCTCTTAGTTAATGAGCCCCAAATGAATAACTTCCCGTCTCAAAGCATGAGTCTCTGTGGGCATTTGACTCACTTATCACTTATCTTAACAGGCTTTTGTCGGAATAACAATCACAGAAATGCACTGTAATGCAACACACTAAAGTGGATATAATGTATTGTAACATCATACCATGTCATTATCAATTATGATAGATAAAGCCAATATCTTGAGTGTCTGATATATCTGAGACATGCTGCCAAATAATATTTCATTTAGAAATGAAATGGCTCTCTCTCTCTCTCTCAAACAAATAAATAAATAAATAATTTTTTTAGAAAGGGGGGGCTGGAGAGATGGCTTAGTGGTTAAGACATTTGCCTGTAAAGCCAAAGGAATCCCGGTTCGACTCTCTAGGACCCACATAAGCCAGATGCACAAGGGGGAGCATGCATCTGAAGTTCATTTATAGTAGCTGGAGGCCCTGGAGTGCCCATTCTCTCTCTCTCTCTCTCTCTTTTTTCTAATAAATAAATGAATAAATAAAATATTTTAAAAAAAAAAAGAAAAAGAAAAAAGAAGTGAAATGGAGGCTACCCAGTGCAAAGTCTGACCGACGTTAACTACTGGTTTATGGTCATTATGATTCCCAATAGCTCCAAAGCAGAGAGGCATTGATTGGGGCAGCTACCCAGCATTTGCTTTCCACAAGAAGACTGGGGTGTTCTTCAGTCTTCTTAAAGCTCATCTTTCCCAGAGCTTCCTGGATTTGGGGACCAACACTAATATAGAAATGACCTTTCCAGGTTGGCTGGCTCCTCCGGCTGCCGTCAGGGTTAAAAACTGGAGCACATGTCATGTGTGGGGCAGGCTAACGCTGAGCTCTCTCTCACCTTGTTTCCTTCCTCACTGTGTGATTTGACTCCTATGTCATTCTTACCTGACTGCTAGTTACTTCCCTTTCCTCACGCAGCCTTCTGAGATCCCACATCTCTGATATCTACCTGCAGGGTTTCTTTTGTAGTTGTTGTTGATGGTGGTGAGTTGTTTGTTTGTTTGTTTGTTTGTTTGTTTTCCAAGGTACAGTCTCACTCCAGCTAACTGACCTGGGAACTTACTCTGTAATCCAGGCTGGTCTGGAACTCATAATGTATCCTCCTACCTCTGCCTCTTGCGTGCTGGGAATAAAGGCGTGCACCACCACACACAGCTTAGTTTTCAGTCTAAGCACGCAACTGCTCAGGCATCCACACAGAGCCCCATCTAACTTTTAGTATGCCTTTGCTTTCATAGTTGATGCAACTCATCCATATGGAACATTTCAATTGAAGAATGGCTAAGCATGAATACCTTCTTTGCTATGCTGTTTCTTTCAGATGCCATTTGATTGCTTGGAGTTGCTTTTAAATTCTGGTTTCACCCACACCGTAATGTAGTTTTGGTCTCAGTGCCTGTAAAGTATTTCTATTCCAATATGTAGTTCCTGTTTTAACACTTGTATTAATACTTTCAATTACTTTTAAAATTAATGTGAAATGCTGATCATATGTTGCCATTTTTCTAAATCACGATCTGAAAAGTCTGAAAATACAGTAGGCATTTGACAAGCTCGTTCTTTATCCTGTCCTTCCAGGTTTTCCCAGTTTCACCCGTTTCTGTGCGCAGATGATTTTCAAAAGTTAGCCTCCTTGTCTGATAATGATAAGTTTGATCTGCCCTATGGGATAAGAACATCAGGTCAGTAGTGTTCTTCTCACTTGGTGCTGTTAAATGTTAGTGGTGTTTGATGACAACCATATGTGTATAAAATTTACCATTATTCTTCCTAGGGAATATGATTTTGGGATGAGATCAAAAGAATTAAGTGTTAAATATAAGTATCTACTTCTTTGAGGGCAGAATAGAGTGGAAGGATTTAAGAGCTCGGTGTTTTAGCTGTGGCAGCGTGAAGACACCACACTGGCTCTGATTGTGCCATAGCAGGATCCATGTGAGCTCACAGGCCTTACTTTATTCCAGCCTAGGAGAGCAAGATAACCCCGAAGGAAACATCTTCCCTCTCTCCCAATTTTACCTCACTATCTGTTTATTTCATTAGCAATTTCTAGGTACTTAATTCTGACTTTAGTAAATGGGTTTTATTTTCATTCAATTATTTTGCCTCCTGAAGACAACACGTTTCCTTCTGTTCTTTTTTTTTTTTCAAGGTAGGGTGTCACTCTAACTGAGGCTGACCTGGAATTCACTATGTAGTCTCAGGGTAGCCTCAAACTCACGGTGATCCACCTACCTCTGCCTCCTGGGTGCTGGGATTAAAGGTGTGTGCCACCACGCCCGGCTTCCTTCTGCTCTTGATTGACCTTTTACAGCTTTCTGGCCTAGATTTTGGGGAGCCCTTCAAAGCACAGGAAGTGACAGGTGTAATTTGTATAAATTTTACTTTGCAAAACTGAATTTTTTTAAATTTAAAAGTACTTGGCAGAGGGCATATAAATATGTTGCAGAGAATTTCAATATTTAATTAGTATTAATTTATCAATTTCTGTTCAGTGTACGTTTCAGAATCATTTACTAATTTTTGTTATTTATCTGAAAAAGAGAGAGAGAGGCAGATACAGAGAGCAAGAAAGAGAGAGGATGGGCACACCAGGGACCTCCAGCTACTGCAAATGAGCTCCAGATGCTTGTTCCACCTTCTGCATATGGCTTTATGTGGGTCCTGGGGAATTGAACCTGGGTCCTTTGGCTTTGCAGGCAAGAGCCTTAACCACTAAGCCATCTCTGCAGTCTTTGTAAAAATTTTTTTTTTGAAGTAGGGTCTCATTCTAGCTCAGGCTAACCTGGAATTTGCTGGCAATCTTTATAATTGTTTTTGTACTCAGCATCATTTCTTCTTGGGTTTGGGCAGGTATTTTTATTTTTTATTTTTATTTTTTTATTTTGGTTTCTTGTTTTTTTCAGGGTAGGGTCTCACTCTAGCCCAGGCTAACCTGGAATTCACTATGTAGTCTTAGAGTGGCCTTGAGCTCACGGCAATCTTCCTACCTCTGTCTCCCAAGTGCTGGGATTAAAGGCGAGCGCCACCCTGCCTGGCTGGGCAGGTATTTTTAGAGTATTTACTATTGGCGTGTGCTTATTGAATAGCGTGTCATTAATTTTTCAATGATTACACTGAATGAGGCCATGCTGGTTGGAAATGGGCTTAAGGGGAAGACAGCTGGGTGCCTTACTGTGTACTTAAGAGGCTATGACTGTCCTCTCATTTTTCATACTCCATTGTTTTTCTAGTGGGACATTTTCGATTTGCTCTCTCAAAACTGCAGAGTTGTGACCTCTTTGATGAGTTTGACAAGTAAGTTTATTTCCTTGCTTCCTCTTTGATTTTTTTTTTTTTTGCTGTATTGAAGATGATTCACAACATATAGCTCAAGAAATGTAAAATGTATTTAGTTGGGAAAATTCCATAGGACGCCTGCATAGGTAAAATGTCTAGCAGTTCTTTCTGTTCTTATTAAGCGGACAGAGTTAAGGTAGAAGCTGTGTAACTGGATGTTTGCCTGCACCTTGGACAGACTCTTTCCTCCCTTGTCAGAAGCTCCCACCCTTTGTCAATCGTCACAGCACAAGGTCCTATTCCCCATCCGATGATGATCCATCCATCCATCTTTCTTTCTTTCTTTCTTTCTTTCTTTCTTTCTTTCTTTCTTTCTTTCTTTCCTTTTTTTTTTTTTTTTTTTTTAGGTAGAGTCTCACTCTGGTCCAGGCTGACCTAGAATTCACTATGGAGTCTCAGGGTGGCCTCGAACTCACGGTGATCCTCCTACCTCTGCCTCCCGAGTGCTGGGATTAAAGGCGTGCACCACCATGCCCAGCTTGCTTGCTTGCTTGCTTTCTTTCTTTCTTTTCTTTCTTTCTTTCTTTCTCTCTTACCTTCTGCATATGGCTTTATGTGGGTCCTGGGGAATTGAACCTGGGTCCTTTGGCTTTGCAGGCAAGAGCCTTAACCACTAAGCCATCTCTGCAGTCTTTGTAAAAAAATTTTTTTTTTTTTGAGGTAGGGTCTCATTCTAGCTCAGGCTGACCTGGAATTTGCTGGCAATCTTTATAATTGTTTTTGTACTCAGCATCATTTCTTCTTGGGTTTGGGCAGGTATTTTTATTTTTTATTTTTATTTTTTTATTTTGGTTTCTTGTTTTTTTCAGGGTAGGGTCTCACTCTAGTCCAGGCTAACCTGGAATTCACTATGTAGTCTTAGAGTGGCCTTGAGCTCACGGCAATCTTCTACCTCTGTCTCCCAAGTGCTGGGATTAAAGGCGAGCGCCACCCTGCCTGGCTGGGCAGGTATTTTTAGAGTATTTACTATTGGCGTGTGCTTATTGAATAGCGTGTCATTAATTTTTCAATGATTACACTGAATGAGGCCATGCTGGTTGGAAATGGGCTTAAGGGAAGACAGCTGGGTGCCTTACTGTGTACTTAAGAGGCTATGACTGTCCTCTCATTTTCATACTCCATTGTTTTTCTAGTGGGACATTTTCGATTTGCTCTCTCAAAACTGCAGAGTTGTGACCTCTTTGATGAGTTTGACAAGTAAGTTTATTTCCTTGCTTCCTCTTTGATTTTTTTTTTTTTGCTGTATTGAAGATGATTCACAACATATAGCTCAAGAAATGTAAAATGTATTTAGTTGGGAAAATTCCATAGGACGCCTGCATAGGTAAAATGTCTAGCAGTTCTTTCTGTTCTTATTAAGCGGACAGAGTTAAGGTAGAAGCTGTGTAACTGGATGTTTGCCTGCACCTTGGACAGACTCTTTCCTCCCTTGTCAGAAGCTCCCACCCTTTGTCAATCGTCACAGCACAAGGTCCTATTCCCCATCCGATGATCATCCATCTTTCTTTCTTTCTTTCTTTCTTTCCTTCTTTCTTTCCTTTCTTTTCTTTCTTTCTTTTCTTTCTTTCTTTCTTTCTTTCTTTCTTTCTTTCTTTTTTTCTTTTTTTTTTTTTTTGAGGTAGAGTCTCACTCTGGTCCAGGCTGACCTAGAATTCACTATGGAGTCTCAGGGTGGCCTCGAACTCACGGTGATCCTCCTACCTCTGCCTCCCGAGTGCTGGGATTAAAGGCATGCACCACCATGCCCAGCTTGCTTGCCTGCTTGCTTTCTTTCTTTCTTTCTTTCTTTCTTTCTTTCTTTCTTTCTTTTTTTAAAGATTTTATTTCTATTTATTTATTTATTTATTAGATCAGAGAGAGGGAGAGAGAGAGTGAGCATGCCAGGGCCTCTAGCCACTGCAAATGAGCTCCAGATGCATGTGCCACCATGTGCACCTGGCTTACGTAGGACCTGGAGAATCGAACCTGGGTCCTTAGGCTTCACAGGTATGTGCCTTAATCGCTAAGCCATCTCTCCAGTCCCAATTGTGATCATTTCTTTAGCCCAAATCTTTCCCCTTCATTTTATCCTCCCTTGCCCTCTGTCACTTTCAGAAAGATTCTGACACTTGTTATTATTTCAAATCTATGCCCTTTGCTATTCTATCAAACATTAGGGTTCCTCTCCTCTCCTCTCCTCTCCTCTCCTCTCCTCTCCTCTCCTCTCCTCTCCTTTCCTTTTCTTTTGTTTTCAAGGTAGGGTCTCACTCTAGCCCAGGCTGACCTGGAATTCACTATGTAGTCTCAGGGTGGCCTCGAGCTCACAGTGATCCTCCTACTTCTGCCTCCCGAGTGCTGGGATTAAAGGTGTGCACCATTCGTGCCTGGCTCAAGCATTATTTTTGCTTAGATGTTTTCACCAGCATGCATGATGTTCTTAGAAAGTATAGATGAATGGGCAAACTCAAAATATTGGTTGTTTTTCTCAGTTTTCACATACATGAAGTCTGTCGGGCTGGCCCAGCAGCTTTGTGATCAACAGGGCCAAGGCTCCGTCTCCGTGGTGATACAGCCATTCCTCAGTCCACAGCGTGATAGATGGCTGAAGTCTCACCAGTCACGTCTGTGTCCCCAACATCAGAGAGGACATGCTTCTATCCTGGCTGCCAAGACTTGGCCTCTTTCCTTAAAGAGATCTTCCAGAAGTCACATCTAAACTTCATTGCATGCTAGAGCCAGTGGGCACCAACTCTGTGAGAGCTGCACCTCTTGCCAGCTCCATTCATTGCTCTTGACATCAGCCAGGAAGCTTCCAAGCTGTCCCACCATCCTGCCCCACTTACGACATCTCATCGTATAGGACCCATCCCAGGGCTGCACTTGGCAGGGACAGTGGACTGTCAAGCGTTGCCTTTCTTCTAGGTGACTGTGTGCCCAACTTTAAACACACTAAATCTGAGGCTGGAGAGATGGCTTAGCGGTTAAGTCATTTGCCTGCAAAACCAAAGGATCCAGGTTCAACTCTTCAGGACCCACATAAGCCAGATGCACAAGGGGCACATGCATCTGGAGTTCGTTTGCAGTGGCTGGAAGCCCTGGCATGCCCATTCTCTCTCTCTGTCTCTCTCTCTGCCTCTTTCTGTGAAAGAAAGCAAGAAAGAGAGAAAATATTTAAAAAACAGTAAATCCTATTTTAAGGGATAAAGGCAGCATCCTGATTGGGGAAAATAGCCATTTTTTACTTTCTTCCTTGATTTTTTTGGCCCCCATGTGTTTCTCTGCCACACTGAGGCATCTGAGGTCAAGAAGGTAACTGTAATTTTAACAATCAAGCTGGGAGCTGTCGCTTTGTCACAGTTTTCTGTTCCTCCTTATTCTACAAGCTCAGCCAACACTAGACTACTAGGTTTAATGAGCTTCATTTAAGATTAAGGACATTTGAAGAAAATTGTCGCACAGAAAAGGAATGCCTAAAAATAGACCCATATTCCAAAGTCATGACTTGCAGCTGTTCATGTCACTCCTAACACCAGCCTGCTCCTGGTCCCAGGGAGACTGCTGTCTTCTCTGTGGGAGTTCACCCTCCCCCAACCAGAAGCCACTGACATCTCGAAGCCCAGAACTTCAGCTCCCTCCCACTTGCACAAACAAGGTCCCCACCTCCACCCACCATCCTTGCATTTCTGAAAGCTCATCAGAGTTTATGAAGAAAGCTTTAATCCTGCAGCAGGGGCCGTTAAACAGTAACTACATATAAACCGCTCACCTAACAGAAGCACCTGTGTGCAGTCAGTTGGCTGTTAAATAGATGGGGGAGGGGCGGTTGCAAAAGCTGCTGGGCTTCTCACGGATGTAGAATCCGTTCTATTGGCTCAGCAGAACTGGGTTAGAGGGGTTAGCAAGCAAGGCACGAGCATAAGCTAGGAAGTGTAGAAAAGAATTCGACAGAAGCAGTGTTTGCTAGAAACTCCCAAACTCTGTATGTACCGTGTGTGTGTGTGTGTGTGTGTGTGTGTGTGTGTGTGTGTGTGCATCATCCTTTCATCCTTGGCCATCCTGCTGGGTGGGTGGCAAGGGTTGTTTGCAATGCAGCATTTGGCGGGGGGGGGGGCATGGCACTGAGGGTGATAGGAAGTTACATATCCAACAAGTGGGTCAAATATAGTAAAAGCACAATGGCAAACACTCCCTGTTTTCTAGCATCAGCTGTGGTCAAAGGCTGAAGGAAGATCCAGAAACCAGGTCACACAGGCAAGAGGAAATGGCCATGTCCATTGACACAACAATATTAAAGACATCAGTGATTTTTGTGCTTCATGAAACTGAGATGAAAGAGGTCAGATCCCTAGTCTGCTTCCTGGATGGAGGTGCTAAGTGAGGGAGCTAGAATGCATACCCCATTCTCTACCCCTAAACCCTCGCACATTATTTTAGGTTCTGGCTGCAAGATTAAGCATTGTTTGACCATGTGTTGTTCCTGTATTTCACAAAAAGATTGTTATGTGTCCACAGATCTGTGGCTCCACCTGTAGGGTGCCTTGCTCACACCCACAGCTGCTGCGCTGTGTGGCACCATGCTAACAAGTGCCAGTTACACCCATGCCTGAATGATGATGCTTCCTGCATTTGGACTGCTACAGCCTGACCGTCTGTGTGGAGTGTCTATGGTTGTGGGATTGAATTAGTGGCTATATGATGTTCCCATGGAGCTTTTCTGTGGTTCTCTAAGCAGAAAGGAAGGTGCAGATAAAAAGAGTTCTGCTTACACCATTCTTCTAGAAGCAGAATTGTTTTCCAAAATTATCCTAACAGACTCCCCAAATATCTTAGTGATAAATCACATGGCAATCTCTAGGCCAAACATGAACAGAGAAAATGAGCTTACCATTGTATTTTTTTTTTTTTTTCTGCTCCTAGGCACATGAGGTCAATGGCTGACCTGGGAACATGGCTGGTAAGGTCTGCAGGGTGGCCTTAGATTCTTACACTGCAGAGCACTGGGAACATGGCTGGTAAGGTCTGCTGGGATTAAAGGCTGCAGAGCACTGGGAACATGGCTGGTAAGGTCTGCCTTAGATTCTTACACTGCAGAGCACTGGGAACATGGCTGGTAAGGTCTGCCTTAGATTCTTACACTGCAGAGCACTGGGAACATGGCTGGTAAGGTCTGCCTTAGATTCTTACAATGCAGGTGGAGTGAAGTGTTGCCATGTACTTCATGTTGCCAATCGGAAAAGAGAATTTCTAAAGCATCCAGAAAAGGGGATATATCACAGGAGTATGGAATGACAACTGAAGTTTACTTTCTCCATATCGATTGTATCCATGTTTCGCCCCGCATAGGGTAGTGATTCCTGGCTTCGCCTGACTTGAGCGCCATGCTCTTCATCTGGGGGCAGCAAGGTATCTCAGCCTACAGCTTTAGCATCTGCTCAGCTTTTGCTTCAGCAGGTCCAGGCCCTCTGGAGTGATTTGGTTTTGTGGATGAGAAGCGCGTGCCTATGCGTTTTCCTACCTTGTTTCTGAGGTAGAGTAATAGGTGCCTGCATCTCCGGGTACACGTTAGGAAAATAACCTCCACATATGAGATTGATTTTGAACAAACACTTGTAAACGAGGAACTGGCTCAACTGGGATGCTAAGGGAGAGAGAAACAACATTTCTTCCCTCTAGGGATTCACAGTTGACTACAGCTATTTGTGTGTGAAGGTTGTATTGATTCAATATTGTGGAGTGATCCAGTCACGGAAGGGTGCTGGGAATCTGTTTTTCAACCTGAGGCAGGGCAGCCAGAATCCACTGTCAAGTGCAAGAAGCTACAGAAACATCTGGCATTTCATAGAACTTGGAGACCTGTCGTGAGAGAAACAAGTGTACCAAGAGGTTAAGACTGTAGTTCAGAGTTTGTCTATACGATTCTGAATCTCTCAGAACCATGGTGGATGGTGGATTCTTGCCTGTGAATATGATACAGCTGCCAAAGGTTAGTCTGAGGAATACCTGCTAAACACTTTCTAGAATTACATGGGATCAAATGTATGGGTCTATGCAACAGCTTCTGCTAGGAAGGAAAATGGGACCTCATTGATTAACTTTCCCAGAAAATGCTTGGGAAGCTTTTCCTAAAGGTCTCTCCACCTGTTCCCTTATGTAAAGCTGACAAATTAAAAAAAAAAAATAGGAAATTTCTAAAAATGTCTCACATTGATGACACAGGAACTTGGGGGCTCCTCTGACAATGTACCAACATACACCAATGCACCCACAGTTTGGGGGTGATCCCAGATCCTTGTCTTATGAATTCAAAGAATGAAATCCACAGATCAGAGGATAAGGTTCAGAAAGATCTTATTACAGCTTAAAGCTTTAAGAGGATGAAGAGAAGAGGGCTTAAACCAAGAACAAAAGAGAAGGAAGCAGGGTGGAGCTTTTGCCCAGGGTGGTAAGAGGTGGTTTGAGAAGCCTTGGGAGGGAAGAGGGCAGAGCTCTTGCCCTGAGAGGCAGGATGCCTGTTTTCTTTTTTCTTTCTTTCTTTCTTTTTCTTTTTTTTTGAGGTAGAGTCTCACTCTAGCTCGGGCTTACTTGGAATTCACTATGTAGTCTCAGGGTGGCCTCGAACTCACTGCGATCCTCCCTCCTCTGCCTCCCAAGTGCTGAGATTAAAGGCGTGCGCCACCATGCTGGCACCTGTTGGTTTTGTTGTTGTTGTTGTTCGTTTGTTTCCGTGGGAAACAGGTTTCTAAGTGACATGACAATGATCAAAATTCTTAGGTTTCTGTAAAAAGGAGCAAGAAGTAGGGATCAGTGTCTCTCTGCCTCCTCGGAAGAATATAAGATTAATCTAGACATCTTTCCTGGAGGGTGTAACTTTCCATGGAAGAAAGATAAGGAAGAACATCCAGGTTCTCCTTATAGGCTTAATGGCATTTCCAGGTTTTTTTTTTGTTTGTTTGTTTTTTCGAGGTAGGGTCTCACTCTAGCTCAGGCTGACATGGAATTCACCATGTTGTCTCAGGGTGGCCTTGAACACATGGCATTCCTCCTACCTCTGCCTCCCAAGTGCTGGGATTAAAGGCATGTGCCACCACGTCCGGCTACATTTCCAGCTTTTAATCAAAGAAAAACTCTTCACTTGCAGGGTTGTGTTCCCCTAACTGCTTAGCCAATTTATGTCTCCTATCAGTGGGGTGTGAAGAAAAGGAACAATCCTCTCTTGCTAGCAACCCTTAGAGGATCCTATAGAAGTCAGCCTGCAATCCTCTAACCCCCTTTTCTCTCGGCTCAGAGGGTTTCCTGGAGTCTGTGGGAGGAAGTTCAGCACCTTGACCTTACGGGGAGAAGAGTGGGCTATCTTGCGTGGCGTGGCAGGTGGAAGCTGCTCTCACTGAAGTGTGCTCTTTGGTTACGTCTTAGCCTAGATCATGATGCCACAGATGCCCCAGGGCTCGGTGACCACATGCACTGACCCCTCCTCTGCTGGGGGGCGGGGTTCTCTGCGAACACAGATCCAATTTAGCAGGGAATCTTAACGCTGGCTCCAACCCATGTTACTTCTTTCAGGGTTTAGCTTTAGAGCCAGAGCTGGTAGGTCGGGAGTCCTTTGTGGCTCCAGGATAAGTCCCTGGGGGTAGGGGTGGGGGCACGCTGGTATTCTTTGCTCCCAACACTTGCCTCGGCATCGTTGGTGGAGTGGATACCAGGCAGCCTGCATCAGGTTGGGATTCCACGGCAGAGTGGATCCTGGTGCCAGTCACTACTCCCAAATCGATTTAGGGCAAAGGAACCCTCTCCACTACCCACTATATGGCAGTGGCTTCCAGCCCGAATTGGAAGCAGATTCGGCTAGGTACCATAAATGCAGATATTCCTCCCCACCCCTGCTCTACCCCCATGCAGACTGTTTTGTGGGCATAGATGTTTCCATCCTGTCTGCTCTTAGCCACCCCTCCCTGGTGTCCAGCCTTGCATAGCACTCACAGTGAGGAGGACCCTTCCACAGGATGGCCTCCTATCCTTGCCTCCCTGACCCTAAGGGTATGGAAAGGTCAAGCAAGCTCTGACTGTAGGAATTGCCCCCTGCTGTAGAGCAGTAATGGGATAGTGCTCCTGAGGATAAAGGCAATGATGCCCTGAGAAAGGAAGGTTTCTGCTCTTCCCATTTCCGCTTAGCAGAGTGGAGAGCCTTTGGTAGCTCTGGCTTCCTGGGACTGCTGTGGAAGTGGAACTGGCTTAAAAAAGCATTTAGACACCTCTAAAATACAGTGTGACATGTTGTGTGTCTATGATATGAGTTTTTTTTTTGGGGGGGGTGTCCATTCTTTAGGGACAATGCCTCCCTGATCCCTTAGCCCCTAAATCTCTGCCACCTGTGAAATTGGTGCTTTTGTTCTTGTCTGGTGAATAGACACAACGTCGTCAGACTGATACTCTGAGAGTTCAAAGCCCTCAGTTAAACTGTCTTAAAAGTGCACTTTTCTTTTTTTGCAATATTAATGCTAATATTTATAAAACAGTTAGATGTGGAAGCCGCGTGTGGTGGCGCACACCTTTAATCCCAGCACTCAGGAGGCCAAAGTAGGAGGATCGCCGTGAGTTCAAGGCCACCTTGAGACTGAAGAGTGAATTCCAGGTCAGCCTGAGATACAGTGAAACCCTACCTTGGAAAACCAAAAACAAAACAAAAACAACAACCAGTTAGATGAGGTATACAGATTTCTATGTAGAGTGGACATGAGTACATTAGATGAGGTGTGCAAATTCTGTGTCACAAGCCTAGACTTAGGTGGATAGGAACGTGTACATTATCCCTTCTTAAGCTGACAAGGCCTGGCTCTTTGAACTGCTTCATCATGGCTTCATTCTCCGTGTCTAAATATGATACATTTCTTGTTTCACGACTCAATTTTCTACAAGCCTTCTACTTTCGTATTTAACTGCTCTGCTCTTTTATTGAGGTTTCCTGTCATGAGGCCCTTGCAGGGGTACCCTCAACAACCTCCCCTTCTGTAGTTGTCCCCTAGCAGGGAAGGACGTTGTTTTTCTAGCCGTAGTGGATGGTGGACAGAGCTGGAAGACCTGGGCAGGGCTGTGTTTGCTGAGGCCAGTGCTATGTCCTTCTCAATTCTAGGCTGACCCCAACCAGAAAGAGGAAGTCTACTTAGAGCTCTTCCAGAAGCATGGAGTGAGCTCCATTTGTTCTGGGGAAGCTCCAAGAGCTTGTCCATGGTTTGGAGATAGAAGTGAGTGTGGTCAGGGTGTAGAAAGCTATTCCTTTTCTACCACATTCCAAACTGTCTGTTTCCACAGTCACGAGATACAACAGAGAGCCAGGGGAGACTCAGGAATGGGGAAAAATATACAGGGATATAATGTGAATTAGACTGGCATCGACATTAATGTGCAGAATCCTAGACCGAGGAGCATTGATATTCCAAGCATTTGGAACCCCGGCTTAGTTCCACCGGTGTGGCATGTGACTTTGGAATGTTCCGCAACATGTTTCTAACTTTATTTCATGTGTGCAGTGGGGATATGGGCTTCTCTACATTGGCGGTTATGGGAGTCAGATGAGAGAACATGCAGGATCTACTTTCCCTGTAGAATATGACTTCTTAAATCTCCTGCATTTTTAACACATTTCTGGACCTCTGACCCAGTTGGCTCTCTTCCTATTTGCATGACAAATGAAATTGTACATAGAGTTTCTCATTTTGGAATGATTGCTCAATCTCCCACTTGTTGATTTGCCCACAGGGTGCCATGTAAAAAGTGTGTGGTGGTTGGCAATGGAGGAGTTTTGAAGAATAAGACATTAGGAGACAAAATTGACTCCTATGATGTAATAATAAGGTAAATATATTTTCTCTTTGCTGAAACTAGATTCGTGTAAAAAGCACATAATTTTTCACTTTTGAACAGCTGTGTTTTGAAAGTTGCTTTGTTTATATATGTGATTACACGACTTTCTATCTTGGTTGGTGGCTAGTGTGCAGGCTGGATTTCAGATTTAGCAAATGTTTAATAGGCCTACTTAACATGCCAGAAACACTTCTAGCCATAGGGGAGATGGCAATGGATAAGAATAATGTTCTTACTGCCTTTGGTGTTTACATTCTAGTGAAGGGTAGAAAACAGTAATCAAATAGCTAAGAAAATATGGTAAGTGCAATACAGACAGAATATGTGGCTAGTTGGGAGTGGGTGACCATTCTGAGGAGTAGTTATTTAATATAGACCCAAGAGACCATGTAGGACCAGCTTTGTGAAGATCAGAGTGGCACACACAGAAACAAACAAACAAACATCTGTTGTAGCTCTTAAGGACACTATGGTCCTGTGTCTGTGAGGAACAGTAGAAAACTCTGTGAGGTGGGAGGACAGCAAGCTTTGGAGGGTAATACAATCAGAAGCTGAAGAGGTGGGCCGGGATCACACTGTGTAGGATTTTTAAAGTTATGATGAAAAGCTTGTATTTTGCTGTAACTATAGTAGCTCTTGAACCTGTATATGTCTATAATGCATTCTGGCTACAGAATAGACCATGGAAAATGAGAGATGGAGGGGTGAGGTGTCCAGTTAACTTACTGTCATCGGGCAGGAGATGCTGTTGGTTTGGGCAGGATGCCATGGGAGAGAGGAAGGGAAGTGGCCAGAATGTAGATACATTATAGATAATCAGGATTTGCTGTCTTAGATGTGGTAGGAATACAGAACCAAGGATGTATTTTTTTTTTTTTCAGTTGGAGAATGGCATTTAGTGGGTAGAAGTGACTGGGATAGAACCAATTTTAGAGACGAACCAAGACTATATAATGTTAGATTTGAGATGCTTTTTGAAAAAAAAATTTTATATTTATTTTTATTTTGGAGAGAGACAAAGAGAGTCAGAGAGAGGGAGAGGAGGACAGATAGAGATGGGCACGCCGGCAGCCTCTCAGCCGCTGCGAATGAAATCCAGATGTGTGCGCCCCCTTGTAGGCAAGTGTGGCATTGCACCCTTGCGTTACTTTGCATCTGGCTAAACGTGGGACTTGGAGATTGGAACTGGAGTTCTTAGGCTTAGGAGGCAGGCTCCTTAACCGCTAAGCCATCTCTCCAGCCCTTGAGATGCTTTTGAGATTATGCAGTGGCTTAAGCAGACAGTCTCATAAACACATTAAACTTTCAATGGCAAGCGGCCTCTGAGCTGTTTATAAATCATGAGCTTGGTGAGATTTTGCTAGAGAAACTAAAGAGTAGAGAACCCAGACCTCTGAGGTTTGGTTCTCTAAACACTTAAGAAGTAAAAAAAGGGGGGTGGGTGGCGGGGAGCAATGGAGCGGATTTACCAGTAAGGTGTGAAGGGATCCTGGAAGCCAAGAAAGTCAAGGGTTTCAGGAAAGAAGTTGACTGGGTCCTCTTGATGATAAGTCATGCAAGACTAGGGCAGAGGAGATGGCTGGATGGCCACCCAGAAGCTCATTGTCATTACAGACAAAAGCAAGCTTTAGGTAGGATATGGTAAAAGGCCCAAATGCAACGGGTTGAGGAGATAGTGACAGCTAAGGAAATGGAGACACCGATACAGTCAACTCTTGAGCAGTGTTGCTCCGGGGCCAAGTCAAAGAATGAAACGGTCCTTAGAGTAGCTATAGAATCAAGGAAGGCACCTTGTTAAACTGACATTAAACGAGTTGACCAAGAGGTTAGTGTAGCAAATGTGAGAGGGCATGGAGCCCAGAGCACAAGTGTGCTTACTCTCCTGACATTGAAAGGACCCTGACCGTGGGTACAGCAGCCAATAATAGACTCTTCTACAGTGTGGGGGAAGTAAGATGTTCCTGTCTGTTGTTTCAAGGAAAGGTGAAGTGAGGTCAGTAAGTAGGCGCTGTGTGCGTCAGGAGCAGCTATCAACCACTGTTGTGGGAGAGGTGGCATCACGGGATGGCCTAGAAGTTTGGAGGTTTTGTTGGGTTATAAATTGGTTTCTGCACAGTAACACTTCCTTATTTTCTCCTTGTTACTCATTTTGACAACATTGTGATGATTTGCCTGCAAAACTGTTTCGGAGCATTTACACATTTCTGAACTTATTAATGTCTAACTCTGACCTGGTTAGAACCCCAGGAAGTCTTTGAAGGGCAGCAGGAGTACATTTTGAAAGTCGTTCCAGGCGTTAAGACCTTCTTATGTTACACACTGTCAGTGGCAAAGGGTAAAACAGTGTTTATCCTCCTGGGGATACTGTTTTGGAAACAAAGCATTCCTTTTTTTTTTTTTTTTTTTTTTTTTTAATAGAATGCCTTCATAGTGTGTGATAACTAGTGCGTGTTTAACCTTGACTTTGAGCAGACATAAACCCAACAGTAGATCCTTTGTCGTTTTTCAATTCAGTGTAGCCAAAGACATTCATTTAGTTGTGCTGAGTACAATACAGTTTTAGATGATTACTTCATTTTGGAACTTGGCTGTGGTGGGTCTTTAAGCCAACTTAAATGTGATTCGGTCACTTTCGGTGAGGTAGGCACGCATCCATGTTACAAAACTGACCAGCAGTTTTCTCTCTCTGGATTTCAGTGTCATTTTCTGTAAATCCAAGGGGGGTTGTGCGCTAGCCCTCTAAGGTCTCCTTTCACTGTAATCATTCTGTATCCCTATTTCTTTTACTTAGTCTTCACTTCCTATAGGTAAAACTGAATTATCTGCTTCATAATTAGTTTTGGAATACAAACATTTCATGAAGAAGAATGATCAGATTAATCATACAAGACGAATCAGTTGTGTTGTGGCTTCAGAGCTTAGCAATAGTGACGGCGGCTTCGTCTGTGCAGTTCTGAAGCCTCTGAGAACGGCAGTGAACCTGGGCTCATGTTCCTCTCGGTCTACATGTCTTGTGTGTCTTGCCACCCACAGAATGAATAACGGTCCTGTTGTAGGACATGAAGAGGAAGTTGGGAGAAGGACAACCTTCCGACTGTTTTATCCAGAATCTGTTTTTTCAGATCCCAGTCACAATGATCCTAACACTACGGCGGTTCTCGTTGCTTTTAAGCCACTTGACTTAAAGTGGCTGTTTGAATTGTTGACGAGTGGGAAAATAGTAAGTTGGCAAAACTGACCTGCCTTCAGATTACCTTATTTTTTTCCCTTATAAAAACAAAAGACAACTACAGTGTCCTGTGTTCGATATTCTTTATTTCAGAACACGAATGGTTTTTGGAAGAAACCAGCCTTAAATTTAATCTATAAGCCACACCAAATCAGAATATTAGATCCCTACATCATCCGAACAGCAGCTCATGACCTGCTTCATTTTCCCAAAGTGTTTCCCAAGAGCCAGGTATGTGTCTTTGCATGGCTTGACATTGGAGCGCTCAGAAACTGCCTGAGAACTCTGGCTCACGCAGTCGTTTCTTAGGACCATAGACGTATACGTTAAATGTCACGTAGATATTATCTCTGTGTTGTTGAGGTTACAAACAAAATGATCTTAAGTGGAGTTGGGAGGGTTTGTTTGATTTTTGTCTTTCTGCAAGCCCAAATGACTCTCTCCTTATGGCTTCATCTTCAAGGAGAGGATGAGACGGGTGGGCTGGGGGTGGGGACAGCTTTGTGCTCAGACTTGCTTCAGGACAAGTACCTGGCTTTTCACCCTAAAAAGAATTGTGTGAAACACTCTTTCTTAGTGAATTTCATGTTACCACAATGAAATACCAGTCACACTGACTTTTGAAGAACATAGTTATTTAGCTCCGATTTGGAAGTTTAAGTTGAATATCAGTGGCCCAAAGCTTTCGACACCCAGTGCGGTGGCCCATGGTGGTGAGAGTGTGTTAGTCAAGTGCTCACATCTCAAAGATAGAGAACAGACTTGAATACTTGAGACTTGAGTTTTAGGTTCCCAGGGATCTAAGGACCACTCCCCCCCCAACAAGGCTTCCCCTTTTACAAGTTCACAGCACTTACCAATAGCATGGCTGTGGGGACCAAGCCTTTACCTATGGATATTTTGGGGGGTATTCATCTAAACCATAGTATAGCCTATCAAAATTATCACAGGAAAAACACAGAGAAAATGAAGGGGAGGTAGTTGAACAGTGTTTATGTGATTATTAAGGAAACATTGGCACTAAATTTTCAAGAAATGAGCAAAAACTGGGACAAGACAGAGGATCAGAGTAGTTTGTTACTCATTTTTGTTTGTACACCCAAGGGATTGATTCAGCAGAGGAAAATATTGCTGGAGAAAGTGAGTAAACATAGACATTAAGATAAGAAGAGCTGGGTTAATAATTAGTTAAGGGGTTGGCTGACCTTAGGAACAGGGCCTTCATCACTGAGTTAGCACTGCACAAGATGCAAATAAGATGTCCCATCCGGGGTTGGGAAAATGATGGCCCGTTGGACTGCTTTCATTTTCATTGAAAAATAAGGATTAAATTGTTAATAACTGAATTATTAATTGAAAGGGAAAGTTTACAGTTTTCCTGCAGAGTAGCAGAGGATTGGTAAGCACGTATAATCGGATGGCTGGACATACTGAACACCTTACTTGAGACACTGTTGTCAGTTTAGCATTTGACCATGCATTTTCTCTTCCTCTCTTCTGCTTACATGCAAGTACAGAATTACTAGAGGATTGAGTTTCATTAGGGTGAAGTATCAGATGATAATATAAATTCTGTGGGTGGCAGATGCCTTTAGACTCCTAGATGACTTTGCCTCAGAGTTCACTTGATTTTATGGTTTGCTTATCCCTCAGATAATCATCACAGGCATGCAAATCCTTGAATTGTATAAAAGCTCAGGATGTATCTTTTGCGTTAGATGGTTATCCCAATGAGGCAACTTTTGCATGTCAACATCCTGCTCTCACATACCCATTATATGTACATATTAAAGGAGAGCAATTGGTTTTTCTTTTTTAAATTGACTTAAAAGTTGCAAGATCTACACACACATTTGCAGTTTTTTGTTATTTGAGGTAGGATCTTGCCCTGGTCTAGGCTGACCTGGAATTCACTATGTAATCTCAGGCAGGCTGGCCCAGAACTCACAGCCATGCTTCTACTTCTCTCTGCCTCCAGAGAGCTGGACTAACGCCCAGCACATTTGCAGTTTTTATTTTCTAGTTATTATTACCATTTGTCATTGAAGTTGCTTGGTCTTTGCCTAGAGCTAGTTTAAACTATCAGGAGCTTAAAATATAGCTTCATTAAGGCCTTTTTTTATCATGGCTGTCCACTAGTAAATTTAGCTGTTCACATGTGCTCAAAAATTCTTGGGCTTTATTTTTTTCCACAAACTCATCCTACACACTCATGTTCTCATGGCTTGCTTTACTTTTAGGCAATGAGAAGGATGCTCTTCCTGGGGCCTCACAGTATTTCTTCCCTCGTTATCTGTCCTCTGAGCTAGGACTGCACCTAATTTTGATTTGAAAGACTTTCTAAGGTTTTGATCACAGTTCTTTTCAGAGGCACTTGGAGGCTTGATTTTTAGTGCATGATGAGAGTTTAATTATTCCTCTTAATTAAATGTTCAGAAATTTCTGGTTTTAATCAGACTAGACTAAGTATCTTCTAGAAGTAATTTATTTGGATTTTTACAAAAGAATATTCATTTCTTTCTAGAAACCCAAACACCCAACAACAGGAATTATTGCCATCACTCTGGCATTTCACATATGCCATGAAGTTCATCTAGCTGGTTTCAAATATAACTTTTCAGACCTCAAGAGTCCTTTGCACTACTATGGGAATGCCACCATGTCTTTGATGAGTCAGGTAATATATATATATATATGCATTATATATATATGTATATATATATATATATATATATACACACACACACACAAATATATATCGCTTAAGGTACTATACACATACTTTAGCATACTCTTTCTCTTTTTACCCTTTTAATTGGGGAAACAAGTTTTTGGAGAAATTACAGAGCTTGAAAAGGCTGACCAAGGACTCAGGTTAGGTCCGAGGTCATTTTAGTACAGCAGCAGGCTCCTCCTTCATGAGCTTCAGAATCTGGCTAGCCTCCTGGTTACTGTTGTTTCATCAAATGCGCACAGGAACCCAACCTTACACTATTTAAATCTAAAACTGGTGTGTCTGAGACAAATTGCCAAAAAACATAGCTATCTTCATAATTATTTTCATGTATACATTTTCAGCTAAGTAGAAAAAAGTTTGTCTAGAATATTACTATATAAAAAAAATCTTAATGGTGGGCTGGAGAGATGGCTTAGCAGTTAAGTGCTTGCCTGTGAAGCCTAAGGACCCTGATTCAAGGCTCAATTCCCCAGGACCCACGTAAGCCAGATGCACAAGGTGGCACATGAATCTGGAGTTCGTTTGTACTGGCTAGAGGTTCTGGTGCCCCGTTCTCTCTCTCTTCCTTTTTCTCTCTGTCTGTTGCTAATTAATAAATAAAAATAAACAAATAAAAAAAGAATCTTAATGGTTATAAAGTGGCAGACTATTTTACTAGGTTGTTTCTTTTGAGAATACATCAATGTTGGTGGATTTGTTTCTGAGGGTTTTGAATTGAGAAGGAATTCCCATCTTTTTAATTCTTAGTTTGATGGACTAAAATGTTACCTGTATATTTAAAATATTGAAATGTACAATTTGCTATCAAGTACATGAATTCCTCCCATGAAATCAGTCCCTGTAAATCATCACTGCACAAAAGAACAGGGCTGGAGAGATGGCTTAGTGGTTAAGGTGTTTGCCTGCAAAGCCAAAGGACCCAGGTTCAATTCCCCAGGACCCATGTAAGGCAGATGCACAAGCAGTTTGTTTGTAGTGGCTGCGGGCACATCCATTCTCTAATAATTTTTTTTTAAAAACCCAAAGAATATTATTAAAACAATTTTATGAGGCAGAAGCAGGATATCCATTCAAGACCTTATACAGGCTGGGAAAACATTTCACCAAGCTACACACCTAGCCCCAGATTTATTTTATTTTTGTGGTACTTAGGGTATGAAGACTAGGCATGCACTCTGCCATTGACCTAAATATCCCAGACTTTTGAATATTTTGAGATAGAATCTTGCTATGTAGTCCTGACTGGCCTTGGAGTTCAGGATCCTCCTGCCTTAGCCTCCCAAGTAACTGGAATTACTGGTACATACCACTGTTGAGCTCAGAACTAATTTTTAAAAGCACATCTTAAATTGAACCATGATTTAATGTGCCTTAACTCCAGGTCAAAATTTTAAAATCAATTCCAGGTGGTCCCTTTATTAAAAAAAAAAGTCATGGTGCCCCAAAATTTGGTCTCTATACAATTTCATGCACTACATGATCTGACGTTTTTAAAGTGGGCTGTAAAGGAAACTCGCAAGAATGAGCAAAGAAAAGGAGGAAGGTAACAAAAGTCCCTTGTAGCTTGCTACTAACATTTGACCTTCTCATGTAGACTATTTAACAGAATGTTTTTATCATGTTAATATCTTGAGGTTGGGGCAGATGGTAATCTTATTTTGTTTCTTTTTTAGAATGCCTATCATAATGTGACTGCAGAACAACTCTTTTTGAAGGACATTATAGAAAAAAAAATGGTAATCAACTTGACTCAAGATTGATTATAGACCCCGAAGATGATGCTGTAACAGTATTAGTTTTATTTTTATACTGCAATTTTTAGTTTATTTTTAAATATGTTGGATGAACTCATCAAATTATGTATATTAAGTATGTTGCCGCCTGGTGATTTATAACCACCAGCTTAATTTCTGTGAATATATTTATGAAAACTAAGAAACATTTAGTGAAGATATCAGGGAAATTAGTTTTGATCGTATTGTTTTTAAAATAAGCTAGTTTTTGAGGTGTTTTTTTAAACATCATTTTATAGTTACTTCATCTCACACTTCTTAAGGGATGTGAATTCCCCAAGGGATTTAGTTGACTGGTTTTGTCCATAATGTGCCATTTTGAGTTTCATTAGCCACTCTCTGTCAGGTAGGGAAGTGGCATATGACCGAGCCGCGGTGTAGAAAACTGGAGCTACATGGCTGTGGAAGCCTCCTCCCACTTTCTGTAATTAATTAATCATGATCTTAACAAGTCATTAGTAGTGCTTGAGATTGAACCTGGACCTTGTATATGTCAGCAAGCACTCTAATACTGAGCTCCATCCCCAGCCCTGGGTTCTACTGACAGGGTCTCACCCTGAACTCTACCCTCAGCTTTCCAAGTGCTAGGATTACAGATGGGGGAGGGGTCACCATGCTATGCTGCGTCCTTAAATAAAAATATTTTTTAAAAGTTTAACTTTGTACAAAGACGCTAAGCAAGGCTAGCTCAAACACTTTTTTCCTCTGGTTTAATTTACTCATTAAATCTTACAAGTTTATTTGGAATAAATGAGGAAAGGAAGGAAAACCACCATAGTAAAGCCTTAAGAGCAGCCAGGCTGTTTTCTGTGCAATTCACATGACTACATTTAGTCTTTGATGAAATGCTTTCCAGGCCAACTTAGGTACCCCATGAAGAATCTGAGAACAGGGTCGTCCTATGAACGAGTCTCCCTTCCCAACTGTTAATACAAACAGTCCAATGCTACTTGATGAAGGTGGGGGTGGAAGAACTGTAGAGGTTATGAGCATTAAAAGCTGCTACTAGACGAGGTCTTTGTTGAGTTAATCACTGTCTTTTGACCAGTATGTATCACCAGGAAACAACAGTATTATGAGCAACTGGTCTCCCTACAGAGAGTATATACAGAAGGTGAACTTATAACTCCATCGTTGTTGCAGTCAGGTTCGCATTGCTGAAAGAAATCACCCAACTAAGAGCAGCTTGTGGGGAAAAAAGAGGTTTATTTTGGCTTACAGGCTCGAGGGGGAAGCTCCATGATGGCAGGAAAAACGATGGCATGAGCAGAGGGTGGACATCACTCTCTGGTCAACATAAGGTGGACAACAGCAACAAGAGAGTGTGCCAAACACTGGCAAGGGGAAGCTGGCTATAATACCCATAAGCCCGCCCCCAACAATACTCTGCCTCCAGGAGGTGTTAATTCCCAAGTTGGCCATCAGCTGGGAACCTAGCATTCAGAATACTTGAAGTTTATGGGGGACACCTGAATCAAACCACCACAATCGTGAAGGGAATAGATGAAATACTGACTAACAAGTTATAATGAGGGAGAAAACTAGTAGCTGGTTTTACCCAGTTGAGACTCATAATATGGATTGTTCTGTTGATACCAGCACACACTGGCACGATGCTCTAGCATCATTTGGTTCTTCTCATAACCCTGAGGTGGAAATGGGGCAGGGGGCCACTAGATGAATTTTCCTCACACCATAAAGCCATAGACTGCAACTTGATGCTGAGGCTCCGTGTGATGCAAAGGAAATCAGGTCAGGCTTCACAAAGGATGCTGCTGGCCATGGGAGATGGGGGCACAGCAGTAGCATCCAGTAGTAGCATGTTTCAATGTTGTTATTAGCGCTGTGACACTGGTCATAAAATTTATGACCAATGTTAAAACAGAAATCTGACATTTTATATAGTATGACCACCTACAAATGTCAAGGTTTTTTATTTAAGGCAATAATCTGAGCAAGACACATATATACAATTTATTAAAAACACATGAACACATTAGAACCTATTTTCATACAATCTAAATTCTAGCAACATATACAAATACCAAGTGACTACAGTACATGCCGAGGTAAGAAAAATACATTCTGGGAGAATACAACTGACACCCAAGCCATTTTCACTTCCGAGATATTTTTCAATGTTGCTTTTCACCATTCCTAGCGCTCAAAAAGTTCAATGAACAAAAGAAACCAGACCCAAGTTGGAATAAATAACTGGTTCCACAATTTACCTAAAAACTATTTTTAAAATCATCCAACTCTAAAGATTTTGCAGTTTAGGGACTTCAAGTTCAGAACCAAAAGGAAGAATTAACTAGTGACTTTTTTTCTTTGTACACAAAGCTTTGTAAGTCCTCTTGTGAGAGTGAGAAACCTATAACACCCCACATAATCTACTGGTTCTTTCGAGGGGACTCTTCTGTCTCGGCGGCTTTTCTGTCCCCCTTTCGCTGCTCTCTAGGTGACAATGCGGAGTGCAGGCTTGATCACAGGTGGGCTCTGTGGATGAGCGCTCTCTGCTCCCTCCCCACACCCGGGGGGGGGGGGAGATCAAGCATGTGCATAACAACACACCTTTAACAACTATAAATTCTCTACTTGAGCCATTTTCATCAGCAAATAACCCTGCTTAATGCAAAGTGCAAATAGTGAAATGTGAACTTAAATAACTGGACTAGACCTGGTACACACAACAGATCTACAGCATTGACTAAAACACAACACAAACACAGTATCTTTAGCTGTGCTGGTTCCTAGGATTAAGTAATGGCCAAGTCAGTGTAATCTTATGGAACCTATTGTGGCTACGTTGTAGTCTGATCCTGTAATTGGATTATCCAAAAGAAACCCATAATGATTTATTTAAAAAATTAAACCAAAGTGATTATTTCAAGCAAAGAATAAAAATTCAAGGGTTTTTTTTTTTTTTTTTTTCAAAAATGGTTACTTTTCACATTTTCAATTGTTATTTGATTGTCTTCCAAAGCTGTTTTCAGATACAAAGGCATACTAAAAAACAAACAAAAAAAAAATTAAAAATCTACAATATGAAAACAAACTCAAAGGAAAAGTAAAAACACCAGAAAAACTACTTGAATTCGGCTCAGATCTTCGTGTGGGAAGGAAACTACACATACACAAAGAACAACTAATACTTTATTAAGACCATTAGTCACTCAAGGACAGCACAGTGTGACTATGCATCAAGTCCTAAAATATGCGTCTTTTCAGAAAACACTGCCTCACTCTACTGGGAGAAAAAAGCTCCAGGGGAAAGTGTGATATGAGAAACATCATTACACAAAACCAGCAAGCTTCTTTGGGGAAATGAATCCGTTCTGAAATATATTTCTTAAAGCTTCAAACAGATACATGACTTGAGGAAAACTATATTCTCTGGGTACCTAGCATGGATAAAAAGAACACAGCAACTGGTTTACTTTGTTCCCACCTGAAAGGGGACAACTGCATGAACACATGTGCTTTACACATTCATGTGCGGTTTAATAAAGTTCAACACCTGTGCTTTTCGTTGCAAAACCTCAAAACAAAATATACATTGATTTTTCAAAGAGTGAAATTGTGCCTCAGGGTTTGGAAAAGAAAACAAAAGGCAAATGAAAATAAACAACAATCACCCGAGAAGGCAGGGAAGCTGCAGACACACAGTTCTCTCTTTGAAATCATCTTCTGGAATATTGGTGTGCCTGTGGAAGCAAGCAAAATGAACACTTCTCCACTATTCAAATTTAGTGAATTTGAACATCGGAATCTGGTGGTGCAACCAACAGACGTGACTAGAACCTGACCAGAAAGTACATTTGAACATTAACCCTAGAGAGATAAAGGATGAGGAGTGTCAAATGTTACGAGTTTATCATCCGTGAGTGTCTGACGTTGTCTTGCCACCTGCAGACATTTACGGATGGTCTCTGCACCACAGGTAGACGGTACAGAGGACATCTGAGTAACCCAGAAACGAGTTCTGGGCAGGTCATTAACAAGCAGCGACAAGGAAGTTTTTGGGGAGAATCAAGTACAATTTCTGATGCTAGCGTATCTATTCCCAAAACATGACCTAAAGGACTGCTCGCATGTAGCACAAACCAAGGCCGCATTACGCAGCACTGAAGGATGCAGGATGCATGTTTGGGGCTTGCTCTCACCAGTACTGAAGACCGAACTTCACGCGTGTGAGGCAAGTACTAAACCACTGATATATTCCCCCACCCCCAGCTCTTTTTCACTTTGAGACAGGCTCTCCCTAAGTTGCCTATTGGGGTCCTGAACTCACTCTACAGCCCACACAGGCCCTGACCCTTGTGATCCTCCTGTCTCAACCTCCTGAGTACCTGTGTGCGATTATAACCCTAGGCCATAAAATCTAGCTCATGTTGGGTTTTTCTTATTATAATTTTTTGAAGAAAAATGAAAGTAAAACATTTTACTTGATTAAACTTATAATAAAATACCCATAACTTGTGAAAAACTTGAGTGTTCGGGTTTGTGTATAAAACCAAAAAAGGTTAGGGTCTTATTCCCTCCCTCAAGGTAATTTACATAATTTCCAAGTCAAGCAGGGGGATCACCTTTATAGCTTTTCTAAATTGTTTTCACATAGTAAAGGACACTTAAACATATCAGAGGGTCTGATTTCATTAGACTGACCAAAGAGAGCACTGCCTATTAAAAACACACCAGCAGCTTTTTACAAACACGGCGTGGATATAGCCACGGAGGGCTCTGGGTGGAATGGCCAGCTGTGAGACCAGGTCCTGCATCATGAGGTGCTGACACACTTTAGGAGTGTCACCAGAGATCTTCATAATGAGAGAGAGAAGTGTACATGGCTGACTCAAAACAATGCATACAGAGATAATTGATTCTTATTTTTAAAAAAGAATTCAGAAAGTGACACAGGAAGAAAAGAGGAGGGTGACAGTACCTATCTTTCCCAAAGGGAGAATTTCAAGCCATTAGATATTTCAAGAATAGTACCACCATGCATTTTTACCAGCAAGGCTTACAGAACCATCTTGAGTTCATTAACGTACCTGCAGCATTGGCAATAAATACTCTCAGTGACTTCAGTTTCTTTGAAGTGCATCATAGGGAGCCTTTTCTGTATTAAAAATAGTGTCTACAGTAGTAACAAACAGGAAGTCTGAAATGTAATAGGCAAGCAATAACTGCCACAGTAACACCCATAAAGCAAGATGGTACATAAGTAGTTTCTTGTACCTCGGTCACCACATTTTCCCAACCACTTCAGTGACAGATATGTAATACATTCTATTATTACTACCACTACTTATTAAAAAAAGCCATGTGCTTTAAATGGACGCTTTGTAAAAAAAAAAAAAGCAGCACCACCTTCAAAGGGTCTCTTTAAAAACATCACACGCCTCATCCCGTCCCGCTCCTGGGACTTCCTGGACGCTCTGCGGCACCTGGTACACCAATTCTTCTGGGGCAGCGGGACCTGGCTTCCCCCCTTTTGGAGTATCATACTGGGCTCGGCCTGAGGAGCAGCTGTCAGCCCTGGAGAGAAGTGCACTGTAAGTTCCCACGAGAGCAGGAGGCTGGTTCCCTGTAGTTTTGAAAGTGGATGTGGAGGGCAGACCGGCTGAGGCTGTAGGATGCCCTGATATGTCCATGACGATTGGGGTTGCATACTCGGGCCCCGTGACGGGCAGCGGTTCTGCGTAGGCATGATACACTTCCTGCACTGGGGAGTTGTAAGGATCGAGGTCTGCGTAGCCTGCTTCTTTCCCTTCTTCTGGCTTAAAGGTAGATCTCTGATGGAGTGCACCGACAATCCCCCCTACGAGGGGCTGCGCGTATTCTGTAGACGAGCACAATAGAGCAGTTGTTTTACTACTAACAGGGAGCCCGTAACTGGGCAGCTGCACTTTATAGCAAAAGCAAACAGTTCGTCAGGCACTCCTGTCACTAATTACATAGACTTCTGATTTCCCACGTGTAAGAACTAACTTCAGAGATTAAAGATGTCAGCTAGTATCTCACAGTAGTCTTATTCATGTACGTCTGCATAAAGTATATGTAGATTTCTTTAGACTGATAAGCAGTATCTCAATGGAAAAGAATGGAATATAGCCGGGCTTGATGGGAGATGCCTTTAATCCCAGCACTTGGGAGGCTGAGATAGGAAATTCCAAACCAGCCTGGGCTACAGCAAGACCCTACCTCAATAAATCAAAAAACCAAAACTGGAAGAAAAAAAAAAAGAATGGAATAAGTAGTAGTTTTGTAAAATATATTTTTTTCTTTCTCAAATATTTGTTTAAAAGGAACTTGTGCTAGGATACTGTAAGACTATCTTTCCCACTGTACTCTTAATACTCTTGTTCTATAGAGTTGTTCTCCCTCCACACATACAAAGAATATAACTGCAGATTAACAGATGAAATGCCCAGTGTCTTTAGAAGTGAATGCCCCGATCTTATGAACAGAATATCTAAGAGAAGTGTCTCTCTCAAGGTCATCTTTAGAAAAAGTTTACTTTCAGAAAGTAGTTATTCTTAACATGTGAAAAAGATCAAAGCTTTTTAAGCAAACAGCAATCTCTCCAGCCTGGCACCCAAAGGCTGTCACATAAGTTACCTGTAGAGTCAGTCTGCAGCACCGTGGTAACTTCTCTGGGACTCAAGTGATTAACCTCACTGTTGCTGTAGCGCACTGGGGTCTCCTCGTGCTCCACTGATTTGGCAGGGAGAAACTGCTTCATTCCTTTCCACCAGCCTTCATTGTTGAGTATAAGCCAAAGAGACCATTTATTTGTGTAACAGATATCTACATAAATTAGCCTTCCTAATCAAGTTGGTTTTCTGATTGAATATTCACAACAAAAGAGCCCATGGTAGATTTCTAATACACATGCAAAAACAAATCAATACTGTTACATGCCGTCAGACAGTGTCTGTTATGTAGGTGTTTTTTAAAAATATTTTTATTTGTGCGTGAGCAAGAACGAAAGAAAGGGCACATGAGGGTTTGTTGCTACTGCAAATAGACTCCACTGGCTTCCTGTGGTTACTAGGGAACTGAACTAGACCATCAGGTTGTGCAAGCAAGTGCCTTTAACCACTGAGCCATCTCTCCAGCCCTGCTGTTTTTAAAGTAACATTTTCCCATAAAATACAACAACAAAATAAACCCTAGCACTTTCCAGGTGCACTGTGCCCTGCTGTACTCCATCCACAGCACTGATCTCTTCTTCTGAGAGAAATTAGGAAGAAACTAGGAAGTGGGGACGTGGGGTAGGGGGTGGGGGCTCTGGTGTCATGTGTAGCAACGCACTTGACAACTCATCACCATGACGACAACAGACTTCACAGACTGCAAGGTTCCAGTTGGCAAATAACCGTGGCAGAGCTGCACTCACACTGTGACATTGGGTCCCTAGTCCTTTGTTTCTTACTCTATGCTCAGGCCACACAGAAAACTGATCTCAAGAGAAACAGACACAGTAAAAAGTGGACAAGCTTTCAGAAGAAAATCAATACTGAACAAGTTACCCTTTCTGTCCCATTACTTATTAGCCAGAAGAGATTTTACTGCAAAGGTAAAAATGCACGAAGAGAATGCCAATCCTAATGAGGGTGATTCCCTGTGGGTCCCAGGATAGCATTGC
Organism: Orientallactaga sibirica; assembly: GCA_036365145.1. NCBI lineage: Eukaryota > Metazoa > Chordata > Mammalia > Rodentia > Dipodidae > Orientallactaga > Orientallactaga sibirica. The sequence goes on along the minus strand of JAEOAD010000114.1, from coordinate 11,553,102 downwards.
TCCCTTACACTACAGCTTCTAGAAGAGGGATTCTCTCTGATGGGAAAGAAACACAAAGTCCACAAGAGATACCTGCCCGGTCCCAGTAAGGTAAGTCATAGGTGCCTTCAGTTTTCTTCTTTCTGGAAAAATACAGAGGAAAATAAAAAAGTATGAGCAAACAGAGTGAATCCTTTACTCAGAAATCTCCAGAGCTCCACCAGGCAGGCCAGCGTTAATTCGTCAGAAGTGAAGTGCTCATTTCCATTTGTGGACCTACCTGAGTCCACCCACTTCTTCATTGACTTCCCAAGAACATCTAGACCCTTAATAATCAATTACCTTGTTACCCATCCATTATCTACTCAACAGTGACAAAGGGAGTTAGAACGTCTGCATGATTATATGACTGAATTCAATTACAGAGTCCCAACAGAGGTTATTATGGGCAAGTCATGTTAGATCAATTCTGGTTTCCAATGCAAATTCCTTAAATCTATAATTAGTTCACAAAATTCACAGCATTAAAGAAAAAAAAAAAAGAAAAACAGTCTGAGCTTCCATTCTATACTATTCTTTTTTTGAGAGACAGAGACAGAGAATGGGCGCGCCATCAGCCTCTCAGCCGCTATGAATGAACTCCAGATGCGTACGCCCCCTTGTGGGCAAGCACTGCATTGCAACCCTGCATCACTTTTTGCATCTGGCTAAACCTGGAGATCAAATGGGCGTTCTTAGGCAGGCGCCTTAACCACTAAGTCATCTCTCCAGCCCTCTACACTATTCTTTTTTTGGCCAACTTCTGGTTTTCTTCTGTGGTCCTTTGTCCTGGAGTTTACAGTATCTCATACTCTTAAATTGCATGGACCCATGACTCACACCATCCCAGCATATGCCAACATTACCACTACTAGTGACAAGTGGCAGAGGGAGAAGAGTGGCTCAACAGGCCTGGAAGGTGCTGCAGAGTCTATGAGGAGGAAAGGGCCACAAGTGCAACCAACAAGTTTCTTTCCAGCCCAGCCTACTCCTCCCAGCCCACAGTTCTGACTTGTCTCTCCCCACAGGAGAACTCTCTTCCTGTTAAGAATTACTTGATCCAGGGCAGAGAAATGGCTTAGTACACAAGGTGTTTGCCTGCAACAACAAAAAGACCCAGGTTCGATTTCTTAGGATCCACGTGAGATGCACAAGGGGGCACTTGCTTCTGGAGTTCATGTGCAGTGTCTGGAGGCCCTGGTGTGTCTATTCTCTCTCTCAAGCAAATAAATAATAAAATTAAATTAAAAAAAAAAAGAATTACTTGACCCAGAACCCTTTACCAAGAACCCCCCCCCAAAAAAACCCAACAATCAAAAAAAAAGGACATCTGCTGATACAAGCTTGAAAATATAATTTAACTAAAATGAATGTTTACAGGCTAACAAGAAAGCAGAAGATTTTCCGCTGTGCAGGCAAGGATAAGCATTGCAGTATGATTTGTTTAAGATTGCAAATGAAGTTTTCACAAAGAGCCCAGGCTTTGCCTACCAGAAAAAAGTCTGTCTTTGGACTTATTTTGAAGCCTATTTCCATGTATACTATTTCCTTATTTCAACATAAAGCAAGTGTTGTGATGGTATCAAAAGTGTTAATCAAAATCTTGTATGAAGCTGGGCGTGGTGGCGCACACTTTTTTTTTTTTTTTTTTTTGTTTTGCAAGGTAGGGTCTCACTCTGGTCCAGGCTGACCTGGAATTCACTATGTAGTCTCAGGGTGGCCTCGAACTCTCGGCGATCCTCCTACCTCTACCTCCCGAGTGCTGGGATTAAAGGCGTGCGCCACCACGGGCATGGTGGCGCACACCTTTAATCCCAGCACTCGGGAGGCAGGAGAATCACCGTGAGTTCGAGGCCACCCTGAAAATACATAGTCCAGATCAGCCTGGGCTAGAGAAAGATCCTACCTCAGGGAAAAAAAATTAAAACATTAATAGTCATCAACAAGGTACCTTATACGCATATGTGAATAAGTTAAAATGGGACCCATTATACTGTACAATTAGTACAAGCTCATAAATTGAAAGATTTAAAAAAATTCATGAATAATCTTTTCTAAGCACAAGTAAGGGACCTTATAAGACTAGGACAAAAACATACTGCCCATTAGCCAATGGTCGTATGACACGGCTCTTATATGTTGAACCTCAAGAGGAATGGCTTCCCGTTATGTTGTCTAGGAGAACTTAGTAACATGTGTGTGAATTAAGCTACTGATTATTCTCTTATACTGGTCCTGAAGCTTATCACCAGCTCCTTATACTGGTCCTCTGAAGCTCATCCACCAGCAATTTATTTATTTGTTTATTTATTTTTGGTTTTCCTCTGGCCCAGGCTGTCCAACCTTTAAGATAGCCTCAAACTCTTGGTGATCCTCTTACCTCTGCCTCCCAAGTGCTGGGATTAAAGAAAGACGTGTGCCACCACGCCCAGCTATTGTCCAACTTTTTGAGGGCATACCTAATTTACATAAAATTAGCCCTTTCTTGGGGGCCTGAATGCCCGAGAGTATAGACTGTGAAGCCTGGTCCAAAACTTTCCTGTGCCTAGTACAACCTGGGTGGCCTTAGGCAGGTTATTTATGCTGCTGCACTCACTATTACTCTTAGTGCTCAGTTCACTCTGGGCTGCCCTGCCGCTCTTTCCTCCTTCTCTGTTCCCTGTGAGCCTCACACTCACTCACTGACTCAGCTCGGCCTGGCCACCACTGCACCTGGGGCCTTCTCGAGTTCCGCCTGTGACATACCTTCTACCATCAGTGTCACGACGGGGCTCTCTCCACCGTACCCTCTCCTATGCGGGAAGCTCTGGGTTCGTCACAGAATTCCCTGGCACACGGCTCAATGCACAGCGCAAGGCAGCAGCCAAATATTTAAGTATTTGTTGGCTGGGTGAACAAATGAAGCCATCCATCCTCCTCACTTCACACATGAAGCCTGACACTGCCAACAGTCTAATTCTGCGAGCCGGAAATGAGCTCACCCCCTCCTCCTTTCTTAGCAGACAACTAATCATACATCCTTCCACCACTGCTGGGAAGCATCTATCCCACCAGCTCCTGTCTCTTCTAAAGAATTGTGCTGTTTGCCAGGCCACATTGGTTTCCTAATTCATCTGGCTGTCCCTTCCTATCTTCTTCCACCTATCCAATGCATCCTCACAAACCCAGCCAGTCATTATTTTCTACAATCATCTGATAATATAACCAGCTTGCTTAACACTCACTGATTTCTCAATCTATAGAAGAAAATCTAAATTTCTCTCCCAAAAAACCTTCCTGAGCTAAGCTCAGACTGTTCTTGTATGGATACCATAAGGACTCTGCAATTCCAAGCAAGGATGACTCACTATTTACTGCCTGCAGGGCGTGTATCTCTACCTTCACTCAATCTGGTCTTTCTGTACTGTGATGGATTGAGTTTTTGTGCCTCTCCAAGATTCAGACACTGGAATCCTCACTCGATAAGGTGATGGTGTCAGGAAGTGGGGCACTGGGAAGGAATTAAGTCCTGAAGTGAAGTCACAAATGGGATCAATGCTCTTAGAGGCCAGAGGCAGCTTGCTTGCCCTGTTCCCTAGAAAGCATCGTGGGTTCTCAGTCGACTATGAATCCACCAGGGCTTCCATCTTCTCCTTCGCAGCCTCCAGAACTGCGACAGGTAAATTCTGGTAGTCTACAAACCAGATGGTTTATGGAATTTTCTTCTAGCTGCCCAAACAGATTAAGACTGACATTCCTCTTCTGTCACTCCTTTAAGGCAAAATATGAGCGTTCCCTTCATTCTGTAGAGGACTCAGGTTCTCCTAGCATCTTATGGACAAGTCATAAAAAAATGATGGCTGTTTATTTTGGATGGAGGGACAAATTCTTTCAGTATATGTCACAAAATATGTCTATTTTGTTGACCTTAATATACAGATCCTAGTGCATAATTCAGAACTTGATACCATAAAGACATACAGAACCTACCTGTGGAACCAATTTCCTAGTTTTTTTTTTAGTGGCAATAAGGGAAAAGCACATGATGTTTTAATGGTTACCTTAAATCACACAAGGAACCATATAAACTGTATGGATTTCCCATCAGAACACCCACCTGTCCCGGGATCAATCAGGTGAGCGAGCTGGATACTCACCTGCTCCTCCAACGCCAAGCACACACTACCGCGAGGATGACCGTGGTGAGGATCATGACCAGCACAGGCACGAGCACCGCAGCCAAGGCTACATCTGAAGTCACAGATGCAAACAACAGAACCCGGGTTAACGCCAAAGACAAATCTCACGGGGGAAGGAAAGACTAAACGATTTAGCCATTCCTATCCTCCCCCAAAACAAACAAACAAACAAACAAACAAACAAACAAACAAACAAACAAAGAAATCCTCCATCTTTTAGGAAACCAGGCCAGGCCTCAGTGGGCAGCTGCAGAAGAGGTTCAGAGACGTGGTCATGCACTGTGGCAGGAGCTGGTCTACTAAGCCACCTCTGCACATGTATGAAATACACATCCATCTTACATGACCACAACTCAAAGATAAAGAACAAGATGGAAAAGCATATTTCATGCATGTGTAGTAAGGAGCTAATATAAAGAATATACAAGTAAAAAATAATATAACAAAAAAAAACCCCATGGTAAACTAGCACTTTGTTTTAAAATACAAGTAAGTATAGTAGAATCATCATCATAATACAATGAATCAAGAACAAGACACAATTTGGCAAATACCTAAATGAAGAAGTAACTGTTGAAGAAATAGCAGAGAGCAGGCTTGCTTACAGGCCTGTAAACTGATGGAAAACCGAATTAATGCTATCTTTCTGATTGGCATGTTGAGGGACTGTGTACAAAACCCCATCACAGGTGGTAACTTTACATCTAGAATCCATTCTTGAGCAGAAATGAAGATGTCCAAAGATGCATTTTTAGAAGATATCATTCCTATTTCTGCAGAACAGTCAAAAACTGGAAGGAGGGTTGGGGAGATGGCTTAGTGGTTAAGGTGTTTGCCTGCAAAGCCAAAGGACCTCAGTCCGACTCCCCAGTACCCATGTAAGCCAGATGCATAAGGTGGCGCATACATCTGGAGTTCGTTTGCAGTGGCTAAAAGCCCTGGCACGCCCATTTTCTCTTCTTCCCTCTCTCTCTGCCTCTTTCCCTTTCTCAAATAAATAAAAAAATAAAACAAAACATTAAAAAAAAAACTGGAAGGAATCTGGATATCCATTGATGCAAAGGAGTTAGTGAATCATGGATCTTCCTTACAGCTGAATATAATTCATCCTAGCAGTTGAAAATGAACGGCACACTTACAGATATGGGCAGGGAGCAATGCAGTATCACACATAATACATGTTCATCAACAGATTGTCTAATATCTGTATCTCATCCCATACATAAAGAATATAGGTCCAAAGCTGGAATGGTGGTTCACACCTTTAATAACAGGAAGGGCTGAAGGAGGAGAACTGCTGTGAGTTCCAGGCCTACATGGGCTGTGGTTCCAGGTTGGCCTGGATTAGAGCAATAGCCTACTTTGAAAAAAAAAAAATAAACAACAACAAAAAACAAAAACAAAAAACATAGGTTCAGATACATAAAATGTCTTGCTCAAAGTTACTTGGACTCTTTCCTTTCTTCATCCCTCAGTCCCCTCGTACCTGTAAGGAGGAAGACCGTAGCAAATGCCATCATTCCCTGTGGGTCTAAGCTAGAAACATCTCCTTCACCCTTGAGCACAACGGTATGTAAGAAAGAACGCGGCTGAGGACAGAGGACTGACAACAAGTGATGACGCAGGCATCTGAGAAGCGGGTGGATGGGTCAGGGCACAGGTGAAGTGGACTGGCCCTTTATCAATGCAGTGAACAGAGGACAGAGGCTCTCAAAAAGGGGGCTTCCTTTCAAAAGTTACTTTCTCTTTTTTTTTTTTTTTTGGTTTTTCGAGGTAGGGTCTCACTCTGGCTCAAGCTGATCTGGAATTCACTATGTAGTCTCAGGGTGGCCTCGAACTCTCGGCGATCCTCCTATCTCTGCCTCCCGAGTGCTGGGATTAAAGGTGTGCGCCACCACACCCGGCTAAAAGTTGCTTTTTTATTTGTGAAATTGGACGGAAAATGACAGTGAATGAAAGTATCTTGGTGAAGTGTTAGAAAATGTGGGAGTGTTTAAAATAGCTCCTGCAGAGAACAAACACAAGTGCCCACTGGGGAAATTGGAAAGACTGACATAGCACATCGGATGGGGGCAAGATCTTGCCCAGGAAGTCACTCTTTGTCTGGCTGGAGAAATGCATAAGTGAGAATCACGTGGGCTAGAAACCAGGAAAGTGAATGTGCTTGTTCCTCATTTGTTTTTGAAACTGAAGACAACAGTCAGGTGCTGGGCGGACAGGATGCCACTAAACCACCGCAGGGATGAAGCTGTCTGCTTCGATGTGAAAACATGAGGTCTGGACACTACCCCAAAGAGGAGGAGGCATGAGGTCTTCAACAGAGAAGGAAAGACCCTTCTTCCACACTCTGCAAGAACAACCTTCAAGATACATTTGGTCTTGAGATGCTGGAACTCTGCAATGGGATGGCAAGATGAGCAACACACTCCTTCCACCCGGGATGCTGCCTAAACCAAGCCTCTGTGCACGGGAAGCCCTGCAGAGGCTGGAACCCTGAGAGAACCCCTGCTTCTTCGGAACTTCTCCCACAGCAGGGGGGAAAAACTGATCACAGAAGAAATGGACATTTGGAAAACTGGAGAAACTTGAGCAAACTTTCAGAAGATAAGAATTATTAAAGTTCTCCATTGTGCAAGATTCACTGGATGAATTGCTTTGTTTCTCTATGCCTTCCTGAAAAACCTGTCTGTTACCACAGACAGCAATTCTATGAAAATACTTTATTTTCTGTATTCAACTGAAATTTTTTCAATAGCCAATAAAATGAACAGTTACTATGTTTTGTGCGTTTTAACAGCTTATTTATCATTGGTAATAAAATTTCAAAATTTGCAAGTATATTTTACTACGTTTGCATGCATAATCAGAAAAACACATGATTCTAAACATCTTTTTTTTTTTTTTTTGAGGCCAGAGGTGTTAGGTGAGTATGTGAACTCCAAAGTATTGTTTCTATCCAAAAACTCTGGTTTCTTTTTTGTTTCCTCCCCCAATCAATTTTCCTCTTTAGCGAGTTAATACATAATGTGGGCAAAGAAAAGCTGGTTTCCTGCTATAGTTTAAGTAATTTTTAGAAACCATGTATTTCTAAGCTTGAGTCTTAATGTGCTGAGATGGGAGGGTGGGGAACCACAGGAGGAAGCCTAGGGAGTGGCAGCATTTAAATAATCCTACAAGGTTCCAGAACTTGGATGGGTGCAGTCTTTCCTCAAAGAGGGAAATTAATGTTTTTTTTTTTTTTTTTTTTCCTTCTGTGCTTAAAAAATAGTTACAGGGAAAGCAAGCAAGCTGGAAAAGTCCCTGAACGTTTTAGCTCAAAACAAAACTGACCGCGACCGGCTGGCAGGTGTTGGCAGCGCCTCCCATACCTTGGGTCACGTGTGGCGTCACGGTGGTGTTCTTTATGTCTGGGGCGCCAGTGGTTTGCTCAGTCCGCGCAGGAAACTCACTCCTGCTTCGAGGTTGCAGTGGTTGACCTAACTTGGGGAAATGACCTTGAAAAAATTTAAAAACACTTTATTCTTTCATTTGTAGGAAATTATACCACAAATCTAGGGAATATCAAATCCTCACATTAAAAGCAAGCTTACCTTTGGCTATTTTGGGAAGAGCTGTGGTGTTTTTGAGGTCGTTGTTGTTCCGTGGAGGTGGAGGTGGTGTAAGCTTTGGAGGATGGCCTTCGAAAACAGTTTAGAAAAGTTGATCATTTTGCTTTTAAGGATCAGATTTAAGAAGCAAATAACTCTAAGTGTTGTTAACATTTCCTAAACGATTTAGCACTACGGAGTCATATTCGGTCTGAGAACACATTAGAATGCTCTGTGCAAATAGACTAGAATTGACAGGTTCTCAAGTAACTAAATCATTTAAAGGTATTCTCAGAAAGGAGTTGGGGAGCAGAATGATGTTGAATTCTACAGCTACGTGTTTTCACAGCTTCTCATATTCCTTACCCAACTCATTTAGGAAGTATTTATGGAGAGCCAACTATGTTAGGCACGATGGTAGTAATCTATGGGAATACGACAGCACATAACATTAAAATATTATAAAATATGGAAAGATGGTATTTTATTTTTAATGACGTCAAAGGTATATAGGCTACTGTTCTAATCTTCAGGGCTTACAGTACATGAAACCTGATTAAAATTTCTTTTCTAAATTTTTTTATTATTGACAACTTCCATAATTATAGACAATAAACCATGATACCCCCCCCACACACAACTCCACTTTCCATCGTGACTAAAAATTATTGCGACCAGACGGGAACGCATCCTTGCATATTACCTCATGAGAATGATACTATTTTTTCTACTTATAATTTTGGAAATCATTATTAGATGTAACCTTTTTTTAAAAAATATTTTATTTTTATTTATTGATTTATTAGAGACAAAGAGAGAATGGGCACGCCAGGGCCTCTAGCCACTGCAAATGAACTCCAGACACATGTGCCATCATGAGCGTCTGGCTATCAAACGGGGGTTCTTGGGCTTCACAGGCATGTACCTTAACCGTTAAGCCATCTCTCCAGCCCAGATGTAACTTTTTAATAATTACTTAAAGAATTCCTCCTAAAGATACTAAAAGATGCACATTATGATAAATTACTTTCTCCTAGGACAGCCAAACTAGCTTAAATAACCAATTCCTAGTAAAGAGGATTTTGAATGTTCCCAACACCGAGAAATGACATGTAACTAAGGTGACAGATGTGCCAATCACCCTGACCTGCTCATTGCTACACAGTAATGACAGACCTGGACTGAAATGTCACATGGCATTCCATAAACATGCGTATAATTACTATGTGTCAGTCAAAAATTAAAACACATTTAAAAGTTAACAATCCAGTTAAAACAGCATGTCTTCAATCACTCACTCCATCTTTACCTTTGGGAATAAACTGACATCCGAGCAGCTCCACTTTCATGGCAATTTTCTGGTGCCACTGGGTGGGATTTACTCTGATGAAACGTGCAATGATAGGTGGCAAAAAGTTATTACGTACATCCTGGTGGTAATCTTTGTTTCCTTGAAATATCTTTAAAAAGAAACAAGAAATTAGTATTTTACATCAAGAGAGGTCACAGCTAAAGTGCTCCACTTCAGCTGTCCTGCTCTTTGCTCTGTGCCTTTCGTGTCTATAAAGCATGACAGTAAGAATTCCACAGAAAATGTTGCAATTTGGACAGCCATTAAGAAGCTGCCCACTTTTCACTGAAGGTTTATGTAAGGAAAACACTGACTATGAAAATGACTTTAGGAGCACTTAAGCATTCAACCGGAGAGCTAACCTAGTGACTGGGGAAAGGAGTTTCACATGCAGTAAGACAGTGTGTTTTTGTACTAATAAACTATCAACCTTGTGGAATTAAGTTATTTAAGTATATTGACTCAATTTTTAGAGTGAAATTGAACTGATGTTACAAAGCACTCAAGGAAATATTTTGCCTGTGTATTTTTACTGTTCTCTCAAACAGGCTGAAAGAACACAAGCAGCAAATGCTGAACAGATCTCTACCTCCACCTACTGGACGAACTGGTCGCCACATTATAACCCCAATTTTCATTACTTGTTTATGTGAACCAGAAGAAACTTTGAAACACTGTAGCACCCTTAAAAGTAAACAGCTACCAACGTACTATATATCTAATCTTCAGGCAGAAATAAAATGTTAAGTAACAATTCCTTGAACTATTTCAAGTAAATGATGTATTTTCGGCTCAATCAGCTCTTATGAAGTATTTTCATTTAACTAACTCATGTTCTTCAAGGCAGAGGCACAGGTGACCCCGAGAGTCTAAGTGAACAGCCATAATTTGACCCAGTATCTTCAGACGTAAGCACTGGGCTCCAAAAAGCTAAAAAGTGCCTTGCTTGTTCCCTTGTGCCAAATCAATTGGGTACTTTCTAGAAATCATTAACAATAGGGTACCCACCTAAAGCCAAAGCATAAGACTTTTTATCAGCAAAAGCAAGAACAAATTCATATTTAATTTCTCAAGTTATTTCCAAACATAGCTATTCTCTGCCAGTTCACATATGATTAAATTATAAACTTGAAGATATGCTAATCTTCACCGGTGACATGAAGAAATCCCACAGAGCCTAGTGGTCTCAGGGAGCTGAGGAGAGAGCCCAGCAGCCACGAGGCCCATCTATGCCTAGAACTTACAGAGTTTAGGAAAGAAGGCATTGGAGAGGGCCAGCAAATTCAAGAAGAAGAGAAAGATACAGACTGGCTCTAGGATCTGGAAGGGGTTTCCCCTTAAATCTTAAGCTGCATGCCAAGAAACCTGTGGCAAGAAAAGAACTAGTAAGACCCAGAGGAGCAATTCTCACAGGCACACCGGTCTGGGAACATTACACATTCCCAAATCACACAATGGAGAAATTTCATAATTCTTTGGACAGTGTCTCAGTGTTGAAAGACAAATATGAGCTAAAAGGCTGTCCTGGTTCTGCCTATCAAACTTTGAAAGCAAGACTTGAAAAGAATAAATTGTTTTGTAATAGCTTAACTGTATCCCAGAATAAAGTTCCAACATAAATGGTTTGATAATAAAAATATCTGTAATAATAATTATAATAATGATATTTTTGCACCAGACAATGGCATATATGTTGATACTATTAGCCGCTGTTGGTATTCAACAAAAATACCAAGCTAGTAAAATGTGAGCCATAGCATCTACTATAAGGAAACCTAAGTAAGAGGTATATGATAAAGTTAGTAGATACGAACATTAAAGAGTTATTGTATGTTCCATGTTTCATGGACCTGTGAATGAAAGGCATGAAAGAAAAACTTAAAACCCTAAACTGGAAATTCAGCTGTGAAAAATACACTATTTGAGGAAACTAACAGAATTAATAGATAAAACAGAAGACGAATAAATTACAGTATATCAAGACAAAACAATGCAAAATTCCACAACTAAATCACACAGAGAAAAAACAGTATGAGTGAACTGTGAGATGGCCTCAAGGGCTACAGTGTCACTGATGTCACCGATATTGTAAGTGGAATGAGAAACTTACAAATCCAAAAGGCTCAAAAAATCCTAAGCAAAAGAAGCACGAAGAAAACTCCAAAGTTACATTATAATCATATTGCTTAAAACAAATAATAGAACAAATATTAAATACAGCCACAGAAAGAAAGAGGCATTATATGCTGAAGAACAAAGGTAATATTGATGAAGGCGTTCTGATCAAAACCAATACAAGCCAGGAAACAACAGGCCAGTAATTTAAGATACAGAACAGCACAGTAATTTAAGGTGTTGAAAGAGGTTGACCTAGAATGCTCTAGCAATAGATAGTGAAATTATCTTTTAAAAATGAAGGAGAAGTTGGGCTGGAGAGATGGTCTAGCAGTTAAAGCATTTGCCTACAAAGCCAAAGGATCCCAGTTCAACTCTCCATGGTAAGCCAGATGCACAAGGGGGGGCATGATCTGGAGTTCGTTTACGGTGGCTGCAGGCCCTGGCATGCTCTCTCTCTCTCTCTCTCTCTCCCTCTCTGTCTCTCAAATAAAGAAAATAAATTTTTTAAAAAAGAATGGCAAATCTGACCATCCATCAGATTTAACATATAAAAAAAATTAAGGAGAAGTGAAGCCTTCAGAAATAGGCTTCAGTGATCTCGGAACTTTTTACAAGAATGGATGATTAGTATAATTTTAACAAATTTAACCTGTACTGCACAATTATAATAAATACTATGCAAACAAATACGGGTGTGCTAGGGTAGAAGACAGAGCACTTTTCTAAAGATGAGGGGATGTGCTATCAGCAAGCAGCAAGAAGAAAGAAGAAAGGAGGCCATGACCACAGTGTGACAGCCATGGAAAATTGAGAAAAGAGGAAATACTACCACATGACAGAAAATTAAAAATACTACATAATCAAGACCAAACGCATTGGGAAGGCTCGGCAGATCAACATGCCCGTCATTCCACGTGCACACAGGAGGCATCCACCTTCCCTGGGGGCTGGGTTCTTCCACTCAAAGATCTTACAGTCGGCACGAGCCAAGACCAAGACTGGGAAGAGACACTTCCACCTACTCTCCACACTGCGCCATCTCTGTGGGCTGACTCAGGAAGCTATGCAATCTTCCACTAAGACAAAAAGTCACAATTATCATTAGATATTACGGAAATTCTGCAGGTAGGAAAAACAGACACTTTGCAAAGACAAACGCTGGTGACGGCATCATCTTCTCCTATCCTGAGCTTTAGCATCAGCTCAAGGGGCCACGTTCTGACTGCATTCTCCTCTACCAATCATGATCACAGGTCCTTTCCATGTGTAACTATAAGATTCTTCTGAGACTTTTTCAAAGACTTTAAGAAAAAACATCATGAGATAATCTCAAAATGACCTTGAGAATATTTAACATGCTTCTGCCTTTCTTGTTTGTGCCGCCGTCTAACCCCTCTTGCCTAGAGCAGCAATCTGGCAAATTCAGCTCCCCATCAGTGGCAGGATTTACAGGATATCTTTTTAAGATAGGAAATTTGTAAGATACTACTTGGGATTTATTAGTGAGGTAGCCAAATAATTTATTTAAAAACGGTCTGGAGGCAGAACATCACCAGCAGCGCCTCCAGCACAACTAAGCTCAGCGCATCCAGCATACCTGAGCCAGAGCACAACACCAGCAGCGCATCCAGCACAGCTGAGCCAAGCTCCACAGCTCAGGAACAAGAGAAGCTTCTCTTTTCAGATGGTGATGACCACTGGGATGACCCAAAAGGCAACATAGTGCTGAGAAGAAGGGATGGAGGAGTGCTCAGCACTGAAACACCTCTGTCACACCCTCCAAGGCTCAGGGCCCATTGCGGAAGAGGGGGCGGATAGAATGGAAGAGCCAAAGGGTATGTAAGGGTATGACTTCTTACAATGCAACTGCCCAGACAGAAATTGGCCTTGATATCCATGACCTCGCAGTACCTAGCAATACCTTCACAAGACCCTCATAATAGAAGAAAAAGATAATGACATCAAATTAAAAGAGAGACTAATGGAGAGAGGGAGGGGATACGATGGAGATTGGAGTTCTAAAGGGGAATGGGGGAAGGGGAGGGAAATATGTGGTTTTTTTTTATGTAAGTATAGAAGTTGTCAAAAAAAATGTGAAAAAAAACACAGTCTGGAGAGATGGCTTAGTGGTTAAGGTGTTTGCCTGCAAAGCCAAAGGATCCCAGTTCGATTCTCCAGGACCCATGTAAGCCAGATGCACAAGGGGGTGCATGTGTCTGAAGTTTGTTTACATTGGCTGGAGGCCCTGGTGCGCCCATTCTCTCTCTCTCTCTCAAATAAATAAATAATATTAAAAATATTTTTAAAAAACAGTTACAAATTAAAGTACTTGCCACACAATCACAAGGACCTAGAATCCGTCAGTTTCTAAGCCTAGTTCCATACACTCGTAACTAACAGTCCCTAAGATCACCAGAAGAGGGCAGTGTATGACGTTTACCTTGTCCTGCTCCACCCCAGGTTCTCGGTACACAGACCACTTCTGCCCATCATCGCTGTACAGAATTCGGTAGGCAGACACGTAGTAATTGTGCTCCACCATGGTGGATCCAGTAGTTATGATACCTGGGAAGAAAGAATTGCTTTCTTTAGTGAACAGTGTCTGCCTCCTGAAGTTTGCTCAGTAATGAAGCAAACATTTCTGCCTTTGGCTCACTTCCCTAAGAGCAAGTGTTTATTTTACTTTGTTCCCTTGGAAAGACGGGAAAAATTATGCAGACACACAAGGAAAGCACCCATTCTGCTTTGGCAACTTGTGTTCATGCCATTATAAAATATATTTCACCCTCTGTCAAAGAATTACTTCCAGGGAATGAACAAATTAAACCTAATTGGTATTATTTCTAGCACCAAGGCAAAAGCAACCTTTTAACAAAACTATTTAAACCAAGCTTAATCAATTATCCTGACCATAGTTAAATGACACTTAAAAGTTTTTATTCTTATTTACTTATTAGAGACAGAGAGAGAGAGAGAGAGAGAGAATGGGCATGCCAGGGCCTCTAACCACTGCAAAACTCCAGATGCATGTGCCACCATGTCTATCTGGGTACTAGGGAGTCGAGCCTCGATCCAGGGTCCTTAGGCTTCATAGGCAAGCGCTTAACTGCTAAGCCATCTCTCCATCCCTTAATTTACATTTATACTTAACACATGTGAAATGTTAATTACTTACATCTCAAGATTACTTTATTGGAAGTCCACCTTAAAAGAACCATTATTAAAATGAAATAGAAAAACTATTGAGCATTCAGTCCTGACTCCTGTTCACTGCCATGCTTTATAAAACTCTCTGCAGCAATATCAACGCCAGTAACAAGAACTCAAGCCATACGTGTTTTCAGTGATCTATTTTTCCATGAAAATCCGGATGCCAAAGGTTTCCAAATGAAGTCAGTATGGCCAGTGGTGGGGACCCTCACCTGTTATCTTCTTCTCCTTACTCAGGTCTATCTGAAACCACTGACGCTCATCAGTGACGAAAGCAGCCCAGGGTGGCCCTGGCTTTCTCAGCCTGGCCTTCCCGGGTTTCCAGCTGTGCTCCTGCCCTGTGTGGTCAGTCCACTCCAGTACAGACGACGCTGTTATCTGAGGATCCGCAATCACACCAGATTCCATCCCCAGTGTTCCATAGCAGCCTGAAACAAATTTGGTCCCCGGATAAAAATCAAACTCTGTAACTATGCAGATTACAAGCAGGCAAATGCATCTTCAGCTTTTCATCTGTGTACCATTAGAAACCTCCAAGCAGATAGTCATCCTTGGTGTCTGGGGAACTCACAGAAAGCTGCCTACTCCCAGTGGATACCAAAATCTGCCAGTACTCTTATCCTTTAGCCTGTCATTTGTAACATCTGGTCTCTTTCACTCCGTGGAATGCTAGCTCCAGGAGGGCTGCACTCTATGTCCTTGCTTTTGTATCACAACAGCAGTGTCTGGCAAATAAAAAGCAGCATTCAAAAACTACTTTCTGTTGAATAAACTGATTACTTCCTTAGACAAATTCAAGTCACCTTCTCAAAGGAACCCTCTTTGTTTGTGACATCATTTCCTTGTAATACATACAATCCAATCCTCTTCTCTGCATAATTGGGAACCTATTTTACTCCTGGTGTTGCTATTACCAACAAGTACAAAAAAAAAAAAAAAATCCCAGAAGTCAGAACAGTACGTGCTAGTCAGTGGGGGGAAAAATTAGCTTTTGTGCAAATTATGATGACATAAGTCCATGACAGACTTACCACTTGTCTTAAATGTAAAAAGACTTGTAGATAAGTGTCCCCTGAAAAGACAGAAAGGTTTTATGTTGATACATTGACACACAGCTTCCTCATATTTATTGCAATGACATTTTCAATGCCCCCCGTTGTTAAAAGGGATGAGAAGATGCCATGGCTGAAAATTAGACAACTGATATTATTCTTAGAAAAAAGAAAATGTCATTTCTAAACAAAACAACTTTTGAAATAACCACCAACAATTTTTTCTCTTACTCTAGTACTCAAGTTTTCCACAATGGTGAAAATATACCCATGTAATAACCCTTAATATATACTTACTTTCCTTTTCCTGAAATAAGTTGCCTCACAAAACTTGTATTTTTATGAAATGAAATGAAAAGGCGTATCCTCAGAGAATGAGAATCAAGTTTTCTGGTTAAACAGAGAAGAGTTGGCTAATGGGAAGAATGGATTTCTTTTGGAGAAAATCAACATGTCTGAGAATGTGTTTCAGTATCAGGGTGCAGCTTCACACGGACTTCAGAGGAATGGGCAGGATGGCAAGCTGATGGTATGCAAGAGTCACACAAATGAGGAGCTTGCCCTGCCACGCGGTGTAAGACCTGGAGGAAAAGTGAGCAGTGTGCACTCTTGCCCTCTATACCACGTTCAAATAGTTACAAAACAATGTCATCGTGTGTGTGTGTGTGTGTGTGTGTGTGCGCGCACTCGCGCGCACATGCGCTCATGCATATGTGCACAAGAATATGGAAGTCAGAGGATGACTTTGGGTGTCTTTCCTTGTCTTCTACTTTGTTGAGGAAGGTTCTCTCATTCACCAAGCTATCTGGCCCGTGAGCTTCCAGTGATTCTCTCTCTTGCTTCCCACTGTTGGATGCTGGGATTACTGACACTAGCACCACTGCATGCTGCTTTACGTGGAATCTGGAGACTCAAACGAGGTGTGCATGCTTGTGCAGTAAGTGCTTTATTCACGGAGCCACCACCCCACCCCACCTTGCCCTGTATGTTTTATTAAACACAGGATCTCAGGAAGCTTTGAACTCAGTAGATCTCTCAAGCCAGCTATGAATTCTTCATTCTCCTGCCTCCATCACCTAAGTGTGGGGATTACAAGTGTGAGCCATCATATCTTATCTGTATGTTTTTAAGTATGAAAGAGAGACTACCTACCAAACACCTATACTCACGGAAAAAAAGGATGTACAGACAACCACATGAAAGAAACTGAAAGGAAGTAAGGTAGCACGGCTCTTTGTATGGCCCAAGAGTGGGAGACCTAAGGCATCACTCAAAAGTCCATCTTCATACCGCAAAGGTGGCTTGAGCAGATGTCCTTGGAAGAGCCAGCAGAGTGTCTGAGCCCTGCGGCAGCCCAAGCGCTTTAAAGCTATCTAGCTTGTATAGCAGTGCCAGTGCCAGAGGGAGAAAGGGTGTTTCAAGGCAACTCTTTCTGTACTTTGCTGAGAAAGGCAAAGGGCCTTCTATGAAGGACAAAATCTGCAGAACTGGGTATGTGGAAGAGCAAAAAAGACTGTGTTGAGCTTCAAAGAGCATCTCTACAACCTATAGTCTATTTTTCAACAGTATTAACTGCATTTTTTTCATTTATTTATTTATTTATTTATTTATTTATTTATTTATTTATTTATTTGAGAGAGAATGAATATGGACATGCCAGGGCCTCTAGCTGCTGCAAATGAACTCCAGATGCATATGCCATCATGTGCATCTGGCTTACGTGAGTTCTGGGGAAGAGAACCTGGGTCCTTAGGCTTCTCTTCTCAGGCAAACACCTTAATTGTTAAGCCATCTCTCCAGCCCTTAACTGCATTTTTACAGCTTATCATGTGTGTAGTTTTTGGCTATTACTAGTGTATTAATTAGGATGGGAGGAATGGGATAGGGTAGAGGGGATATGGACAGGTTGATTGTGGTTAAAATTAGGGGCCTGACTGGGGAAATGGTGAAGCAATGGAAAGAACAGCTAACTGATGATTTAGTTCTAGGTCAGAATACTTTACCCTTTTCAAAATATTTCACTGGCACAAGAAGGCAGACCGTGGGAGACTGCTTCAAAGCTGTGATGTTTCCTACCTGAGCTTCATGCTGCCCATAAAGGACAAAGCCACTTCCTAAGTTAACCAAAAAGCTGACATTTGAGAGATGGAAACTGAAGCAGGAAAGTCTTCATTTGGAGAGTATATTCAGGGAGTTCATTCTGCCTCAGAGGTGTTAATAATGAAATTAGGAGGAACAAAAAGACCTTTCTTTTCCAATTATAAAGTTATACATACTAGCTTGTCCATCCAAGCCACTGGCGAAAGCACTACGGGAAGGGCGGAGGGTGGCATAGGAAATAGGAGAGCCTGTTCTTAAGGTGGAAACCTTTTGGAGCCCTCCCCCAATCTTTGAAGTCTGAAACTTAGTGGCAGGATTCAGTCACAACACAAATTTCATTGAGTCCATTCAAGGAGTGAATACTTCAAAACCTCTGATCTTAGGAGACAATTAACTTTCATACTGGGGTAGTGATTCACTTGCAAATACAAAAATCTTCAGATTAACTGATACACAAAATGCCCTGTCTTGAATCCTGAGACCCATCGATTCCTAGTATCATATGGACCCCACATCTAAACGTACAATGTTAAATGATTCTAGGCATGTGTTAGATGTCTGAAAACTTAAATGTAACCTTCATACCATACTGTCAGTTTTTGTCTTAGTAAAAACCATAGATTTATATTTTTAAAAGTATAAATATATACCAGTTGAACCTTTTTATTTGCTTTTGATAGCAAGGTCTCACTATGTAGCCCATGCTGGCCTCAAACTTGCAATCCTGCTGCCTTAGCCTTCCCAGTTCTAGGATTAAAGGCAAGCACTGGCTGGCCTGGCTATTAGGTGAAAGTCTTCCAGCTGCTACCCTGTCCTGGCCTGGGGACCACGCTCTTTCCTTCGGAAGGGAAGCTGGCTTCAGTCTGGCTTGGTGACGACGATGTCTGCAGCCCTGGTGCATCTCAGAGGAAATACAGAAGTCGACTGCAGACTTCTATTTAATGCTTCAACTGTCTGACTCGATGCCTTGGCTATGTTTTGTAAAACAGCAGAACATTGATTGTCAGTATAAAGTAAGAATTTGTCAATAAGCATCTAGTCTCTTGCTCCAGAATTTTTTCAAGACACAGAAAAGAAGAAACAAATCAGTCTTCCAAAGGACTGCACCTTTTGTAACGCAGAGCAAGCTAAGAGTGCACTGAAGCGCTGAGAGCGTGAGAATACGAATGTGACCCCCACCTCATCTACTGCTGTATGAACGCCACTAAGAGTCATCTTGCTGAGATCCAGCCAGCCACCTGTCCCTTCCCACAGCACAATTATGACAAACAACATGTGTACTCACACCACGGATGTGACGTTGTTAGCCAAAGAGCTTTCATAGTACGGGATGCCTTTACTGATGACAACACTGATTTGGCCTCCCAACACATTTGACACTACTCCTGCATGCACACCAGCCATGCACAATGGCGAGGACTTGAGAGAGACAAAAGCAAAATTTTCAATTTTCTTTCGATTATTCATAAGGAATACATTTTTACTTTCTTTAAAAAAAAAATCAGCTGATCAAGGCAAGTTCTCGTTGATTATTGTTTTAATAAAATAGATTTTTAGCAAAAGCGTAAAAGTTACATATAACTATAAAGTAATCATTTCTAGGGCTGGAGACATGGTTTAGCAGTTGTGGGTATTTGTGTGCAAAGCCTGATGGCTCAGGTTCAGTTCCCCAGTACCCATGTTAAACCAGATGCACACAGTGACACATGCATCTGGAGTTCATTTGAGGTAGTCAGAGACCCTGGTGCACCCATTTTTTTCTCTCTCTCTCTTCTTGCAAATCAATAGTAACTAAAATACATAAGGGCAGAAATATATAATGTAAACACATCTTGCGATGCCTGGGTGTTTCAGAGTTTAAAGAAAAACATACACAAATAAAGTAAGTCTGTATCCAACTTACATCTCTATACCCATGAGGAATCGTTCCAGATATCTCAGCGAAAGGAAGCAGACATCCAGCTGGGCAATACTTACTGAGAAATGAAAACAAATGAAGTTATAACATGATGGGCAATACTTACTGAGAAATGAAAACAAATGAAGTTATAACATGATTGTGCTGTAACAAAACAGATTTTTAGCTAAAGAATAACAGTTTAGTGCGTAACCTCAACACACTGACAGAATTAATCTCTTATAAAAGTCTTTCAATACACACTAAACAAATTTACTAAGTTGTTCACATTCTACATACGCTGATTACTTTGTCATGAATGGTAGACATTTCCACTCTAAGATCCTCAGATTTATGTGAATGTCTGTGGAGTGTTGGGCTGGGCTAGGTTTTGGGTTTATACAGGTCAATCAGATAAACAGAGCCTCTATCATCGATGGGTTTACATTTCAGAAATCACAAATGACATTAAAACAGTATTTAGAAAAAGGCACTCTGAAATCACTGGGAGAATGATGACAAAAGTAGTGCACATTTACTAAACTTGCTAAGTACCAGAGGCAATCCACACAAGAATTCCATGTAGGAGACAGTGCTCCCATTCCCGTTTTACAGATAAGCAGAGTAAAGAACCATGTGCCCCCATCAGAGAGCTGGGCTCCTCTTGCACAGCGCTCTGAGGACCTGAGCTGGCAGGTGTCACTGGAACATGGCAGTGGTAGGAAACACATACCAGTCACTTAGAAGAGCATGGCTCAGGCAAGATGGCTGGGTGCTTCTGCAAGAGTGCAGTGAGCACAAAGAAAGCTAGAGAGCGGGACAGGGTCCAGATCACCTAGAACTTGTGGATGATGAAGTATGCAATCAATTTATAAATAAAAGTGGGAAGTCAGCAAAAGGTTTTGACAGTTTACATGCATATAACCTGATTCATTATCTTTTAAAAATTATTATTCTGGCTCCTAGGAAGAAAAAAGATTGTAAGGAACCGTGACGCCATGAGGAAAACTGTGTGCAGCCCAGGCAAGAGGTGAGGGGTGATGGGTGAGGGTAATGGTGCTGGAGAGTGGAGGGAGGGCAGCTGACCCTCTACCAAGGGCTGCCAGGGCTACAATTGTAGACCAGGACCCCCTGAATGATGAAGAAGGCACCTTTTCCACACAGACAGGGCTTTTCTCAAAGACAAAAGTAAGTTTCTTTGGGAGTGGCTGCAAGGTGTGAGAAGTTAGTGAGATTGGTCTTGAAAAGATGAGAAGAGTTTTGCCAAGAAGAGAGGGGCAAGATATTTCCACACAAATGTCCTGAGAGCTCAGAGCAGTGTAAATAACATGATGTACAGCAACCTGGGCAACTTTTTATCATAATACAGGGGAGAAATGACCAGATGTACATTTCAGAAAATCAAATTGCAGTGATGTGACTAGCAGAAAGCAAGCAGCAAAGACCAGAAATGTGAAATCAAAAGAAAGGCACGCTGGGCGTGGTTGCACATGCCTTTAATCCCAGCACTTGGGAAGCAGAGGTAGGAGGATTGCTGTGAGTTCGAGGCCACCCTGAGAACACAGAGTGAATTCCAGGTCAGCCTGGGCTAGAGTGAGACCCTACCTCAACCCCCCGCCCCCCCAAAAAAGAGGCAATTCCCAGCTAGGCATGAAACAAAGACACGTAGCAGAGCAGTCGGAGTGGAAGCGCTAAGTAAGAACACAGCACTGAAGAACCCTGGCAAAGCCCAAACCATCCTATTCTCTCACTCACACTGCCTCACGCCCAGCCCCACCCACCACTAAAAATTATACTTTCTTTTTGCAGATGTAAATGCTACAATTAAAATAAAACTGAAATAAGGTAACCCGAATGGCTTTAAATAAGCCCTATATTATTGGAGTCTTGAAATAATGTGTCACAGATTTTACATAAACAACAACCAAAAAAAATGAGGTTAGGAGAAAGAAAACACATTTTAAACATATACACCAATCAAGTTCATACCTGAACTCAGGCTCCAAAAAATTGGACGCAGTATCCAAACAAGTGATTAGATCTAGAAAAACATAAATAAATAAAAAAACTATTCAATAGCAGACTTATAATTCTTGCTAAAATACTATTACAAAATCTCAAATTGTGTTCACAGAAATTTCAAAATCTTGCTACTTAAAACTTAAAAGAATTAATTACAATCCATCTCATTTGATTAATTTATCTTGACTTTTGGAACTAGGTTTTCAACAGTTTTACTACAATACCTTCTGAAGTCATGTGTTATATACAGAACACAGAGCTTCCCCCCCAAATGCATTTCTTGATTATGATAACCAAAATGATCGTATGCTAGTTATAAACAAGAAAAACGGTGACAAAAAAAGGATGGTTGATTTTGTGGCTTGTTAATAATTGCTTCTCAAGTCTGGTCCAGCAACAGGGCCACCAGCAGCAAGATGACAATCCCCACCTAAACTTACTGAATCTCGGGGGTGGGGGGGGGAGTGGCAGCAGGGACAAGGTTTTGTTTTGAGGAGTCCTCTGGGTGATTTCTAAGTTCATTCAGGTTGGAATGAAAAGGAAACTTTTAAAATTCAATATTTTTTAACATATAAATAGTACCTCTGAATAAAAGCTAATCTGTCTCTAGTTAAGACGCAGACCCTAAATAAGATGTAGTCTTTGGGGCTGTACAGATAGCTGTTCAAGCATGTGGAAGCGACTATGGATCAACAGCACTGACTAAAAGGCCGGGGAGGGGACAAGCCTTTAGTCACAGCAGGAGCAGAGACAAAAGAATCCCTGGGGTCACTGGCCAGCTAGTCTGACTGGAATCAGTGAGTTTCCAGTTCAGCAAAAGATCTTGTCTCTAAAATAAGGGGGAGGGAAGAAACTGAAAAGACACCTGACATCCACGTTGGGCTTCCACATATGTGTATACACCTGTGCACCTGCAACCAAACACACATTCACCACACACATGAACATACATATACCCAAAAGGGTAGCTTTTGTTTAAAAAATAACAGCAAACACTCAGCATCTCCCTCCTGCCTGGATAGAGCACAAAGTGCATGTTGTGGCTGCAGGGTTCTGAGGGCTGGGCTCTGCCTTCCCTTCCTCAGCTCTCACTGTGACTATGACCACTGCACCTCATTCCTCCAGCCTGGACTGGATCCTGGGGCTCATGTGTGTGCACACACACACACACAAACACACGCACACACATGGCTCTGCAAAGCTTGGCCGCCGGCAGCCTCCTAGGCTCACTGACTCCCCTGACACTTTAGCTTGACAGCTGCTCCCCAAGAGCTTCGCAGACTTTCACAAGTCAAGCCCCCTCACAGCATGTAGTAAGCACTTAGGTTCTTTGAATGAACAAGTAACTGTTCTCTGCGAGGCAATACTAATTTGTTGACCATTATAAGCAACATTAGTTTACAGTCTAGTCTCCATAAAGGCCGAGGCTGTGGCTTCGCCCTCTTGTTTTTAGCAGCAATCCCAGTGTGGGATTCCAGTGAATCATTGTGAGAACTAAAGTTTCTCAGTGTTCACTTACTTGCCTGCAGACAGAAAAAACTGGAAGGAGACCTTAAGGCAGTAACAAAAATAAGTGACTGATAAATGCCTGGCTAGAGAACTGTGTTAAGGGGACCAACACACTAATGCATACAGCACTGATCATTCTTACAATTTTAAAGAAATTCTGTACTGATTCCAGGTCGTAGAAGAACTTGAAGATATCGTTAGCAGCAGAGTGGCATTTTGAGAGCACCTCCGTGGCTCAATATGTACCATTTGGACAATTAAGTTAGACCTGTATTTTAGGAGTCTTAAGACGATGCATGCCTGGATACCTAGTTTACTAATGGGACAGCCACCAAAGTGACCAGCCTTTACCCTAATTATCCCTGGCCATCCTGTACAGTATCCACTTTCCCAATCCAACAACAGTTTTCAGCCTTTATGAGTAGAAGTTCTGCTTCTAAGATCAGCGGCCTGAAGTGCAGAGGTACCTGTGTGGTCCAATGTGGCACTCAAACCACAAGGTGACTGCCAGCTGGCCCCATCCCCTTCAGGCTTCATGCCTAACAGTGCTTTGGTTGTAAAGTTTATGCAGTGCTTAAACTCTACTTTATGCCATGCAAATGTAGAATAATTACCTTGTCCTCAAATTCTACTGGGGCTCTAAAGAGCTCCTTAGAAGGAGGAAAATAAGAATTCAAAGTGGACAGCTCGTAGCAAGCCAAGACTCGGGAAAAGGAAAGAAAGCGATGAGTGCACATTCTGACATTTACAACTCCATGAAGGCAAATAAAACCATCAAATTAAGCAGGGATTTGAGAAGCTGTATTCCTTCCTTGCAAGCTTTTCCCAAGTAAACAGCCTTCCAGAAAACTGCTGTTACTGCAAGACTCCCAGCTAACAAAAACAACCTGGGTAAGATGAGGACAACCAAAAAGCAACCATCGGCCTCAGCAGCTGCTGAGCGGTGTGCAGGAAGTCACGTTAGTGGACTAGAGTGAAACCCCACCAGTCTGGCAGGGGACCCCGACAATTCAGTGGGTACATGTAGGATAGTCGTTTTAACACACGATGCTAGGACAACTTGGTATCCACATACAATGATACATTCATCCAAAGGAATGAAACTGGTTACCTACCTCACCCCATACACGAAAATTAACTCAAAGTGCATCTGAACTTGGGAAAACTCTAAGACTTTGGATAAAGTTTGGTTTCTTAGATATGATGAAAAGTTCAAGTAATCAAATAAATGTACATGGAAATTCATCAAAATTAAAAAACTTCTGTGCTTCAAAGGGCCATACCAAGGAGAAAGATGGCCCACAGAGTGGATAAAATTCTTGCAAATTACATATCTAGAATCAGTATCCCAGAATATTAAGATGTAACATTACAAAGACAAATGTTATCCATACAATGGAATATTATTGGCTAAAAAAAAGAAATTAAATACAGATACATGCTATAGCATGGAAGAGCTTTGCAAACAAGATGGAAGAACAGCCAGTCACACACATTCTCATACTGTACAATCCCATATAAAATGTTCAGAGATAAAAGGTAGACTAGTGGTGAACTGGAGTGAAAAGTTAGGAAATGAAAAATGTCAAATGACTTCTGCTCACTCTGAGCGGTCAGTTGAGATGACAAGAACACTCTACAGTTGACTGTGGCAATGATGACTGGAAACGAATTAAATATCAATAAAACTGTTATCAAAAAGCTATCACAGAAGTAATAGCTGTTTTGTTTAATATACAGCACATCTGCATGGGTGGACGCAATAAAACCTTGTGTGAGAACCAGGACTGGCAGTTTATTCAACTGTTCACTTATTAATTCAGCCAACGTTAGTCACACAAGTATTATGACCAGGTATTGTTCCAGGCACCAGGGATAAAGAACAGACAAAAAAAATGACCGAGCATAGAAAGTATACCTCCAAGTGGAAGGAAGAGAAGAGAAACTATGTAGTAAATTAGAAGGCAGTCTAAGTCCTTTGGGGAGTTAGGAAAAGTTTGGTCTCAATATTCTAAGACATGTGGTTAGTTTGGCCCTCACTGAAAAGGTGACAACATTTGGCTCGAGGGATGTGGATCTGAAACTAGGTAATAAAAACCACTGAGGCCCTGTGTGGGTGCAAGCTCAGCACATCGGAGGCCAGACGGAAGGAGGAGAAATAAGAAATGAAGTCAGACAGGTAACAGGAAGCTGAGTCCTTCAAGACATATGGCAGAGTGAGATGGGACTTTCATTTTAATAAGATCACAGTGGCCAGGAAATTAAGAGTAGACCAAAGGGAAAGAAGGGCAGATGCAAAGGTCAGGAAGGAGCATATTACCATTACTGAGGTTAGGAGTGGAGTTGTGGATTGTGGTGTGTGTGCACGCGCGCATGTGTGTATCCATATCATCCCAAGAAGTAGGAGATGACTAAAAACTGGAGAAGAAAAAAAAAAAGCTAAAAAGTTAAAGACAATGGCAAGATTTTTGGATTGAGCAATTTAAAAGATCATCTATATGTAAAGAACTTAGGTTATAGTAATGAACACCAATCATAGTGTAATGACTTTAACATGTCTGTAACTCCAGAATCAGGGCTGTGTTAAAAACGTAGGGCAAGTGGTGCACACCTTTAATCCTAGCACTGGGGAGACAGAGGTAGAAGGATTGCTGTGAGTTCAAGACCACCCTCAAGCATACATAGTGAATTCTAGGTCAGTCTGGGCTAGAGCAAGTCCCTAACCTTGGAAAAAAAATCCAGGCAGTGTATCATTTATAAAATTCTTAACTAAGAGCCTCTGCACAGAATTGCTTTTTATGATTTTTGTTAAATTCTTATCCATTGGCATACACGGGACATGCATGCCATAGTATAATATATCGTATAGTTCTGTTGGATGCCCTGGACAAGGTTGCCCTCCGAGACTTTGCCAAGGCAGAGTGCACTCTTCTTTCCTTGTGCAGCCCAAGGGAGAGAGCCAGCATCTACAGTGTCCATTCTACACCAGACCAAGTCAAATCTAACCTAGAAGCATGTAACCCTCAGTCCTGTAAAAAGAGCCCCTGCCCTTACCAGTTTTCCGCTTTCCTTAACCATCAAAGAGAAGTCAGGTCTCAAAAGGGTTTCTGGAATGAAGGCACTAAAATCAGATTTTCCTAAATTCCAAACTTAGCAATATTGCTATCTGTCTTAATTGATACACACATTAAACTAAGTTCAACCTGAAACTATAACTATAAAGGCTGCAGAACTTTATAAATGATCTATAAAAGTTTAGGCTAATCCACACATAATACTATAAAAATGATAAGATATTTTTAAATATTTTATTTATTCCTTTATGAATGAGAAGGGGGCAGATAAGAGAAAAAAAAATGGGCATACCAGGGCCTCTAACCACTACAGATGAACTCCAGATGTATGCACCACATTGTGCATCTGGCTTTAAATGATTACTAGGGAATCAAACCCAGGTCCTTAAGCTTTGCAGGCAAGAGCCTTAACCACTGTGCCACCTCTCCAGTCCCAAAATGATAAATATTTCATACGTTAACAAATCATAAAAAATATCAGCATACTGCTTACTAATTCAGAAACACTGGCTATTTCTGAGACTGTAGACTCATTGTTTATATTTTTCTTCAATTAATTTTGTTTTGTGTTCTTGATTGTACTGAACAAACTCAGGAGTATCAGAGCTCATTATTTATAATAGTCTACCACCATTGTAACTGTATTTATTTATTAGCAATGAGAAATTAGGGAAAAGACAATATATTCTTAAAATAAATTCTACTCCCTTATTTGCTTTAAAATTCCTTAGTCAATTTCTTAGAGCCCGGAAAGTGTGTTTCCACAATCATACCTTGTCAGTAGCCTTGCTCTGTGACATCAGACATCTCTGTTCAGGTGCAAGAGGATGTGGGCTACAACTAATCTTGTCAATCCTCCTGATAATATCACCGTGAGGACTGGCAATGATGGACACAAAACGTGATCTACTCAGCAGTTGCTGACACTGAGTAATTGATACTATGTTTGGTAGTTTGACTCTCCTTTTACACACTCAAGAGGGGAGATTAAATCTTACGTTTCTCTTAGCAAACTTACAATGACATCTACGGAACCAGAGAGCACAGGGAGACTTGGAAAATTGTTCACTGATGAAAATAAGCTGTTTTATCAATGCCGTAGGCTGACTTACTTGCCTAAGCAATAAAGCATTCACTTACAATAGGCTGTAAACTACACACGGTTAAAGTGCATCACATCAAACCTCCTATCCTAAATTCCTAACGTGAACACATTAAGAGCTAGCACAGTTCTTGAAACCTACATGGTATCCACATACTACTAAACATAAGCATTCGCCAAGAGCCACTGAGTAGCACAAGACAGCACAAATATCTACATGGACTCTTCAAATAATTTCTAACATACCACCACACACACACACACACACACAGAGGGAGGGAAGGAGGGAGGGAAGGAAGGAGGGAGACAGAGAGAGACATAGGCTGAGAGAGACTGACTCAACATCACTAAGGTACATCTCAGGTTATTTTTATGTCATCTGGGAACAAACTACACTCCATAGCTGAATCGCCTCTTTTGGTCAACATCATTTTCACAGATTAATGCACTTTTAAATTCTCTGCAAGACTGGAGAACCTCTATTCAACAGTTGTTTTCTCAATAAACACTTAGATAAAGTTGGTTTTTGGCATGCCGTTTACATGATACATAAGAAAACTGTATAAATCATTTGCCTATAAATAAGAAATGAATATAATCTGAAACTTTACTGATTTGTTTAATAGTTTCCAAGTTTTAAGAAACAACATAAAAATTACAGAAAGCTAGTTACGTGCAGAACCTGAGACAAAACAGCCTCCACATTGTTACCGAGCAGCCAAGGCAGCACAGTGGGAGGAATTCAGACTCTATTTTCAAAACCCAAAACATTCCATGTAGAAAAAATAACCAGTGCAGAAACTTGAACCCTATTAGAAAGGAATTTTCTATTCTACCCTATGTTTCATTTACAAGTGTATGTAATCTGATGTAACATGGAAGAAATGAAAAATATTTGCCAAATATGTGGTTAAAGAATGTGGCAATCAGAAAAAATTTATACCATTGGTGTTAACTCTAAAAATACTTAACCATATAGCAACAATAACCTTGTCGAGTGGGAATATTTTCAGGCTCAGCTGTTCACAAGTCTTAGGTATATTGTGATCACATTCTGTGGGGCAGTAGACAGTGAATGAACAAGTGTTTACGAGTTCCTATTAGAAGAATATTAATTCCGCACCAGATAATTCCATTACAAGGAATGTTAAAACTATTTACTACTTCCCACTGAAAAATAAAGGTAAACTTCAGGCTGATCACTACAATATTCTGGTTTGGTGAGATCTGAAAAAATGAGGCTTGCTATTACCTTTTAAGTTCTGATGTCCTGTTCTACAAAAAGCAAATGAGCACTTTCCCAGGCGCACTCACACACTGACAAACCCACCATGGCACATACAAATAATGCTGCCATGGCAAAGTTGAAGCTTTTGACATAAATGTAGGTTTCTATGCTCAGTGCTACATAACAAAAAGTAACTTTAGAATTAAAGACATGGCTCAGAAGTTAAGGCCCTTGCCTGCAAAGCCAAAGAACCCAGGTTCCATTCCCCAGGACCCACGTAAGCAAGATGCACAAGATGGCACATGCATCTGGAGTTCATTTGCAGTCAAAGGCTCTGGCACCACCATTCTGTCTGTCTCATTCTGTCTCTCTCTCTCTTTAATAAGTAAAATAAAATAAAAAACTTAAAAATTAACTCTAAAAACTCACTGCCCAGAATGGTCCCTGAAATACTGAGCTCCTTCTACGGGCCACTGATGAAGACTGAAACCAAAATCGGGATCACACACCTGGAACACACATTCCTTTATTTTCCCAATTCTTATGGTAACTGCTATTTTGCAATTTATTTTTTTGAATGAAAATAGTAGTTTATTATTAAGCATGATTAAAAGATCTGCGTACCTATGTTTTGGTCTCTGTAAAACTGGCTCTGTCTTTTCCAATAAAACCAGAAGTAACTTTAGGAGTTTTTCTCTACAGAACGCCTTTATTACTAATTTACCCAGGACACGTCAAGAGAAAACATCCATTTTCGATTTTCAGAAAGTCTGGTTGGAATTCAATGGGATTTTATCATCTTGAAGAACAACAAGTTTCTCATGGTTTCGGAAGTGTTGGTTTACATTTGTATATGTATTTATCACTCAATGCTAGAATGGGAACTTTTTCTTCCACAGGTAGATACAATTCTTTTTCTGTAAAACTGATAAAGAAAAAGTCTAAAAGCTGTTGCTCATGAATAACTAAAATAATAGAGAGGGAAGAAAACCCACAAAGTTTTATAAGACTAGAAACAAAATCAAAGAATATGCTAGGGCACTGCCATGACATGGCCTAGGTTATTGCATTCCAGCAGTTCTGAGCGTCTTCCAACATATGTTTCACCCATGTGTGTCCGAGGCCTCTTAGGACAACTTGCACAGCAAAGAATGAATCCTAATTCTCTGAAATGTTTCCTAGAAGACAGACTTGAATATGGTGTCTTTAAAAACTAACACAACTCTAGTTTGTACATAACATGACCTTTTAATTTACTCATCTCTTATCTGGTCTCTTCTATAGCCTCTTAATGGCCTATCCTTATTTCTCTTCTTCCTACACATCAGAGTAAGGCAGAGTCTACAACAAACAAAACATACAAACCCGGTCACAGCAGCTCTACTCCAACGCTTGGATTTTCCATGAGGCTTGAGATAATGAGATCCACTCACCCTACTCATCCACTCCAACCACATTAGATTTCTTTCCAACTCCACCAAAGCTCCTTCCTCCACCAGGCCTTTGCACCTACTGTTCCTTAGAATGTCCT
Organism: Orientallactaga sibirica; assembly: GCA_036365145.1. Taxonomy (NCBI): domain Eukaryota; kingdom Metazoa; phylum Chordata; class Mammalia; order Rodentia; family Dipodidae; genus Orientallactaga; species Orientallactaga sibirica. Next base: position 11,523,125 of record JAEOAD010000114.1, on the reverse strand, counting down.
TCCTTGTGCCAGTTAATCCTTCAGGTCGGAGCTAGAGTGACTTCCTTGGGAAGAAAGAGCTGTTCTTGAACATCCTTCCCTGCACCTCCATGGCCTCCTGTCATTTGCACTTAGAACTGCAACTAAGTGACCATTTGTTTCTTGTTTTCTCCGATCCTACTCTATAAACTTCAGGAAAGAATGATGACATCTGTTTTAATTACTCCTGTACCATTACCTGGTATAGACCATAAACTATAAGAATAAATATAACACCATGATGGGCTCTTTCACAAAATTATGAACATTAATATATCTTAAAGAAAACTGTGACTCTTACCAACAATATACAGGACATAACATTAACAAGCCATTAAGGGAGTTTGGAACAACCGACGTCACTGCTGAAGCAACTCTGTTCACTCTTCTAGTCCCTAACTAAATCTTCGACTGCTAAGCTAGGGACTTGTGATGATGTTCCTTGAAAATATTCAAGTAATTCATAGCTGCAGCTGAAGTTCCTGGATGCAAACAAACAGCATCTCAACTGAAGCCAGTCAGCCTCTGAAGGAGTGAGTCACTAGAAGAAATTGTGACTACAGGCCACCCACGAAGAAGTAATAAGAAATTCAACAAGTGTTTCCTGCAACATGTTGTAGCCAATGCAGTTCAAATGAAATAAATGCCTGATGGAAGGGACAGGATGTGAAAAAACACCACTTCAGGAGACAGCTGGAAATGGGGGTTCTCAATCTCTGGAACGTGCCACTAGTAAGACATTCCCAAGGTAGATATTTCAAACACCTCTGGAAGCTAAGAAACATCTGAAGAGCAGCATAGCTGTTTTAAACCTGCCATGAAGATCTGTAAGGCTGCAACAGGTCACCAAGCTTATGTGAGATTCCTATCTGAGATCACTGTCAATTTTTATAGACCTTTAATGTACAACATTAGGTTCCCGTAGGTTAAAAAGATCCGTACTTTAAATTTATAATGGGCATCCTTCCCTTTATATTAAAAGAAAGGGCAATTATTTTCCAGAAACCTTCAACCTGATAAATAACAAGAAGAAAATTGGGAAAATATTGAGAAAAAAAATCAAAATGAGGATTTAATCTCATATTAAGACCAAGAAACTTAAGTAGAAAAGACAAAATCAATGTCCTTGTTTCCTATCCCCTCATCTATCTGCCAAGAATTTAAAAAGAGTAAAACTGCCGGGTGTGGTGGTGCACACCTTGCATCCCGGCACTTGGGAGACAGAGGTAGGAGGATCGCTGTGAATTCAAGGCCAACCTGGGAATGCAGTGAGTTCCAGGTCAGCCGGGAACCTACCTAAAACAAAATTAAATTAAATTAAAATAAAAATAAAATAAAAAACCCAACAAGAATAAAACTGAAAAGATGATAATCTTGTATCTCATATGTTACCATGTTTTCTTTATTACCCTTCTGATGGTGGGGGTTAGGGGAAGATAAATCTGTGTATGGTGATGGGTAGGGGTGATTGCTGTGTGGTGTATGTACAGATGTTATACATGCGTGGCTAGCGCTCACCCTCACAGCCAACAGGATCTGTGGAGGTGAGAAGACATGCTAGATCATCAGGATGGTTCATGGCAGAGACAAGTTTGAGTGTTTTTTCCTTTATTTTTTTAAATTGTATTTAAATTATTTATTTATTTAAGAGAAAGAGGCATGGAGACAGAGAGAGAGAAAGAGAGAGAGAGAGAGAGTGTGTGTGTTTGTGTGCGTGCACATCAGGGCCTCTAGCCACTGCAAATGAACTCCAGACCCATGTGACACCTTGTGCATTTTATGTGTGTACTGGAGAAGCAAACCCAAGTTCTCAGGTTTTATAGGCAAGTGCCTTAATAGTTGAGCCATCTCTCCAATCCTGGTTTTCTTTCCTTTAACATTTTTATTTATTTATTTGCAGAGAGATGACAGACAGAGAGAATAGGCACTCCAGGGCCTCCACCAACTGCAAATGAACCCCAGACACATGAGCCACTTTGTGCATCTGGCTTACATGGGCACTAGGGAGTCAAACTCAGGTTGTTGGGCTTTGCAGGCATGTGCCCCAACCACGGAGCCATCTCTCCAGCCCTCTTTTATTTTTAATCTGTGAATGTGTGTGAAGGCCAGAGGAAAAGGCTATCAGCAGCCCTCCTCCAGTGCTCAATCAGGTGATTCCTTGAGACAATTTCTTTCTGAGCCCATGGCTGCTGTTTCCATGATTCTCAGCAGTTCTCTAGTGTCTACTCCAAACTGAACAGTGGTCAAGGCCGGCATGGTCATGCCCCTCTCTTGACATGCTGGAGACAAGAACTTGGACACATCACATCTTCTACAGCCCTCATGCTGGTGCAGCAAGTGCTCCTACCTTCTGAGCCATCCCCACAGCTCCCTGATCTTTCTTTCTTTTAAATTTATTTTTGTTTATTTGAGAGAAGCAGAGAGAGAGAAAGAATGGGTGTGCCAGGACCTATCGCCACTGCAAATGAACTCCAGATGCACGTGCTCCCTTGTGCACACGTGCCACCCTGAATCACTGTGCATCTGGCTTATGCGGGACCAGGAGATTTGAACATGAGTTCTTAGGCTTCGCAGGCAAGCACCTTAACGGCTAAGCCATCTTTCCAGCCCAATCTCTGGTTTTTGATGAAGGGGCTCACTCAAACTCACAATCCTGACTCAGTTTCCCTAGTATTTGCAAGTGTGTGCCACCATGCCCAGCCAAATGCTGGTTTTGATTTAAGGGGTACCCAGTGCCCTTTCCATATCACTGCTTTAACTTTCTTGGCTTTGTCAGAAACATTAATTGTTCATTTAAAGTCATGTCTCTAGTGTCTCCATTATTTCATTCTCATTTTCTCCAAGAGTTAGCTTTCACATCTTGTTCCTTTGCTTATAAATGATCAGAAAGCAAATTCTTCTTCACGTAGCACACAGCCCTGTTCTCCATTTCAATGCCCTAAGTAAAACTGTAAATGGAGGAGCACTCAGCACGGAGACATTTCTCTCTCTCTCTCTCTCTCTCTCTCTCTCACCTTTCAAGACTCAGGGTCCATTGCAGAAGAGATGCCCAAAATAAGGGCAGGACTCCTTACAATGCAACTGTCCAGACACAAAATGGCCTGGATATCCATGACCTTGCAGTGCCTGTTACTTACCCAAGACCCTCATAATAGGAGAAAGGATGATAACATCAAAATAAAAGAGAGACTGATTGAGAGGGGGAGGGGATATGATAAAGAGTGGAGTTGCAAAGGGGAAGGTGCGGGGGGATTACCATGGTTTATTGTCTATAATTATGGAAGTTGTCAATAAAGAAATAAATTAATTTAAAAAAAAAACTATCTACCATAGCTGAAGAGCGGCTTACTCTGCCCTCACATCTAGGATAAAGCTTAATAATCTTCTCAGTACAGAATGAAGGAAAAGCTAATTTTTAATTTTAAATGGTCAAGTTAATTCACCGTTGGACACAAAAATGACCACCTTCTAGTGCAAATGACTGTCTTGCCATGCATCTACTAGCAACACCCCTGAAGTCCTCGCCACGGTCCCCCTAATAATAGAGACAATGAGTACAAGCCACACGACAGGTTTCATGCAGGTCTTATTAGAGACTCAGCTAGACTCTGGAGTCTATTCTATTTAACATCTCTGCTTTTAATCCACCCACCTTTCAGTTCCTAAATATTAACAGTTCAGAAAAGACTTCTTGAGTGTTGTGTGCTAATGTAACACTGGGGTACTCCTGGAGGCATGAGGACTTAATTTTGTAAGCAATGATACAGCCTTTAACAGAACTGTTAATTGGTAAGCTGTGGTTAGTGTAACTGGTATGGCACATCTCAGTACTTCAGATTTTTAAAGTTACTAAAGTTTGTGTTGTCATTTCATAAAAGTGAGAAAGTAGTATTTCCTCTACTAAGGAAAAGCAAGCACATGGATTTGTAAAGTTACTACACTGAATTCTTAAAATTCTCAAATGGTTCTAATTTTGTTGAATTTATATATGGACTAGCTGTTAAGTCTTTTTGGTGTATTCTATGTCAATTAGTGTATGTATTACTAACTGCTCAGTTTGTTTCCTCTATTCTAATCTCAGATAGGTAATTGAAGAAATGTTTCACTTTCACTGTCAGAAATCACAACACGTGGGTACCACAGCATAGGATAAAAATTACCTTGTTTATCTATTACGGAGTATGACGCCAAAAATCCTCGCCCAGAAACATGGATTCCACTCATGAACAGCACAGTAATCTCGTTGCTTTTCGATTCAATTGAATGATTCATTTGCAACCCCAGACCACAGTATTTGCCTAGGAATGAAAGAAAGGCATATATTGGTGAAGTTTATTAAGACAACAATATTTTTAATGTATATAGCAAAATCAGAAAAAGACAACATATATATGAAATTAGTAAAAGGAAAACAATAATGTTTTATTCAATCAATTTTTAATGATTAAAAAGCATACTATTCAAAAAAAAAAAAAAAAAACCTAAGTAATAAATATTTAGTCCAATAAGAAAAAGCAGTGTAGGCATCATTAACCTTGTGGAGATTCAATTTTCTGTAAGACACACATATGCTCTTTAAAATAATGAGGAATTTTTTACAAAATGGACATTTCATGCAGACAACCACAAATCAATGGCCACTCAGCAGTATTAACAAGTTTCCTTCAAAACTTCCTGGGTTCCTAGCCTCAGTGCACCCTTCAAATTTTTTTGGACCTACTCAACATTACTTTTTATGATTGTCAGGTTTGTGTTTGCTCCCCTTTAGTGATTGCGTTCACCCACATGGCTTTAGCTAGGATTTAACAACTCAGCAACTTAAAATAGACTTCCCTGCCCTTCAACTTCATATATATTTAACGGTGCAGCAAGTGCTCCTACCTTCTGAGCCATCCCCACAGCTCCTGATCTTTCTTTCTTTTAAATTTATTTTTGTTTATTTGAGAGAAGCAGAGAGAGAAAAGAATGGGTGTGCCAGGACCTATCGCCACTGCAAATGAACTCCAGATGCACGTGCTCCCTTGTGCACACGTGCCACCCTGAATCACTGTGCATCTGGCTTATGCGGGACCAGGAGATTTGAACATGAGTTCTTAGGCTTCGTGCAGGCAAGCACCTTAACGCTAAGCCATCTTTCCAGCCCAATCTCTGGTTTTTGATGAAGGGGCTCACTCAAACTCACAATCCTGACTCAGTTTCCCTAGTATTTGCAAGTGTGTGCCACCATGCCCAGCCAAATGCTGGTTTTGATTTAAGGGGTACCCAGTGCCCTTTCCATATCACTGCTTTAACTTTCTTGGCTTTGTCAGAAACATTAATTGTTCATTTAAAGTCATGTCTCTAGTGTCTCCATTATTTCATTGTTCTCATTTTTCTCCAAGAGTTAGCTTTCACATCTTGTTCCTTTGCTTATAAATGATCAGAAAGCAAATTCTTCTTCACGTAGCACACAGCCCTGTTCTCCATTTCAATGCCCTAAGTAAAACTGTAAATGGAGGAGCACTCAGCACGGAGACATTTCTCTCTCTCTCTCTCTCTCTCTCTCTCACCTTTCAAGACTCAGGGTCCATTGCAGAAGAGATGCCCAAAATAAGGGCAGGACTCCTTACAATGCAACTGTCCAGACACAAAATGGCCTGGATATCCATGACCTTGCAGTGCCTGTTACTTACCCAAGACCCTCATAATAGGAGAAAGGATGATAACATCAAAATAAAAGAGAGACTGATTGAGAGGGGAGGGATATGATAAAGAGTGGAGTTGCAAAGGGAAGGTGTTGGGATTTACCATGGTTTATTGTCTATAATTATGGAAGTTGTCAATAAAGAAATAAATTAATTTAAAAAAAAACTATCTACCATAGCTGAAGAGCGGCTTACTCTGCCCTCACATCTAGGATAAAGCAATAATCTTCTCAGTACAGAATGAAGGAAAAGCTAATTTTTAATTTTAAATGGTCAAGTTAATTCACCGTTGGACACAAAATGACCACCTTCTAGTGCAAATGACTGTCTTGCCATGCATCTACTAGCAACACCCCTGAAGTCCTCGCCACGGTCCCCCTAATAATAGAGACAATGAGTACAAGCCACACGACAGGTTTCATGCAGGTCTTATTAGACTCAGCTAGACTCTGGAGTCTATTCTATTTAACATCTCTGCTTTTAATCCACCCACCTTTCAGTTCCTAAATATTAACAGTTCAGAAAAGACTTCTTGAGTGTTGTGTGCTAATGTAACACTGGGGTACTCCTGGAGGCATGAGGACTTAATTTTGTAAGCAATGATACAGCCTTTAACAGAACTGTTAATTGGTAAGCTGTGGTTAGTGTAACTGGTATGGCACATCTCAGTACTTCAGATTTTTAAAGTTACTAAAGTTTGTGTTGTCATTTCATAAAAGTGAGAAAGTAGTATTTCCTCTACTAAGGAAAAGCAAGCACATGGATTTGTAAAGTTACTACACTGAATTCTTAAAATTCTCAAATGGTTCTAATTTTGTTGAATTTATATATGGACTAGCTGTTAAGTCGTTTTGGTGTATTCTATGTCAATTAGTGTATGTATTACTAACTGCTCAGTTTGTTTCCTCTATTCTAATCTCAGATAGGTAATTGAAGAAATGTTTCACTTTTACTGTCAGAAATCACAACACGTGGGTACCACAGTATAGGATAAAAATTACCTTGTTTATCTATTACGGAGTATGACGCCAAAAATCCTCGCCCAGAAACATGGATTCCACTCATGAACAGCACAGTAATCTCGTTGCTTTTCGATTCAATTGAATGATTCATTTGCAACCCCAGACCACAGTATTTGCCTAGGAATGAAAGAAAGGCATATATTGGTGAAGTTTATTAAGACAACAATATTTTTAATGTATATAGCAAAATCAGAAAAAGACAACATATATATGAAATTAGTAAAAGGAAAACAATAATGTTTTATTCAATCAATTTTTAATGATTAAAAAGCATACTATTCTAGCAAAAAAAAAAAAAAAAAAACCTAAGTAATAAATATTTAGTCCAATAAGAAAAAGCAGTGTAGGCATCATTAACCTTGTGGAGATTCAATTTTCTGTAAGACACACATATGCTCTTTAAAATAATGAGGAATTTTTTACAAAATGGACATTTCATGCAGACAACCACAAATCAATGGCCACTCAGCAGTATTAACATGTTTCCTTCAAAACTTCCTGGGTTCCTAGCCTCAGTGCACCCTTCAAATTTTTTTGGACCTACTCAACATTACTTTTTATGATTGTCAGGTTTGTGTTTGCTCCCCTTTAGTGATTGCGTTCACCCACATGGCTTTAGCTAGGATTTAACAACTCAGCAACTTAAAATAGACTTCCCTGCCCTTCAACTTCGTATATATATTTAACTTACTGCCTAACTTCTAGACTGTAATGTATAACATGCAAGTAAAAAATAAAATAAAATAAGCTCAGTACAAATCTAAATAAACTAAGAATGAAGGGGGTAAAAAAGCAAAACAGCCACCAATGAAAACTATTTCAAATAAAGAGTTCTAAAAACTGTTTCAAGCAGTGGCAATATTGTTTGAATAAAAGCACTGTGGACTTCAAGTGCCATCATTCATCACTAGGGAAATGAATATTAAAGCTGCAATGACATGCCATTGCATGTCCAACTGAATGACTGCAGCCAAAACCCTTTCAATACACCAAGCACCAGGGAGGATGTGGAGAAATCAGATCCTTCACCTACTAGTGGAACAGACAGACACACAATTTTTAGACAGTCTGGCAGTTTCTAAAAAAATTTACCCAAGAAGGAAGAAAACATGTCCATGGAATGACTATGCAAATGATCATATCTGCCTCAAATGAAAACAATTTCATTCAATAAACTAGTTCACTGATAAACAAAATGCAGTGTACACTCACGCCAAGGAATAGTACTGAGCAATACAGAGGAACAAATTACTTGCAACAAGGAAGATCTTTACAAGTATTATGCTAAGTAGGAGAAGCCACTTGCATGATACTTCTGGAAAAGGCAAGCAAAATAAAGAGAAGGCAGCAGATCCGTGGCTGCCTGGGACTGGAGAAAAGGGGAAACTGATTCAAATGGGCACATGTGCAACTTTCTGAAGTGGTATGAAATTTCTAAACCAAGATTTAGTGGCACCTCTTCAGCTGAGTATGTACTAAGCTCATCAAAGTATGCATTTTAGGGCTGGAGAGATGGCTTAGTGGTTTAGGCGCCTGCCTGCTAAGCCTAAGAATGCCAGTTCCAATCTCCAGGTCCCACGTTTAGCCAGATACAAAGTGAAGCAAGGGCACAATGCTGTACTTGCCCATAAGGGGGCGCATGCATCTGGAGTTCGTTCACAGTGGCTGGGAGACTGCTGGCATGCCCATTCTCTATCTGTCTCCCTCTCCCTCTGTCTTGCTCCAAAAAAAATAAATAAATAAAATAAAATAAAGTATGCATTTTAAAAATAGATGAAGGGCTGGGGAAAAGGCTCAGCAAGTAAAAGTGATTGCTAGCACAGACTGCCAACCCAGATTTGATTCCTAGTATCTACGTAAAACCAGCTGCACAAAGTGGCACATGTGTCTAGAGCCAGTCTGCTGAGACAAGAGGCCCTGGTGTGCCCAGTTATTCATATTCGTTCTTTCTCTCTCCTTGCAAGTAAATACTTACATCATTTTAAAAATAAAAATAGATGAATTTTGTGGTGTGCAAATTATACCTCAACCAAGTTTGTAGGAGAAATGCAAACACACAGTTTTCACTGTAAGGACATCAGGTGTTAATAAGTTCACTGAATCTGTTTCATTCAAAAGAAAAGAAACTGGCCACAGCATTAGATGCTGTCAGAGCTAAAAGAAATCTTTACGGATTTCTTTAGGGATTTATTAGGGATTTAGACATGTGTGGGGATTTAAGTCCCTCACTCAGCAGTTGAAAAACCTGAAAATCATACACATAACCTGACTGCCTCATGCTGACGCTAAAAGTGACGTCAGTCCAGAGCCTGTTTTGGAGTGAAAGCCATGCCCTCTCCAAATATGTTTGTAGAACACTCTAGTCCTACTGCGATAGTAATGGGAGATGGGTCTTTGGAAAGAAGAAAGGGGTGGAGTTCTCCTGATGAAACTGAATCTTGGTAAGAAGCAGCTCACATGAGGACATGGGCAGAGCACTCCGTATAAACCAGGAAGGGGACCTGAGCACCCATCATCTCTGTTACCATCTTATCTCAGACTTCCAGCTTCCAGAAATCAGAAATAAATGTCTGATGTTTAAACCACCCAGCCTATGGCATTTTTGTTGTAACTGTACAAACTGAGACAGTATTCTTTCTCCATCTTTCTTCCCTCCACACACCACTCGCTCGCCAGGAAGAAAGCTGAGGCTGTTTCTCATGGGACTGGGAGAAGCAGGCCACAGTGGTCCAGTTAGTCCCTCTTTCCCAACAGCGAGAGCCCTCATCACGTCTTCGCTGAAGTAGTCAAGACGCGGGCTCAGCTTCAGGGGACGCTTCCTGCACAGGTTCCAACACTGCCTTTCCCTCTGGCCTTAACTGCATTATAGTTAAGTGTATGACATCTTCACTTCAAGGAAACTATCTGCAGAGCGTGACCCTGTTCTAAACCATAGATTGTGTCCACATTTCCAAAAGAGTACACATAAGTAAAATTGGGAAATTTAACCAGAATATTGAAGCTATTCTCTAAAGCAAAAAAAATAAAGGTTTTTCTAACTATTGAAAAATATATTTATTATAAACAAGTTTTGTGTCTTTTATTTATTTATTGGTTTTTCAAGGTAGGGTTTCACTCTGGTCCAGGCTGACCTGGAATTAACTATATAGTCTCAGGGTGGCCTTGAACTCATGGTGATCCTCTTACCTCTGCCTCCCAAGTGCTGGGATTAAAGGCGTGCGCCACCACGCCCGGCAAGTTTTGTGTCTTGTATCTAAAACCAACCAATTATTTTTTTTCTTTTTCCTTTTTAAAATTATTTATTTATATATTTATTTAAGAGAGAGAGACACACAGAGAGTGAGCAGGGATGTGCAAGGATCTCCTGCCACTGCAAATGAACTCCAGATGCATGTGCTACTTTGTGCATCTGGCTTTATGTGGGCACTGGGGAATCAAACCCATGCCATCAGGTTTTGCAAGCAAATGCCTTTAACCGCCAAGCCATCTCTCCAGCCCTCTTTTTCAAGAAAATGAAAACCCAGGCCACAATGAATTGCCAGTTAAAATTTAAAAAACAATTCTGGAGAGATGGCTTAGTGGTTAAGGTGTTTGTCTGCAAAGCCAAAGGATCCTGGTTCGATTCTCTAGGACCCACATAAGCCAGATGCATAAGGGGCGCATGCATCTGGAGTTCGTTTGCAGGGGCTGGAGGCCCTAGTGCACCCATTCTCTCTCTCTCTGCTTGTTTCTCTCTCTCAAATATATATATACATACATATATATATATAAAGCTTTAGCTGGGAGTAGTGATGCACACCTTTAATCCCAGCACTCGGGAGGCACAGGTAGGAGGATCACTGTGAGTTCAAGGCCACACTGAGACTACATAGTGAATTCCAGGTAAGCCTGGGCTAGAGTGAGACCCTACCTCGAAAAACCAAAAAAAAAAAAAAAAAAAAAAAGAATTCTTCAAAGCATTATAATTTCTGTTATTAAACATTAACCTTATGTCAACAGATAATTTTGTCAGACGTCTTAGGATGAGCAGGAAATCTACTCTGCACGCATGAACTCACATCACACACATGGCAAATAAAGAGAGAAAGAAGCAAGTGCTAACAGCCATTCAGCGGTGTGGAGCATGCAGGCACTTTGAAAAACAATCTGGTCCTTCTTCAAAATGACTCGGCTATTGTGCTCACAGGTATCCACCTAGGAGCATTCACACAGTAACCTGTGCAGCCCTTCAGGGTCAGTGGTGAATTGGTTCCTGGACCTCTCCTGCCTCTGACCCAAGTATTTTATATAAAGTGTCACAGTACTAGCACATTAACCTGTACACACCCTGCACATATTTTAAATAATTGTTAGTCATAATATTTAGTTCAATCTAAGTAGTTAATGTAGTGTAAATAGCTGTTTGTACTGTTAAGGAATGATGACAGAAAACTAAATGAGAGCCGTGCATGGTGGTGTACACCTTGAATCCCAGCACTCGTGAGGCAGGGTAGGAGGATTGCCGTGAGTTTGAGGCCACCCTGAGACTACATAGTGAATTCCAGGTCAGCCTGGGCCACAGTGAGACCCTATCTCAAAACAACAAAAAGTCTATACGTGTTCAGATCCTTTTCTTTTCCTGAGTATGTTCTAGTATATGGCCATACCACTGAACACACTCAATCTTGTCTGAGTAATTTCTATTGGTGGTTGTTTGACTCTATAGATAGGACCTGGGAATACAGAGATCATAGCAGTATTAGTCACAATAGCTGTTGTGGTTGAATGTGGACTGCCAGCCACAGGCTCATGTCTGAACACTCGGTCCTCAGTTGGTGGCTATTTGGAAGTCTGTGGACAAAGACAGACCCAGGCCACCATGGGTGGACCTGGAAGGAAGTACTGCCTTTGATTCTGTTCTGCAGTAGTATTCTCCCTGATCTGCTATGCTATGAGGTACAATCGGCATATATTCCTACCACCATGAACTCCAGCAGCCTTTCCAGCGGTGATGGAATGACTGCATGAGCCAAAACAAATCCTTCATTTCTTCAGTTGTTTCTGTTGCATATTTTGTCACAGTGGTGAGAAAAGTAAGACAGTAGCCAAAAGTGCAATACAGACAGTATCTTGGGATCCCAAGCCTAAAAACCTCAAGGTACATATGGAAGAGTGCTAATACTGAAGAACATGACCTTCTGGAAGCAGACAAAGCTGTGAGAACTGAGATCAAATGTCCGCAATGGAAATGATCCAAGATTTAAGTGGGCCATCAGGTGGAGGCCAGGATAATGGGAGGGGTCTGGGACTTGAGGACACAGTGAATCTGTGGAAGCCTGAGAGGACAAAGTAGCGAAGGATTCCCTGAAAGCCACGAAGAAAACAGAGGTAAGGCTCTCAAGGAAAATGTAGCAGGAACCAGAACCAACCCCCAAGTGACCACAGTTTATGCAACCATTTCCTCTGGTATGGAAATTTGACTTTCAATTTTAGTGTTCTTCAGACAATGATGCAACAGATTTATTCTATTCCTATGTACAGATTCTTCTCTATATTTCAAGGCAGCTTTATAACAATTGTTCTGTTTAAAAATGCTTTACCAAATCTATAAACGTTACAAGAATTTGGGAGAATGCAGAGAGAAAGCAGTAGTCATCCTATTATAATTATAGTACTTTTCTATGCCTCACTGGTCAACAATGGTATTTATTTCAAAGTGTTATCACTGTTGAATTAATATTAAAAACATAAAGCCAGGTGTAGTGGCACACGCCTTTAATCCCAGCACTTGAGTATCAGAGGTAGGAGGATCACCATGAGTTCGAGGCCACCCTGAGACTATATAGTGAATTCCAGGTCAGCATGGATTAGCGTGAAATCTTACCTCAAAAAACCAAAATAAATAAATAATAACAATAAAACATAAAATATATGTGTGTGTATGGATGTATGGACATAGAGTGTTTGTCTATGTTCATCCACTCATGTACACTCTCTCCAATTTAATATAAACTAGTAATCTACTCTCCAATTTTAATATATACTACTTAATTTTTAAAAAAGATTTTAGTTTTATTTATTTATTAGAAACAGAGAGAGGGAGAGTGAGAATGGGAATGCTAGGGCCTCTAGCCACTGCAAATGAACTCCAGACACACGCACCACCATGTGCATCTGGCTTACATAGGACCTGGAGAATCAAACCAGGGTCCTTAAGCTTCGCAGGCATGTGCCTTAACCACTAAACCATCTCTCCAGCCCATACACTACTTAATTTTAAAGAGGCTATATACTAACTTACTCCCTCTCCCCTAGCAGTATCAGCAATCAAAAACTAAAAACTGGCAACTTGTTATTTTCTTGATTAACTCATGAAGTTAAACTTTTCCAACATCTGCTCCTTTAAAAATTTTCTTCTAGGAAGCTGGGTGTGGCAGCGCATGCCTTTAATCCTAGAGTTTGGGAGGCAGAGGCAGGAGGATGGCCTTGAGTTCAAGGCCACCCTGAAACTACATAGTTAATTCCAGGTCAGCCTGGGCCAGAATGAGATGCTACCTGGAAAAAAAAATTTTTTTTTCTAGGGATGGAGAGATGGCTTAGCAGTTAAGGTGCTTGCCTGCAAAGCCAAAGGACCTAGGCTCAATTCCCAGGGACCTGCATAAGCCAGATGCACAAGGTAGCACAGGTGTCTGGAGTTGGTCTGAAGCAGCTGGAGGCCCTGGTGTGCCCATCCTCCCTGTTTCTCTCTACCTCCCTCTTTCTCTCTCTCTTTCAAAAAAAATAAAAATATACAAAAAAAAATTTCCTCTAGCACGTTTCCTTTTTAAGCTTCTAGGTTTTAGTCATGTAGGCCCTTAAAAGCATGCTATTTTCTTTAGCTGGTAGCTTATCAGTTGACTTAGAGCAGTCCTGGACATGCGTTACCAGGAAATAGGATCTATCAAAAACCAATGGACCTGAAATAGACCTGAGGCCCCAGGCAGGACCTGGCATTAGTAACTGACACTGAGCAGAGAGCTGAGCCATGGATGCCCATACTTTTCAACTATACAAATCTAGCAGTTTTAGCTGTCTAACAGTTGTAGGTACTAAATTGTAATTGTAGGCACTTATCTGTTATGGACCACTAACTTACTGATGCAAATGGATATATCCTTCAGTGTACAATGTATCCTGTCCTGCTTTCAGATAACCAGATGTGATGAAAGTACACAGCGGCAGCTCCTGCCTGAATCAAACTGCTGAGGTATTTTAGTTGGGTCCTTAACATGTACAGATTGGGTCATATGTTCTTTCAAAAAATGTTAAAATCGGGCTGGAGGGTAGGGTTAGTGATTAAGGCGCTTGCCTGCAAAGCCTAAGGACTCGGGTTGGATTCCCCAGTGCCCATGTAAGCCAGCTGCACAAGGCTGCTGTGATGATTAAGTTTGTGTCAACTTGATCTGTTTAGGAATCCACAGACACTCCTCGTAAGTGTGTCTTTGAGGTTGTTTCCAGGAAGGATTAACTAAAGGAAGAATCACAGGTATCTAAGGAAGCTCTGGGAAGGAAATAGCTCCTCCTCCCACCTGGCTGCCAGTGCTGCTTGCTGCTTTCCAGTGTGGACTGAAGAGCAGCGTCACCAGGTGAAGGCTTCAGCAAAACCGGACTCGCTGCCTCACATCAGTGAGACACACAGCATACTAAGAAATGTCCTTTAAAGTGTTTCTGGGGTTAAAAAAAAAAAAAAACTTTTTTGGGAGATAACAAAGCCCTTGAATCATTTCCTAAAAAGGATCACAAAAGTAAGAATTCTTGAATGGGGTCAGTAACCAGAGTGGAGTGAGCTTCAATTTGAGATAGTTAAATGCCAGTGCACAATGGAATAATGTTCAGTTCCTTAATGATGCACCTAAAAACATTTTGAAGTGATATCATTCATAGACAAAGCTTAAAAATTCCTTCCTTTTTAAAAATATGTTTGAGAGAGACAGAGATATAGAGGCAAATAGAAAGAATGTGATATGGGCATTTCAGGGCGTCCTGACACTGCAAACAAACTCCAGACACATGTGCTTCTTTGTGTAGCTGGCTTTACATGGGTATTGAAGACTCTAACCCAAATTATCAGGTTTTGTAAGCAAGTACCTTGGACTACTGAAACATCTCTCTATCCCTCCAAATTCTTTCTTTGCTTTGGGCCACAAACTAGCTTCACCACTCCAAGCCACAAAGATTACAAGGTCTGGGTGGGAGAGATGACTTAGCGGTTAAGGCACCTGCCTGCCAAGCCTAAGAATGCCCATTCAATCTTCAGATCCCATGGTTAGCCAGGCGTAAAGTGATGCAAGCATGCAATGCTGTGCTTGCCCACAAGGGGACGCACGTGTTTGGAATTTGTTCATAACGGCTGAGAGGCCACTGGTGCAACCATTCTCTCTCTGCCTCTTCCTCTCTGTCTCTATCTCTCTCTCTCTCTCTCTCTCTCTCAAAAAAAAAAAAAAAAAAAAAAAGATTACAAGGTCTTTTGAACTGTATGTAACCCTGTCCTTTGCGATTCAACATTATCTATGAGATTTAGAAATTGGGTTCAAATTCTAAAGTTTGTCAGCATTCTCATCAAGTATTCTCATAAAAAAATTTAAATAATGTAATCTCAAGATGGATAAATGAGCAAATGAGATACTTTGTTTCCTTCATGTTTTTCATGTTTGCAAATGGCCTTGTCTCACAAGAAACTCTTCAATGCTCCATTCATCTCAAAGATACCTATGATCCATAAATTTAAGTATAATTACTTCAGTTCTGACCTGTGGGAAACTACTGAAAATGTAAAATTTTAATGGTGACCATATTACAGTTGTTTTTATTCCTTTAAAATAAAACAATACTGCAACATAAAACAAGTATTTCCACAAAGATAATTTTAAAAGAAATGGGAAGACACTCAAAGAACAA
The DNA here is from genome assembly GCA_036365145.1 of Orientallactaga sibirica. Classification (NCBI taxonomy): domain Eukaryota; kingdom Metazoa; phylum Chordata; class Mammalia; order Rodentia; family Dipodidae; genus Orientallactaga; species Orientallactaga sibirica. Next base: position 11,507,485 of record JAEOAD010000114.1, on the reverse strand, counting down.
AAGCTATTTGTTTTCACTAGTTTCATTCATCCCAAAAGCATGACAATACATTTCATAAGGTCTAAAGCTCACTCACATGGTACAGATTAATGAAACACCCATTATAGAGGATTAAAAAAAATGAAGATGGCCTGTATAGTCATGAAATACTTGGGAAAAGAAAAAGAAAATGAAAAGCCATCCCTTAATGAGCGTACTGACTCAAGACAGGACTCTGGACAGAAGCACTCTGGCAGAAAGTGATTAAAAGTAGGAGACATGGGCTGGAGAGATGGCTCAGCGGTTAAGGCACCTGCCTGCTAAGCCTAAGAGCCTGGTTCCAATCTCCAGGTCCCACGTTTGGCCAGATGCAAAGTGACACAAGGGCGCAATGCCGCACTTGCCCACAAGGGGTGCACACATCTGGATTTCGTTCATAGCAGCTGAGAGACTGTCGGTGCACCCATTCTCTATCTGTCTCCCTCTCCCTCTGTCTGTCTCTCTCTGTGTCTCTCTCCAAAAATAAAAAAATAAAAGTAGGAGACATGCTTTGGAAAGCACAGGATGAAGGGAGATGAACAGTGAGAAGGAGGAAACTTACGATCTTGGAAAACCATCCAGTCCTGAAGGAAGAAAGAATATAATAACTCTTTTCAGCCATAATCTCTTTATTAAAAAATTACTATCAGGGCTGGAGATGGCTTAGCAGTTAAGGTTGCTTGCCTGCAAAGCCAAAGGACCCAGGTTCAATTCCCCAGAACCCACATAAGCCAGATGCACAAGATGGCGCATGAGTCTGGAGTTCACTTGCAGCGGCAGGAGGCCCTGACGTGCCCATTCTTTCTCCTCTCTCTGCCTCATTCTCTCTGCCAAATAAATAAATAATAAATTTTTTTAATGAAGAATTGGGGGCTGAAAAGATGGCTTAGTGGTGAAGGCGTTTTCCTGCAAAGCCAAAGGACCCAGGTTCAATTCCCAGGACCCATGTGAGCCAGATGCACAAGGAGGTAAAGGCATCTGGAGTTTTTCTGCAGTGAGTAGAGGCCCTGGTGTGCCCATTCTCTCTCTGCCTATCTCCTCTCTCTGCTTGCAAATAAATAAAATAATAAAATAAAATAACTATCAACAGAAAAGGATGTTATGAGATACAAAGCCTGTAAACCAACACAAACTGCCAGCATGTTTAGAGAAACATATAGGTATAATTTCAACCTGCTTACAAATAGTTGGCATGAAAATAAAAAGTGAGAATATAAAAATTCAATTTATAAAACAATCTTCCAATGGCAAAGCAGAAGAAAACTGTTAACACATCAAACCCAACAAAATGCCTTTAATTAAAAGGAAATTCAGAACTTAAGAACACAGATAAAAAGCACTGAGAAATGAGAACTAGGTGATCTCAGGAAAGAAATATAAGAAAAAGACAAAATTAAATCCAACATGAAGAATGGGAGGCCATTTGATGAGGTAGCAAAGGAACCATCAACTCCCATGAAGGCAAGCTGAGGAAGGCAGAAGGAAGACAGCAATGGCAAGACAATTCTAGAAAGGCTGATGAGGATGGACTTCCAGTAGCTCTGCAGAGAGCCAGCTCACAGAGTCCACTAAAGACATACACGGCAATGACCAGATGGTAAAAATGCCTTCCAAGCTGGGTGCAAAATGCCTTTAATCCCAGCACTCAGGAGGCAGAGTCTGTAGGAGGATAGTCCTGAGTTCGAGGCCAGCCTGAGACTATATCGTGAATTCCAGGTCAGCCTGGGCTAGAGCAAGACCCTAACCAAAAAAAAAAAAAAAAAAAAAAACATAAAAACACTTAGGCTGGAGAGATGGCTTAGTGGTCAAGGCACTTGCTTGCAAAGCCTAAGGACCCACCAATTCCTCAGTACCCATGTAAGCCAGATGCACATGGTGGCACATGCATCTAGAGTTCATTTGCAGTGGCTAGAGGCCCTGGTATGCCCATTCTCTCTTTCGCTCTGAAATAAATAAATAAAATAAATAAATAAATAAATAAATAAAAAAATAAAAAATAAAAATTAAAGCATTAACTTTTAAATTACAGGTCAAGCCTGCACCACACATTTAAAGTGCTTCTGCAGTCCCTGCCATACAGTCATCCTGTTAGATGATCTGTCCCAAGGCTAAGCTGGACATCCTGGTGACCTCTGTACCAGTCAGGGTGCTTTAAAAGAGGGATGTAATTTATTTATTTTTATTTATTTATTTATTTTTTATTTTTATTTTTATTTTTTTGAGGTAGTGTTTCACTCTACTCCAGGCTAAGGTGGAATTCACTATGTAGTTTCAGGGTGGCCTCAAACTCACAGTGATCCTTCTATCTCTGCCTTGCAAGTGCTGGGATTAAAGGTTGTGTGCCATCATACCCAGCTCAAGAACAGTTTGATTGTGATGGCTTGAGATCCTGGTGTGTCAATTCTCTCTCACACAAATAAAATAAATAATAAAAATTCTAATGAAATCACAAATATGGATTCTCATCTACTAGGATTAGCATTCTTATAAGTTATGAGAGTTTGTTGGCTTCTCAAACTATTAACCCTGCCCTGTCAAGACACAGTAAGAAGGTGGCCCTCTAAAAGCCAAATTCTTAATAGGAACTAAAATGGAGGGTACCTAATCCCAGACTTTTTTTTTTTTTTTTGGTTTTTCGAGGTAGGGTCTCACTCTAGCTCAGGTTGACCTGGAATTCACTATGTAGTCTGAGAGTAGCCTTGAACTCATGGCGATCTTCCTACCTCTGCCTCCCAAGTGCTGGGATTAAAGGCGTGAGTCACCATGCCCAGCAAATCGCTATTTTTTTTTTATACCACCAAATCCATGGTACTTTATTACAGCAGGCTGAGCTAAGACACTTCCTTAGTATTTCCAAGATCAGGAAAAAGAAAGCATGCCTATTATTTCTACTCTAGTACTGGATTTGAGGTACTGGCCAATGCAATTAGATAAGATAAACCAATCATAGGCATGCAATTTCACAAAAGGGAAGTAACACTGTTTATCTGCAGCTATGATGTAAATGATAAAATTGGCTGAAAAAAAAGAAAAGTATAAAGTAATATGATATAAAATTAACATAAAGGGCCAGAGAGATGGCTTAGCTGTTAAGGTTCTTGCCTGTGAAGCCTAAGGACCCAGATTGGATTTCCCAGGCCCCATATAAGCATGAGGTGGAGCATGCTTCTGTAGTTCGTGTGCAGTGGCTGGAGGCCCTGGAGTGCCCATCTCTCTCTCTCTCTCTCGCTCACTCTCTCAATCTCTCTCCCTCTCTCTGTCTCTAATAAATAAAAATAAAACACTAACATAATATAATCTTCATACAACTAGGAACCAGTTAGAAGATATAAGCTTAAAACAGTCCTAAAACACAACAAAACCAGACCTATTATTTTGAATGGGATGACTCAACACCATATAATTTATTTTTAAAGAACATAAATCCAATTAAAAAACATACAGGGCTAGGGAATATCTCAGTGAATAAAGCCCTTGTCACACAAACATGATGACTTCAGATCCCTGGCACCCATGTAAATGCTGGGCAGGTGCATGGCTCACCTGTAATCCCAGTGTTTAGGAGGTGGGGATAGGGGACTCCAAAATATTTAAACACAGTATAAAGTCTCTGCAATAAACTTGAGAGATTTATGCATGGGATATATAGATCAGTGGGATGAATCCAGAAACAGACCCAAATATGTGCAAAAATTCCAAAGATGCATGGTGGTGCATGCCTTTAATCCCAGCACTTGGGAGGCAGAGGTAGGAGGATTGCTGTAAATTCGAGGCCACCCTGACACTACATAGTGAATTCCAGGTCAGCTTGGACTAAAGTGAAACCCTACCTCAAAAAAAAAAAAAAAAAAAAACATGATCAAAGAAGGACTGCAAACTACTGAGGCAAAAAGAAAAAGGGTTTATGGTGGTGGGACAAGTGGTGAGCTGTTTAGTAAATGATCATACCTACATACCACACCACATGATGGCAAAAACCTAAACTGAACCAAGAGCCAAATAAAAATGTTACTACAGAATTACTCTAGAAAAAAATCGGTAAACGAATCTAACTAAAACTACACTGGGATATAGGGAGAATTAGGATTCAGATGCAATGAGAAAGGAAAAAACCTGATGTATCCTGGCATATTACAAAAACAAGCATGGCAAACACACACCACCACAGAGAAGCCCCATAAACGAAATCAAGACTAGAGACAGAAAGTATGTGTCTTAAATATAATTTAAGACTTTAAATTTAATTAAGAGATTGCCTAAATTTCAAGAGGTCCAAAGAGATCCAAAAAACTTAGGGCAAGAGACACAAAGACATCAAATACCAATGAAAAAAAACCCTTCAATATATGAAACGAATTTAATCTGGCACATGTAAGAGAAATGCAAGTTTTACAACTACACTGAGCTATCATTTGTTACCTACCAATTAGCAAGATTGGAGAACGTGACAGCAGCACCTCAGCTGGGGAGGATGTAAGAAAACAGGCATTTTTATATGTTGCTAGTGGACATGTAAGTTAGCCCCACTCTATGGGAAGGAAGCTGGCAATATCTACACAGCTCTGTGCCCTTTCTACCGTCTCACCTGGCAATTGCATCTTACTACTCTACTTCAAACTCATTTGCAAAACTAAATAGTTAGATAAAATATCAAAAGCAATGGGTATATTTATCACTAACAGAGTGATTAAGGAGACTGGGGAGATGGCTCACACAAGCAGGTGTACCCAAGTTCAGAACCCCAGCACCCACATACCAAGCTGGATGCTGTGACAGGACTTCCTTAATCCAGCCACAACTACGACTGAGGAGGTGGAGGCAAGAATCTGCCTGAAGCTGGGGCCCAGCGCAAGTCTGGTGAAACCAGCAGTGAACAAAACACCGACTCAAGGGAGGCAGAAGGTCAGGAATGACACTTGGAAGTTGTCCCCTGACCTCCACACCTGCGCTTGTGGCAAGCAAGTCATGGCATGAGCATTCATGTATACGGGCACAATTTTGGTAGGTAAAGGTGAGGTACAATGGGAAGAAAAAATACATTGTAGAGGGCTGGAGAGATGGCTTGGCAGTTAAGGCATTTGCCTGCAAAGCCAGAGAATCCCAATTTGACTCCCCAGGACCCACATAAGCCAGATGCACAAGGGGGCACATGCATCTGGAGTTCGTTTACAGTGGCTGGAGGCCCTGGCGTGCCTATTCTCTCTCTCTCTCTCCCTCTTTCTCTCTTAAATAAATAAGTAAAAATATTTTTTAAAAAAGAAATACATTGTAGAGGGAAGGCATACCACTTACCCAGGTGTACTTATCGGTCATTAATTTTATTATTTATTAAGAATATGCTTTGTTGAGTGTTGATTCCATGCTGAACCTGATAATCACAGCCAGGGTTCAGGAGACAGACCCTGATGATATTCCACACCTACCAAATCAGAGATCCAGAGGTTCCTAAGAGCTCATCACTGAAGTAGACTTAAAACTCACCCATCACAGCTCAGCGAATTTTGCCAAAGAGGGGGGCGGAAAGATGGTAAGACATCATGCCCAGAGGCAACTACCCCCCACCCCAAAATAACTGACTGCTGCTCCCACAAAGCATAAGCCACAACCCCATGGGGAATACCTGCAACCCCACTGAGGAGCGTGGAATGGGGGAAGGAACAAGGGAACAGAGGTACCAACACAAGATGTGCCCATATGAAATATGTTAATAATAATAAAAAAAAAACATATGGGCTGGAGAGATGGCTTAGTGGTTAAGGCACCTTCCTGCTAAGCCTAAGAACACCCGTTGGATTCTCCAGGTCCCACTTTCAGCCAGACGCAGTGACTCAAGGGCGCAATGCCGCACTTGCCCACAAGGGGGCACTCGCGTCTGCAGTTTGTTCACAGTGGCTGAGAGGCAACTGGCACACCCATTCTCTATCTGATTTTCTCCAAAAAATAAAAAAACATAAAAATATGCTCTGTATGCACACATCATGTGTTGGTACCATCATTTCCCTCCTCCCTGCCCCCAATGCTGTGAGGGTAAAGGAGAGGCTGAGGGTACTCAATACATATCAAAGTAGAAATCCAGAAGCTCCTGAGAGCTTAACACTGAAGTAGACTTAAAACTCATCCACAAGCCGGATGTGGTAGCACACGCCTTTAATCCCAGCACTCAGGAGGTAGAGGTAGGTGGATCGCTGTGAGTAGTTCAAGGCCACCCTGAGACTACAGAGTGAATTCCAGGTCAACCTGGACTAGAGTAAAACCCTACCTTGAAAAATAAAAACAAACAACAAAAAAATACCCTCCCACGACAGCTCAGGGAATTTGCTGTCATTTTCTTTTTAATTTGAGAGAGACAGAGAATGGGTGCACCAGCAGCCTCAAAGACTCTGTGAATGAACTCCAGACATGTGCACCCCCTTGTGGGCATGCATGGCACTGCACATTTTCGTCACTTTTGCATCTGGCTAAACATGGGACGTGGAGATTTGAAGGGGCATTCTTAGGCTTCTCAGGCAGGCCCCTTAACCGCTAAGCCACCTCTCCAGCCCTTTTCTGTCATTTTTAACTTAATCATCTTTCATATGTTCAACAAAAAAGCAAAGAAAGGAGAAAAAAAGTGTGTCACAGAATATAAATAGAAACCATACTTCAAAAATGAGGGTCAAAAGCACGATACAGGTTTGGAGGAAAGAGAAAAGAGACTAGCCCAAGTATACATGTGTGTCTGTGCTTCTCTGTGTATGTGTGTGTGGGGGGGGGGCGTGAGTAGCATGGCTCATGTCTGGAGGTCTGGAGGCTAGAGATCACTCTTGGGAGTGTTTCTCTTCTCCGTCCCACTTCTTCAGAGACAGGGTCTCTTTTCTGGCCGCTGCTATTTGTAAGCTTCCAGATTCTCCTGGCTCTCCTTCCCATTATCACAGGCACACTGGGGTTCCATCACTTTTTGTCGAGCTTTATGTGGCTGCTGAAGAGATGGAACTCAGGTCTGAAAGCTTGTGAGCGAGTGCCTTTAACCATGGAGCCACCACCCCAGTCCCCCACCCCCAGGTAATTATTTGCCACAGTCCTGAGTCAGTAGGTGAAGACAACCAAACAAAGGCATTCCTCTAAGTAGCAGTCTCCTTTCATGTAGAGTAGAGCTGGCAATTATGAATTCTGTGGTCATAGCTCAACAAGAAAATACATCACATGTAGTGGGAGTGAGGTATCGCACTAACAGAAGTGAGTTACAATGCTTATGGGGATAACAGATGAATAGAGATGTGCGCACATCCACACAGCTAATTTAGTAAATCTATCTGCTCAAAGAACACAACAGCCCACTGGTATAAGCCTAGTAAATAGATATTGACTTCTAACACTATTTTACATTAAAAGAACTAAGATTCCTTGAGGAATGTTTGATTGCAAGGTTGTGGCAGAGAATAAATGAGAGAAAGCTAGAATATACTGGATCTATAGGATTAAATATTAGGGATACTAGGGATTAAAGAATAATGCAAAAGTAATATTCAAGACTTAAATTTTTCTTATTCCAAGACAGTTTTGCCTAAAAAGAGACAGGCTTCAATCTAGAGAGGCAACCTTCCCTCCACCCCACCCCAAGGTAGGGTTTTGCTCTAGTCCAGGCTGACCTGGAATTCACTATGTAGTCTCAGGGTAGCCTTGAACTCGCGGCAATCCTCCTACCTCTGCCTCCCGAGTGCTGGGATTATAGATGTGCACCACCACACCCAGCCAATATGTCTTGGGATTTTTTTTTTTTAAATAAAATTAGCACCTATGTGTATAAAACCCAAAGCCTAATTTTTATACTAAAATGGGAGCTAGTGTTAAAGGGAAATGGAACTTATTTGGGCCTGCCTTTTGCTGCACAAGTAGTGAGGAGTGATTATAAAGGGCAAAGGACCCAGTCCTATTATCATGGATCTGGAAGCCCATTTGAGTGTTAGTCTCTAGTCTGCAATTCTCTGCAGATCTACCCTAACCAGTGTGTTAAATGACCATTCTCGAATACCTTTATTTCTCTGTGACCTATCCGGAAACACATTCGTATTACACCAACCACAGACTGCACCAAAATGGAGGAGCAGGAGTATGTGTTAGAGGGTGATGGGTGAGGGGAGCTTAAACTAAAGACCAATAGAAACCATCATAATTCAGTCCTTTGACCTTTTGCAGCTCTGTACTCACTCATACAAATAAAAAAAAAATACAGAAAAAGCAAAAAGAATATAAGACATTTAGGACTCATTAAGACACTGGGGACTTATTAAACATTTCCTGACCTGTAGAGGTGCAGAAGATGATTAAAACCTGCCCAGGCCCAATGACGTAAGGGAAGGACTCTCAGGAAAGAACACCTGGCCTTTTGACTAGACTCAGTGAGCAATTTAAAACTTGTACCCCAACTTTCCATGCCACTTCCTCTCTGACAACAGTGCCACCATGTACTCTCCAAATATTCCCGTGTGCCCATTGTGCAGGTCCATCAATGGGCCCTTTCTTTCATCCGTTCTGCTTCCACCTTTTCTATCTGAAATACTCAAAATAAACCCTAAACACTTTAAATGAGCTTCAGACAGTCTCTAATCAAGTCATTTTAAAAAATTACAATGTTTTCACATGTAAAGCTCATTTCTTTATCATCACTGAATAACCACTGTCTCTTAAAAACTGTGTTAAATCTTAGAAATGTCTTCTTCTAGTAAGCCTGAAACAAGATTCTGCCAAGATGCAAATATTAGTTTTAGGAGATATACTTCAATTTCTAACAGTTCCCTTGTTCCACTTTTTACTTTTTAAAATGTCACTAAGAGTGTGGAAAGGTGGCTCAGCAGGTAAAGGCACTTGGTTGCAGAGCATGATAACCTGAGTTTGGCTATCCAGTACCCACATAAAACTAGATGCACAAAGTGGTGCATGAGTCTGAAGTTCATTTACAGTGGCAAGAAGCTATTCTCTCTTTCTCTGAAATAAAAAAAAAATTAAATTAAAAACTAAAAATATATTACTATGTAGGAAAAAGGGTCTTTTTTTCCCTCTATCGACTCTTTCCTGCTTTAAATTTAGTCCATACAGTCAGCATGAATAATGCATTTCTCCATCTCCTGTACTTCCTGTATAGTGCTTGGCTGGATTCACCTTTTCTCACTGTGGCTTTAAGACTGCTCACATGATAGTGCTTACTCTCTGCTGCATCCAGTATCTTCCACATCCTTAGGCAACTTGAGTTCTGACAAGTCTACCTAGGACCTCACACAGATGGAATTACACAGAAGACAGTCAAGCTAACAGGTAAATCAAGAGTCAAGAGAGGAGCCGGGCGTGGTGGCGCATGCCTTTAATCCCAGCACTTGGGAGGCAGAGGTGGAGGATTGCACAGAAGACAGTCAATTCCAGGTCAGCCTGGACCAGGTGAACCCTACCTCAAAAGTCAAAAAAAAAAAAAAAAAAAAAAAAGAGTCAAGAGAGGGGCTAAAGAGATGGCTTAGTGGTTAAGGTGCTTGCCTGCAAGGCCTAAAGACCTAGGTTTGATTCTGATTCCCCAGGACCCACATAAGCCAGATGCATAAGGTGGTGCATGCATCTGGAGTTCCTCTGCAGGGGCTAGAGGTTGTGGCATGCCCATATTCTCTCTCTCTCTCAAATAAACAAACAAATAAATAGAAAATTTTTAAAAAGGGCTAAAAAGATCTCGTAACGGTTAAGGCCCTTGCCCGGAAAGCCTAAGGACCCAAGTTTGATTCCTCAATACCCATATAAATCTGATGTACAAGGTAACACATGCATCTGGAATTTGTTTGCAGTGGCTAGAGGCCCTGGAGTGCCCATTCTCTCACTCTGCCTCTTTCCTTCTCTCTCCTCTCTCTCTCTCAAATAAATAAAATAAAATAAATTTTTAAAAAACAAACAAACAAAAAAAAGAGTCAAGAGAGAGACAACAGAGGGAAACAGGGTGGAGATTTTTATACTGAGGATAAGAGACCCCAAAGCTCAGAAGCAGCAAAGAACCTGGCTAGTGATGGAGAAGTCAGAGGATGACCACGGCATGTTATCTTTAAGCAACAAGGGAACAAGGGCTGGGTTCCTAGTATAGTTCTGAAAGATGCTTTACATATTGGCACCAATAAATGCTTCCAAATATACTCAAGAGAATTCAAGAGCTCTTAACTTTGCGTTAGCTCCCTAAAACAGCCTTACAAAGCATTCTTCCGTTCTTAAGAGAATGGTAGTGATGTCTAAGCCAAAGTTTCTAAACCTTGGCTGCAAACTGGATTTTCCTGGAAAGCTTTTAAAAATCTGAGGCTTCAGTCTCACACAATCAATTCCAATTCTATTGATGATGGATATAAACCGGGTCTCCTCAGGTGACTGTCAAACAGTTCTGATTGAAAAACCACTGCTTGTACACAGAAATAACAGACAGCCATCTTGTGCACTGTTGCAAACATTTCATGTGTTCTAGGTTAGTCCTCACTTTACAAATGAGAAAACACAAGCCAGGTAATCTGAAAAGGTCCACAGCAAAAGCATGGCAGAGACAGGAGTTCAGATCCAAAATCTGTGCTCTTCACTCACCATGTTACACTTCCTCATAAGCAAGAATAATATTTGTATTCTCCAACTATAAATAAAGCAATCAAAAGAAAACATTAAAAAGACAATTAACTTCTTCCTTCTTACAAGTAGCATAGCAGTATCCTATAAAAAGGTGACCAATGAGCTTATTAGAAAAGTAGAGAGAGACAGGAATCTTCCCTTCCTAAAAGAAGATTCAAATTTGAGATTTCCACATTTTCAGTAATTCCCCAGATATCACTTTATGTAACAGTTATTTCAATGATAGGTACCAAAAACTGCTTTAGTTTTAAAACCCAAGGGAACATTTGTAAAAAAATGTCTTACCTATTTCTGTTCTGCTGACTCCAATTCCGTTATAAATTCTCAAGTAATTAAAGTAACAAGAATCCGAGTCTTCAATGTCAAAGTCACCAAATTTGATGCGAATTCTTTCTCCCATTTTGACTCGGATTTCCCATTCACACACAGTGCTGTTGGGGTAGGTGTGCGGGTAGTTTATGGATGTAAGGGTTCCACTGTCAGGACCTAAAACAGTGTGTCCACATCCATCACCTTCAGAAAAAGGAAAAGAAATAAATTATTCTTACATTTTAAACATGTGTAATTGGAACTTTGTGTGATGACATCAACTATGTATGATATTAAGTATTTTATTCCACCAATACTTCCTTTACACAAGACACAGCAGATGACCTATCTACTCACAGGAATCCAAGAGAAGTGAAGATGCGTTGCAATAAAACAAACAAAAAATTACCTATAATTACTTATAAAATCAAGGGACTTTCCATTGTGAACAAATGAAAGTAAACACAAATTTGCAATAGTTAAATATATAATGTTGAACTGTTAAAGATCAGCATATATTTATAGCATCTGTTCAAAGCCAATGGAAATGTAAACGTGATCAGCTTCATCTACTTATAAATATCACAGGCTCCTAAACTCACTGCGAGGAATAAGATGATTTCTAAAATACAATTAATATATGAATACATACTAAAGATAATGTTGATTATTGAACTTTTATAGACTACAAAGCATTCCTTTTAGAAAACATTAAAAAAATATTTGGAGCCAGGAGTGATGGTGCATACTTTTAATCCCAGCACTTGAGAGGTTGAGGTAGGAGGATCAGATCCTGTAAGTTCAAGGCCAGCCTGGAGCTACAGAGGTCCAGGTCAGCCTGAGCTACACCCTACCTCAAAAACAAACGAACAAAAAATTTGGTGAAGTCTGATTTTATATTCTCCTAAAACATGATTAATTAGTAGCCTCTCCTCCCAAATCTCAATCCTCATACAAGAGAGAAAATAACAGTTGAATGGCTTATAAAACACTAGCAAAAATAACTTTCATATCTTGGCATTGGTATTATTTGTTCCAGAAGTTTCTTTAGCAACGGAATATAAAAGCTTCTGAAACTTAGCGCACTGTTTGTAAACATAAAATATTTGCGTGCTTCACTTCATTCGAGCTTATTTTTAACTGAGTATCCAGAAGGACACTCACTGACTAAATGTCCATTTAGAAGGTTCAGCTGCTGCTCCAATTATACTGTTTAAAATTCAGCAACAGGGCAGGAGATGGCCCAGCCATTAAGGCGCTTGCGTGAAATGCCTAACAACCTGGGTTTGATTCCTCGGGACCCATGTAAAGCCAGATACACAAAGTGATGTATGCCTCTGGGGTTCATTTGCAGCAGTTGGAGGCCCTGGTGCACCCATTCTCTCCCCCTCCCTCCCTACCTCTCTCTCTCTTCCCCTTCACATAAATTTTTAAAATATATTAAATTAAAATTCAGCAACAATGAGATTCAAGTGACTCTTTTTAGCAGAACTATAAGTGTTTCCTTTTAAAATAATAGCATGGGGCTGGAGAAATGGCTTAATGGTTAAGGTGCTTGCCTTTAAAGCCTAAGCCAGGTTCGATCCCCCAGTGCCCATTTAAGCCAGATGTACAAGGTGAGGCAAGCAAATGGAGTTTGTTTTCAGTGGCTAAAGGCCCTGGAGTGCCCATTCTTTGTATAAGCCTCTCTCTGTGTTAAATAATAAATAAAATATTAAAATAATAGCATATTTTTCCTTTAAGAAAGTTATTCAATAGTCATTTTTGGAAATAGTACAATACTTACATACACAAGAAAAACTACATTAAAATTGGCACTTCTGAATTTAAACTTCATTATGGACATAGATGACTGCAACAGAATTTCCATTATCTTAATTTATTAGTTTAAACACCATTGTGGTGCTAACGTTATTTTCTAGACCAGATAAAAGCATTGAAAAGCCTAATAGTATCTAAAAGTAATGGAAGCTAAAGAAGTGTTTATTAATTGAATGAATAAGGAAGCTTAAAGTTGAACTTATAAACCAGACCTCTGCTGATAAAGAAGTTTTATTCTCAAATCCATATTAATATTGTACATTAGTCTACTTTTGAATGTCAACACTACAAATGTTACTTCCTATACAAACACCTCTGATATAACGTTTAGCTTTTAAGCCAGGCGTGATGATTCATGTGCCTCTAATCCCAGCACTCGGGAGGCAGAGGTAGGAGGATTGCCCGAGTTGGAAGCCACCCTGAGACTACATACTGAATTCATGGTCAGCCTAGGCTAGAGCAAGACCCTAACTCAAAATAGACAGATGATAGATAGACACATACATATATATACATACATACACACACACATACATAAAATTTAGCTTGTAGTCAATATTAAACTGTAGCTATCTTCTATAGCTTAACAAAATAACAAAAGAAAATTAAATAAGTGTGTTTTGTGCAACACACACCCTGATCTTTTACAAATACAAAACCGAGGATGTTATATAATTTTTAAAAATCCTACATATTTCCCATGAAACTACCATGCAAATACCTTGAGTATCTCCGCTGGATATCTTCTAAATTAAAAACAAGGAGATGTAAAAACCTCCACTATGAAAATAAATGATTGAAACATCAATTAACTTTTGAATAGTCATTAACATTTTTCTTTAGAAAGAAATAACAATTATCCTAAAATGGTGTCTAGCATTATGCAACAAGTCTGAAATGTTCTCTTACTATTCAGAAGATGAAAATGGAATTCCTGGAAGTATTTCAATATTAAAGAAGTAACCACTGGATAATTAAATACATCAAAATACAACTTTTATTCAAAATAAAAGGATAAGGTGATTTTTCAAGTGATTAGAAGTTTTGACAGAATTCAGAAAGTCAAGAATTATCTATTAACAGCGGAATCCATGATTTTGAAATGGCAGATGTTGCATTTAATGTATTGCCTATAGACAACTATCCAACCTAAAGGTACTTTAAAATGAACTTTACAAAAAGAGTACAAGCAGTGTTTGGAGTAATTTTAGATGCCTTTATATGCCTATTTAATTCTCAATTATGTCACACTTTTTCTACATAAAGCATTATTTCTTTAAGAAGTAAATAATAACTGATGAAAACAGGGCTTTTATGTACACACTGATGAAGAAAGCAATTAAAACAATCTGTCTTTCAGAATCTTGTGGAGGGGGAGGGAGCACGTGGACATTCAGTCCACGTGTCTTTTGCCAAGAATGCTGTAAAACACGTGAAGGAGCTAAGTTCCCTCCTCTCACGAGCAGATAACACGCTCCAGAAACCAGCCTATGCAATGAACATGTATACATGTTTTATATTCCAAAGAATGATGCTTAAATAGCTCATGTGGACAGGACAGTCCTCAGAATGAAGAGTGAGTCTCCCTATACATGAAAATGGTTGACATTTCAAAGTGGTGACTTCAGGCCAAGCCTAGGAACTCGGTCTCGAGATTTTCTATAGCCCTTGGCTGGGTTTCATTTGGCTGAAGCGTAATGCTGTTCAGGTCACTAAAGGTACACCCCAGGGAAGAGTTTCCCGAAAGATCAGCAGTTATGCTGAAGAGTTTCAAGTTTTCACATTCCAATGTTGAAACATGAAAGTGGAACGCCTCATTTTTCTTTAAGTCATAAGGGGGAATGAGTCTTTTTATTAATCTTAAGATCTCAAATGATGTTTAGTACTGGCGCATGAGTGTTTTCATCAAGGGGGAAATGGTCCATTTTCTCATCAACGTGGTACACTGAGAAGAACGAGGACCTACCTATGCCCACGATATACCAATTAATATTACTCATATTGACAAGGCAGAACTGGCAAAAAGGATTACTATCACTGCAGGGGTGGGGCACAAAGGCAAAAGCATCACTGCAGTCCTCAGCCCCTGACCAGCGCCTCCATCTCCATCAGCCTCCCATCCTTCTCCTTCAAGGACAGTCTCCATCGCACCACTGCGAAGGGGAGACTCCTGATAATGTGACTGGGAGGGGCACTGGCATGCTGCTCCTTCCTTAGGCTGCAGATGTATCTAGGGATTACTCATGGAACATGCGTTTACTTCCTCCGAAGAGGGCAAGGTCAGATGTGTTAAGCCAGATACAAATTTTGATACTGTTCCAGGAAAAGAACTGAATGGCTTTTCTTTCTTTTACTACTTATCCCTAGAGAAAACAGAGAGAACACGGAACATATTTAAACAACAATGAAATAATCCAACTATGAATGCAAGCTTATTTTAGGCTATGCTAGGTAAACTCCAAACCAAGTGTGTCTCTTAGATAAGAATGTCTCCCTGCCTGCTGGCTACCTGTGACACTCCTGACACTCTCACTCAGATCTAAGCACTATCGTTACTAGTAAATAATACACACAGTGGCTGACACTTCCTACACAAGGCCTGCATAATTGGAGGGAAAAAATGATGACATCAAAATAGAAGAGACACTTGTTGGAAAGAAGGCAGGATTTCGGTGGAGGCAGTATTCAGGAGGAGGAAAAGGGAGGATGGTGGGAGGGGACTATGGTCATGATATATTGTCTGTGCGTATGAAAATTGCCCAAAAAAAGTTAAATTAACAGTTAATATGGAATTAAATATTAATAATAGGAGTTCTATGTGACTTCAAAAAATGCTTCATTTGGCAAATACAAATACAGGATACTTGCACAAATGTGGCAAAAATGGAAAGCAACAGAACTTTCATTACAGTAAGCTATAAAAAAAAAAAAATAGATTTATACTTTTCCAGAGAGCTTCAAGGATTTTGTTCCTAACTGTGACAATGAGTCTCACTATACTTCTATTCTGTAAGTGTCACTTCTGTCATGCCTTATCATTCATCTGGGAGATAATAAAATGAAAAAAAAAAAAAACTCAGTATTTAAGTAGCATACAGTTCACATAAGATGCAAATCTTAACTCCTGCATCCAGTTTCCTTTGGCTTCAGTGAAATGTTTAATGCATTATTTAGCACTGAATTTTTAGCCCACAAAGCCGGTACTGGGCCTGAAACTGTGAGGCTTCTTAAGCTGTACAACCACCAGTCACAAACAGCTAGATACAGTACTTTAATTTCACTTAAAATTCTCCTTGAACCTAGTGATAATGTTCCTGATTCTGAAGTTGATTTTGTCTAAGATTATAAATCTTTTATTTTATTTTTATTTATTTATTTGAGAGAGACAGAGAGAGAGAAAGGCAGATGAAGAGAGAGAATAGGTGCACGAAGGCCTCCAGCCTCTGCAACCGAACTCCAGACACATGTGCCACCATGTGCATCTCACTTACTTGGGTACTGGGGAATCGAATCTAGGTCTTTAGGTTTTACAAGCAAACATCTTTAATCGCTAAACCATCTCTCCAGCCCGATTTTGTCTAAAATTGATATTGCTCCTTTAGCTTTCTTTCAATCCACTGAGTATTCACAGGGTATATCTTCATCCAACCCTAGATATTTGTGTGTCTAATAAAATATGCATAACATAAATCTTACATTTAAAAGTAATCTTTTAGGGGCTGGAAAGATGGCTTAGCGGTTAAGCGCTTGCCTGTGAAGCCTAAGGACCCCGATTCAAGGCTTGATTCCCCAGTAACCATGTAAGCCAGATGCACAAGGTGGTGCATGCATCTGGAGTTCGTTTGCAGTGGCTGGAGGCCCTGGTGTACCCATTCTCTCTCTCTTTCTGTCTCGTTCTCTCTCTGTCACTCTCAAATAAATAAAAATAAACCAATTTAAAAAAAGTAATCTTTTTAGTTTCAAGAGTAGTTTCAGGTTCTCAGAAAAACTGGATGGAAGATGGGTCATATAATCTGTCCCCACTCATACACAATCTCTCCACTATTAGTGTCACCCACCAAAGGCATACATGTGCTACAACTGACTAATCTAAATTGACACATCACCTCCCAAAGCCCATAGCTTAGAGTTCATTCTTGATGGTGTACAGTCTATGGGTTTAGGTAAGTATATAATGACATGATTTATGGGATTATTCAGAGAATAATTCCCTAAAAATCATGTGTTCTACCCATACAATCCTTCCTCCCTCTCTTCAGCCCGTCCACCACTGCTCTTTACACAGTCTATATGTTCCCTTTTCCAGAGTACCACACACTTGAAATCCCAGCACACAGCCCTTTCTGCCTGTCTTCACTTTTGCATTCCATTCATTCCCTGTTTTTAACGGTTTGACAACTCTTTTCTTCTCCTGATCTGAGAGGCCGAAAAGAGCAGGGACGATAGCTCCCTTATTTATTTTTCAATACTGAACCTGGGGTACGAAATGCGTGTAGAGTCAAATGGCAATTTTTTAAGGAAAAGAAACAATTCCATTTTTTTTTTTTTTTTTTTTTTTTTAAACTCAGAGCATCTCTCCCTGTGTCAAGTTACAAAACTGAATTAGGTGAGGTATGAGAACCCCACGCAGTACCTAGGACAACATGGTTAGACAATTTGGAATCATATGACAATGCCCTGCCTGCCATAGACTATGACCTTGCTAAGCTTCAGTTTTGTCATCTGTAAAATGGGCATGCTAGCAATACAAATTTTGTGTGGTGAGAATGAAGGTACTATATGAAAACATCTGGTCTCAAGGGCCTAAGTCATAGTAATGCGCCTAATATATGTTTGTGGATGCTAGTCTCATCATAATAGCAAACAGTCACTATTGAATGTCATAAAAAAAAAAGTGATTCTCACGAATCACCTCTATCCCAATTGAGCAATTTCTTCACTTAGAAACTGCCCCAAGTCCCCATCTATCTGTCAATTCAACATGTCCCAGGCACCCAGCGCAGAACTCCCATGTCCAGGCTCCGTAATGGGACCTAGACGCCACAGCCAAAACAATGGGGAAGGCCCCTGTCCTCGGCTTACAGAATGGCAGGACAGGCACAGCAAGTACTTCTGCAGCAAGTCCTTGTCTCTGTTAGCCAATCTCTGTAATGACGTACACTTAGGCCAGTTTACCACAGCAAGCTGTGTCCTCTAGAAGAAAATGCACTCTGCTCATGCGTTTAGTCACACAAAGGTTCTTCTTAACACATGTACTGAATTCAGACACTTTCCCCAGATACACAGTTTAAAAACTTCCATAATCCTGTGCAACCTCAGCTGAATGTGAGAGCAACACTAGTCTGGCTGAACTGGTGCCATCTAAGTGCAGTGAGGGACCTTGTGGAGGGCGGTAACTAAGGAAGACACCTGATGTCAACCTCTGGCCTCCACCTCAAACACACATGTGCCCACACATACATGGAACATGCATACACACATGCAAGCACACCACACACATATACATACAACACATGCACCAAAATAACAAACAACAAACACCAATTTTTAAAGACATGGTACACTCTAAAACTTCAATAGTCCTCTCTCCCCACCCCAGAGAATGCCTTGTCCTTCTGCAGACTGCCGGAAGTGGCAAGTTTTATATGACCTCATGCTTCTTGGTTAGTTGACTGCTCTCATGGGTGGATACTGACTCACACCACGGGCCTACTCACCCTGACTTCCAATTTCTGTAATTTGTACAAGAAGGAAAATCCCAGAATTTCTGTAATTTGGAGTGCCATGCCTTGGGGACTTCTAGCAGCCACGCAGAGGAAGCTGGTCTGAAGCAAGAGAGCACAAGCCATGGCCTCGGTTGGTGGGTTTCTGTCCAGCTGCAGGCTGGCTTTCCCCTCAGTCTAGGAAGGTCCAGCTCCCGGCCCTCGGTTTGGTGAGAATCCTCCAGAACATTTCCCTCTCTCTTAGGCAGGTTTGGAGTTCAGTTCCCTATAACCTTGACAGTCTAACGAAGATAGGTCCTCCGCCCCTGCCCTGCCTGGCTGCGTGTGCACACAGGGAGCTTCTAGGATGCCAACATGGACACGGGAAAGTGAGGAGAACAAGAAAAACCATGCACTAGAGCTCCGTGAGGGGGCAGCCAAAGGCAGTTGTAGCTATCAAAAGTTACCAAGTCGGGAAGGAGGGGCAAAAGCTGTCTTGGGGTTTGACGGCCTGTGGCCAGTGCCTCTCTGTGTCAATCTTCTACTTGTGTAAGTGACTCGCTTCCACTGAGCTAGGGCAGAACTTCCCTGAACAAAGTCTGGGGTGGAGATAAGGGACACAGAATGGAAAAATGAGGCCTCACACATTTGGAAATGGGAAATTTTAACTCTAGAATAGCAACAAGCAAAATATAGGTTTTTTTTAACTTCACATATTGATTCATCCACTGAATAAAAAATTTAGTGGCTACAGACTAGTCATCTTAATCCCAAATCTTGGCACATCACTTGGAGAAAGCTGAGTTATATATACTTAAAAAACACTAAGTGGGGGGCTGGAGGGATGGCTTAGAGGCTAAGACGTTTGCCTGCAAAGCCAAAGGACCCAGGTTTGATTCCCAGGACCCACGTTAGCCAGATGCACAAGGGGGGATATGCATCTGGTTCATTTGCAGTGGCTGGAGGCCCTGGCGCGCCCATTCTCTCCTTCTCTCCCTCTTTCTGTGTTACATAAATAAATAAATAAATAAAAATATTTTTAAAAAACACTAAGTGGGGCTGGAGAGATGGCTTAGTGGTTAAGGTCTTTGCCTGCAAAGCCAAAGGACTCCAGTTCAATTCTCCAGGACTCATGTAAGCCAGATGCACAAAGGGGATACATGTATCTGGACTTCATTTGCAGTGGGTGGAGTCCCTGGCGTACCCTCTCTTTCTTTCAATCTCTGCCTCTTTCTTTCAAATAAATAAATAAATAAATAAATAAATATTTCAAAAAAGACTAAGTGGATCTTAAAATTTTACTGCAGATACATCTCACTCTAACCCACCACCGCCCACATGCTCTAAAGGAAATGGACAAAGCTCCCAGGTTTTCGGACCACACAAAACCTGACAGTTGAAGTAACAGTGTCAGTAGAGCAGAAGCAAGACAGCAAGGGGTTAAACAATTAATCTTCCACAAAGAACAGTGTGCCAGACTAAGAGAGTGCCCAGCTCAGATGCAAACTCCTTGTCAGAAAGTTTGTCGTGAGGAAAAGCAGAGATATGAGCTACTTGGACAGTGAATGGGCGAGGGAAAGGAATACACAGGAGCCACTGGGATGTGTGCAGGTCCCCAGATACAGAGTAAAAGCACCATATGTAAGTACACTAATGCAAGCTTCCAGGGTCTGCTCAGGCAGCCTGCGGACAAAGTGGACAGGGATAGGTTTCAGGAGGAGGAGGGGGAGGCGGGAAACAGCTACATTTTTTCAAAGAGGAGGAGCAGCAATGGGGAGATTAGCTCTACAAAGGAGGATGGTCAAAACGCTGCCCCTGAGCCGCGGTGCCCTGATCCAAGGAAAGCACACAATGGAGACTCGCATCAGCCTAAGCCTGGAATTTGTCAAGTGCCAGGCAGGGTAAGGACACTGCTATGATGACGGCCCTGGCGCCTGAGCTGGGACACACAGTCAACCCAGCGTGGACAAAAGGACCACATGAAAGAGGTGCGCTCAGCGGCTGTCACACCTCACTCTCACTTAACTCCTCACTTAGCCCCTCAATGGAAAGTCCTCCACAAAATGGCCTCACTGACTTTTCCAGCCTTCATTTCTTTTCTTTTCTTTTCTTTTTAAAATATTTTATTTATTTGAGAGAGAGGGAGAGAGAAAAAGTCAGCTAGGAGAGAGAAAATAGGCATGCCAGGGCCTCCAGCCACTGCAAAGAAACTCCAGATGCATGTTCCACCTGGTGCATCTGGCTGAGGTGGGTACTGGGGAATAAAATCTGAGTCCTTAGGCTTCACAGACAAGTGGCTTAATCACTAAGCCATCTGTCCAGCCTTGACTTCTTATTGTTTTTCTGATATTAGATGAAGTTACCTAAATGCTTCCTGAATGTGTAGAGGTTTTGCCTCAAAACACACCCAAACTGCAGTAACTAAGATCCACTTATACACACTTTAAAATATTGAATTCTGCTCTTTTTTAGGATGCACTATGTTGGGTTCAAATCTGTGTTATGGGGCTCGAGAGATGGCTTAGCAGTTAAGGTGCTTGCCTGCAAAGCCAAAGGACCCAGGTTTGATTCCCCATGGCCCACGTAAGCCAGATTCACAAGGGGCACATGCATTTGGTGTTCATTTGCAGTGGCTGGAGGCCCTGGTGTGTCCATTCTCTCTCTATCTCCTCTCTCTCTACTTGCAAATAATTAAGTAAATAAATAAACAAATATTTTTTTTTAATCTGAGTTATGTAGCCAGTACAGGTTTATACAATGAGTGGAGTATGATTGAAACTTGTGTCCTATTTTTTTTTTCCTGCTGAGTTAGCAAAGAAAAAGGCTGTGGGCAGGCAGCTATTAGAACCCAAACTAGAAACACTCATAATCCTGGAGGTGGGGATTTAAATCAGCAGCTGAAAGACTCAGTGCAAAGGAGCTGGTGCAACTCTGACAGGGACAGGCAGAACTCCTCTCAAAGCCAGGGGAATACAGCACGGGGACAGATTCCTGGGCACAGGCAGACCAGGACAGGCTGGGAGGACTGCTAAGCAGTGAGCAAGCAGGCAGTAAGGTTCATGAGAGGAGTCCAGAGCTCCTGAACTACGTGTAGGGTGAGGCAAAGGCCATCTGCATGCAGGAGTCCAGGGTCTGGCACCAAATCAAGTGCTGAGGGCAACAGATCCATGCCAAAAACAGGGTACTTAGGACAAATATTTTAAATGGCACATTCCACAGTCAATATTAGAAGAAAATAAACAGTTTTTCTACTGACAAGAACAACTACTTCAGGTGCAGTGTGGAAAGTACTGTGTGGAGATGCGTGTGTAGGGATGTTTACAGAGCTCCTCAAAGTGGGAGGCTGCCCCAGGAAGAGTTCTAATGGACTGGGGATTTATGAAGAGAAGGAAAGTACAGGCATTCCAAGTTCAGGAAACTACACTTATAAAAAGATAGGCATAGAGAATATGATGCAATGACATGAAATGATCATTTGAACTACCAAGTCTAAGAGGTACTGGCATGAGATTAGGACAGAATAGAAGGGCCAGCAGTGAAAAACTATATGCATATGAGAGTTGGACTGTATTTTACAAGTGATTACAGGGGCTGCTAATCACACTGTGGAAGTCACAATGAAAAGCAGTTTCTTACTACACGGAACCATGGACGGCTCAGTGACTGGGCAAAGACCAAAGGCAGAGAGCTCAAGGAGGACCGAGTAGGCAAGGACCACAGGCTGAGAGACTTGCTACTGGTGGTAAAAGCAAGCTTTCACATGCCATGATCCCCTGACTGCCTTCTGCTCTCATCCTGTGACCTCCACTCCTCAATTATCTGCAAATTGTGATCTAGAAACCTAGCAATTCTTCAAAGCTTGCCCACCTAAAACTACCTATCTATGAGACTTCTGTTTCCCCAGGACTGTACGCTCCAACCTTCTTAGATCTATAGTGTGCATCTTCCCTTGGTTATCATGCATGTGTTTATACTAGTATGTATCTGTTCACATATTAATATTCCAACTGGAACATAATTATTTCCTCAACTAGACTGTAGATGCTCCATGTAGTAGTTCCAACTGTCATTATAGGGTGGAAATGATTCTTTTAAAGACTGAACTTAAAAATAAAAAATAAATAAAAACAAGGGCTGGAGAGATGGCTTAGCAGTTAAGGCACTCACCTGCAAAGCCAAAGGACCCAGGTTCAATTCCCCAGGGCCCACATAAGCCAGATGCACAAAGTGGTACATACATCTGAAGTGCCTCTACAGTGGCTGGAAGTCCTGGCATGCCCACTGTCCCTCTCTCTATTTGCCTCTCTCTCTCAAATAAATAAATAAAAATAAAAGAATGAACCTGATTTGCTTCATAGGTTTAACATGTTATCAATGAGGAAGCTGAGCTCCTGAGATAAAGTGACCCAAATTCCTAGTCATAATGTCAACTGCAGATACAGTTCAATCATAGCAGAATATCAACTTCCTATAAATTTATTACATCAATAAATGTGCAATAAGGTTAAGTTCCATTTAAGTATTTTTAAAAAGTGTATTTTTCAGAAAAAGTTTTGAAATCATAAGATTTGAAGATGAAATATAAATTAATATTAATTAATATGAAATTTAGAATTCACATAAACAAGCTACATATAAAATACTGGAATAGTAAACAGATGTAAATAATCAAAATCTACAGTTAAGTAAAACTTTACATCCCCACTGTGAAAGTTCAGCAAGTTTTCAAGCTAATAATAAATCTTATTCTGAGCCAATTATAAAGAAAAAACTGTCAGCAGAAAATATGCTGAGTAGTTATATATGTAATTAATTGGAATAAAGGTAACATGTTCTACTGTGTCAAAATAATGTCAGAAAGATTAAAAAGAAAAACAGCCTGAAGCACAGGTCTACCTAAATAGGCACTGAATGCTTTTTTTTTTTTTTTTTTTTTTTTTTTTGTTTTGCGAGGTAGGGTCTCACTCTGGTCCGGGCTGACCTGGAATTAATGATGTATTCTCAGGGTGGCCTGGAACTCACGGAGATCCTCCTACCTCTGACTGCTGGGATTAAAGGCATGTGCCACCAAGGCTGGCTGAATGCATTTTTCCTAGGCTGGCTTGGGGGGGGGGATCCACTCATCACAAAACATTTTTTCACAGTTTATTTTTTATTCCAGATAGATGCAAACTGCAACCAATCTGGAAAAGTATAAGAAATTACTCATAATTCTACCACAAAAGACAACTGGTAACATTTTATTACTTTCAGTCTTTCTCCAAAGACACCGTGTTACCCAACACTGCATATGGACATTCCCATTATTAAAATTCTATGTGTTTAAAGCTCTGCTTCTTATTCTTAAGTGAGACTTCATTTCAGTTATGTGAAGGAATCTCATCAAACTCTGAAGTTATGTGTTAGGCTGGTAAGATTGGCTTAAAAATAAATTCCGCTGATGACTGCATGAGGGGCCCTTTGGGAAAGAAATATAAATATTTTAATTACGAAATTAAATCCCTAATTTTGAATTTTCATATGCTTTCCTAACTAGCTCTTAATTTACCAAGTTAGTAACTCAAGATTAATAATAATTATTTATATTATGATTTTCCTTTGTAAAACTTCTGTATGACATCATTTCATTTTCATTATCAATGAAATTGGAGTATATTTCCATAAGAATAATGCAGAAAACAGATTAAATGACTAAACAAAATTTACCCAATTTTGAAGAAATGGAGATCATATATTTTAATTACTAGTGTTAATTTAGGCATGAAATTCCAAAAAGAAATTCCAAAAGTAAGGCAATGTTCTCATATAATTGACTCTATACAAGATTTTAAAAATATTTTATCCATGTGCACGTGTGTGTGTGCACACTCATGAGTGTGCACCAGGTTCTCTTGCTGCTGTAAATGAACACCAGATGCTTGTGCCACTTTTTACATCTGCCTTTCTGTGACCCTGGTACAGCAGGCTTTGCAAACAAGTGCCTTTTAATTGCTGAGCCATCACTTCAGCCCCTACTCTCCAGGATTTTTTTTTAAACATGATGCACACCCTTTCCCATCTGGAAATATGCAAAACATTGGGAGTTTCTCCTTCTGTGCTTATAATCCTTTGTGTGCGAAGGTACATTATATTCATCTTGCCTCAGTTTCCTTACTGTAGTAAATGGAGTAACGAACCTCATCTAGCTGTGGCGAGGAGGATTCAATAAATTGATTGCCATAGAGCACTTCATCCTGAGCTTCTCTCCAAGTAAACTCTCCGATAAGTGTTTTCCCTTAAGTCTGTTTCCCCTTACTAGACACCAACTAAAACTTCTACAGAGAAGCCTATACTCCAATATTAGAGTAAGTGCTGATGCATGCTAAGCGTCTAAATTTTAACGTCACCGTGCAAAAGACACCTATATCTAAAGATATTAGCTTAGCAAGCACGGAGTTTCCTTACAGGTCAACAGGCCGGTTTCAGCCTGTTCTCAATGACATCTCATTACTCTTCCGTCTATAACGACCATGAGTGAAGCATGAAGCTGGACTCAAAGATGGAGATTAAAAAATATATACTCCCAGCAATAAGTAACACTACATCCCTTATCCTTCTCACTGCAATAAAATGGGAAAAGCAATGAGAAAATGAATCCAATATCGAAAGCCAAAGGAATTCAAGTATGATATGCTGCCTTAAAGTAGCACTAAAACTCCTCTCTTTCCATTGCAATTATTCAACAATTTTGCTCCCTTCTGGAACAGGTTTAGGAGCTGTCAATAGAAAAGGGGGAAAAAAGTTTTATCATTTCTGGAAAGGCTTGTCCTTTTGGTGCGGGACGCTCCATTGGGCAACACTGCAAACTGGGAAGGGTCAGACCAAGGCAATCTATACATCGCCCACCTCAGCTAAGGGATTGTAAAGAACGTTCCAAATCCAGGACTCAGGAGGTTCACTGCAAGCTAGCTCGAAAATTCCCTTCAGAACCCGGGCACTTCCTTTCACAAAGGATGACAGTGCCCACTCCCAGTCTGTCTTTCAATGGCCTAAGATGCTGTTTGGATCCCCTGCTCGGTGCACCGCTCCAGAAGGAGTCATATCCAAGAAGCGGGCTCTCACGTCCCTCTCTCGGGAGAAATGAATGGCATCAAAAGCAGCAAAGCCGCGCAAGAGTTGGCGGCAAGAGTCCACCTTTGCAAAACCAAACCTTCCAGGTAGGTCTCGTCACCACCAGACCCAGGGCACCTCTCGGGGGTCCCCCGGGCCAGGAACTACTCACCTTGCTGGGCTCCGGCGTCCTCGAGCAGCAGGAGCAGGATGAAGAGGAGCAGGAGGGACAGAGGCATGGAGGAGGAGGAGGACGAGGAGGAGTTGGAGCGGGGAGGGAGGGAGCAGGGGCAGGCGAGGGGGAGCGCGGCCGCGGCCCGGACTCGAGCACCGTGCGGGCTGCGAGCGGCTCTCACCAGCGCCCAGCTCGCCATCGCGGCTGCCTGCACTGCGCCTGCATAGTGCGGGGCGCCGCGGAGCCTGGCGAGCCCCGGGCCCCGCGGTACTCGGCGAGGACGCTGGCAGCGGCGGGAAGAGCGAGCGGCAGCGCGCGCCTCGCCCCGCGCCGCCCGGACCCCTCCTCCTCCTCCGTCCCTTCCCTCCGCTCCCCGCCCCGAGAACCCCCCCACCCGGGCTGGAGCGCTGGGCAGGGGACGGGGAGGAAGCGGGGCGCGCTCGCGCGGGCAGCTGGCCGCGGCGGAACCGAGCACACGCGCCCCCCGACGCCGCGCTCGTCGCCCGCACCCGGTTCCCAGCCGCCGCGCTCGCCCGCGGCTCTGGCAGGCTAGGCAGGCAGGCAGGCACCGGGCCGCCCCGCTCCTTCTCGCGCGCGCCGGGCCACGCCCCCTCAACCCCGCCTCGACCAATCCACAGCCAGCTCGGGTACAGCTCCTTCCGCGTCATCCAATCAGCACGCTCTCTCCTCGGTCGACCCGTTCGCTCCTCCCCCCTTTCCCGGGACCCACCTCCTCGTGCAGCACCGCCCCTCATCAGCCTCCTCCAATCGCCTTTCGGCTTTGGGAAGCGTCCCACCCGCCTCTCCCAATCCGGGTCCCACCCTCCAGCTCCGGCCCCCGGCGGCCCCCCGCCCCACCCGAGCGCCTGTTATTGTTGGGACCACAGCCCAGAGTGATCCCGCGGAGGCCACCGCCGGCTCCGGTCAATGACTTCCGGGACTTCCCCCCATCCCCTCTTCTCTGCGCTGCTCGGGCCCAGCTTGCTGATTGCTCCTCCCCACTGCACATCAGGCCACTGGAAGGAGTGGGAAAGCTGGATCCTGGAAGGTTTCAGCTGGGAAGGAGCTGGTTGTCTTAGGGAGTGTTTTTAAACAACAGTGTGTGCTTTCTCTAAATTAAAAATAACTCCAGCCAGTTGTTGCAGCAACTTCGAGTTAACAATTACAGATGTAGAGTTCAATTTTTTTTAAATGTCCTTTTCTCTATCCCTATGCCCTTTACTATGGGGTGGGGGGGGGGGAGTATAAAACAAGATCCATGTCACTGAGGCTTTTTAAAAATCTAACATCTGAACACCCATCCAGTCAGTGTTACAGTTGTTTGAGCGCCTGATATATGTCTGCAAAGATTGTGCTCAAGCATCTAGGATTTGCAGCCAATTACATTTTGCAGGATCTAGAGTGGGAAAGAGGTAGTGCAAGTAAGTCAGAATGAAACAAGTGCAAATTAAGAGTCATAAGCAGTTTGACGGAGACTGTGAGCAGAGCAGAGCAGAAGGACAGGACTAAACAGAGAGAGAACAGAGGTGCCATCTCAGACTTTTATTTTTTAATTAAAACAGGGGCCCCCCTAATAGGGTGGTACTGAGTTCACTGTCCAGCTGTGTTTGGACAAACGTGAAATGAACACACATCAGGCAAAATATAACTTAATGAAGGGTCAAGGGGATACGCTCTAGTGCTCTCCAAGCTGACTGGAGTCGCAGCTTTTATTCAGTTTCAGGCAATCAAAGCTATGAGGAGTTTGAGCATGAGACAGATCACGTGTTTGTATCAGACCAGATCATGCGTTGTTTATCAGGAAATCTTTGGAGAAGTTGTGAGGGTTTGTTTTGTCTTTAAGAAGTTCCACCCAAGGAATACAGTTTTTTTTTTTTTTTAATGTCCCCAGGCTTAGGCTGTGTAAAGATTAGGTTTTTTGTCAATTAATTTGATCTCCACATGGTACCATACAGGGAATCGGAAAGATGGAGCAGGTTGTGTGGAAAATGAAGTGACTTTGGGGATAGTCTCAGTTTATGGGGTTCAATTTAGCTGATTTGAATCTTTCACAGAGCTACCAGTATGTGTTGTGAAACCTTGTGGTGATGTTTGGCAACCGTAAAAAACACTCCCAATGGGCTAGGCATTCGATGTTCTAAGTGGTACTGTGTTACTGAGTTATATTTGGTACTTTGAGCGCATTAAATGCATTTCTGACTTACAATCCAACCTCCTATGTTTCTGTGGCAGTTGGTGAGGAGCCAAGGTTTCTAGTAATAATTTCTGAAACAACTCATCTCATTGTTGAACTCCCTTTCAATGGGACCAATGAGTAATAACCTTGAGGTTAGAGATAGACAGCAAGATGTTGTGAGCCCCAGGCTCAAACTCTATCAACTACATGGAACTTCACCAGAAGCAGAGAATTTACCTGTGAACTGGCGCAGCTCTGGAACCCTTCACAGAAAGGTTAAAACCTGGGCTATGGCTAGCCCAGTTCTTGTGAAGACAGCTGTATTAGGGGTTCTCTAGAGGAACAGAATGGACAGAATGAATTGTATTAAAAGGGGATTTATTGGATTAGCTTACACAGTCCAGCAATAGCAGGTTGCAGGTCCGAGAGTCAAGAAACCCGGTAGCTGCTCAGTGCACGAGGCTGGAGGCCTCAGCAGTCCCAATCCGGCACTGAAGGCCTGAAGGCTTCCTGGAGAGACGCTGCTCTTCAGTCCACCCTGGTCTTCAGTCCACACTGGAAAGCAGCAACACCAAGCAGCAGGTACCAAGCAGAAAACACCAAGCAGCTAGTAGCACCGGCAGCCAGGTGGGAGAGAGAGAGCCTTTCTTCCCAGAGCTCCTTTTTATCAACCAGCCCCCTCCTCCAAGAGGGGCCACACACTCTGGGCCGCCCACTCTGGGGGAAGGCTTACCCCTGGGGGAAGGAGTCTTCCTTTAGTTAATCCTTCCTAGAGGCAGCCTCAGAAACACACTTATGAGGAATGTCTGTGGATTCCTAAACAAATCAAGTTGACACAAACTTAACCATCACAACAGCCAAAAAAAACTTCCGTACTGATTGTTAATAGCTACACAGCAAGAAGAAGGAACACTTGAAATTTCTTGTCTCCATTTAGCTTTTTTTTTTTTTTTCTTTGTCAAGGTATGGTCTTTGTCAAGGTATGGAATTCACTATGTAGTCTCAGGGTGGCTTAGAACTCATGGTGATCTTCCTACCTCTGCCTCCTGAATGCTGGAATTAAAGGCATGCATCACCACACCCAGCCTACCATCTGGTATTTTTAAAGAATTATTAGCGCTCACTTTGGCAGCACATATACTAAAATTGGAACAATACAGAGAAGATTAGTATGGCCCCTGCGCAAGGATGACATGCAAATTAGTGAAGCATTCCATATTTTGCAGGAACTGAGCATCCACGGTGTGACGTTACCTTAAGGTGCTAGGAAAAGTCTGGTATTTGCATCTAAATACTTATGAAATCTGGGCTTTTTAGATGTGGCTTCCCCCGCAAAATCGAACTTGTCAATACTTCACCATACACGAGACCCCAGACACCACCCAGGGTACTTAATAGCAATTTATGGCTGTTGGGTGGACGAGCCATGTTCATCAGTGATGTAGCCTTTAGTAAAATGCCCATTCTACAGTGAGTAACCTTCTAACGACTAATGGGTGTATTAAAAAGGCATGAAAGTAAGATGCAGATTGAGGGAGAAGGATGTTAATGGAAGGGAGAGGGTAACCGGGGGAATAAAAAACCTGTATGTAAGTGTAAAAAAAAGGAACTGAAAAATAAAAAATTTTTTAAAAGAATTTTTAAAGTGGAGAATAAAATGATGAAGAGGTTCTAGAGGGCAGGGCAAGGAAAGAAATAGGGACACAGGAGCAAAATACAGTTACATTTAAAACAATGAAATCAAAATACCTGGAAAATGATGCCACCTGTCTGTTCTCACGTTATATGCTTCAGCTTCCTGTTTTGTTCTGGAAATACAGGGTATAGAACTTCTGTTAGGAACCTGACATAGAACACCCTGTTCCTGGGGCTGGAGAGATGGCTTAGCGGTTAAGCGCTTGCCTATGAAGCCTAAGGATCCCGGTTTGAGGCTCCATTCCCCAGGATCCACATAAGCCAGATGCACAAGGTGGCTCATGCATCTGGAGTTCGTTTGCAGGAGCTGGAAGCCCTGGTGTGCCCATTCTCTCTCTCTGTGTGTCTCTGCCTCTTTCTTTCTGTGTTTGTCTGTTGCTCTCAAACAAATAAATAAAAATAAAACAAAACAAAACAAGAAGTTTTTAAAAAAGAACACCCTGTTCCTATATGTGCATGCAGGTGGAGCACCCTATGTGGGGGAGGATGGATGCTATTGCTCTCTCCACCTCTATACCTTCCCCTGATCATTGTCACTCTACTGATTTTCATAAAAGTGATTTTAGAGGTTACTTTGAAATGATAAAAAATTTTTATAGGGTTGCAGAGATGCCTTAAGGTGCTTGCCTGAAAAACCTAAGGGCCCATGTTCAACTCTCCAGATCCCACATAAGCCAGATGCACAAAGGTGAGGCAAGTGCAAAGTTGCACATTCCCACTAGGTGGTGCAAGTGTCTGGAGTTCAATTGCAGTGGCTGAGGCCCTGGCACACCAATTCTCTCTTTATCCCTCCCTCTTTCTCTCTAAAATAATAAAAACAATTTAATAGAACCTCACACCAGCAACATATCCAAGCTTTCATTTTTCCAACAATAACTGCCTGAGTGGAGTTGTAGGTTTTATTCCCTCTCATTCTGTGTGTTTCTCCAGCCAACTTTGTCATCTTTGTTTCCTCGGCGGCTGACATCTGTAGAGGCAATGGGATGAATACCTGTCTAAGATCATTTTACCTACAAGACACAGATACCTATGGTTGGGAGAAAACTGGTGATTCTAATCTCAACCCAAAGTACCGAGGCTTGGAGGAGACCACCATCCTAACAGCCTGAGGTCCTTAGAAGTTAAGGTGTCCCAGGACGTTCACATAAAAAGCCCAGGTCCCACATATCTCCTACAGAATTTCAAAAAGCTGTGACTGTAAGGGTTACCTTGGGTTTAAGACCAACAAAGCAAACCTAAACTGAGCAAGGCCTTCATTGTACGTGAGCTCATGAACATGGACCAGGACTCATAGTAATCTAGTTGACTATATGAATTGGCTGGTACATAAAATAATGCTTTGGATGTAAACTCCGGGGAAGGATAAGGCTACAGAAAAGTCTACATGGGATGGTTGAATATGAAATACTGGGAATTAAAATGTACTTATGCTTCTTTATTATTTACTCTGTGAAACATTTAAAAATAAAAATAGATCCTCAACTTTTTTTTTTTTTTTTTTTTTTTTTTTTTTTTTTTTTTTTTTTGGCAGGGTGTCTCTCTAGCCCAGGCTGAACTGGAATTCACTATGTAGTCTCAGGGTGGCCTTGAACTTGCAGCGATCCTCCTACCTCTGCCTCCTGAGTGCTGGGATTAAAAGCATGCGCCACCATGCCCAGTTTAGGGTTTAAAAAAAATACTTTATTTTTATTTAGTCATTTTAGAGAGAGAGAGAGAACAAGGCAGATAGAGATGGTGGACTCCAGCCACTGCAAACGAACTCCAGATGTACGTGTCCTCTCATGTATAGGGCTTATGTGGGTCCTGGGTTGTTGAACCTGGGTCCTTTGGCTTTGCAGGCAGACGCCTTAATGGCTAAACCATCTCTCCAGCCCCCTCAATGTAAATTTTAATCACCAGGCCTTCTTCTGTCTTTTTGCCTGTTCTCTTTTTTTAAAATTCTCTTATCTTTTTTAATAAGTGCAACCATATAGAAGTTGGAATGACCTATAGAGAAAATAAATATGAAAAGAGAATGCCCCACAATTTCTTTTTTAAATGAACTCAGGAAATGAGAATGAAGAAAAATCCTGTAGGTCGCCAGCCTCTTGCTTCTGTCAGGTCAGACATCTGGCCTTTAATGACATGATATGGTAAAAATCATTTGGCACCATCATGGCTATTAAATGTCTGTTGAGCGTTAATAAAACAGAAGAGGTTCACTTCGAATGGCATCTTTTCTGAAAACCTTATGATGATGGTATGTAATGAATCAGTGGTAGGCTTTATCAGTGAGTGTGTTTTTGGCAGGATCACCAAAAGAGGGGATGAAGGAGGATTCACTTCTGTGATCTTCCAGTAGGGTTGGAGAGAAAGAAGGCCACGGCAGTGCTGGGGAAATGACTCAGACTTCAAAGACCAGACGCCTAAGGTCTGGTTACTTACTGGTTACTTCTCACAGAAATATTTTCTTTTGCCCTGGTGACTGGTGGGACAAACGAGTGTAGCCACATTGGTCACTGGAATGTCAGGAAGATCCTTTCTTCTCTTCTGTGGACAGAGCAGTGTGGATGCATTCTTCCCTTTGTGTGGCAGCTTTCTTTCCAGTTAGTCATTTCCATCAAGGCTCTCAGGTTTATTATTCATCTTCTTCACATTTGTCAACTATTTCAAAAGGTACTGGGCATAGAAAATTTAAGGCAGGTGTGTAGGAAATGCTATTATAAAGGTGTTGAATGTCTATGAATAAGCCAAACTTAAAAAAAAAAAAACCTTTAAGCTATTTGAAAGAGAGCAGACAGAGAGAGAGAGAGAGAGAGAGAGAGAGAGAGAGAGAAAGTGAGAATGGTCATGCCAGGGCCTCTAGCCACTGCAAATGAACTCTAGATACATGTGCCACTTTATGCATCTGGCTTTATGTGGGTACTGGGGAACTGAACCGGCAGCCTTAGGCTTTGCAGGGGAGTGCCTTAACTGCTGAGCTATCTCTCTCAAACTTTATTTTTTGGAGAGAGACAGAGAGGGAGAGGAAGACAGACATGGGCGTGCCAGCAGCCTCTCAGCTGCTGCGAACGAAATCCATATGCGTGTGCCCCCTTGTGTTCAAGTGCGGCATTGTGCCTTTGCATCACTTTGCATCTGGCTAAACATGGGACCTGGAGATTGGAACCGCTGAAGATTGGAACCAGCGTTCTTAGGCTTAGGAGACAGGCACCTTAACTGCTAAGCCATCTCTGCAGCCCTCAAACTTTTTTTTTTCTTGTAAGAGTAACACTGGTGTTGATCAATGACACTGTGATCATTTCCTGTTTCTATCTTCATGTACTGCAATTGTCTTTCTCCTTCATCCCCCACACAATTGTTCTAATTTTTCTAAGAACATAGGAAACTTGGGATGGAGGTTATAGCTCAGCTGTAGAGCATTTGTCTAGCATGCATGAGACCCTGGGTGCAATCCCTAATAACAACAACAGAAATAAATAACCAATTCATTCTCTACTGGGACAGAACAAGGGGCTTCCAGTCTAAGAATTTATCTTCGATGAAGACTTCAAAGAACTTTATGAAGATCATGTAAAAATTTTCTTGTGTGACATTAACATCATGCCTAGAAAATTAGACAGTCGATTTATACATGAATGGTTCACATAGGACTAACATACAAATAATAAACATAGCCTAGTCTCAGAAATAATATGATTTAGGGATGCAGTAGCTGTGTGTCTCCCTAACTAGAGCTGCATCCTTTTTTTTGGAGGGGGGAGGGGGAGTTCTTTCTCTGGCAGCACAGTGAAGAATTAAAATACAGCACTGAAATGCTGTTTAGCATCTGAGAAACGGAGTTGCTTTATGAGATCATGGAAACAGCTTTGGATGAGGTTCATGCATCCAAATCCAATCCTGCTTGAAAGTGATGTCTAATCTCTGCAACACTCCACCCTCTCCAAGCCCCAGTTTCTTTGGTTTTTCATAGAAAATGGTTGCATATGACTATAAATTTAAAGTGTGATAATTCTCCCATATTTTCATTATTGACTGCTCTCTTTTCATATTTTGGATAAATTCTAAGATCTCAGTTTCTCAGTGGCTGCCTAATGTGGGCAATTATAGACTTGGCCCCTAGGAAATAATTGTCTTTGCTGAACAGAAATACACCTTAAAGGGGTGTTTGGAAATTGCCCAACCTCATTCCAGCAAGCCTGTGTAGACTGGAGCTACATGAATAGCTACAATTCTGTTCTGGAAAAAAAAAAAAAAAAAAAAAAAAAAAAAAAGCAAATAGCAAATAAGAATCTGAAGCAGGGAGGGTAATCTTATCTGGAGAGAGAAGAAGGAAATGAGAAGAGATAAAGCTGGGTCAGCTATATGACAGCAGACTAGAGCTACCAAGAGGTGAAAAGTAATGAGAATTCCCCAGTTGTACAAATGCAAAAAATAGAAATATCTAAATCAAATATGGTGGTATGTACCTGTTATCTCAGCACTTTAGGATGCCAGAATAATAGGACCACAAGTTCAAGGCTAACCTGAACTACATCATGAGACTCTGAAATAATAAATAAATAAATAAATAAATAAATAAATAAATAAATAAACAAATCCTATAGTAAAAATCATGACAACCCAATAAAAGAATCTCCTGATATTGCTATAAATGCTAAATTGTAACCTTTACTTTCGTCCTAGATGCTCCATGAAATTTGCTCCAATAATGGCCTTGATTATGTAAAGCATTGGGCAGTGGGAAGGGAATTCAATCAAGTTGGTGTCCAGCTAATTGCTTCCACATAGAAAGGGGCAATGTCCTCAGGAGGTGAATTGAAAGAGTGACCAAACATGAAGAGAAACCAAACAACTAGAAACTTCTTCGCCACTCCCTGCTTTCTTGTCAAGAAACTGGGTTTCTTTTTTTTCTTTTTTTTTTTTCTTTTCTTTTTTTTTTTTTTTTTTTTGGTGTTTCAAGGTAGGGTCTCACTCTAACTCAAGCTGACCTGAAATTCACTATATAGTCTTGAACTCACAGCGATCCTCCTACCTCTGCCTTCCGAGTGCTAGAATTAAAGGTGTGCACCACCATGCCTGGCTTTTTTTTTTTTTAATTTGAGAGAGAGAGAGAGAGGGGCAGAGAGAGAATGGGCGCACTAGCGGCCTCTCAGCCACTGTGAATGAACTCCAGACGCGTGTGCCCCCTTGTGCGCATGTACGACATTGTGCGCTTGCGTCACTTTTACATCTGGCTAAACATGGGACCTGGAGTTTTGAATGGGTGTTCTTAGTCTTTGCAGGCAGGTAACTTAACCGCTAAGCCATCTCTCCAGCTAAGAAACTGGGTTTCTATTCCTCATTAGAATATTTGGACAGGTGGCCATAGCCAGCTGAAATATTTGGAATTACCCAGGCAACTGATATCTATTGTACTAAAATAAATAATGTAATAAATTAAAGTTTTTTTTCTAACAACCAAAATAATAGAAACAGAAATGGAGATTTTTAAAAAATGGATTCCTCATTTCTTATTGTTCATTTAAAAGTTGAATAAATCAATAAAGCAAGAATGAATATTTAAATAGCAAGCCATTGGAAATTCATTGTTTAAAAGGAGAACTTAGGGTCTTTTGAAACAAAGAAGTCCATCATCCTCCTCATATCATATTCATGGGCTAGCTAATGTTAGTCTGCTATAAATGAAACACCAATATATATTTTCATTGAGGTAGGTCTTTTTAATTTTGACATGTTATTATTCATGGTTTATGAAATGATAGATTGTGTACTAAAAGGAAATAATATATTATTCAGATTAAACTGATTTTCCATGAGCTTCTCCATTGATGTCAGGTTTTAATACCAATGCAAGTATAACATTTGACTGACATCCACTGTCATTTGGCTTATAGCTAACATACTGCACAAAAGTAAAGATGTGGTTTTGATGAATGATTGATTGCTGGCTGAGATAACTCCCAGGAGAGAGACAAAGGACCATATAATTTCTCCGAGCAAGCTATTTTTGTTCATCTTAAGGACAGGACACGTCCAGTGTTCACAGAATTTTGAAGAAGTACAGCTATTTTCTTACCACATATATGATATTTTTTTTACTATTGCTTCCTTTAAATCAATGCTTTGTGTTCATTTCTAAATCTGAAACATGGTGATTTATTTTTGTTGTATATCGTAAGTATATTTAATGCATAAGGCTTCTACTATGGGCTTAAATAAATGAAGGGTATGCAGCACTGTGACCTTCGCAAAGCCAAAATTGTTGAGTCACAAAAAGTCATGTTATTACAAAGATTCATGTATTGCCTGTATATTTAGGACTTGTGTACAAGGTTTCCAGATATTAAAAGCTCCCATCTAATGGCAGAATCCCACTATTTGTAAATATTTGATTCTTATACAGTTTTTCTCCCAAAATAGAATATCAAATGTATATAATTCAGAATTCATTTCAGTCTTTGTTACTTGCGATAACTGTCCCAGTGAAAAATAACTAAATTTTTAAAGTATTTCAAGCATAATATAAATGTATTAATTTATGAAGATAGTTCTTATAGCTGCAGTTAGTCACATATGCACATAATTAATTTCCTACAAAATAATTTCCTCACCAGAAAGCCATGCTGAACCAGCCCTCAGATTTTAATAATGACAGCATTGTATAATTAAACTGAAATTCTCTCGAAATGAACAAACTCATATGGCCACTCATGATGCTTATGGTATCCATCTATAATAATTTAGCAAAATTACTGCTAACATGCCCAGAATGAAAACTCTAATATCCTCTCTGTCGTAATCAAATCAAAATAAAACAAGCAGCTATAGTTGAAGACATGTTAAAATATTATATACTCAAAGCCCATCTCAATAATGCCATCTTTTCTGAAAGTTATTTCTAAACTTTTATATCTATATATTCTGTGTGTGGAAAATTTAAGTGCCTTATGCAGCAAGATTTTTCTCCATGGTTCTAGAATCATTTCCACAATTGAAGGTCTCATTCCATTGTATTATTTGAAAAAAGACCCTATTTATTTTCTCAAACCAAAAAGATGAGTGTTGTATTTACCTTCTTGCTCTTGAGACAAAACACCTGACCAAAAGCAGCTGATGGGAAGATAGGGTCTATTTTTGGCTTATAGTCTTGAGGGGAAGCTTCAGATTGCAGAGGAGAGCATGGTGCAAGCAGGGGCTGACCATAACTTCTTCTGACAGCAGGTGACAAAGAGCAGCAAGAGAGTGAACTGAGCTGGCTATAACACTCAAAAGTCCACCCCCCAACAACACAACTCCTCCAGAATGTTTCAGCGTCCAAAGTGTCACCAGCTGGGGAGCAAGCATTCAGAGCACATGAGTTTATGAGGGACATATTATTTCAATCACCCCTTCCTACTCCTGGCCACCATAGACTCATGACCACCTTAAGATGTAAAAATACATTCAGTCCAACTTAAAAAGTCTGCATGGTTTTTAATCAATCTCAACACTGTTCTAAAGATTTAATCTGATATTTAAGTCGTTTAACTGTAAGCTTATAAAATTAAACCACAATTTAAATACATGTAATAGCACAGAGTAAGCATTAACACCACAAAAGTTGGCATGGGGAAAAGAAAGGAAAGCTCAAAACCAACCATGCAAACATCAAATTCTGCAGCTCTGTGTATGGCATGCAGAACCTTTGACAAAGTCTCTGGGGTTTCAATTCTGCCTCTCTAGATGGGTTTCCTACAGAAGCTCTTCTTAGCATTATCTCATGGTCTTCTTTGCATCCCCAACATTCTGGGGTCTCCATTGCAACCCATGATTCATCCTCATGACTCCATTGGTCCTCCTCAAAGGTCCTTTAACAACTCATATCACCCAGTAGCCATTTCCAGAAAAGAGTATAATGCAAGTCCAATGACCCTTGAGAGACTTCTGGTCAAGATCGCATCTGCCTAACCACACTTGAGCTCCTGGGGCAATAGCAGGCAAGATCTGTGGGGTTCCAGGTCAGCAGGTCCTAGCTGCCCTCCTGTGGGAGGGTAAGGAGGAGCACAGTAGGGAATCCACTGATTCTCACGTGCTCTCAGGTAGCCCAGTAGACACCCCCCTCCCAAGCAGCCATCCCAGCCACTGCACAGCAGACCAGGTTCCTTCCTGCGCTACCTGCGTGCTCCACAGATTGGGGCCCAAACTCCATGCACATTTTCTCTTGCCAACCAGGTCTCTTTCCTCCATCCCTGTGCATGCTATTCCTCCCTTCCTTCTCCTTTTACGTGCCACCAGGTCCTCAGCCAACCACCTGCCACCAGGACTATGCCATCCTACCTTCTGCCTCACTGGGTCTGCACAACCGAGTCTGCACCACCGAGTCGGCTACACCAGATCCGTGCCTCCCATCCCCCTGCCCTGCCACACACCAACAAATCAGCAGTGCCCTATTCTCCCACAACCTGCCACCTGCCTCCGAGATCTCACAGTCTCCAGGCTCCTCTCTCTGGTCCATCACGGGTCTCTAGGTGTCCATCAGGGCCATGGCAACTCCTCCCACCTGAAGAGAAAGGCTCCCTTGCCATCAAAAGCCTATCCTGGTCAAACACAAAGGGGACAATCACTGAAGATACTTCAAGAGTCAACTACAGCTTCCTCCTGAAGTAAATAAGATTCCCACACTGTAATGAGCAGACCACAGCACAAAACGAACCACAAGAAAAGTCAAATGGAAGAACCCGCCAACAAGGTTGCCTAGTCCCACAATGGAAGTCTCTGATCAAAACATAGAAGAAACAGCAGGATCAGAACCCCAAAATGAAGACTTAAGGTATGTGACTCTGACCAAGCAATTGGCACTTGCAGAAAATCAACAAAAGACCAACAATTGGGTGAATGCTGTCTTCTCTAAGTTGGACTTAATAAAAGAGAGAGAGAGACATCCAAAGAGAGTTAAGTGATCTGAAGGAGAGCAAAAATAAATAAATAAATAAATAAACTCAATAATAAGCTGGCTAAGCTCAATGAAGACAGAAATAAATGCAAGGATGAATTCCAAGAAGCATTATGAAAATCAGAAAATGACTTGGAAAGGAAGAAGTCAAGTTAGCCCTATTTGCAGATGACATGATCCTATACATAAGTGACCCAAAAGCCTCCATCTCAAAACTCTTGAAGGTGATTAATTCCTTCAGCAACATAGCAGGATTAAAAAAAAAATCAATGCACATAAATCAGTAGCCTTTCTATATGCAAAAGAGAAAGATACAGTGGAAGAAATTAGTGACACTGTCTCATTTTCAATAGCCACAAAAAAATAAAATAAAATACCTTGGAGTAACACTAACCAAGGATGTGAAAGACATATATAGTGAAAAAATAAAAACACTCAAGATAGAAATAAAGGAGGACATGAGAAAATGGAATGACCTCCCAAGTTATTGGATGGGTAGAATTACTATTGTGAAAATGGCCATCCTACCAAAGGCATTATACATTAATGCAAAACCAATAAAAATTCCTGCATCATTCTTCACAGAGATAGAAAAAAATGATCTCAAAGTTCATATGGAATGGCAGCAGGCCTCAGATATACAAGCATATCTTCAGCAAAAGAAACACCTCTGCAGGCATCATCATACCTGATCTAAAGCTATATTACAAAGCCATAGTAACAAAAACAATATGGTACTGGCATAAAAACAGGAATATAGACCAGTGGAACAGAATTGAGGTTCTGGACTTTATGTCAAGTTACTACAGCTACTTGATCTTCGACAAAGGTCTTAATAATGTAGACTGGAGAAAAGACAGCATCTTCAACAAATGGTGCTGGACAAACTGGATAACCATAAGCAGAAAAATGAAACTAGACCCACACATCTTGCCATGAATAAAAATCAAACCCAAATGGATTAAAGACCTCAATATAAGACCTGAAACTCTTCTACTACCGTAAGAAAAAATAGGAGGAACTTTCTACAACATGGGAGTGGGAAAAGACTTCCTTAACAAAACTCTAGCAGTACAGGAACATAAGCAATCACTCAACCATTGGGATCTCAAGGAGCTGAAAAGTTT
Organism: Orientallactaga sibirica; assembly: GCA_036365145.1. Taxonomy (NCBI): domain Eukaryota; kingdom Metazoa; phylum Chordata; class Mammalia; order Rodentia; family Dipodidae; genus Orientallactaga; species Orientallactaga sibirica. The sequence continues at coordinate 11,467,842 of JAEOAD010000114.1, read as the reverse complement.
TTTCACAGACAAACATCCCATAAGCAGAGCCAATAGATTATCCACAGAATGGGAGAAAAATTTTGCCAGCTATACAACAGACAGAGGCCTAATTTCTCGAATCTACAAAGAATCAAAAACCTAAACAATAAAAAAATCAAACAACCCACTCACAAAGTGGAGCAGAGAACTGACTAGGGAGTTCTCAGAGGAAGAAATACAAATGGCAAACACACACTTAATAAAATGTTCAACATCCCTAACCATTAGGGAAATGCAAATTAAAACAACTATGAGATTCCACCTCACCCCAGTAAGGATGTCAAACATTAAAAAATCAAATGAAAACAAATGTTGGTGATGATGTGGGAAATAGGAACCCTCATTCACTATTGGTGGAAATATAAGCTGGTACAACCACTATGGAAAGCAATATGGAGACTACTAAAAAGGTTGACTATAGAGTTACCAACAGACCTAGTTATTCTCTTACTGGTCATTTAACCTAAAAGCTCTATGCCTCAGTTCATAGATATTTGCTCAACCATGTTTATAGCTGCTCAATTCATAATATCTAAGAACTAGAATCAACCCAGGTGCCCATCATTGGATGAATGTGGTATATCTACACAATGGAATTCTACTCAGCAGTTAGAAAAAAATGACACAATGTAATTTGTCAAAAAAAAAAAAATGGCCATACTTGGAACAAATTATAGTCAGTGAACACACAATCACAGAAGGATAATCATTGTAAGATCTCACTCATTTGCAGCTGCTAATCTGGATCAGCCTGAGATGCCAACATACCTAATAGGCATCTTGAAGTCTAGACAACAGGGAGGATAGCTCTTGAAGGGAGGGTAAGGATGGGGGGGACACAAAAATGAACCCAAATGGAATTGGTACCATCCCATATCCTGGAAGACAGACTAAATGGTTAAACCCTCAACAAGACCTTAGAGGGAGCACCTGAATCAAAGGGCCCTGGAGTGGGTGAAATGAAGCCAAACCTTAAATTTTTCCTGTTTCTTTTTCTTTCTTTCTTTTTTCTACTTTCTTTCTTTTTCTTCTTTCTTTGCCCTTGGCACTGGCCTGTAACTCCCAGTACCAACTTGCAGCTAACACTGACAAGAGCTGTTGATCAGAAAGACCTACAAGGTTTCCCAAAACAAGACAGACCTCTGTCTGAGCACTTGATTGCTCACCAGAGGTTAATGGTAAGACCCTACTGCTGAAGACACCATATGCTGTTGGTACGGAACATGGAGATCACTGGCTGGAATCTGGAAGAGAGCCAGTCCCCAGAGAGTTAGCCCACCTAGTGCTAGAAGATCCTACATGAGCTACTGGGGGAAATTGGCCAACACCTGTCTGAGCTACTGGAGGTCTAAGCTACTCAGAATCAAGCAACCTGACAATGCTCACCCAAGTGCAATAGTGGCACACAGCCTTGGTGGGTAACCAACTGCTCTTGGATTGACTAAAGATCTACTCAGTGGAAAAGCACCCATATCTGGAACTGGGAAACAAGTCAGAATCATATCCAGCTAATGAGTTTGCTTTTCATTATCAAGTTCCCACTAATCTTGGTTTACAAGAGGGTCTAAACCCATTAAATTCTCTCCAAACTAATAATAGTTATCCCATTTAACCTGTGCTAACTTCACTCTCTGTTGGAGAATATGCTTCTCTTTTTCAGACAGAAGCCTGACCTGAGGAGATAAATGACCCATTGCACTTCACCCTGGTCCCAGCTGAAACCATAGAGGAATTGGGGAAATGAGCAGGAATGCTGCTTTCTCGGTGAACCTGGTATCAGCACAAGAGTCAAGGAGACACTGAGGACACTCAACATCTACCAAACCAGAGATCCATAGGCTCCTAAGAGCCTATCAGTGAAGTAGATTTAAAATAAACACGCCTGGCTCAGGGAATTTCATGGAGGAGAGGGTGGAAAGATTGTTAGAGCCACAAGTTGGGATATTATGCACAGAGACATTGCCTCTTCCTCATAACTAACAGCTGCCCCCACAATGCACGACCCATAATCCCCATGAGGATGACTGGTATCCCCAACAAGGAGGGTCAATTTGGAGAGGGACAGGGATGAGGGAAAGGATTGTACCAACATGTGCCATTTACATACTGAGTATGTCCATAACTAATAATAAAAACCCCAATGACCCTTTCTTCCTACAATTGTTATACTTCAAAAACCAGTAGAAGATGGGCAAGACTGCCAAATTTGTTGATTCAAGTGGAATAAAGCCAACTTTTGAGGGGCAGGACACTCCAACAGTCTTTCTACTGTCCCAATGCAGAACAGGTGGCCCAAGGTCAATGGTGGTAATCTCTCAAACAATTGCAATACTTCCATAATACCAGGTAGACTATCAAATTTGTCAATCCAGGGCAGAATAAAGTGCACTTTGAAACAAGGAAAACTCCTTCAGCAGTTTTAGATCAGGCCCTGTGCTTTAAGAGAGTTAGCATTCTTTCTACTTCACAGAAGGCAGAATGATTATATTATAGACATCTCCCTTTAAATATGACTTCTATGAGGTAGGCATTGTGGCATATTCTGGTCATCCTAGTAATTGAGAGGGAGAGTCAGGAGGATCATAAATTAAAACCAGCCTTGGCTCTACAGGAAGTTCAAGGCTAACCTGTATTAACAATACCCTATCTCCAAACCTCAAGAGCTGTGGATGGAATTCAATGGTTTGGACAACATGTGCATGGCTCTGGGTTTGATCCCCTGCACTGCTAAATAAAGCAGGAAGGTTATTTCGATAGACCACAGCTAATAAAGGATAAGAAAATCATATTTGGAAGAAAAAGTATGAATCACTATGGAAGACATCTGAGAACATAAAAATGTATATGAAAGATGAAGCCAAAAGCTCAGAATTCTTCATCCCATACAATGCTAAGACTTTCCCAATCAGGTTTCTGATGTGATTTAAAAAAAAAAATAACAGGCCTGGAGAGATGACTTGGCGGTTAAGGCACCTGCCTGCCAAGCCTAAGAATGCATTTAGCAAGAAGCAAGTGACGCAAGGGTGCAATGTTGCACTTTCCCACAAGGGTGCACATGCGCCTGCAGTTTGTTCACAGTGGTCAGCCATTGGCGGGCCCATTCTCTCTCTCTCAAAAAAAAAAAAAAAAAAAGTAATAAAAATAATAACAGCTACATAAAAATTATCACTTTGGGGCTAGAGAGATGACTTAGCAGTTATGGTGTTTGCTTGCAAAGCCTAAGGACTCATGTTCAATTCTTCAGGTCCCACATAAGCCAGACGCACAAGGTGACACAAGCGTGCAAGGTCACACATGTGCACAAGGGGATGCACGTGTCTGGAGATGGATTGCAGTGGCTGGAGACCCTGGTGTGCCAATCTCTCTGTCTCTCTTTCACTCTTGCTCTCTCACAAAAAAAAGAGGCCAGTCTGTTGGGTTTGCCTCAAGAAAAAAAAATATATTCTTTAAGTTTGTGGACTATGATATACTGACATGGTAAGTACCAACAATACCATCTGATGCTTCCATCCAAGTTCTGAGAGCCCCTCATGTAAATCTGTGGCTCCCTTGAGTGGAGGAAGGAAAAATGTTGAGAATAATCAGAAGCTTTAATTATGACAAACAGGCCGCATGGATTCAGTACAATCTTTAGTGTTTGCAGATTTCCATTTGAAAATTCCATGTGTTTATTCCAGTTAAGCTTGTGTTCATCCTAGGTGGTATATCTGCCTTATGACTTTGCCTTTGTTACAGATCTAAAGGAAACACTTTGATCCACTCCTGGAATGTTGTTGACCAGTGCCCTCTCTGTCACAATGTTGCTTCTTGGCCACAGGAGCAATGTGTAGCAAACTGGGCTTCAGAGAGTGTCTGAATCCAGGCGGCAGGTCAGACGCCTTGCTTGCTAAAGGGCCCCTCTGTCTTGAGAAACAGATTGCCTGTCACAGAGGGCACACCCTTATCATTGTAAGAATTAGTCTCATGTAATTTTCTGTCACTACAGTTCCTCAGAGGGCTGTTTGTGATGAGGTTGAGGTACTCTATTACAGCAAAGAATCATCATTGATTCCAGAGTCACCTCCTAGGTTTAAAAACAATACCAGCCAATGGAAGGAAGGAAAAGTACGATATTTAATGGTCAGTATTTGATGCGTGTATTATGTACTTCTTAGGCTCTCAAGTATCATAATATTTACAGGTATGAGGACATTGGTTCAGTGAGTAGGCGAGGATTCAGCTGGCTTGAGACTCCAGCCCTGACTAGTATGAATACTTACGGTTTTTTTTTCCACTTGACCACACTTCCTTTGTGGTATTTTAAGAATTTTTTCTTACATCACTAAATGAGTGAGATTTTCTTTAAAGCCTGCTTACTTGGGAACAAGGGACGTTCTTAATTAAATTGCATGAGTGGGAGGGGGTATTGCAGTATTATTATTATTTGTTATGGATGCCTATTTTGAAAACTGTATTTGTAATTGTCCATTTTATCTGTTACATTTTCTAAAATGTCATTTTAAAATTCAAGTCTTAACTATTCTGAAATGTGTACAAGCCCAGAGTTGTATTTGTTTAAACTTAGTGTTTAGATAGTGCATTGGCACTTCTCATCTTCACCTAATATAAATCTAAAAAGGCTTGAAGGGCTGAAGAGGTGGCTTAGTGGTTAAGGCATTTGCCTGCAAAGCCAAAAGACCTCGGTTCGACCCCCCAGGACCCACGTAAGCAATATGCTCAAGATGGTGCATGAATCTAGAGTTTGTTTATAGTGGCTCGAGGCTCTGGCATGCCCATTCTCTCTTTCTGTGTCTCTGTCTGCCTCTCTCTCTGTCTCTCTCTCGCTTTCTCAAATTAATTAATTAATTTAAAAAAATAAAAAGGTTTGAAGAATCAGAGGCTTTAAAATGTGGTGGATTGATCCCAAGTATTTATTCCTTCTCTAAATGTGATGTTAAAGTGGCATTAGAAGACATAAAACTATATATCCCAATAAGGGTTACAGTTATGTAAGTTGAGGCACTATGGGACCAAAGGGCTGGAATTTAAGAGTCACAGCTGGAAATGATGCTGGAGTGTGATACATGCTCTGAAATTTCATTGAAATTCTTGAACATTCTGCTGTGTCACTATTAGCATGCTGCTTAAATCTTAACATGAGCTGCTGATATGTTAGACTCCACCAATGAATAAATGAATATGTTCATCCTATATCTCCAAAACCTAAAGATGTACTTTGCACTTTAACAGCCACTTACTTTAAAAAAAAATTTTATTTATTTATTTGAAGGAGAGAGAGAGAGAGAGAGAGAGAGAGAGAGAGAGAGAGAGAGAAAAGAGCATGCCAGGGCCTCTAGCCATTGCAAATGAACTCCAGATGCATGTGCCACCCTATGCATCTGGCTTACGTGGGTACTGGAGAATCTAACTGGGTCCTTAGGCTTTGCAGGCAAGCACCTTAACAGCTAAGCCATCTTTCCAGCCCAACAGCCACTTTCTTAGAAGGCATGAACATGCATTGACTTAATGCCAAGCTAGTCTGAGAAGCAGCAGTCTAATTTCTACTGAATCAGTTTAGCAACATAAATCATGACATTTTCTGATGGACCATATTAGAATTTTATGAAAAAATTTACTGGATCCTGACGGCATTTCTTCCAAAGCCCACCAATAAATCCTAGACTAATTCTACTTTACTATTATCTCCAAAGAGACAATTACCTTTTCAAAAGTCACTCCGACTTTCTACTTTACTCATGTCTTTCTTTTGTCATGCTTTCAGCATCATTTGCCACCTATGTGTCCCCACAGTGTGCATAAGCTGTGAAATATTACCAAAATCTCAAATGTAGCTTTACCCTGCCGGATTCTCTTAGCACATGTTTAAGGGATTTTTTTTTTTTTAAGTTTTTCTTCTCCCCACAGGAGCTTAATTTGCATTTTAATCCCTATTGCAGTTTTTTAAGCTCCTGGGGCTCTCCCCTGTGGGTATGAGCCTACGTGCATGCTTGAAGCATAAGTTACTGAGGAGTTCACTGCTGGCAAGCAGGACTGCTTCACGTTTATTTTAGTGTGTCATCTCAGCAGACAAAACTAAGGCTTTAGATCTACAGTAAAGGTGTGATGAATTGCTAAGGTATTGATGAAAGAATTGTAGCATAATCCTTTTGGACTCACAAAAAATTCTGCTCTCATTTAGATCGCAGGGGCCACACCCTCCCACCTCCAAGCTTTGCCACTACCTTCTGTCAAAGGCCTTTGTTTTTCCTTTTGTTTCTATTACCCGAGCTACACATGAGATGCATTCCCACGAGGTACCTTGGCTATCATTCCAAGCTAAGCTTTTCAATCATATTTATTTTTCCTCTTCTAATTTTAAATTGTCTTGTCATTTCTCTGGATAAATATGTAGACTTTGGAGTTGTATCTCTTGGTCCCATATCCAGGTATTATTTCTAAATCTATAAGATGGGATTAGTAATGGGATCTCTTGAGAAAAATGATTGAATATTAAATAACAGAAACAGTTGAAAGGGTTAGTGCAGTACCTAGCGGAAAATCATTTCTCGAGGAATGTTAGTCCAAATTAACCCTATGTAAACCGGGTGTGGTGGTGCACGCCTTTAATCCCAGCACAGAGGCAGAGGTAGGAGGATCACTGAGAGTTTGAGGCCACCCTGAGACTACATAGTGAATTCCAGGTCAGCCTGAGCTAGAGTGAGACCCTACCTCGAAAAATCCAAAACAAACAAAACAACAACAACAACAACAACAAACTCTGTGTAATCCCAGGTATGAAAGGTCAAGGATATTTATGATACATAAACTCAGGTAGACATTGGCTAATATGGCTGTGTTGTAGCCATGCCTATCATAGCCATAAGGCACCATCATTCACTATTTTCCATGTGACTTAATGGATGACTGGATCATATTAATATTTAACACAGATACTTTCTCCCTGCTATATTTTGACATTGGCTAATGAGAAATATGTTAACCATCTAGTTATAAATCTAATATGCATTTTCACTTATCTCCTAACAGAATTCTAATTCCGTTTGGGATAACTGAGCACTCTATTAAATACACTTAAGTGTAACAAATATTTTACAGATAGAGATGGCAAAGTGACCCAGTTCTGACCAATGAAATATCAGAATTCCAGTAGGATTCCAAAAACAAAAACAAAAAACTTAAAAAATTTTTTTGTTTATTTTTATTTATTTATTTGAGAGTCACATACAGAGAGAAAGAGGCAGATAGATAGAGAGTGGGCATGGCAGGGCCTTCAGCCACTGGAGTTTGCAAACGAACTCCAGATGCATGCGCCACCTTGTGCATCTGGCTTAAGTGGGTCCTGGGGAGTTGAGCCTTGAACCGGGGTTCTTAGGCTTCACAGGCAAGTGCTTAACCTCTAAGCCATCTCTCCAGCCCCCAAAAAACTTTTAAAAAGGAGAAAGAAAGCATTGCTTTCCTTTTCCTCCTAGAATATGACAGTGTGTTCCAGAGGGACAAGAGGTAGCTTGAAACATAAATACAGAAGATATGTGATAAAGATCACAGAACAGGAAAATAAAAAGAGCCAGGGTCTGATGGCATCCTGGACCTACACTGCGATAACTTCCTATCAATACATTTATGTTAGAGGAGAAAAAAAGGAACCGTGCATAGTAAAGACTACATATCAGCTTTCTGTTATTTGCAGACAAATGCAATCATCTCTCAGCAGCTGTATGCATAATAGAAAATAGGCTCCAGTGCACTCGTGAGAGAAACAGAGCTGTAACAGATGACACTGAATGTTGTCGGAGGGATCTGGAATGCATCAAGAGGAGATGGACAGGATTTCAGTAGATTAAAGGTTAAGAAGCAAATGACGTGACAAAAAGGATGAAAATATAAACAGGGAAAGTGTGATATTCAGATGTAAGAGTGGCTGGCTATATGAAATAAACTTCCTTCTCAGCTCCTGACAGATGTTAAAATAGCATAGTAGATCATTTTGAGCTCGTGGGATAGCTGCATGGCAGAGCACTTGCCTAGTGTGTGCATAATCCTGTATTCCATTCCCAGCACTGAAAGTAAAATAAATCTTTAGAGTATTATTGACCTCACATTAAAAATTTTTTTTCTTTGTTTTTTCAAGGTAGGGTCTCACTCTAGCCCAGCCTGACCTGGAATTCACTCTGTGGTCTCAGGGTGGCCTTAAACTCATGGCCTTAAACTCTTACCTCTGCCTCCCGAGTGCTGGGATTAAAGGCAAGCGCCACCACACCCGGCTACATGTAAATTTTAATTAATCCATCTTTGACACTTTTATAAGAATCAAATGTTTTGCCTATCCATTCAATTATCAAAATAAGTAGAAGCTTGAAGGTTTTGTAATTTTAAGGCATCAACGTATATGTGAATTCTTTATTCATACCTAATGTCTGTGAGTTTGCAATAGACTATTACATCTTTATTTGGTATGATGATTTGAGAGTTGCCTGTTGAAATAACAGGATTATAATAATTGCAGTCTCCTTGAGTATCCTTGCCCACTGTATCACGTGTGCGTGTCTTTAATTGCCCTCCTTGTCAAGCAGAAGAGTATTGCACAAAGCAAAGAGATACTGCCTGTGAATAGATAAGAGCGTGCACTTTGTGAAGTGTTCCACGGTGAGGGAGAGTCCCTAATGAATCCTTGTTCACCATTTGATTGCTTTCATTTTAAAAATGCAGCTTGTGACACACTTTGTTACTTGACAGTGGGCTGGAGAGAGTGTCCTTCTTCAAGGTTACCAAGTAATTAATACCAAGGGTTTTTTTTGGGTACATAACTACCCATAAGAATCCTGAACATAATATTTTGAATAAATGTATAGACTGTAAGAGTTTCAGAAAAGAAATTTACTGAATTAAAAGTTCACATATGTTAATTATATATATTTAAAAATATATAGATTAGACCCATGTAGTGAGCATGGAAGCTGGAACAGTGCTGCTCCTGAGTCATGCACTGTGTTGGCTCCACACTGTTCAGCTCATAGTGAACGATATTAACATTGCAGTCTGTGGAATGACACCCCCACAGCTAGGTACAGAGACTCCGTGGCCATAGAAAGCAACTATGGACATTCCCTGAGATGAGTTGTGTTTTGTTTTGTTTTGTTTTATTTTGTGACTGAAGAGATCTCCTTGCCAAATTTCCCTGACTTTCCTCCACTTCTTACTTTTCCTGGAATCTTGGCAATGGGATGCTGGGGCAGCTCTTGTTATCTTGGGCTATTGTTGGCTGTGTCCTTGGCTCCCTAGAATATCCTGAAATCTGGCATGCATTATACCCACGGTCATTGTGTGGGAATTAGTGATTCCGATTTCATTGAGTTAACATTTTCTTTTCCTCTTTCCAGATGCCAAGGTCCTCTTCTACATGTGACTTTTCAAGGAAAATAATGTTTTGTCTTTGCTTCCATTTTGTTAGGGAAACTATAATATATTTTCTAAGCAGGGACATTTTAAGGTATTTATTTGGTTGTCTCTGTAATATAAGGGCAGAAAGAACAGCCACAGTTTTCTAAGTAGGAACTGGTACTAATTATCCTGGATTTCCAGGTGTGGACTGGGGCTGTCCTGGTCCCAGGATGTTTGGTTGTTCACCCTTTCTCCCAATGGATATGCAGAAGAGTCACGTGTTTGAGGGAGGATGATACAGTTTTGGACTATTTCCATTTTGTAACTAAATAATCATTGTCCGTCTGCCCTAAATGCATTCTCACCATTGTGGCACTTCCCTAGCACTCTCCAGACCTTACTGCCTTCCAACTACTAAAACGATAGCCCTTGGAATGACTGGGGCTGAGGCTGGCATTTTTTTTGATGGGAACTTTTGTGATTCTAGTCATTAAATAATATCACTCTGCCCCATTCTCTATCTTCAAAGCCCCCTTTGCTCTGATGTCATTTTATCAGCGCCCAATCTGTACACTTGTTCATAGATCTAATTTATGCATGTGATAAATATATGACATTGTTCTGGTTCAAAGAGAAGAAGGTATTGCATTTTGTTATTGGCCCCACAGAACCTCAGGGAGATTCCAGTTACTTAAGGAAAGCTTTGAAAGGAGAGATCTGTTTCCACAGTTATGGCTTTCTAGAAAGATCTTATCTCAGTAAAACCACTATAGAAATCAACATAGAGATTCTTGAAAATGATGAATATAGAACTACCAACAGGCACAGTTATTCCCTTACTGGGCATTTACCTTAAATACCCCATATGTCATGAAAGAGATACTTGCTCAACCATGTTTACAGCTGCTCAATTCATATTAGCTAAGAACTGGAATCAGCTCAAGTGCCCATCAGTGGATGAATGGATAAGAAAGTCGTGGTACATATACACAATGGAATTCTACTCAGCAGTAAGAAAATAAGGATACAATGGAGTTTGTAGAAAAATGGACAGACTTGAAACAGATCTTAATCAGCAAACTCACACAATCACAGAAAGATAAATACCGAATGTCCTCACTCATCTGGGGTTCCTAACCTGGATCAGCTCGAAGTGCTGGCATATCTGATAGGCACTTCCAGGCCTAAACAATAGGGATGGAAGGGTTTGGGGGAGGGGAAGGGGAGGTTGAGGAGAAAAAAACACAAAACTAAACACAAAATGATCTGGTGCCACAGAAATCTTTATCCTTGAAGGTAGAGTAAAAGATATAACCCTAAACAGGAGTATGGGGGAGCCCCTGAAAAGAAGGGCTGTGGAGAGGGTGGGATGAAGCCTAATCCTAAACAATTTTTTGGCTCTGGTCTGTAACTCCCAGTATCAGAAATAAGTGCAACCCATATGGAGCTGTTGATCAGAGAGACCTACAAGTCCCCAAAATGACAGGCTTCTGTCAAAGCACTTCCTTACCTAACTGAGGTAAAAGGTAAGACACTATTGCTGAAGACACCATAGGCTGCCAACACAGAACAGAGACCGGCTGGAATCCAGAAGAGAGCCAGTCAGTCCCCAGACAGCCTATCTAGCGCTGGAAAGCACTACATGAGCTAATGGCGGAAAATGGCCAGCAACACTGTGAACAACGAGTGGTCTAAGCTACTCAGAAGCAAACACCCTGAAAAGATGTACACACCAGTGCAGTGGTGGCATACAGCCTTGGTGGGTAACTAATAGCTTTCTGATTGGCTAAGAGATCTGCTCAGTGGAAAGGAACCCATATCTGTAACTGGGAACCAGGTCAGAATCCCATGGAGACAAAGATTATGTTCTCCAATGACAAGCTCCCTACTGGCTTTGGCTAAAAGGGGGATACATCCATCAAAATCTCCCCAAATTAATAACGCTTATCCCATTTAACCCATTTAACCTATACTGACATCACTCTCCATTGGAGAATCTGGTTTTTTTTTTTTTTTTTTTTTTTTTTGCACAATGTAGGGAGACCTGAGGAACTACACCACCCCTCCCACCTCAGCCAGGGCCCAGCTGAATCCACAGAGGAGTTGGGAAGATGAGCAAGAGTGCTGCTTCCATGGTGAACCTGACAATAAGTGCCAGGGTGAAGGAGACAGACCCTGAGGATACTCAAACCTACCAAAGCAGAGATCCAGAGGCTCCTAAGAGCTCACAGCTGAAGTAGACTTAAAATACCCTCTGAGCTGTCTCACTTCCTTCTGAATAAGATGAACAGATGCTCAGGCTCAGGGATTTGTGGTAGAGGGGGTGGAGGGATTGTAAGAGCCACAGGTTGAGACATCATACCCAAAGACATTCCCTCCTCCCCCAAATAACTGGCTGCTGCTCCCTCAATGCATAACCCACAGCCACATGGGGAGTACCTGCAACCCCACTGAGGGCAGAATGAGGGCAGGGACGAGGGAAAAGAGGGTACCAACACATCATGTATCTATATGAAATATGTTCTTAATTAATAAATAATAAAAATAATAATAGTAATAAAAAGATAAACCCCACCACAGCTCAGGGAATTTTGCAGAAGAATGGGCAGGAAGACTGTAAGAGCCACAGGTCAGGACATCATACCCAGAGACATTGCTTCCCCTGTAATAACTGACTGCTGCCCTCACAACACATAACCCACAACCCCACTGAGGAGGGGCCCCAGTGGAATGGGGGCAGGGACAGAGAAAGTATAGTGCCAACACATGATGTAGCCATACCAAGTATGTCTGTGTTTTTTAAAAAAAGATCTGGGCTGGAGAGATGGCTTAGCAGTTAAGGCATTTGCCTGCAAAGCCAAAGGATCCTGGTTTGATTCTCCAGGACCCATGTAAGCCAGATGCTCAAGGGGGCGTATGCATGTGGAGTTTGTTTGCAGTGGCTGGAGGGCCTTGGTGCCCCGCCCCCCCCCACCGCCCGCCTCTTTCTCTCTCAAATAAATAAATAAATAAATAAACTTACAAAAAAAGAGAAAGCGTTCTTTAAAAAAAAAAGAAAAGAAAAAAGAAAAAGATTCTCTCTCTCTGTGATTCTCCTGATTGCAATGTGGAAGAGAACTGGTTACGTGACTACAACTAGAAAAATGAGAAAAGAATTTCAAAGACATTTAAGATTAAAGCAAAACCATTCTTTTTTTACTTAAAAAAATCACATGCTAAATAGCTCCTGTTACTGGGCCAAAATAAGACCTTCTCAGGAGTGGTAATGAGAAATTATGAAATTTTGCCATTGATAAAAAAAATCTTCTTTTCAAGGGAGCATTAAATACAAAGCCAGCATGAAATGCTCCCCATACAGAAATTGTGGATTAAAGGGTGAGCTCTAGATTAACAGCTGATATTTTTGTGGCTGTATATAAATGTGAGATCTGAAATCTAATGATCCTAAGAAAGAATGGATAAGGATATTTGAGAAGCTGGTGTCTGTCTTTTTTCATGTACAAAATGGAGAGTTTTACAGGGTATAATCTAGCACATAATCTAGAATGAGGTAGATCTAAATTCAAACCCCAGTTTGGCTCCCTTGATAACCTCTTTATACAGCAACTTCCTTACATGAGAACAAGGTAAATGATAGTTTCCTTATTAGTTTGTTGCCAACATTAACATTTTTATTAATTAATTTATTTATTTGCAGCGGGAGAGAGAGAGAAAATGGGTGTGCCAGGGCCTCCACCCACTGGAAATGGACTCCAGAGGCATGTGCCACTTTGTGCATCTGGCTTCACCTGGGCACTGGAGAATCAAACTCTGGTCCTTAGGAAGGCTCTGAAGGCAAGTGCCTTAACCACTGAGCAATCTCTCCAGCCCACCATTTAAAAATGTAATGTGGGCAAAAAGCCTACTAGTGTGTTATCCCATAGCAGGTGCTTAATAAACACACACTTTAGAGGCTGGACTATTTCAATGAAGACTGAAGGAATTTTTAGAAAAGAACAAAGAGGCTCCAGCAAAAAGAAAGGAAGGATCAGTGTGACTGCAAACCTGAATGAAACTGGAAGGATCAGTGAGGAGAGAGAAAGAATGACCCCAAACCTGAGCTGACTTCATATTATCAAGGTTAGGTCAAAGAGGAGCAGGCACAGACATGATTCTTTCTCTGAAGACCAAAAACAGTATCTGTGATAAGTTCTAGCCATACAGTAGAAAGGAGAAAGGTCAGAAATGAGCACACAATGAGTCTACAGTTTGGGGTGGTTGGCTTTAGGTTCATGGGCTCCTGGGGGGGGGTCTTTAAGATTATTTGAGGAAGAAAACCATGCAGTTGTGTCTTCTGAGGATGGTTTCCAGTTTTGTTTGGAAATTAGATGTAAATACTTTTGATAAACTACTGAAAATATATACTTGATCTAGGGATAACCATCAGTTCAAATTTAGAGAGGCTTTCATCATCTTCCTCATCTTCCTCCTAGTTTCCTTTTCCTTCTCTTCCTCCTCTTTTTCTCCTGCTCTGCTTTTTGCTTCTTCTCCTTCCTCTTCTTTCTTTCCTTTTTCTCACTCTGGAGTGAGAAAAGCTTTTCTTGTTATAAATACACATGTCCAAAAAGTATGTGGCCCAGCCTGGAAAGCAGCAGCCTGGGACCCTGAGAGGAAGAATCTGACACTGCAGAGAAGGGGAAAGAGATGGAAAGAATTGAAGTTCTCGTGGCATTACGGAGCCTCCTGTTCAGCAATGACTCAACCTGGCTGACTTATACCTGGTCCTCTCACGTGAGATAGCAAATGTGCCTCTTAATAAACTGCAGCAGAGTTTTGTTACTTGCAGCTAAACACACCCCAGTAGATCCTGATGTTTAGAACCCTCAGTTGGCACTACATTATAAGGAAAGAGATCACAGAAACTGTTCAGTGCTTTAATGCCATTTCAACATAATAGATAACATATTAGTGTAATTTGTTTATAGTGGTTACATAATTTTTCGCTATGATGCAATTATGGGAATGTCCTTACATCTTTTATAGCATTAAGGATATGCACTACTAGAATGGGGAGACAGCTCAGTGAAAAAAGGGCTTGCCACACAAGTGTGAGCGCCAGAGCTCAGACATCCATTACCCATGTAAATGTTGTGCGGCTGTGGTGGCCCACCTATAATCCCCGAGCTCAGGAGGCACAGATGGGGAATTTCCCAGGGAAATCTGACTAGCCAGTCTACCTGAATCAGAAGCTGCGGGTTCAAGCGAGACACTTTGACAAGGTAGAAAGTGATCAAGGAAGATACCCAGGGTCAACTTCAACACTCGACATGAACATGCATGCACCTCCCACATGCACCTCCACACATACAAACATGTACACACTCACACGTGTACACCACACACATGTGAAAAGAAAAATGAAAGGGACACAAGCACTAAGCACTACCATAGAGAAAGAAGTAGGGGCAAGGAGGTCAGACTGTGTGGTGAGGCCTTTAGCTAGGTGGTGTATGCATCTTGTGGAAACACAGGCATTCAGATAAAAAAAACAAAAACAGGCATATAGGAAGTATGATTGGAAGGGTCTATAATGCAACTGTCTCAACCCGTCACTGAGAAGGGAGTGACTGAAAGTGCCCTTTATTTCTTGAGGTAACCCTGAAATCTGTGCTACTCCACCCTGGCCATTGTATAGGGTCTATGCATCAACTAAGATGCTGAATCAGACAGTGCAATCCGAATCTAAGCTTTCCCGTGGCACTATCTACCCTAGACTGTACTGACACTTTCCACAAGAAACCCAAGTAGAACGCATTTGAATTTCTCCAGGTCTCATGGAACTTCAGGTTATGGAAGACACACAGTGACCCATGGCCCTCTGATGGCTGGATCTTCCATGCCACCATCTCTGTCAACTTCCCTCTGACTTTGCAACGCTGATTTTTCTAATAGTTCAGGCAAACATCTTTTCTATTCTTTTTTGAAAAATTATTTATTTGTTTTTTTATTTGAGACAGACATGCCAGGCCTCTAGCCACTGCAAACACACTCTGGAGTTTAGTGCCTTCTGTGTATTTCACACCAACTAGCTCATTTCATTCCTATTTTGTTAATGAAGGACTTGGGACATAGAGACAGGACTTCAAGTTTCTCACCTAAGACCAAATAGCAAGGAAATGATAAAGTTAAGGTTTGAACCAACCCATTCTTTGGGGGGGAGATTGAGGTAGAGTTTCCTTCTGGCTGACCTCTCTTCAGAGTAGCTCTTTCATAGTGATCCTCTCTTTCCTCCCAAATTTTAAAGGTCTCTGCCTCTCAAAATAAATTTTAAAAATCCTGGCCCTGAAGGCTTTATAAGAATGTGCCTTTAACCACTGAACCATCTTTCCAGGTCAGTAGAGTGGGTTCTTTAGATTTGCCAAAACTGAGGACAGAAAACAAAAAGCTAGGGAATGACTGACTTTATAAACAAGACACACAGTGACACAAGCATGCAATGTTGCACATGTGCAAACACACATCTGGGTCAAAGAATCTCCATCAGACATAACCTGGAACTCTTTCCAGGTCAGTAGAGTGGGTTCTTTAGATTTGCCAAAACTGGGGAATGACTGAAAACAAAATGTAAACAAACAACAATTGTAGAGAAATGAGATGATCCAGACTGCAGAGATGGCTTAGTGGTTAAGGCACTTGCCTACAAAACCAAAGGACCTAGGTTCAATTCCCCAAGACTCACATAAGCCAGATGCACAAGGTGGCATAAGCTGGAGGCCCTGACGTGCCCATTCTTTCTCTCTCTCTCTCTGTCTCTCTGCCTCTTTGTCTCTCAAAATAAATAAATAAATAGATAAAAATATATTAAAGAAATATTTTTTTAAAAAGAAATGAGATGATCCTAAAAGCGCAGCAAATCTTTGGCTCAGAAGAGAGAAGATACATGTCTATCAAGCACTGGCAATTCTGGCCCACAGGATTTTGCTGACATATCTAAGTGTGGTGTCAGACTTCATGAGCCACATTGCTGGGCTCAAGATGTCTAGAACATTATGCAAATATGTTCTTTTTCAAGGGATTCATTTTTGAAAAGATGTTCCAATAAATAAAAGTGTAAAAGCTAGGAGGCGAAACACCCAGTTGAGAACTTTGCACAGCAAGTGTACCTGTGAAAAGCGAGGAAAGATGAAAAGGTTAATGTAATTAAAGTATTGAATTCTGGGTGACCCCAAAGAAATTTCTTGAGTCATCTAGGTTCACATTTCTTTGAACTTTGCCTCTCCCAAGCGAGATGAAGCAATTACATAGATCTAACATCTTGCCCTTTCAGTACAGTGCATCCCACATTCTTCCAGCCATTCATCATCACCAGCGCACTTTGTGTTCAATGCTGTCATGCTGAGCTAGTTGCCAACTATTATCAAAAACAAATCCTTAAGGTTGTACGTTCAGGAGACAAAGGGAGACCAGTTTCCACCCTGTGCACTATGAAGTCACCAATCCATTAAGGGATTGAGAGATGTCCAAGGAGATCCTTGCATCAGAGACTATCTCCAGAGACCCAGGAATAATCTAACTGATTACCTGTCACTCACAATCTCTCTTCTCTGAAATGGAACCACCAAGGCTGTGACGTTGCTGGTAGCAGTTTCCCGATCTCCTTTTGCTACTTTGCCTACCTCTCATCCGTGATTGTAAAGTCCCCTTTCCCTGACTCTCCTGATTGCCTGATTTTATTCTTCAAAACTAACCACAAACTTATTCTAGGATTTCATCGTCAGAGACATTTCATGTAGCAAGGGTCCGGTCTGGCTCACTGGAAATCCTATAAAATTCTTAGAAAAGGAGAATGCTTTAAAAATAGATCTCCCCTCCTCTTCTTTCTGCTCACCTCTCCTCCTTCCATCCTTCCCTTCTCCTTTCTCCTTTTTTTTCCCTCCCCTCTTCCATTCTCCTCCTCTTTTTCTTCCTCTTCTCTTGTTTTTCTCTTTTCTCTCCATGTTTGAATCAGTAATAAACACCATTCGGCTAACTACACTCCATTCCAGAGCAGTGACAGGTCTGGCGATTAAGGAAGGAGGTCATTAACATAAACAAGACCCCTAATTTGTGCCTATATTCAGCATGTGTCATCTAGTCGTGTGTGAGCATCCACACTACACATAAAGCGTGATCACATCTGCTTTAATAGATAAAGTTAAAATACCCTTACCCCAATGTCTTGCTGTAACAGATGGACATCTGGCTGCTTATGTAAATTATTTGGGCAAAGACATAGTAGAGTAGCACCTAGCCCCTGTAACTGGAAACCATTCAAGTAGCCTTTACTTGAAGCCTCATCTTTTAAAAAATTAAAAAAAAATTATTTATTTGAAAGCCAGGTGTGGTGGCACACGCCTTTAATCCCAGCACTCAGGAGGCAGAGGTAGGAGGATCATTGTGAGTTCAAGGCCACCTGAGACTACATAGTTAATTCCAGGTCAGCCTGGACCAGAGTGAGACCCTACCTCGAAAAACAAAAACAACAAAAATTATTTATTTGAGAGTGACAGACAGAGAGAGAGAAAGAAACGGGGGGGGGGGAGAATGGGCACACCAGGGCCTCCAGCCACTGCAAACAAACTCCAGATGCATGCGCCACCATGTGCATCAGTCTTACATGGGTACTGGGGAATCGAGCCTCAAACTGGGGTCCTTAGGCTTCACAGGCAAGCGCTTTAACTGCTAAGCCATCTCTCCAGCTCCAAGCCTCATCTTTTGAATTGACTTCTTGTTCACCCTGACACCCTGACTTCCTAGACACTCCAGAGAATCAACCCAGCTAGTCAAGGCTACAGCCTCCTCTTTTCACCTACTCTCAAGGAATTGTCCTTTGCATCTGGAAGATGTACAGACTTATGAAACCTCATTGGATTCCGAGTCACACTGCTGGCTATGATCTGTATTGCATACTTTTTTGGTTCTTTCTTTGTTAACTCAAATCTGAAATGGTAGCCATGGTATATCAAGATTTAAAGAACCATGCACATCAACTTATAAGATGTATTAAGAGGAACTGTGTGAGACCCATGATTGTGCAAAGTAAACAATACAGACGGTCCTATTTCATATGAGTCAACATCATCTAAATTTTATCATCCTCATTTGAAACTACACAATTTATGTGAAAATAATCACAAAATTGGTATTGCTTAAAGGTGAACATACATATGCCTCCAAGAAATGACTGCCAGTTTGTTTATTTAGTTTTGTTTATTTTTGCTTCTTATGTGAATCATAAGTATGTGCCTAACAGCCATGGCAGCTACTGCCCACCCTGTTGCAGCAGCTTAAAAACAATTTAAAAGTACACTGTTTGCCATGAAAGTGAAAATATATCAGAATTTATGGAGTGCATTAAAGTAATACTAAGAAAGAAATTTATAGCGTACTTTAGTAAATGAAATTCTCATATCTTTAACCTCCTATCTTAAGCAACTGGAAAAAGACCATCAAGATAAATTCAGTGCAAGCAGAGAAGTAAATAATAAAACACAGAAATCAGTGGTCTTGAAAGCAGAAAAATTATAGAGAAAATCAGTGAAGCAAATAGCTGGTTTTTGAAAAGATAAACAACACTGATAACCTTCTTGAAAGACTAATATTAAAAAGAGAAGATGCAGGCTGGAGTGATGGCTGAGCAGTTAAGGCACTTACCTGGGAAGCCTAAGGGCTCATATTTGACTCTCCAGGTCCCACATAAGCCAGACACATAGTGACACAAGCACGCAAGGGGTGCACTTGTCTGAAGTTTGATTGCAGTGGCTGCAATCTCTCTCTCTCTCTCACACACACACTCTTGCATACAAAAGGTAGTGAGTTGGGCTTGGCTCCAGAAAAAAGGGAAGATGCAAATATATACATTAGGAATGATAGGTGGCATCACTATAGCAGTTATCAACACTATAATCAAGAAATACTGTTAGGGCTGGAGAGATGGCTTAGGGGTTAAGGCGCCTGCCTCCTAAGCCTAAGAACACTGGTTTCAATCTCCAGCGGTTGCAATCTCCAGGTCCCACGTTTAGCCAGATGCAAAGTGACACAAGGGCGCAATGCCACACTTGACCACAAGGGGCGCACACATCTGGATTTCGTTCGCCAGCAGCTGAGACATTGCTGGGCGCCCATCTCTGTCTTCCTCTCCCTCTCTCTCTCTCTCTCTCCTCTCTCTGTCTCACTCCAAAAAAATAATAAAAAAATAAAAAAACAAAGAAATACTGTTAATGACTCTATGCATATTAATTTCACAGCTTTAATTGAAATGGACTAATTTCTCCAAAAGCAAGAACTCTCATACTTTCCTCAATATAAAATGCATCATTTGAGTAACTCTGTAAATATTAAAGAAACTGAGTTTGTAATTTTTATCTCCTCCCAAATAGTTGTAACGGCTAGTCTTTCAAACATTTAAATAAAAAAAAAAAAGTGAATGCCAATTCTCTACAGAGGCTTCCAGAAGCAAAAATACTTTCAAATTCACTGTATGTGGTCAACACTTACTTGACTTCAAAATCTGTCAAAGATATTAGAAAAAAGTACAGTATACTGCACAAGCATCCAGCAAAAATACTCAATAAAATATGAATTAAATCTAGCAATGTGTTGAAAAGTTAGAAACAACAATTAAGTGGGATTAACTACAGACAAACAGTTGATTTAAGTTTTGAAAATTTGTCAATGTATTCTACTACATCCATACTTTAAAAAAAGGAAAGCCACAACATCATATCAAGCAAAAACATTTGAAAATTTCAGTATTCATTATTATAAAATTTCATCAAATTCAGGGTAAGCAATAACCTGTTAAAATTCATCTACCAAAGGTTATAGTTAACACTCTATAATGGAAAACTCATTCTTAAAAGGTAAGAATATTACTATAATTTGGCTATGAAGTAGCCCTCAAAAAGGCCCATATATTGATGGCTTGGTCTCGAGCTGCTGGCACCTTTCTGAGATGACTGGATCAGGAGGGTGCTAACATTATCAATGGAACCCATTGATGAGTTCTTAGCAGGGCACTGGAGACATGTCTTTGAAAGATACACCTTGTCTCTCAACCCTTCTTCTGACATTCTCTCATCTTCTGTTTATCATGGAGTTAACCACTATACCTTACTTCCTGTCATACAAGGGTCCAGAAGCAAGGGAACAAAGTGATAATAAGCTAAAACATTTGAAATTCTGAACTAAATTAAATCTTTACTCTCTAAAGTAGTCTATTTCAGGTATTCTAACACTGAAGAAACTGACTAGCACAGATATTATACTAAAAGTTCTAGCTAATGCAATCAAATAAGGGAAAGTAATGAACATGCAAATGAGAAATGAAGAAACAGCTGGGCATGGTGGCACATGCCTTTAATCCCAGCATTCAGGAGGCAAAGGTAGGAGGATCACCATGAGTTTGAGGCCACCCTGAGATTACATAGTGAATTCCAGGTTAGATAGTGAAACCCTATCTTGAAAAACCAAAAAATGAAAAAAACAACAAAAAGAGAGAAAAAAAGAAATAAAACCTTACTTATAGATGATATGGCTATCTTTAGAAAATCTGAAGAAAGTTATAAAAATCATGAAAAGAAAAAGCTCTAGGGCAAATGTTTGAGTTTAGCAAGGTGAGGAGTTATAAGGGCAGCATATAAATATCAATTTTATTACTCTATGCTGAAAACATTTGGAAGCCAAAAGAAAAAGCAAAACTCTATGAAGCTGAGATATCCATTCTCCTTCTCCATACATGGACAGGTTCATTTAAACAGAATTCAAATAAAATTTATAGTCTTATTTTTATAGATCTAGACAAGCTGATTTTAAAATCTATATGACAAAATTCAAGTTATTTAAATAACAATAAACTAGAAGCATCATGGTGTCCAATTTTATATCTTACCACAGAGTTGCAGAAATCAAGAGTGGGAGGTTGAAAACAGACATGCAGATAAATGCAGCAGAATATAGCCCAGAACTCTACCCACACCCGTTTAGCTGATTGAGTTTTCACAGAGGTGCACAGGCAGCCCAATGGAACAACTGGTGTTGGAACAAAGGGACAACAATAGCCAAAATGTAAGAAAGAAAAGATGAGGTGGGGGAAAGAAAGAGAAAAGAGAGGAGAGAAAGAAAAGAAGGAAGGAAGGCCTAAATCTCATGTATTATACAAAAATATACTGGAAATGGTTTGCATGTCTGAATATTTAAAAAGAAACAATAAACATAAAAGAAAACAGGAAAAATCTTCATGATCTGAGGTTAAGCTAAAAATTCTTACATAGAGATGGGTGTGGTGGTACACACTTTTAATCCTAGCACTCGGGAGGCAGAAGTAGGAGGATCGCTGTGAGTTCAAAGCCATCCTAAGAATACAGAGTGAATTCCAGGTAAGCCTGGGCTAGAGTGAGACCCTACCTCGAAAACACACACACACACACACACACACACACACAAAAACCACAAAGAAAAACAAAAAAGAATTCTTAAATATAACACTAGAAGTATTATAATTAAAATAAAATATTGATAAATTGGACTGCATAAATGAATGTTTTTGCTTTGTGAAAGACACTGTTAGAAAACTGAGGAAACAAGATGTAATATAAAAGAAAATATTTGCAAATCACATATCCAACACCCAGAATATATGATGAATGCTCCCAATTCAACAATCATATTTAAAAATGGTCCCAAAAGTGCTGGAGAGATGGTTAAGCAGTTAAGGCACTTGCCTGCAATGCCAAAGGACCCAGGTTCAATTCCCCAGTACCCACTTAAAGCCAGATGCACAGGGTGGTGCATGTGTCTGGAGTTCGTTTGCAGTGGCTAGAGACCCTAGCAAACCCATTCTCTCCCCCCAATCTGTCTCTCTCTTTCAAATAAATAAAATATTTCTAAAAATGGTCAAAAGATTTAAGCAGACATTTAATACAATATATAAGAATTGTAAATAAATGTATGAAAAGTACTTGGTGTTAATAGCCAGTAGACTAATCCAAGGTAAATCTAGAATGGGACACCACTCCACAACTTTTAGAAAGACCCTGTACTGTTTAACAGGCAAATAGATTACCCATGGAATAATGGTCTACTACTGGAAGTGAAATAATAAATAGATTAGCCATGACACACTGGTCTAGTATTTGAAGTGAAATAACAAATAGTTCATTTATAGTACAATGTTCTACTACTTGGAGTGAGCCAGTAAGTAGATTAACCAGGGTACAGTGAGTGACTGACTACTTGGAGGAACTAATAAATAGATTAATCATGGTACTGTAGTCTATTACTTGAAGTGAAACAATGAATAGATTCACCATAGTCTAGTACTTGAAATCAACTAATAAACAGATTAACCATGGTACAGTGATCTACTACTGGAGTTGAAGTAATGAACAGATTAAGCAGGGTACAATGGTCGACTACTTGAAGTGAAATAATGGGCTGTTGCCTTAATAACAAGGTAATAAGTCTTAAAGCCATCTGAATGAAAAAGTCTCTAAAATATCAATTTACTTTATGAGTTTACTTACATGGCATTATTGGAAAAGGAAATTGTGATACAGAGGTCAGCGTTTTCCAGAGCCTACAGGCTTGGAAGATATTTGGGTGCAATGGGAAGTAATCTGTATAATACAACTATTTTGGGTAAGTACTGAATCCAGCAGTAGAAAAGATCTAGGAGGGACCAGGAATGGCAAGAACAGAGTGGATTGCACCTCTACAGGGTCACTTCTTAGTTTTCTTTAGGCACTTGGACAGACTTCCCTAGACAGGTTAGTTTCTGTCAAAATTAAACTTTTGGTTACATCCATGGTAGAAGCATCCAGTAAGACCTAGCCCTGAGTTCACTGTGTCCAGTAAACTGTGTCCCAGTGTGCTTTCAGCTTTAGGGGAGAGCCACCTGCCTTCCTCTGACCCCGTGCAGATCCCAGGGAGAATGCTCAGCCATCCAACACATAATCCTATTAAAAAATATTTTATTCACTTCTTTGCAAGGAGAAAGAGAGAGGGAGGGAGAGAGAGAGAGAGAGAGGGAGAAGAGAAAGAGAGAATGGGTATATCAGGGCCTCTTGCTGCTGAAAAACCACTCCAGACAGATGTACCACTTTGTGCATCTGGCATTACATGGGTACTGGGGATCTGAATTTGGGTTGAACCCAGGCCAGCAGGCTTTTGGAAGCAAGCACGTTTAACCACTGCGCCATCTCTTCAGCCCCATACTCCTCTTGGCTACATTTCAGCTACATGAGGATCACTTTAACTTTAATTCCAGTGATGCCTTTCCTTCTCCTGGGTAACTCTAAATTCAGATTTACGTGGTTGAAGATGAAATTTCAGCTACAAGGTAAGTTTATAGATGATACTTCATAAAACCCTCCTTCCTTTAGGAAGACATGGCATCTTGCCATTACTTATTTTGGTATTTATCTCTCTTGGCATTGTATTCTTAGCTATCAAGTTGCTACACTGGTTTTCATTTCCACTGAGGAACACTTTTGCCAAACAAAACACATCTGAGTGGGAAATCTCTCATTCTCCCCCTTAAACTCCACAGTCATGGAACTGCAAAATGATATACTCGACAAAACACCCATAAACACACACGATGAACTTTAGTATATGAAATGGACATCTTAAATCTCCTCTGAAAAAGGGACAAACGTAGAAGGAAAACTTTAAATTGTTTGAGTTAGTCATCCTGTTTCAGTGATTTAAAAAATCCGAGCTTCCGAGAGGTAACCACATCGCTCAAGGTCACACACCGAAATTAGTGAGTGTCTGGTATTGGAAAGAGGTCTTGTAACGCTTCACAAAGTCACGATCAATTGAAGCTGATTTAGTCACAGCATTTCAAAAGGAGTGCATACATTATTATAATTATTTTAGGCCTACTTGATTAGAGTTTTTTTTTTTTTTTTTTTTTTGAGAGAGACACACAGAGAGATAGAGAGAGAGAGGGAGAGGAAGACAGATAGAGATGGGTGTGCCAGCAGCCTCTCAGCTGCTGCAAACGAAATCCAGATGCATTCACTCCCTTGTGGTCAAGTGCGGCATTGCACCCTTGTGTCACTTTGCATCTGGCTAAACGGGGAACCTGGAGATTAGAACCGGCGGTCTTAGGCTTAGGAGGCAGGCACCTTAACTGCTAAGCCATCTCTCAAGCCCTGATTAGAGTTTTTAAAAAATTTTGTATTTATTTGAGAGAGAGAGAAAGAGAGAGAGAGAGAAGAAGAGGGAGAGAGTGAGAGGGAGAGAGAGAAAGAGAGAATGAGAATATGAATACACCAGGGCCTTCTGCCACTGCAAACAAACTCTAGTCACATGCGCCACTTTGTGCATCTGGCTTTATGTGGGCACTGGGACTTGAACCCTGGGCCATCAGGCTCTGCAAGCAAGCACCTTTAACCACTGAGCCATCTCTCTAGCCCTGACTAGAGTGTTTTTAAAACCTCACTTTTGGAAAACAAAAATAATTCACTACAGGTGTTAGATACTTATACACTTGCATTTTGTTTCTGTATTGGATTTGTATCAACTAGGATGGATCAGCATGCTGGGTTCCTGCTGATCTATGAGGAAGTCTAAATAAGTGGTACTGGGAGAACTGGAAAGGGATGAAGATGCTGAAGGAAGGATAAATGGCCGCTTAGAATGTGTTAGAGGGGCTGGAGAGATGGTTTAGCAGTTAAGGCGCATGCCTGCGAAGCCTAAGGACCCCAGTTTGATTCTCCAGTTCCCACGTAAGCCAGATGCATGTGGTGCATGTGTCTGGAGTTCATTTGCAGTGGCTAGAGGTCCTGGAACGCCCATTCTCTCTCTTTCTCCCTCTTCCTCTCTCTGTCTCTAATAAATAAACAAATAAAATATAAAAAATAGGATGTGTTTGAAATAAGCTTCTCTAAACATTTAACTTTCTCAATATCAATACCTGTGTCTATATTTACTATTTAGACTTTTGTTTTCTTTCAGTCTATGTACCCTCTGGCTTATGAACCATGTGGGTAAATGCCAGCATACATGACAACAATACATTTCCATGATAAATTACTATTCTTTTCAATGAGTGTAATTAATGCCAATAACAATTTCAAAAACATGTAAAATTAATTATTGGTCTTTTAGAGAAATTATAAATAATTAGGTTGTTAAAACCTTGGTTAAAAATGGTTTTATGTGATCTATTTTCATTTTGACAAGTTTGTGGCCATCCTAACATATGTATAAATGACCTCAAGGAAAAGCAGCCATGGCTTAACGGTTAAGGTGTTTGCCTGAAAAGCCAAATGACCCAGGTTTGGTTCCCCAGGACCCACGTTAGCTAAGATGCACAAAGGGGTGCACATGTCTAGAGTTAATTTACAGTGGGTGGAGGCCCTGGGGCGCCCATTCTCTCTCTCTCTCTCTCCCTCTTTCTCTGTCAAATAAATAAATAACTAAAAATAAAAATATTTTTTAAAAAGGAAAAGCAACCAGTGAGTTAAGCCAAATTCCTTAAATTCAATTGCCTAACATCCCAGTTAAGTTAGAGAAACAATCAAATCAAAGGATTGCAAGAAGAAATTTTAGTCATTTCTCTCTTATTGCTTTATCTGGAAGCTTGAACACAAAACTGAGAATGGGGAACACTCAAGAGAATGCAAGAAAACCACCTTCCATTTCTCCCTGTCTCTCGTCTTTGCTCCCTTTGTTTCTGGACTTTTGAACTATTTCTTCATCTGTCAAATAGAAGTATGATGACCGAGTGGGGTGAAGCGCCATGATAAAGATTAAGTAGCTCATAATTGCTGGACCTGGGATGAACCCAAACCTTAATCATTCTGCCCTCTTTTGTCTGATCAGAGCTCAGGTTAGAAATATTTTTAAAAAGGCAATTTGTGTGAAATCAAAATAAATTACTTATGGAAATTGAAAGACCCACACAAAATGAGAAATTCACCAGATGCGTGGAGATACTACTCCATCTGGTTGTTTGGAAACAGGAATTGTAATTAAAATTTCTATTTAAAAACCTTAGAGGTATCCAAGTGATGACTCGAACCACAACACTGAAAGTCATTTGAGTTCCTTTTGTAATTTTTTTTTTCTTTTTAGTTTTTTTGTTTTTCAGGATAGGGTCTCACTGTAGCCCAGGCTGACTTGGAATTCACTGTGTAGTCTGAAGGTGGCCTCGAACTCTCCATCATCCTCCTACCTCTGTCTCCCAGGTGCATGTGCCACCATGCCTGGCTTTGAATTCTTTTTTTTTTTTTTTCCAACAAATATTTACTTGTTATTTATAGAAACAGTCTAAATGGGCTTCAGACATAGCTCTTGTCTTCGTGGAATCTATTGTTAAAAGAACTCAATTATTCCCAACACACGTTAGAGACTTGTGGACCGCTGCATACAGTCATTGCATTTTGTTTACATACCAAAATGAATAGTACAGACAACATACTCTTGCAATCTGCAAATGCTGGATGTGCTTAAGTTGAGGTCGAACAATATGCACCATTCATGAGAAGTTTCTTGAAGGAGGCAAGCTTGAGGACTGCACGTGGAATAATATTAAGTAGGTAGACAAAAGCAGGGGTTCAGTGGGAGGTGGTGGGGAACAAAGAAGGGTGGCCAGAGAGGATTGTGTAAATGTTTTAATAAAGTTTTTAAAATTTTTATTTTATTTTTAATTTGTTAAATATATTTTATTTATTTATTTGAGAGAGAGAGAGAGAGAGAGAGAGAGAGAGAAGAGAGAGAGAATGGGCACACCAGGGCCTCCAGCCACTGCAAAAGAACTCCAGATGTGTGCACTCCCTTGTGCATCTGGCTTACGAGGGTCCTGGGGAATCAAACCCGGATCCTTTGGCTTTGCAGGCAAATTCCTTCACCACTAAGCCATCTCTCCAGCCTCTAAATCTTATTTTTGAAGAAATAAAAAGAGAAAGCAGACATGAAAGCATACTCACCAGGAGGGAGGGAACGAGGGTCTGTTGAATGTGCTCTGAAGACAGTGAGGAGCTAGCCAGGACTGGAAGGAAGAGGTATGGAGAGGAGCTGTGTCAGCATGCGTGCACTTCGGGGTTTGGACTCTATATCAAGCAGCTTGAAACCATGCAAGGTGTAAGGTGATGTTAACGCGTTTTAAGACAGTTACAGCCGGGTTATGGAGAAAGAATTGGGAAAGGACAACCTGAAGTGAGAACAGTCAAGAGGCTGGCATAAAAAATCCCTGGTGTGGAGGAGGAGGCGATGTGAAATAGGACGCTGCCCCATCTTATGAGGGGAAGTCAGACAAGCTCCCAGCTCAGAACGCCGTTCCCTGGAATGGTCCAAATCAAGCGAAGCTAGAACAAACGGAACCAGAAGGGATAAGAGTTCTTGAGCTCAAAATTCAAGAATCCAAATCTGTTAGTTTACAGGGACATCCCTGGAGCTGAGAACCAGGAATGAAGCTGGAGAGCCAAGCGAAGACAAAAAGAAGTGGAGCAGGAAGCGAGGCACTCCTCTGCGGGCAGGGTGAGCACGCAGGGTCAGGGTGAGGTGGCAGCAAAATCGAGATTGCGTCAGGCTCTTTTTAGGTGATGTCAGCCAGGGCTGTTGGTTAGTCATTGGGAACGAAGGGTAGGTAGAGATCTTTTAGTCTGGTTTGCAAAGCAGTAGGAAGTCTACTGCAGTTGACAGTGGCCATGTTGGGCATGGACCGGTCATATTCTTAATGACTTTGGGAAAACTGGATTGGTTCTGGAAGATTCTCAACAATTTTTTTTTTTTTTTTTCCTAACTGAACATTTCAGATGAATCACACGCCAGTTTTGAATCACAAGGAGCTTTGCAAGATGGAAATGAAATGAATTCAGGAACCTTGCACAGCTAAATCAGGATTTAAAGATGAAAGGTAAAATCTAAAAATTAGAATCATATAATTTTAGAGCAGAACTTTTTTTTTTTTTTTTTTTTTTTTATAATTCCCTGAGCCAAGTGCTCAAAAAATAACATGCTCTAGGGCCTGTAATCTCAGCCTTTGGCAGGTGGAGGCAGCAGGATGTGTCATTCAAGGCCCGTCTCGGCCTGGGTTTCATAAGACCTTGTCTCAAGAATAATAATAGTAACATTCACTTTTATCTTAAAGTATATGTCTAGAATGATTTACAGAATCTAACATCTCCCTCCTCTTTTTTTGTATTAATAGGCTGACTTCTAGACAACTGTTAAAGTTTGTAAAAATAACACTTCATCATGAACTTTACTTAAACTGATTCCTGTGCTTGCATTCATTAAGGGATAAAATTAGATGAAGCAGGATTTTTTGTTGTTGTTTGTTTGTCTAAGGTTTTTCAAGGTAGGGTCTCACTCTAGCCCAGGCTGACCTGGAATTCACTATGTAGTCTCATGCTGGCCTTGAACTAGAGATCCTCCTATCTCAGCCTCCCAAGTGCTAGGATTAAAGGTATGTGCCACCACACCCAACTGTTTTTTAAAAATCTAGATTTCATGATGTCTTTGATCATCTCAATGGGAATTTCTAGCGCTTAGGAGGCCTGACGAAGAGAGAAGTTTTACTTTGAACTTGAATACTGACTATGCAGAAAAGGAAATATACTATTAGATTGCCACCTTACCATAAGACAATGAACGGTCATAAGAACTCTGGATTAAGAAAAGATCCATAAAGGCTGAGAATTTGTTTTCTTCAGTTATGTCTCCTTAAGCTGCTTATCAAATTTCTGGAGAGGAAGGGCATTAACAGTAAGTCTAAGGAAGCAGTTACCATCACTTTAGTTTATGCAAAAAATATTTATGGTTACAAATAAATAAATTTATACTATTATTCCATTATTATGTTAATTGGGAGATACATAATTATGAACCAAAGGCACTTGTTTCCTTTCTGATGTTTTCTTCCGAACCTTCTGGATTATTGGACTCACTAGTTTTTGTCATTAATTTGAGTGAGAAGCATATTCTTAAAACCATATCAATAATCACCAAAATCATAATTTTGTGTAAACAAGACAAAAACAATATCAATAACTTACTAACAAGTGTCTTCTCTGGAGAATGAATTGTCTGCCTAAAAAATAACTATATATCCCATATTGTTCTTATTATAGTTTAAGTCATATAATGAACTGTGAAAAGAATGTTACATGCCAGTGTACCCTGTCCTCATACTAAACAGCTTGGAACACACTGCGGTAAATGTCAGTTTGCCATTTCTTGCACAGAATGCTTTTCTTGTGGTTTCTTTGGAGTTCAGCAACTAAACACCAATGACATTAAGTCATTCTTTGTGTCCTCATTTAGATACAAAAGTACATCATGGGGCTGGAGAGATGTCTCAGCAGGTAAGGTGTTTGCCTACAAAGCCTAATGACCCAGGTTCGATTCCCCAGTACCCATGTAAAGTCAGATTCACAAAGTGGCACACGCATCTAGAGTTTGTTTGCAGTGGCTGGAGGCCCTGGAGTGCCCATTCTGTCTGCCTGTCTCTCTTCTCTGTATCTCTCTCTGCTTTCAAATAAATAAATAAAATTGAAAAATAGACATTACAAAAATATCACTTTTCAGTATCAACCATCATGTATTGTAAATTTATACTAGACTTATTTTGTATGTGTGCATACAGTATGTGTGTTATGGTGTGTGTGTGTGTGTGTGTGTGAGTGGTATAGTATGTGGTGTGTGTGTGTGCACATGTGTGTGCAGCTGTGTGCATGCAGAGGGCAGAGACCTTCAGGTGGTCTTCTCTATCATGTAGCCAAGTATTTCGTTGAAATGGGCTGGGTTACAGTCATGTGTGGACATACCCATTATTTTTCTTTTTGAGGTAGGGTCTCACGCTAGCTCAGGCTGACCTGGAATTCACTATGTAGTCTCATGCTGGCCCCGAACTCACAGCGATTCTCCTACCTCTGCCTCCCAAGTGCTGGGATTAAAGGCGTGCACCACCATACCCAGCACTGTGCAGTTCTTGAGACTGTGCAAGTTTTTGAGTGGATTCTGGGGAGCTGAATGGAAGCAATCTCAGACTCTCATGCTTAAATGGCATTCCTTTTTAAAAAATTGTTTATTTATTTATTTATTTATTTATTTATGAGAAAGAGAGGGGAGATGGGGAACAGGTGTACCAGGGCCTCTAGCCACTGCGCATGAACTCTAGATGCATGCACCACTATGTGCATCTGGCTTATGTGGGATCTGGGGAATTGAACCTGGGTCCTTCGGCTTCACATGTAAGCACCTTAGCCACTAAGCTATCTCTCCAGTCCAGCAAGCATTCTTAATTGTTAAGTCATCTCCCCTATCCCATAGACTTATTATTATTATTATTATTATTATTATTATTATTATTTTGGTGTTTTCATTTCGGTTTTTCGAGGTAGGGTCTCACTCTTGCCCAGGCTGACCTGGAATTCACTATGTAATCTCAGGGTGGCTTTGAATTCATGGTGATCCTCCTACCTTTGCCTCCCGAATGCTGGGATTAAAGGCATGCACCACCACGCCCGACCCATAGACTTATTTTTAAATAAAAATACACTGTAATTCATGAATCATTAGCTCAGTGTGAAAAGCAGCATGACACATTTTAATTGAGTTGATATCACTGAACAACTTTGTAGTAAGATACAAAGCTGATGTAAGAAAAATTTTTTTAAAGAAAAACAAGTCTGATCTGCATGTGTCTGTCCTGATGGATTCATTAACTTCAGGAAATGCTCCAGGAAGGTCAGATGAGTAATATGCATGTCTGAGATGACAGAAGCATATGAATCATTTCCAAAACAGTAAAGCCCTTTCCTAGTCTTGCAAACCTTCAGGACTGATTTTATATGGTACGAGAAACATTTGTGTCTTGCTAGCTCAGAGTGAGAGCTACAGATGACTAAGGTGGGGGGTGTCCTCTCTAGGGTTCTCTCGTTGGACGTTCTTGTGTATTGAACAATTCAGCTCCTTAGCAGCCTGGGTTGGAATACTGGGGCTTGAATCACATGCAGAGATGAATCAAGATAGTCAGAGGAAGTGTCTGTGGATGATGTGGACATGTAGAAATGAGAAAAAAAATTAGCAGCAAGGAAGTGTGTTTGGTGGCGGATGAGAGGCACACAGGGGGTATCTGGTGGTCTTTCTCTGGATTTTCATTAAAATTGGTAGTGGCATCCAACACGAGTGAGTCATCCTTCTATGAAGAAAATATATGATGCTTAAGCTGGGCGTGGTGGCGCACGCCTGTAATCCCAGCACTCAGGAGGCAGAGGTAGGAGGATCGCTGTGAGTTCGAGGCCACCCTGAGAATACAGAGTGAATTCCAGGTCAGCCTGGACTAGAGTGAGACCCTACCTTGAAAAACAAACAAACAAAAAAGAAAAAGGAAAAAAGAAAGAAAATACATGAAGCTTGAAAATAAAGTATTCCATACTTCCAAAAAGGAAGGCCAAATGTTCATATTCAACTAGGATGGAACTTGTGTGCGTCCATCTCTCTATGATGATGGAGATAAGAAAAACTGAAACACAAATGCCACCAGGATGTTTATATTCACACAGGAAAAGTAGAAGGAAATCTGAAACACTGCTATAAAATCGGAATGAATGGTACTTTATCCGCTGACTGTTTTCTCTAAAATCTTTTACTTGCAAATGTAAATGTTCTGGAAACTGAAAACTTCATTGCTCTTTTTTTACTGACTGTCTAGGAATGCAATATATTGGAGTTGATAGAAATTCTGTTTTGGTCTAATTCCATATAGAGATTACTCAAAACAAAATATATTTCTATGTTTAAAAAAATGTAAACAACCCCTTTGAAACTTGATCAGTGATGAGCAGCTGAGTCCAGAGAGAGAGGCGTCAATAGATTTATAAGATATTATGTAAATAATTTATTCTTTGGCAGAAACATCCTAGTGTGATAGCCCCACCTGGAGCCATGCTTTCATTCTTAGAATTCCCCAAATAATGGAATATGATCAGGAAGGAATGGCTTGGTAAATTCAGGTGTGGCAGATAGTGGTTAGTATTAAACCTAAAAATACTTTGATCCTGCACATCATTTACTGAATGTTTTCGCAACACAGTGTATATGTTCCACATGCTGTGTTCCATGTTCCATGTGTACCATCTAGTAATCGCAGAGACGCTGTGGTGGAGTGTTTAACTTCCTAGGGTCGTATAGCAAGGGATGCATCTGCATTTGCCTGGCTCCACAGTCTGAGTATATGTGCAATGAAACCATTTAGTTTTAAATGAACTAAGTTTTTGGACTGGAGAGATGGCTGAGGGGTTAAGTTACATGCCTGAGAAACCTAAGGACCCCGGTTCGATTCTCCAATTGCCACGTAAGCCAGATGCACATGGTGGCATATGCGTCTGGAATTCGTTTGCAGTGGCTAGACCCTGGTGCGCCCATTCTCACTCTCTCTCTTTGTCTTAAATAAATAAATAAATAAATAAATAAATAAATAAATATATTAACTGAACACAATTTGAATGTAGTTCAATGCTTCCGAGCGACTACTGACATTATTATTCTCAGCAATCCAATTCAGCACAAAGTATACTTACTTACTAATAAATGAATCACATCATTTTTTTCCCTCCATTCCCTCCTTCCTTTTCTCATCCTCACACTCTTATCACTATTCACATAAACACTGCCTGTTCTTGTTCTCAAGCATCATCTCGGTCAGTTCTTTTCTGAAGCCTATATTTTCCCTATCAGTTCCTGCCCGGTGATTGAGTATCTCCCACAAAGAACGTGCCTCCCTGTTCATGTTGAAGACTCCATTCTGGGATTGCTCTGACCATAAAGCCAAGCTTATTCTTCTGTGAATGTTGCTCCCTTGTCCTACTTTACTTCCATGGTCTTACAGAATAAGCCGTGGTCAAAATGCATTTGTAGAGTGAGACTGCCTCTTACAGAGTATGATGTCTTATGATTTGGGTATGGAAAAAATGATATAAGGGTGAAGAGGAAAGGAGAAACAATTGGAAGACTTTCAGTGTAGACTATTTTGAAATGAATGCTATGCATGTTGCTCTTTAATGTAGATTCACAAACAAGTGGCTAAAAATAGAAATACATCAAACTTCTCAGTTACCTTCGAAAGTGTAATGGTTTCAAGCAGTTGAATTTTTGCTGCAAACGATACTCCCATGTGCTGGTTAAATAACTTTCTCAAGAGCTCTCTGCTTTCTATATTGAATTCTCGCTAATATTAATTTGCTCAGTAGAGCTTTTTTTTTTTTTTTTTTTTTTTTGAGAGAGAGACAGAGAGAGGGAGAGGGAGACAGAGAATGGGCGCGCCAGCAGCCTCTCAGCTGCTGTGAACAAACTCCAGATGTGTGTGTCCCCTTGTGTGCAAGTTCGGCTTGCGTCACTTTGCATCTGGCTGAACATGGGACCTGGAGATTGGAACTGGGGTTCTTAGGCTTATCAGGCAGGTGCCTAAACCACTAAACCATCTCTCCAGCCCTCAGTAGAGCTTTTTGTACAGACATCACACTTAGAATTTTGAATCATTATAGAATTTAGTATATTTTTTAAAACTTTAAAAAATATTTATTTATTTATTTGAGGCAGGGTGGGGGAGACAGAATGGGCATGCTGGAGCATCTACCCATTGCAAATGAACTCCAGATGCATGCACCACCTTGTGCATCTGTCTTTATGTGGGTACTGGGGAATTGAACTTGGATCTTTTGGCATTGCCAGCAAGAGCCTTAACTGCTAAGCTCTCTCTCCAACCCTCAAATTTAATATTTTAAATTAGGAATTAATAATATCTTATATTTCATATAAAATTTAAAGATATTCCCACACTATTATTATTCTTTCTGAATAATGCTTTCTTGGTTATTAATTGTCCACATAAATCAATCTCACTTTGTCTTGTTTTTTAAAAAGAAACCTGGTGTAGACCACGCATGGTGGCACATGCCTTTAATCCCAGCTCTTGGGAGGCAGAGGTAGGAGTGCTATGAGTTCAAGGCCATCCTGAGACTACACAGTGAATTCTAGGTCAGCCTACACTAGAGTGAGACCCTACCTTGAAAAATCAAAAACCAACCAAACAAACAAACAACAAAAAAAACAAAACCTGGTGTAATGGTGTAAACAATCACCATTACAGCAATATAATCTGATCCAGATTAAGTACTTATTAAGTATCCAATAGGTATTTCCTGAATGTATCTGAATTGAAATAAATTGGGTGACAGGTTAATATTTATATGGATTCTTGATATTGTTGACTAAAATTGTGTTTCTTATGCTGCCAAGTATTTATTCTTGGTAATGCCTTTTGACCCAAAAGTTTAAAAATGAGTATAGCTCTGGGTTGCACTCGGGAAGAAATTGTCTTCATAACTGCAAGGAATTTGAGAATCTCCTTAGGGTTGGATCTGGGACTCTTCCTAGCCAGAAATTCATTGCAGAAATAAGCAAGAGCCTTTCACATTGCCCCGTCATGTTAGGCAGGCTCTCCCCCAGATAAAAATTGTAGCACGCAGTATCTTCTCATGCTACAGGCTCAAAGAATGGAGCTTAGACAAGTGCTTGTGTTTTGTGCGGTTGAGGCTTACTAAAATCATGCTGCTTTAATTCCTTACGAGGCATTCAGGCAATTCCTAAGATTAATCAAATAGGAAATTGGGGAGAGGTGTAATTTTCACATGCACATGTACTAGGAGAAAAGAAATATAAATCCAAAGTGTCACATTTCTATTAGGAAACAAGGCCAAATGATGAAGCAATAAATTTGCTTGTCTTAGTTTGGAAAGCTTATCATGTTATGACTTGTTAAGCTTTGGGAAGTCATCCACTAAATTATATTCTTGTAATAATTTACTAGCAAAAATGCTCCCATTGGTTATGACAGATGTGTGTTTGTTTTTATCCATCCTAACACACTTGTGTAAAAGCCTCTCTCACAGCTTACCATTGTCAAGATAATGCAACTGTCCAGTTACGGTTACAAATGGCTTGTGGTTAGCTCATTGGCTTTGGCATGTAAAATCCTGACAGGCTTCTAAGTTTCATCATCCTATCCTGAACACCACTTCCAGTGCCTGGCACTGAGAGAGGTTCGGTGACTTATTATAATTTTTAAGTTATTTTTCCTGCAGTCCTACTGCAAGAGAGTCCTGTATGTTTGTTTTGTTTCTTTACTTGGGAGAAAGAAAATTGTCCAAGTGGGCCTTATAGCAGATACATGATCATTTTTTTTTTTTTTTTTTTTTTTTGGTTTTTGCAATACTCAGGAAGGCTGACCTGGGCTGGAGTCTCAGATGGCTCCTCCTACCTCTGCCTCCCGAGTTATTAGGCACATGCTGGAGAGATGGCTTAGCAGTTAAGGCACATGCCTGCGAAGCCTAAGGACCCCGGTTTGATTCTCTAGGTCCCACGTAAGATAGATGTACATGGTAACACATGCATCTGGAGTTCGTTTGCAATGGCTAAAGGCCCTGGCGCTCCCATTCTCACTAACTCTCTATCTCTCTCTTTCCCTCTTCCTGTCTCTAATAAATAATTAAGTAAAAATCTTTGTAAAAAAATCATTAATACTAGGAATGGAAAATAATGATTTTCTAGAAATCCATTTACATATTAGGATACTGCAAAGTGAAACAGAACTTTGAGAAAAAAGTCATGATATTTATACTTTTTATTTAATATTTGTTTCATATTATATTTTCAACTATTTACTGGGCCATTTCTTTTGGCCTGTTCCATTTACCTGAGCAAACCAATCCCCCAATGCCCTTCTGCTGAATTCAAATTCTTTGTAGTCTTCAATGAGTTGTCACATTGCTTGACATCCACACTTGAAGCCTTAACAATGTCTTTAAATAATTTATCTTTTTTTGTTCAAAGTATCTGAAATTGAGTAATATTTGCTAATGTATTCTTTGAGATAACTCATGTGTATATGTGAAGGCTGATCATCATTGTCAACTTGACTGGCTTTAGGATCACCTAGGAGTTAGTAAAGTGTGCCTCTGCTTGTGTTTATTAAGCACATTTCCTGAGAGGATTAGCTGAGAGAGAACCCCCCCCCCCATCCCATGGGCTGGGAACAGAACAGGATTAAAGAGTGGTGGGATAAAGTCAGGGCCACTGAAATTGCCCTTTTTCCTGACCCACGCTGGCATGAAGGGCTCTGTCCACGATGCCTTCCCCACCATGATGGACAGAATCTTCTGAAACAAGGAAGCTGTTTCTCCTTTCACTTGTCCATGTCAGGCATTGTGGACCCAGTATCTAACAGAAAGCTTTTCACGTTACAACTTGAATCATTAAGCTTGCCCAGCTTGTTTTCATCCATGAAACCGTCCTCTTATTTGAGATCATTTATTAGCAAAACTATTCATATTGGTTATTGCATAATGTTGGTGGCTTTCATCCATCCTAATATACTTGTCAAGAAACCTCTCCTGACAGCTTGTTCCTAGCCAGCCTTTGTTCACCCTTGCTCTAATCCTACTTCATCTTTAAAGCCATGTGTCCACTGGCGCTCATTCTTGCCTCTTTATTGCTGTGTTAGAATCTGGGTTTGGTTTATCACATCCCTTCTATCCAGCTCTGCTGCTACGCTGCACTGCACATTACTCCTTAAGTTCCCATTGTTTAAAACAACTCTAGTTATTATTTTCTATTCTTTTTTGCCTTCCGTGATAACATTCTTGAAACTGCAAGAAAGCAGTTTGAACACCATTGGGAATTACCATACTTAAACACTATTCAATAACTTTTATTTAGAAGAAAGAGGAACACATGAAAGGTTAAGATAAATTCTAATTTCAGAAATATCAAAATTTGGGAGAAAAACTCACTTAAAAAGCAAGGAGCCAAACATGGTGGTGCACACCTTTAATCCCAGTACTCAGGAGGCAGAGGTAGGATGATTGCCGTGAGTTCGAGGCCACCCTGAGACTCCACAGTGAATTCCAGATCAGCCTGGGTTAGAGCAAGACCCTACCTCAAACAACATCAGAATTCTGTCATTTCTTTTAGCTCGGCAACTCGAGAAACTAGCCCAATTAGGATACTGCAAAGTGAAACAGAACTTTGAGAAAAAAAGTCATGATATTTATACTTTTTATTTAATATTTGTTTCGTAATATATTTTCAACTATTTACTGGGCCATTTCTTTTGGCCTGTTCCATTTACCTGAGCAAACCAATCCCCCAATGCCCTTCTGCTGAATTCAAATTCTTTGTAGTCTTCAATGAGTTGTCACATTGCTTGACATCCACACTTGAAGCCTTAACAATGTCTTTAAATAATTTATCTTTTTTGTTCAAAGTATCTGAAATTGAGTAATATTTGCTAATGTATTCTTTGAGATAACTCATGTGTATATGTGAAGGCTGATCATCATTGTCAACTTGACTGGCTTTAGGATCACCTAGGAGTTAGTGAAGTGTGCCTCTGCTTGTGTTTATTAAGCACATTTCCTGAGAGGATTAGCTGAGAGAGAACCCCCCCCCCCATCCCATGGGCTGGGAACAGAACAGGATTAAAGAGTGGTGGGATAAAGTCAGGGCCACTGAAATTGCCCTTTTTCCTGACCCACGCTGGCATGAAGGGCTCTGTCCACGATGCCTTCCCCACCATGATGGACAGAATCTTCTGAAACAAGGAAGCTGTTTCTCCTTTCACTTGTCCATGTCAGGCATTGTGGACCCAGTATCTAACAGAAAGCTTTTCATGTTACGACTTGAATCATTAAGCTTGCCCAGCTTGTTTTCATCCATGAAACCGTCTTCTTATTTGAGATCATTTATTAGCAAAACTATTCATATTGGTTATTGCATAATGTTGGTGGCTTTCATCCATCCTAATATACTTGTCAAGAAACCTCTCCTGACAGCTTGTTCCTAGCCAGCCTTTGTTCACCCTTGCTCTAATCCTACTTCATCTTTAAAGCCATGTGTCCACTGGCGCTCATTCTTGCCTCTTTATTGCTGTGTTAGAATCTGGGTTTGGTTTATCACATCCCTTCTATCCAGCTCTGCTGCTACGCTGCACTGCACATTACTCCTTAAGTTCCCATTGTTTAAAACAACTCTAGTTATTATTTTCCATTCTTTTTTGCCTTCCGTGATAACATTCTTGAAACTGCAAGAAAGCAGTTTGAACACCATTGGGAATTACCATACTTAAACACTATTTAATAACTTTTATTTAGAAGAAAGAGGAACACATGAAAGGTTAAGATAAATTCTAATTTCAGAAATATCAAAATTTGGGAGAAAACTCACACTTAAAAAGCAAGGAGCCAAACATGGTGGTGTACACCTTTAATCCCAGTACTCAGGAGGCAGAGGTAGGATGATTGCCGTGAGTTCGAGGCCACCCTGAGACTCCACAGTGAATTCCAGATCAGCCTGGGTTAGAGCAAGACCCTACCTCAAACAACATCAGGAATTCTGTCATTTCTTTTAGCTCGGCAACTCGAGAAACTAGCCTAAAGCCAATTAATAGCAAACGTCACCATTTTCTTCATTACTTGTATTATTATCACCAAGGGAGCGTTAACAAATAAACATTCTTATGGCAAGTGCATATGAAAAGTTTTTAAAATCAGAGTTATACTACCCCATCCTTAAAACTATATATTCTTTTAAAAACTATTTTTTTATGGGCTGGAGAGATGGCTTAGCGGTTAACGTGCTTGCTTGCTTTGCCTAAGGACCCAGGTTCAATTCCCCAGTACCCACATAAAGCCAAATGCACAAAGTGGCATGCATCTGGAGCTCATTTGCAGTGGCTAGAGGCCCTGACGTGCCAGTTCTTTCTGTCTGTCTTTTTCTCTGCTTGCAAATAAACAAATCTAATATATATATGTTACATCATGATACCTTGCTGTATGGGAAAAGTCATAACATGCCCATCACCTCAGCTTCCTGTCAATTTTGTGGCGAGACTGAATGTTCTTTAATGTCTTTAGTTTCTATATTTCCCTGATTATGTAAATCCAATCTCTAAACCATTTTTTGTTTTGTTTGGAGGTCATCTAGGCCTTCCAGGCTGGAATAATGTCCCACTTATCTTTCAGCACCCTCATTTCTTACTGGTTACAACTTGACACTGTGTACCACTTCATGAACTGCAACCAAATTAAAAAAAAATTCTATTAGTAGCTGGACCCAGAACCTCACTTATGTATGGTACTTGCATGTGTTTACTAAGGTACCTCATGAATGTTCAAGTGCCTGAGCAAGGCTTAAAAAGGAGGCAGAAAGCAAAGAAAGCATCAGAGTTGTGCAGAATAAGGAAACAGGAATGAAGAACCTGACCCCTTTTGTTCTTGTACTTTGGAAACAGAAGCAATGAGAGGGAGGTAAAGGAAGAACAATTCACACAGGAGGCCGGAGAGAAGGGTAGATGGTGGACTTGAGCAGGCAAATGGGACTTTTTTTTTTTTTTTTTTTGAGGTAAGGTCTCACTACCCCAGGCTGACCCAGAATTCACTCTGTAATCCCAGGCTGGCCTTGAACTCACAGCAATCCTCCTACCTCTGTCTCTTGAGTGCTGAGATTAAAGCCGTGTGTCATCACACCCAGTGGGAAAGCTTGCGCCACCTAGTGGGCATGTGTGACTTTGCACTTGACTCACCTTTGTGTATCTGGCATACATGGGATCTGGAGAGTTGAATATGGGTTCTTAGACTTTGCAGGCAAGTGTCTTGACCGCTAAGCCATCTCTCCAGCCCAGAAATGGGAGTTTTTTGAAAACTGTTTTCATTTTTATTTATTTGCAAGGAGAGAGAGAGAGAGAGAGAGAGAGAGAGAGAGAGAGAGGGAGATTGTACACACCAGGGCCTCCAGCCAGGCACTGCACACAGATTTCAGATGCATGCACCACTCTGTGTCTCTGGCTTTATATTGGCATTGGGGAACAGAACTAGGTCATTAGGATTTCAGACAAGTGCCTTAACTGCTGAGTCATCTGTTCTGCCTGGAAAAGGGACTTTTAAAAGAGTTCTGTATTTAATAGTCTTGTAATTTGATCAGTTCTTATAATTTTGTACTTGTTTTCCTTCCTTAGCATTGCCATCACCTTAGTGCATCAGTGCTCTGCATAACATCTATCAAGGACCTGAGCAAGTGAGGCTAAATTTGGTGGAATCACATAGATATATCTGTCTTATCTGGTGTGAAACAGAAACATTATGTGTAAAATCTCAATATGATCCACAGGTGAAAAGAATAGGAAAATGAGCGTGCAGAGTATGTACACTCAGAATCTACTGACCCCCAACTCCCATGCTGCCATTGAGAGCAGTTGTTTCTGCTTCTTCCATCTTTTCTTTAGGGTCCTTGTTAGCGAAGACCTTGGATTTTGCTGTCTTTGTCCTACTTACATTGTCCATGGTATGTGACACTCAAGATACATATTTAAAAAATCATTTAAAAAATATGACCATTTCAACTGCTGCAGAAGACAATTCAGATGTATAATGTAGCAGAGTTTTAGTTTGATTTTTACATATTTGTCTTAATATGTGATATAATATAATAAGAGATATATCTTTAATATATCTTAATGGAAGCAACTGAATAAAGATATAATTGAATTAGTGATTAATGAATGGTGTGGGTATTTTGTGTGGGCAGGAAGAAAATTTACCTCAATAAAATCCATGTGGTTATTTTTACTTACTTTCATTCACATCTTGCACAATACAGTTCAGTATCATTGTTCATTTGCTTAATACTGTCTAGATTCGAGTTACTTTATTTTAGAGAGAAATATGGTGTTGGTTTCCTGTGTGTATTCAGGGAGCAGATCATAAGAAAAGCTATGAGATGAATGAATATACACTTCTTCCGGTGATAGGTATAAATGGAAACTGTGGGAAATAGATTTATAAAGAATGCAGTACTGCAGCTGGGCGTGGTGGCGCACGCCTTTAATCCCAGCACTCAGGAGGCAGAGGTAGGAGGATCACTGTGAGTTCAAGGCCACCCTGAGACTACAAAGTTAATTCCAAGTCAGCCTGGGCCAGAGTGGTGAGACCCTACCTTGAAAGACCAAAAAAAAAAAAAAAAAAATGCAGTACTTGCTGGAGAGATGGCTCAGCAGTTAAGACACTTGCCTGCAAAGCCTAAGAACTCATATTCAAGTCTCCAGGACCCTCGTAGCCAGATTCAGTGATGCAAGCATGCAGTTTGCATATGTGCCACAAGGGGGGTGCACATATCTAGAGTTCGTTTGCAGTGGCTGAAGCCCTTGATATGTCCATTCTCTCTCTCTCTTTTTCTCTGCCTCTTTCTTTCTCTTTCTCTTTCTCTCTCTGAAAGAAAGAAAGAAGGAAGGAAAGAAATGCAGTACTAGTTCAATCTAGCTTAGACTCTCTTTAG
The DNA here is from genome assembly GCA_036365145.1 of Orientallactaga sibirica. NCBI lineage: Eukaryota > Metazoa > Chordata > Mammalia > Rodentia > Dipodidae > Orientallactaga > Orientallactaga sibirica. The sequence continues at coordinate 11,426,082 of JAEOAD010000114.1, read as the reverse complement.
CCCCCAATGTCTGCAAGTAGGAGAACACAAGAGATATATGTCTTTTAAATTTATTTTTATTTTTTTTGCAAGCAGAGAGAGAGAAAGAGAGATAGAGATAGAATAGAGGCAGACACAGAGAGAGAATGAGCATGCCAGGGCCTCTAGCCACTGCAAACAAACTAAAGATGCATGTGCCCCTCATGCATCTGGCTTACATGGGTCTTGGAGAATCGAACCGGGATCCTTTGGCTTCGCAGGCAAATGCCTTAACCGCTAAGCCATTTCTCCAGCCCAAGAGATATATTTTATGAATCTATTGAAACAATTAAGGAAAGCATTTCATAATTTCTTAGGAAACAAAAATATTCATCATCTGCTATTTGGAAAATTTGGTATTGAGCAAATATGCAATTATGAATAAAATATGGTTCTATATTTAAGATTTTTCATGTTAGACATAAAGTCTAGTATGAATATAGTCATTAAGTTAGTAATATCAAGGGAGCTGGACTAGTGGATAAAGTGCTTGCTATCTAAGCACGAGAACGGAAGTTTGCTATATAAACCCCTGGCAGTTGTGAGAGTCTACCTATAATGCCGACACTGTGGGTGGGTGGGGGGAGGTGAGGTCCCAGGGGCAAGCTGGCAAGCCAGACTACCTGAATCAGTGACTTCTGAATTCAAGTGAGAGACCCTGCATCAGCCAGTAGACAAAGTGCAGAGTGACACAGGAAGACATTTGACCTCCACACACCTACACAAACACAGGCACCTGCACACATGTGCACCTGTGTGCATATGAATGCACATACACGCACAAAAAATTAGTAATATTGCACTGTGCCTTAAAAGAAGCTCAAATCACGAGCTACAGGGTACTGTGTAGCTATTTCCTGCAAATTGAAACAGTCCATGCTAGAGGCAACAGGGAGGCTTATGAGACACGAGAGGCCCACAAAAGTTAGGATTCTCAGAATTAATGCTTATCAACCTTACAGGACTCAGGAAGCCTCTCCATGTTATCTAAACAGTAACAATGCCAACAGAGAGGAGATTCTTTGGTGAAGTTGTCTTTAACTTAAGTTTCACACTAGGGATTTTTTTTTTTTAAGCGATGGAATTGCTCCCCCCTTTTTTTCTTTTGTTTTTCGAGGTAGGGTCTCACTCTAGTTCAGGTTGACCTGGTATTCACGCTGTATTCTCTGGGTGGCCTTGAACTCACGGTGATCCAATCCTCCTACCTCTGCCTCCCGAGTGCTGGGATTAAAGGCGTGAACCACCACGCCCGGCTCTGGAATTGCCTTTCATAAGCAACTGTTTACCCATGTTCCTATAAGCTGCTCCAATAAGCTCATCAGATCACCCAGCTACACTCGGGTGGAGTCATCTATTCAGTGCCATATATGGGTGACTATACATTTGTTCGCTCTCCTGCCCCTCACCCCTCACCCCAAAAAGTCACACAATACAAAGGTGCAAAGTTCAAGGAGGACATGTCATTTCTGATGGCTTTATCCAGGGCCATGAGATTTGAGGGGTGGGTTAACAGGTGAGTGCAAAGAGGAAGTAAAAGTGAGAGGGAATTCCAGGTGGAGTGAATGGCACTTGTTGGCCATCCAGATCTCTTTTGGGGTTACCTCTGGGCAGCACCAACGTTCATTCATTCATGTTTGTCATGGTGGCACTGAGAGTCTAACCAGATCTAAATCACTGGCCTCCATGGCTTCTCTTTGAAGCTTATGGCCAATCATTGCGTGCTTCTGAACTACATGAGCAAACCTCGTTCCCTTTTGCTTACGTTAATTTTTGTTGGATTGTGGTCATATATAACAAAGAGTTTAACTAATAGACTTCTTAACAGTAGAAGAATTCAAGGGAACGTGCATCTAATAGCTTGGATGTGAAATTTCAGCTTTTAGTCTAGATAAAATTTTCCTCACGAATGACTAGTGACACAAATTTAGGAATAATTTATTTGAATCGATGTTCCATTTAAATTACTGTCAAAATCCAACATTATTAAAAATAAGAACACAGTGCTGGGCATGGTGGTGCACGCCTTTAATCCCAGCACTTGGGAGGCAAAAGTAGGAGGATGGCCATTAATTTAAGGCCACTCTGAGACTACAGAGTGAATTCCAGGTCAGGTTAGCCTGAGCTAGAGTGAGACCCTACCTTGAAAGCCCCCCCCACCCAAAAAACAACACAAATACTTCAAATTCTAAAAGCAAGAAAGAGTTGAAAGCATTCATATGTGAACAAAAATGTTGCTTTCCTTTTTAAAAATGTTTTTTCTATTTATTTATTTAGAGAGAAGAGAGACAAAGAGAGAAAGAGGGGGTGGTGCACACCAGGGCCTCCAGCCATTGCCAGCAAACTCCAGATGCATGTGCCCCCTTCTGCACCTGGCTTATGTGGGTACTGGGGAATTGAACCTGGGTCCTTAGGCTTCCCAGGCAGTGTTTTCCCTTTTTATTATAGCACAGCAGTGACTCAATATGTGCATCATGACAGAATATGACTATAGCACTCAGATGCAGCTCCTCCTGTATCGGTGCTTCAGAACCACGGTGACTGTCTTTCTCCCTAGCTACCTACTGTTCAACAAACAAGAAGAAAGGGCAAAAGGGCAGCAGTGCAATGTGATTTGCAGAAGGGAGAATGGGGAAAGCTGGCAGGTGCTGGACATTGTAAAGTTCAATTGAAGAGAGGTTGCGAGGAGCCCCAGTGGTGGGAGAGCTTCCCCGGCTGTGATTCTATTCACTGGGGGAACCTCTTTGTCTGCAGCTCTTCTCAGAATGCTCCGAAGTGGGGGTTGACAGTCCATACTCTCCTTCAGGACTCAAGAGCTTAGTCAGCTGGGCGGTCAATGTGTTTTCTGTTGAATGCTGTTTTGGTCCAAGTTCCATTTTCTTTGACAATTCCATCACTTACAATCAGGTTTCTGATCTATTTCTCTCAAGTAAATTTCCCGGAGCAGCAAAGACATTGAAAGCTCTTTTCAAAACATGGTTTTCAGATTTGCTTTATGTCTGTGTTTTCTTCACCCCGTTGTCTTTCATTCTGTTTGCTTATTTGTTTATTCTGGATCTTTGAGACAGGGTGTCACTATGTATCTCAGGCTGGCTTTGAACCTGTAGCCATCCTCATCCCCCTTAGCCTACCAAAATCTGGTAGAAGAGGCAGGCACTGCCATACCTGGCTTGTATTCTCTGTGTAAATTATTAAGCTTAAATGAGAAGATATATCCTTAATTTGACCTTGCCTAGAAGAACTTTAATTAACTAAGAGATTTTTTTTTTTTTGGTCTCCTGTTCCTTACTTTTGAGTTACAGAAGCACTTGATTTTCTCACCTGAGCAGTTCTGACATGCCAGTTTCTTCTTACAGATTCTTTTTTCAATCTGCATTCAAATAGCCGATTCTTCCTGAGTGCATTTTCTTTTGGAAATATCTTGCTAAATGCAGCAAGAGGCCACCAATATACAGTATTAACTCTCTGTTTCCCACTCTTCCTTTTTCTCTTAGCTGAATATTCATGTGAGCTGACTTCCAAAAGGAGCGTTGCCAATGATGTTATTGCTGTAAAACAAACTGCCATTCACCTGCTGATACAGTTTTTTGCTGGTAGCTATCTACTAAACAATTCACATACTTTAGACTATTTCACACTAACACCCCACATTCAGATACTAATTACTTTACTAGAATAATGAATGTTAGCTGTCAAAATGGACATTTTGAAATCTCAGTACTTATACAACAAAAGTTTCATACAGTTCATATTACATATCCAGAAAGAATCAATGGGGGGAGATTGAGGAAGTGCTGTCCCAACAGTTATTCAGAATATCAGACTAATGGAGACTTCCCTCATAGTACACCCTCCTGGAACAGTTGGTCTTTGAGATCTCCTTGGCAGAGTTGAGAAGACTGGAGGAGAGCCAATCCTTAACTACTCAGGCCCAGACTTATAAACATCTCTCTATTCATGGCCCATTTGCCTTTAAAAAAAAAAAAAAAAAAAAAACTCAGATCTAACCTAATAGCAATGGAGGCGGGAAGCTGAGAAACTTAAGGGAGCTTGTGGAATAGTTGGTAAGCCCTAACTCTTTCTGCCCCTGGAAACTACTGTAATAACAGTACGAGGATGTGAGGCTGGGCTCTAGACAGGAATATCCTGCAGGAAAGTGTCTGGTAGTCATTAGTTCTGTTCCAAAAATATTCCCAGTTCTCTTTCCCAGAATGCTGCACTTCTGCATTTCCCAGGAGGTGGAGTCGGCATGTGCTTTGGCCATTCACTGTGTTGTGCAGTGAAATGTGAACAGAATGTATGTTTCTTCCAGGTGGAGTCTTGAAGCCCAATAGCAGTTAATCGCACACCATCATCCCATCTGCCTCAAGTCCCACGAGTGTCCAGAGAGAGGTTACTTTACTCGACCGGATACATACCGAGGGTGACGAGAGGAAGAGATTCAGCTAAGTCCTAGTAGATATTTATGAATGTGCAAAATAAATCCCAATTTTAGGTCACTGAGATATGCGTGGTTGTTTATCAACAAACTGCATATCATCCTATTCTTACTGATATTATTATTTTTTTCCTCTTTGTTCATTTAAATGCCAGTGAGTCAGTAAATATTGACAGAATTTTAAGGTCATTTCTGTGTTTATCTTAATACTGTTTTTTTTCTAAGCTACCTCTGTACCCATTATCAGCAATGGTATTCCCAAGTAATAGAGTCAAAATTTTTAATAATTTCCCAAATACTGCTCAAAACTGTGGCCATTCACACCCATGAGGTACAATAGAATGAGTGCACGGGGAAGACCCTCTGAGGCTCTTCACAGCTGGGGCTTCGAGGCAGTGCTTCTTAGTGAACGAAAAGTAGTTCATGTCAGCAGAAGGCCCTTTGAGGCCAAACTTGTTTTTGGTTGTTTTTTTTTTTTTTTTTTCTCTTTCTCTTTTCCTATTTGCTTCTAAATTGTACTTCCTTCATTTTGTTGTAATAGAACCTTTTCTTCATATACCAGGACAGTGAAGAAAATTTTAAATTTAAATTTAGCATGTAAAATAAAGGCTCTCATTCTTGCATTTTCATACATATCTCGTTTCTGTTGATCCTCTTTCCCTACTCCTCTCTCCTCACAGGAGAGTAAGTCTTAGAAAATGGCTTTACTCGGGGCTGGAGAGATGGCTTACTGGTTAAGGCCAAGGACCAAAGTTCAACTCCCCAGTACCCACGTAAAGTCAGATACACAAGGTGGCACATGTGTTTGGAGTTCCTTTGCAGCAGCAGGAGGCCCTGGCATGCCAATTCACTCTATCTGCCCCTCTCTCAAATAAATAAATAAAATTTTAAAAAGGAAAATGGCTTTACAGCATACCATGATTTATGTATAGGTAAAATTATATACTGGTCAGTTCACTGGGTATGGATTCTGAAACTTTAAGTTTGAATGTTGTTTCTGTTGCTTACCGGGGTCAGTTTGGACTTGGGTTTTCACAATGTTGTGGAAATAAAAATACGTTAAAGACAAAGCATAACAGTTATGAAAGCTCTTTAATATCACCATACAACCAAAGATACAGGCTAAATAAAGAGATGGCTCAACAGCTCTCAGGCCAGACACTGCCAAAGTTTACTCCCCAGGACCCACCACCTAAACAGCTGGGAATACTCACATGTGTTTGTAGCCCCAGTCTGCACGGCACGAGACTGGAGAATGACTGGGGCTCACTGACATCAGCAGCTCCAGGTTGAAGGAGAAAAAAAGAAGAGTGGAGGAGCCATAAGAGAAGGACACCTGGTGTGGCCTCCCCACTCGTGCTTGGTGCACAAACATACACTCACGCACTCTACATGTGAACACACACAGGCATACACCCTGCCACAACACAGTTTTCTATGTTAGCTTTTACTTATTTGTATTAAGTGCTTTTTAGTTCGAGGAAGTCTCTAGAACAGATTTACTGTTGCCAAATTCTATTTTTCTCTGAACTCTCTTATAGAGATTTTAGCACAGTCATTCTGGAAGAAACTTTGTTAGAGCAATCCTTTAGAAAAGAAAATGGAAGCAAATATGTATAGTCTGCAATTTAAATATGGAACTTAGTCACGATTTATTGACGTGGTTAAGTTTCAGTTTTTGAACTTATTCAACAACAAACAGATTGACAGTAAGGATCAGATCTTCACAGAGGAACTCTGTGCAGTTTGCTAAGGAGATAACAAAGCAAAACTATTTGCAAATGCTTTTGATATTCATTTTCAGTCTTTCTCAGTAGGGGATGTACAAAGCACAGACTCAAAAGAGCTTGAAGGAACTGTAGCTAGGAGCTCCTGCCCATTGCTTTCCAGGTTCTCCCTCCCATCACGGCATTATTTCCGATCACACAATGACTATTGTGTCTCTGATTTTTTTCTTTTGATTTCAAACACTTCAAATCTCTACGAAATTTTCTTGAACGTTAAATTCTGAGTGCTTATTGACAATTGTTTCTCGCTATTCTTACTATCATTTAACTTGAATAATAGGCCAGATCTTTTCCATTAGCCATTCACCTATACCCCGTCCTCTTCTATACCTTGCTTTCTAGGAGATGGGCTGATAACTGTGTACTCCCTACACATTGTGCTTCCTATGTGGATTATATAAGGAGTCCAGGCAGTGGATGGAAAAGTGGAGAGTATGTTCCGCACCCTTGCTTCAGGGTCTCCTCCAGCTGGTGGCGTCTCTCCTACAGTCACTGATTCTCTCAACTCCAGGAGGGATGGGGGTGGGGGGAGTATGACCCTTTCTGTGTTCCTGCATTATGTATTCCCTCCTAATGGTTTAAGTATTGGGCTACTCTAATCCTTGCGTGCATGGCTCTCCTAATCTGCATCTTTGAAGCTAGTCTCTTTGTAAATAAACTCTCACAAAGTTACTCTGTTTTGAACGACACCATCTGTTTCCTCTTGAGACAGTCAGTAATTCAGTGGATGCCTTTGTTTGAATCTATGCTCATGTTCCTACTTTCTCTTTCATTGTTATTGTTGGCACTTTATCTGTGTATAATGTCTGCCATCTACACCTGTTCTGTGTATTTTTTTTTTTCCATTTGATATTATTTGTCTGTGAATTGCCCTGAATGAAGTTCTATGCCCATTAAGGGCTGTACTTCTCAGATTTATGTTTCCTGTTTTTCTTTTATTTTCAAAATAATTAAAAACTCACATAAAAGTAGCAAAAAGAAGCTGGGTGTGGTGGCGCATGCCTTTAATCCCAGTACTTGGGAGGCAGAGGTAGGAGGATCACCGTGAATTCGAGGCCACCCTGAGAATACAGAGTGAATTCCAGGTCAGCGTGAGCTAGAGTGAGACCCTACCTCAAAAAAAAAAAAAAAAAAAAAAAGAGAGAAAGAGAGAAAGAAAGAAAAAAAAGAAAGAAAGAAAGAAAGAAAGAAAGAAGGAAAAGAAAAGAAAAAGTAACAAGAAGAGGTTGAAGAAATTTTTGATTCTGAACCATTTGAGCAAGTTGTTGATAAGAAACACCGTAACTCGGGCTGGAGAGATGGCTTAGCAGTTAAGCGCTTGTCTGTGAAGCCTAAGGACCCTGATTTCAGGCTCAATTCCCCAGTACCCACATAAACCAGATGCACAAAGTGGCGCATGCACCTAGAGTTTGTTTGCAGTGGCTGGAGGCCCTGGTGAGCCCATTCTCTCTCTCTCTATCTGCCTCTTTCTCTCTCTGTTGCTCTCAAATAATAAAGAAATAAAGAAAGGAAAAGAAAAGAAAAGAAAAGAAAAGAAAAGAAAAGAAAAGAAAAGAAAAGAAAAGAAAAGAAAAGAAACACCGTAACTCCAAATACTTTAGAGAACACTTTTTTTTCGTAACCACAGTAACATCATCAAAGTCAGGAAATTAGTGACAAATTCCTATTGCCTGAATCATAAATATCATTCCAGTAATGTTCCTTAGAAAAATCTTTAATCCGTTATCACATATTGTAATCAGAAACCATTCATCAAGGGGCTGGAGAGAAGGCTCAGCAGATAAGGCCCTTGCCTGCAGAGCCTCATGACCTGGGTCTGATTCAGCAGTACCCACATAGAGCCAGATGAACAAAGTGGCCATGCATGTGGCATTCATTTGCAGTTGGCTCGAGGCTCTGACGTGCCCATTATCTCTTTCTCACTCTGTCTCTTTCTCTCTCTCTGCTTTCAAGTAAAATAAAATAAACAAAAAATAAAAAGACCAATTCCTCAATCTTCAAATTACTTCATGAAATATCCACAAATCAGGTTCATCAATAATTAGATTCAAACCATCCTTCTTCTAGGGCTGTACTATGTAATGATTTTGTGTTCTTGTTGCATCAAATTAGATGGTGCATGATTTCAATTTATCCCACTGCTGGTGATGTATGTAACGGTAAGAATTTGTTGAGGTGATGCCCACCGGGTCTCTCTATGCAGCCACTGTTCGTCTTACAATTAAACATTTGGATAATTGAGAATATATGTTTGATCCTTTATCAAACTTGCACTTACTGACTTTAGCATCTACTCATGTTTAGTTTTTGAATTATTTCTATGATTGGTTGCCAAATGGCTAACTTTTTTAAATCATTTTTTCTGCATTTATTAGCATTCTGTTGCGAATTTATTTTTCCTAATTTACATAGTTTCACTAATTTATATCAGTATAGATTTACAGATTATTCCATAGGCTCTCATTCTAATTTTCAAATTATTCCACGTTTAACAATGAGAGTTCTTTTAGGATGGTGTTCATAATTATTTGACTATTTCCTTGATATATTGAATAAAATGTTCAGGTTCATCTTTAATCTTTCCTGTCCTTCCCCTAAGTCATCCATTTCTCTGAGGAGTCCTGGTTCCCTTTAGTGGACAATTGTATTTAGAAACTAACATCTGGGAACTGGGGTTCTCACTGGTTTTGAGGTATTGTTGCCCTCAGGGCTCTTTATGAATAGAGTTGTAGAATTGATGTATTATGGACATTACATACATGTATATATGTACAATATATACAGGTATGTACAATAATTATGTGTTACCACAAAGCAAACAAACTCAAGACTCAGTGGCTTAAAATAATGGGCATGGGCTGGAGAGATGGCTTAGCGGTTAAGCGCTTGCCTGTGAAGCCTAAGGATCCCAGTTCGAGGCTCGATTCTCCAGGAAGATGCAAACAAATCTGGAGTTTGTTTGCAGACTCAGTCTATTTAAAAATAAATAAATAACAAAATATTAAAAAAAAAAAAAAAAAAAAACAATGGGCATTTATTGCTTCAGTTTCAGCCAGAACTCAAGAGCAGGTTTGTGGGTGCTTCTGGTTGCTTTCATGAGGTTGAAGTGAAGACGTTGGCCAGGAATATCCAAGCTGAAGATGCTTCACTCATATTTAGCAAGTAGGAACTGCTTCTTGTCAGAAGGACTCCTTTTCTCTTGTTACTGATATCTCTCCGCTGGGCTTCTTGAGTGTCCTTCCAACAGGGGAGGAGACCAACAGCTGGAGACAAGAAAAATTGGGGACCATCTTAAAGGCTAAATAGCATGATGTCTGTGGTAGTTTGAATGTGCTAGTGTGTGGCCCCACAGACTCAGGTGTCTTTTTAAAAGTGAGTTTGCAACTTCACCCCTAGCAGGCAGATTCCCGCTACAGTGGGGCATGCCACTGGATGTGGATCTGAATTCCATCCCAAAGGTGCGCAAAGAGCAGTTCTGACCTTTGGGGTTCCTGCTCCCTGTTTGTTGGCGTTGGTTGTGGCTGTTGTTTTTCTCTGCTTGGATGTATGGAAGTCATAAGCCGTCTCTTCCGCATTGATGGAACTTCCCCTGGATCTGTAAGCTTGAAATAAACCTGTTCCTCCCGTAAAATGTGTCTGTTCCGATATTTGTTCAGCAAAGTGGAGCTGACCACAACAATATCCAAAAATCTTAATTCGCTAGGAACTGCCTTCTCAGAAGGGAGTGGAAGGACTCCCTCAGGGTACAGAGATAAGAAAAGGCCAGGCCCTTCTGCAGCAAAGCGTAAGACCTAGATTTTCACCTGCAGACCCGAGGACAATTCCTGAGTTTTGTCAAGGAGAGAGAGCAACTCACTTTGGGGTCGTGTTACCTCCTAAAATCCTCCAATATGACACTTTAAAAAAAATTGACTATACCAGAATGATTTTTTACATTTTAGATCTCTAGTTAAAATAGTTCATTAGAGAACATGGCTATGGAAATAGTCAAATAGTTTCCATTATTCCTATGTCTCTACTGACTAGCTTACTGGTGATCCAAAGACTTCAATTTCAGAATGAGAACCATTAAAAAGCAAGGCAGGATTTCAAACCCACAATCAATGATTATTCCAACCATGTGCCCTCTCTAAATTACATAGTAATGAATCATACTAAGCACCATTCCTACACTGGCCATTTCATCTTCTCAGAAACAACGGTGAGTTACTAGGTGAGCGTGAGATAGACGTTCTAGATATGTCCAAGGGTGCAACATCATGGGTGAGAAATCTGTTCATCACTATTCTTTAACATAAAGAAGCATAATAGGAATTCTCTCTCTCTCTTTGTTGTTGCAAGATTTGGACTTAGAAGTTGAACATGGTTAAATCACCCACAGAATCGCATGAAGTTTGTGGAATCTAGATATGAGTTCTTTTCTTTATGCATAGAAATGTCAGTTTGTTACAACCTGCCTGTGAAAGGCAGTGTGACAGTGACACCACATACCTGTCAGAAGCAGGGACCTGACACCTAGGATCACGACAAGCTGACTCTTTCATTTTCTGTTAGCTGTGAAGGCTGTAAGAGGCAAAACAACCACAGAGTGTGCATGAAGGGAATTCATGATCAGTAGGTAGTGTGCAAGAGGTGAGCAGATTAACTTTTAATACACGTTACGGTCTCTGTGGTTGGGGTGATGCAAAGCTAATACATCATGCTGTTATTCCACTACTCTTTGTCAAGTGGCCTGTGTCACTTTGAATTAAAGCCAATGCCAAATTGTATGTGAATTTTAGAAAAGTCATTCCAGAAAATCAGGAAAAGTTTGAAGTGAACAAATGTAAAAGATAAACTCCTTCCCCACAAAAAAGTCCAGCATATTTTTATTAAGGATTTTAATACCTGAACATATAATTTGATCAAATTCCTCTCCTACTGCTTCTTTTGTCCTCCTTCCCTACTCCCCAATGACCATTTTGAAGTGTCCATATTGGCATTAAAGGAGCACAGAGAGAGAAGTTCCCAGATGAAAAATGCTATGACAACCAGGTGTGGTGGAGCACACCTTTCATTCCAACACTTGGGAGGCAGAAGTAGGAGGATCGCCAACAGTTCGAGGCCACCCTGAGAATACAGAGTGAATTCCAGGTCAGCCTGGGCTAGAGTGAGACCCTACCTCAAAAAACCAAACCAAACAAACAAAAAAAACAAACAACAACAACAAAAACACTATGACAACAGGAAGTCCAGTAACAGAATGCAGGGAGTTTCCAAATGCACTTCTATCTCACGCTTCTGTTTTTGTGGATTGAAAGCAAAATTGGCTTTTGTCCATTCTCCTTGCTATTTTATGGAGTACAAAAACAGCAACACTTATACAATATGAATTTTGACATTAAGTCCTCCTTGTCCTGTTCATTGCAAATTTAATTTCTGTGGATATATTTAATGTACTCATTAAAGTGGAAAAGACTTTAATGTTTAGAAAATATAAAAAGACAGAATGAACTCTGATCTCACTCTGGAAAGGAAAGAGTTGGGAACAAAAATACAAATCCCGAGAGCTTCCCCCCCCCCAGAAGAGTGATTATGAAAAAAAATAAAATAAAAACAAACAAAAATAAGTAAAATCTAAGCTTGGTTTTTTCTAAGCTTTCAAGCCACATGGCTGTTTTTCTTTCTTTGAATATTTGTTCATTCTTTCATTTCTCTTTGTAAGAATTAAACAGAACAAGGTTGATGAAATTTTCAAACAAAATTTGCAAATTATTAACAAAACTAAGAAGCACAAAACAATATACATTCTCTTTCTGAAAGCATTTTTTTTTTTTTTTAACAGGGAAGGAAACTCCATCGTCCATCCAGGGTAAAACGCCACAAGAACAAAACCAGTATAGCTTCTTTAACTTTGAAGTACAAATTTGTCATATTTTTTCAAAATATAGAAACAAAAGGTTTCTATTTTGGGGGCTGGCGAGATGGCTTAGTGGTTAAGGCAGTTGTCTGAAAAGCAAAAGGACCCAGGTTCAGTTCCCTAGAACCTATGTAAACCAGATGAACAAGGTGGCACACGTGACTGGAGTTCGTTTGCAGTGGCTGGGGTCCCTAACATGCCCATTCTCTATATTTGCCTCTCTCTCTTAAATAAATAAATAAAAATCAAATATAAAAAATTTTTAAAACTTTTTTGTTTTCTAATATATATTTTTGCTATGTGTGATGGTTAAGGTGTTGTCTACTTGATCTGTTTAGTAATCCACAGAAATCCCTTTCAAGGGGGTCTCTGAGGTTGCTTCCAGGAAGGATTAATTTAAGGAGGAAGTCCTTCCCCTAGGGTGAGCCCTTGCCCCAGAGCGGGCAGCTCCTCTCAGAGGGGTCTTTATATAAGGAAGCTCTGGGTGCGAAGAGCCCCTTCCTTCCACGTGGCTGCCAGAGCTGCCTTCCAGCATGGACTGAAGACCAGGACGGACTGAAGACCTGTGTCAATTGATTGAAGACAGCGGTTCCTCAGGAAACCTCCAGACCTTCAGTGCTGGATTGGGACTGCTGAGGCATCCAGCCACTGAGCAGCTACCAGGTTCCTTGATTCTCAGACCTGCTACCATAAGCTAATCCAATAAATTCCCTTTTTAATATAATTCATTCTATTGGTTCTGTTCCTCTAGAGAACGCTGATTCATACACCAAAGTATGTCTTGTTATAGTGGAAATGGATGACTTGGTCTCTGCAGCATCTATTAGACTTCAGTGAACAGCATCTGTCTTCAGATGGCCTCTCCCCCACCCTCTCTAGGGGAGGCAGCTTGCCCTCTGCTTGACATGAGTATGCTCCGCAGACGTGACTGGCTCAGGGACTATTATGTGACCCAAGTCTAGGCCCGTGAGAATTAATTCTAGAAGGCAGCTAGACATAATGTTAAAACTATCTTTTCAAGTGAGATTTCAGCTGTAGGGTGAGTTGCAAAGCCTGCAGCTAGCTACCAGGAACCACCACATAACTCAAATGAGCTGGAGAATGGAGCAACAGAGAAGAAAATGCTGCTGGGAGAAGAAAAAGACCAGGTGCCAAGTCATCTCTGAAGTCTTTCACTGAAGTATTGTTTTATTTTGGATGTGTTTATTTTTTTAATTTTAATTTTTATTCATTTTTTCATTTTCATACATGTATATAATGTGTTTTGTTCTTATTCACCCAAATTAGCCTCTCTTGTCCCTCTCTTCCCAGTAGCACTCTTTTTCTTCCTCATTAATCCCCACTTTACTTTCATAGCTTTTTTTTTTTTAACCCACTGAGTTAAATTAGGGTTGCTTGCATGATCATAGCTGGAAGGTCATTTACTATGGAATAGACAATGCACCAGTCTACAACACTGGTGAACCTGACTCCCCTCTTCCTACACCCAATCTCTGCTGCTCTGGGAGATCTGTGGTGGATTTTGGATTTTTCTGCATCTAAACCTTTATTGTAATGGAGGAGAGAGAACATACATCAGGGAAAGAGACAGAAGGGATGAATAAGGGACAGAGATAGAAAAAGAAGGGAGAGGGCTGGAGAGGTGGCTTAGTGGTTAAGGTGCTTGCCTGTGAAGCCTATGGACCCGTGTTCGACTCTCCAGATCCCACATAAGTCAGACGCATAAAGGTGAGGCAAGTGCAAGGTCAATTTCAGTGGCGGAGGCCCTGGTATACCAATTCTTTCTCCCTCTGTCTGTCTCTCTCCCCATCCTCCCTAAGATAAAAAAGAAAAAGAAAGAAAAAGAGGGGAGGAAGGGGTTGTACAAAACATGCAGTAGGAGAGACAAAAATAAAAGCAGTTTTGTTTTTCATATCACATTTCTGATTAAAGCATTAGCAGAGGGTTAACACGGCTGTATTGAAAGTCAATATGATTGTAAAGTAACAAGTACTAAATTCAAACTGTTTAAACATTTTCCCTAGCCAATTGGTGCAGGTTTTAAAAATCCTTTAACTAAATATTGTGACATTTTAATATTTTTATTTATCTGACACTGTTTTAACTACTTCACCAGTAGCAAGTCAATCCACTTAACAATCCTCTGGTATAAGACTGACTGGCATCTTCATCGTACCATGGGGAAGAGGAGGCACAGAGAGGTTATGTAACTTGCCCCAAATCACACCGATGGCAAGGGTAGACCTAGGAATCTGATTTGGTCATCCTAACTTCAACACAGGTTCCTGCCCTATTCAAAATATAAATGAAAACAAAGAAACACATACCTATGAATTCTGGAAACAAAATTTCAGCTAATATTTAGGTTGTATTGTCAGGTAGCTAATTAGCATTTTTTTTTTTTTTTAATGAACTTGAGAGGCAACCTAGTGGTGTGAATCAAAGTGTCAACTCTGCATGTTGACAGACCAGCAAAATAACCATCTACCGTGTGGATTCATTATTTCACCTCTGTGTCTGTTTCCTTGTTTATAAAATGTAGCCAAGGATAATGCCTATGGCTTCAGTCTATTTTTTTGCTATAACAGACTACCATTGACTGAGCAGTTTATAAGAGTGCAGATTTATTTCTCACTTCTGAAGACTGAGAAGTTTAAGATCAAGGTGTGCCATCTCACTTAGTGGAAGCCTGAAGGCCAAGACATGGATGAACTAGCTCTGCCCAGTTCTTTCCATTGAGGAGCCCCCACGACAAAATCCTCATAAAAGCCGCACATCCTGATACTATCACACTGGCAATTTCTCAGTTTTGGAAGGGCCACCTTTCACCATTTACTTCTCCAGCTTATTTTGACAATTTCAAGTGGCAGTAGTTGAATGCCATTTAACAGAACACACTAATTTATGATTACTAATAAATCTCTCTGTTTTTCATTTTTATACGTGATGCTCTTTTGTTTTTGCATTTTTCCCTCTTCCTGTCAGTGCATATAGCTATTTTTTTGAGGCAAGCCCAACAGACTAGCCTTTTTTAAATGTGAGAGCATGTGTGAGAAAGAATTGGCACAATAGGGCCTCTAGCCACTGTAATCTAACTCCAGACATGTGTGCCACCTAGTGTGTATGTGCAACCTTGCATGCTTGAATCACCTTGTGCATCTGGCGTATGTGGGATCTGGAGAGGTGAACATATGTCCTTAGGCTTCATAGGCAAGCACTTTAAATGCCATTGCTCCAGTCTTATTTTTTATTTTTAACCAGCACTTTTTTTAATCTTCTTAAAAGTCCATTCTTTTAATTAAGTCCATGTCTTTTCATTTTTTTTTATCTTGCCCTAATTAGTTTTCCCAGTTCTAACAGGGTTTTCCTTTGGAACAAAGAGAAAAGAGGTGGGCTACATAAACTGGCAAGTCCTCACCCTATGTTTTGCTCTGTCCTTACAGAACCCACAGGTACTCAGTCATTTCCTGTTCCTGCAGGAAGTCTAGAGATATTGATTGGTGTCATTTGTTCAGCACCATTTTCAAAGAATTGGCTCTGACTCTTACAGTTCCACACAGGAAGCCAGTGTTTCCCTTTTCAAAGGTACAGGCCAGGGATCAAGGGCTAGGAGAACTGAAATATTTTCCTATACTGAAAGACCACTTTGAAGGCATTGAAGATACTGTTGGAAAACATGTACAGGGTAAGCTTTGTAGAGTGGGGTTGTTTAGGTCCTGTGTTTCACAATGGCATGGGCAGCCATGATTAAAAACTTCAGAATATCACCCCAGCCTTGTCCAGTTGTGTATGCTTCATGGGCCATGGGTAGCCACAACTAGAATCTGCACAGTATCTCCACAACCTTGCTCAGTGATTGGACCCTCTGCACTCATAGAAAAAAAGACAGTGGAGGCTTTTCTGTCCCCATCTGAGAGGAAAGTATGTTTACTTCCCCAAGAAGCATCATCACAATTAAAAGCAATCACACAATTATTAAACTACCCATATTATCTTTTCATGGGCTGCCCAAACAAAAACATACCATATCCTGGGCACCTTGAACAACAGAAATTTAGTTCTCACAGTGGCAGGGGTAGAGTTCAATGATCAAAATGCTGGCATTGCCAGGTTCTGGGGAAAACTCATTTCCTGCCTTGCAGATGGCTGCCTTTGCCCTGTAGAGACAGGGAGAGTTAGCACTGGTTTCTTCTACTTGAAGGACACTAATTAAATCTTGTGATCTAACCCTCAGCGCCTCATTTAAACCTAATTACCTCCGAAAGGCCCCGAATGCCATCATACCGGGGGGTTAGGGCTTCAGCAGATGAGCTTGGAGGGGACACATTCAGTCCATATACTCATTTCTCTACTCTTAGGGCTATCTGCATAAATGAGCTATGAAAATCAGTCTAAACATAATGATCAAATCTTACCATAATTGTCCATAAACTTAGTAATTTACTTAAGTTGGGCTTTAAATAAAAGTTATGACTAAAACTATTCACGTCTAACATTTTGTGGCAAAGTCTGATTTTGGAGTTGATGAAGAGGAAATTTATCTAACAACTTTATTTAATGTCTTACTTTTTCTTTTGTGGTGAAAAATGTGAGAAGAAAACCCTTTCACTTGAGTGTTTTATCTCACTGCTAATAAGAACTGTTATGAAGTGAAAAAAGAAATCACCCTTTCTCTGGAGGATTTTTCTGGCTGTTGTTGCAGGCAGGATGTGGAGTTAGCTGGACAAACATGATCTTGTGATCCCTCTGCTAGTGTGGACCTTTGAGGAAGATTAAGCAGATTTTCCCAAACAACTGATTTAAGGTTCAAGAGCTTTGAGGTAGATAAAATGGAATCACTACTCTGCCTCACCCACCAACTTGTCTTTGAAACCATGAGTCACTGTCCTCTCAGAAAGTGAAAGTGTTCTTAAATTAATAGTTTATGGGTTAGTGACCAAGAAAGAACTCTGAGAACTGATGGCAATGTTTCCAGTGTTTGAGGAAGATTTTTCACAGGCCCTGGCAGATGTGCTAGAGGTGGCTCATCTCGTGGTGGGCAGTTGGCTGACTTCTTATCTTATTCATGGGTCTTGGTTTTCCTCAGTTTTATGTGCCTTCTCTAAAATAAAATAGATTCTCCAACCAATAGTGAGAGCAGCTTGGCTTAAAGGTAGTAAGTGTACAAAATTATTTAAGAGGCTTTTAGCATGCCTTTAATCCCAACACTCGGGAGGCAGAGGTAGGAGGATTGCCATGAGTTCAAGGCCACCCTGAGAATACAGAATGAAGTCCAGGTCAGCCTTGGCTAGAGTGAGACCCTACCTCGAAAGAGAGAAAGAGAGAGAGAGAGAGAGGCTTTTTAGTGTGCAAGCCCCACGCTTCTTCTCCAGAGAGCAGTGAGGGCTTCTCTCTGAAGTCTGAGTTTTCTGACCATGGGATTCTGACTTGGTTTCAGGTACCAGATATGAGTTCCTTCCCACTGAGTGGGCCTCACGTCCAATCAAAGAACAGTTGGTTACCCGCAGAGGCTGTATGCCACTATTGCACAAGTGTGGTCCAGCTAGTTGATGTCGTAGTCTTCAGGGTCCCCTGCTTATTCATGCTGTTTGTTACTGTTGTCCTCCAGCAGCTCCCATAGGACTTTCCAGAGCTAGCCAGGAGGAAGCTAGTTTCCTTTTTCTGTTCCAGCATGGCATTCCAATGTTCTGTGACCACAGCCTGTGGTGTCTTCAGCAACAGACTCTTACCTTTTAGCTCTGGCACGTAATCAAATATCAAGCACAAAATTTTTAAAACTTTATCATTCAAAGAAAATGTGGAGCTTTGTGGCAACATAGCCACTCAAGGAGCAATAAAGATTATTTGACCTATCTCTCTTTTGCATTTGACAGATTTAGGAATTCTGATGTACTTTGTAGGTAAATGGAGTGAGCCTGTTGTGAAATGTGAATTATTTTTAACACGTGTACTCCCCGTTAGGTGATAAGCAAAAAGACATCTGGGAATACACATTAAACCAACCAAAGTGACAGGACAAGCTAACACAACACTCGGGAGCTGCTTCCCAGGGCAATGCATCACTATGGTAAGTCAGTATGTCCCAGGCAAGGCTGAAACCAGAATGAAATGGGGGGAAGGGTATCACTGTGAATAACTTGTAAGCAGGCTGCGCAGGGGGAGGAATTCAGGTCTGGGAAGCGAATTCCCAAAAGTAAGAAAGGACTCTGAGTCTTACAAGGGATCGACCAGGGCCACCAAAGCACGGCTTGAGCAAAGGAATCAGAGCAGGGACTACATCACCAAGTGGTTGGTGATCTGGTTTCACCAAAAAGGCAGAGGCTTCATACATTCATTCACTTACTGTGTGAATACTACTGTGTGTGTCACCGCAGTACTAAATTCTGGTGGCACAAAAGGGAATAACATATAATTACTGTAGTGGTTACTTCTCTCATTGCTGTGATCAAATACCTGACAAGAAGCCACTTAAGAGAAGAAGCAGATGGGGAACTAGAGAGATGGCTTAGTGGTTAAGGCGAATGCCTGTGAAGCCTGCGAACCCAGGTTCAACTCACCAGGAACTACATAAGCTAGATGCACAAGGTGGCACATGCATCTGGAGTTCGTTTGTAGTGGCTAGAGGCCCTGGTGTGCCCATTATCATGCACTCACTCCCTCTCTCTGTCTCTAGTAAATAAATAAATAAATAGATAATAAATAAATAAATAAATAGATAATAAATAAATAAATAAATAAATAAATAAATAAATAAATAAATATAAAATCTTAGGGGCTGGAGGGATGGCTTAGCAGTTGAAGAGTTTGCCTGCAGGGTTAAAGGACCCAGGTTCGGTTCCCCAGGACCCACATTGGCCAGATGCACAGGGGGGTGCACATGTCCAGTTCTTTTGCAGTGGCTGGAAGCCCTGGCACGCCCATTCTCTCTCTCTCTCCATCAAATAAATAAAAATAAAATATTTTTTTAGAAAGAAAAGAAAATCTTAAAAAAAGAGCAGGGTTTATTTGGATTTATAATTTCGGGGGGTAAAGTCTATCCCCTTGGGGAAGGCAGCAGAGCTGGAGGTGACTGCTCCCAGGAAGCAGAGAGATGAATGTCTGTACTCAGTCTGCTTTCTCCCTTTTGTTCAGTCTAGGACCTCCGCTCATGGAGTGGGGCTGCCCACAGTTAGGCTGGGTCTTCTCAACTTAATTAAGCTAAGCTAAGCACTCCCTCAAAAACACATCTAGGGATTTTTCTCCTAGACAAGTCAAGATGAAGATGGAGATGAGGTGAACCATCACAGTTGCTATCACAATCAGAGGCTGGGGCTTGGAACGAGAGATGAAGCGCTAACAAGGGGCAAATATCAGCACGGTGAATGCCAGAAAGGAGAAATGGCACTGGTGGTGTTTTTTTTTTTTTTTCTGCCATGTTTAGGATGCATCTTAAGGGTGGGGGAAAGGTATAGAGTTCTCCAGTGGGGGTAGATAATTATATAAATGAGGGACGGAAGGGTGTGGAGGGAAGGAAGATCAGGGCATGCTGTTATGGAAACCCAGTTGGCAGGAGTGCAGTATCGGCTGGTATTCCCTCACTCTAAATCCAAGCTTAATGGATCAGCAGCTTATCTGGGGGAATTCCCACGCTGAATTTATCTTGAAAAGAACAGAAATGCTCTAAGTAGAGTTGAAATTCTCCTTACTCTTAGCAAGCAGTGCACTTCACTTATGTTAAATAACCCAACAAAGAATTTCATGAGGGGAAATCTAGAAAAAGTAAAACAAGCCCGGTGTGGTGGCCCATGCCTTTACTCCCAGCACTTGGGAGGCAGAGGAAGGAGGATTGTCCTGAGTTCAAGGCCACCCTGAGACTACATAGTGAATCCCAGTTTAGCCTGGGCTAAAGTGAGACCCTACCTCAAAAAAAAAAAAAAAAAAAAAAAAACCTATGTTGAGGTTACAGGGAAGCTGTGCTCAGATCAGAAAAGCAAATATGGCAAACAATGATTTCCCTCTATTTGCTCATTTCTGTGGTGAAGGAAATGTGTTTTTTTTTCCCCATATGTTATGAGAGATTCTTGAATAATTAGTACCCATTTGTAACTCCTGCTTATATTTACTTACAGTACTTCATTGACATTTAGTGTTAATACTAATCTTAAGTATGCAACCAAATTAAACTTGACCATTTCCCATATTATAGGATGTGAGAACAAAACAGTGGAGGAAATAGAAATAAATTTCTTTGTTTCCATCTGCCACATACAGAGTTTAGGCACTTGGGGCTGGAGAGATGGTTTACTGGTCAAGGTGCTTGCCTGCAAAGCCAAAGGACCCAGGTTCGATTCCCCAGGCCCCACATAAAGCCAGATACACAAGGTGGCACATGCACTTGGAGTTCGTTTGCAGTGGCTGGAGGCCCCGGGCATAACCACTCTCTCTCTCTCTACCTACCTCTTTCTCTCTCTCCTCTCTTTGCCTCAAGTAAATAAATAAATAAATAAATAAACAAACAAACAAACGGTATTTCGATACCGGTAAAGAAGTAGACAGCATAGGACAGTGGTGATCAACCCACGACCTTTCCCTTTTTAATTTCTTGCTGAGTGGTCAAAGCCAAGTCTCTTCATTGTTATCTACTGGTTTCCTCATTAATGAAATGCTTAGACCATGCGGTTGCTTTAAATTTTAAATGAAATAATGACAGCCACATACAAATACTTCACATCAGAAGTAACAGGCCCTCCTAAATGAGGGCTCATCTTTCCCTCTCAACCTCACTCCCTCATGATCCTCTTTGTGTGTCGCCTTCGGCAACATGAAATGATACTTGATACCTAGGTGTCCTATGCAGTCTGTCTGTATTTCCATTCAGCAATACTTCAGTTATCTCCTGATATCTAGGAAACAGAAGTAGAGATGCAGAAAAGAGCCCCCGCCTCTCTCTCTTTCCCCCCTCTCTTTTATTTTTGTTTTAAGACTGGGTCTCACTATGTAGCCCAGGCTGGGCTAGAACTCCCGTCCTCCTGCCTCAGTCTCCCTAGTTTGGGATTGAGGTTATAGGTGTTTGCCACCAACCCTGGTTGTAGCTCTCTCTCTCGTACCCTTGATGGTCCAAGATGAGGAGCTGGCTAACTTTACTGGAGAATGTGACCTTGACTGTAGCCCAAATTGTCTACAGTTATGGAAGTTGTAAATAAAAAAAAAAAATTAAAAAAATTAAAATGTGAACTTTTCTCTGGTTCCTTCTCATAAGGATTGATTTGAGAGAAGTAGCTTGTAGCAGGATAACTTACTTTACGTTCAACAACTTAAAAAATTATTTTATTTATTTATTTGATAGAGAGAAAGAGGAAGGGAGAGGGAGAGAGAGAGAGACAGAGAGAGGGAATGGGCACAGGTGTGCCAGGGCCTCCAGCCACTGCAAGCAAACTCCAGATGGATACACCACCATGTGCATCTGGCTTACGTGGGTCCTGTGGAGTTGAACCTGGGTGCTTTGGCTTTAACTGCTAAACTTCTAAGCCATCTCTCCAACCCAACACCTTTTTTTTGGGGGGGGGGAGGACAGTTCAATGCTAAAATTAGTGTTTCTGCTAGAAATAGATAAAATAAATTTTGGAAGTTTAGAACTAAGGGGGCTATCACCCATCAAATTTCCTCAGAGGCATACTGCTCTGATTGTATATATTGATTATTCTATTTTTTTATGTATCTAAAGTAGTAACGATTTTTTTTTTTTGTTGTTGTTGTTTTTTTTGGTTTTTCGAGGTAGGGTCTCACTCTGGCCCAGGCTGACCTGGAATTAACTATGTAGTCTCAGAGTGGCCTCAAACTTACCATGATCCTCCTACCTCTGCCTCCTGAGTGCTGGGATTAAAGACGTGTGCCACCACACCTGGCTAGTAATGAATTTTTTTGCAGGTTACACTTCTACTATTGTATTTGTTAGTAAATACATGTTATTAGCAATAAAGGGAAATAATATTTTGGGAGAGTCCAAATTATGTTCTATAAAGTTTTATAACTAATTTCATAAGTATTGTGAAAATTACTAACCTCACTGGACATAAGTAATCAAAGTTCAGAAAAATTAAGTAAATTCTTTTTTTTTTTTTCCACTGCTGAGGACCAAACCTAAGGCCTTACACATATCAGGCAGGTACCTTTCCACTGAGCTACATGCCTATCGGGTTTATTTTCTTTTTTTCTATGAGGAGATAAATGCAGGTATGCCTTACTCTCAACTGCAAATTCTATAGTGTCTTGGGCCAAATTTCAAAATAATCTTTACTAGAATAAGGGACAAAATCACTTGTCTTAATTTACATGTTTTAAATGGGGATTTTTTTTTTTTTTTTGAGATAGTGTTTCACATTGTAGCCTGGGCTGCCCTCACACTTGCCATCCTCCCCATCCCCAGCTTCCTGGGTGCTGGAATTAACAGGTGTGCACCACTATGCCTAGTTCCAAACGAGGAGAGAGATTTTGGCCTCCTAGATGTGACACACGCTTGGGGCGCTCGCTGCACAGGAAAGAGCGTTGTGCGGATGTTTCAGAAGGACACTGGAGAGCTCCTGGGAGCGTGCCCTAGTTTTGGCAGTTACTAAATTGTGAATGACTGTTCAGAGTCTTCAGTGCGAGGAGGTGGTTTCCTACAGGAAGAGGGTTAGATAATAAAACCACAGAGATTTGCTGATGTAGCTGCTAGGCATCGCTTCTGGTCATTTAGGAAGTTGTTTTGTGGCTTCATCAATAAGGTATTTGCCAGCTGCGTCACCGCGTCCACCCCACTGTTCTCTCTTCCTCTCCAGGGAAGGCTTCCTGGCCTGCGGTGAGGACAAGTATTCCTTTACCACCAAGCCCCAGGCCTGGTCTCTGGACCACAGACTGTCTGCAGAATGGAAGAAATCTTTGTCAGCTATTCTACTAACAGAAGCCTAATATCTAGAGTCTACAAAAAACTCCCCAAACTATAAGTAATAAAAAAATCAAACTTCACTCAAAAAATGGGGCAGAGATCTGAATAGGCAATTCTTAATGGAAGAATACACATGGCTAATGCTCACCTTAAAAAATGTTCAACATCCTTAACCATCAGGGCAATGCAAATTAAAACAACTATGAGATTCCACCTTCCTCCAGAAAGAATGGCAATCATTAAAAAAATTAGATGACAGGGCTGGAGAGATAGCTTAGTGGTTAAGGCATTTGCCTGCGAAGCTCAAGGACCCATGTTCCACTCTCCAGATCCCATGTAAGCCAGACGCACGAAGGTGAGGCAAGCGCAATTTTGCACACATGCCCACTAGGTGGCGCAAATGTCTGGAGCTGAGGCCCTAGCACACATATACACACACTCTCTCTCTGTCTCTAAAATTAAAAAAAATTTTTTTTTTTTTAGATGACAGTAAATGTTGGTGAGGATGCTGGGAAAAGAGAACCTTCATTTGCTATTGTTGGGAGTGCAATGTTGTACAACCAGTATGGAAATCAGTATGGTGATTCCTGAAAAAGATGAAAATAAAACTGTCCCAGCCATTCCTTTACTGGGCTTCTACCCAAAAGGCTCCACTCTTGACTGCAGAGATATTTGCTCAACCATGTTTATAGCTGCTCAGTTCACAATAGCTAAGAGCTGGAATCAATGCAAATGTCCGTCGTTTGACAAATGGATAATAAAGATGTGGCACATATACACATTCTACTCAGTAGCAAGGAAAAACAATAAAATAAAATTTGCAGTTTTTGCTTTCATACATTCATGTTTTTAAAAACTTTATTGCCAACCTCCATGTTTATACACAATATGCTATGATCATAATCCCTTCCTACAACTCTCCTTGTTCCCTATCCTCCCGCTCAATAAGTCTCTCCTTTTCAACTAGTCCTTGTTCTATATTGATGTCATCATTTTGTTCCCTCCTAGGCAGTGTCAGTCACTGAGAATTCATGAATGCCATGGCCTCTTTGTGTCTGGAAGACAGTATTGAAATGTATTCCTCTGCTTCCTTTGCATCTTACATTCTTTCCTTCCCCTCTTCTGTAGTGGTCTCTGTGCCATGAAGAGTGTGATAGAGATGTCTCAGTGCTGAACACACCCCTGTCTTAGCACTTTGATGAGCTTTGAGGTTCCCTAGCAGTCACCATCATCTGAAAAGAGTTCTCTAACCCAAAGTGAGAATAGCATTAATTTATGGGCACAATCATAAACATTTACAGGACAGTTTGGTGAGCATAATGTATCTATTTAACCAGACAGCAGTAGTAGTTGCCACCTCCTATGGCTTGTGATTAAGTTTTTTTTTTAGACCCAGGCAGGAATTCCCTCCCATGGGAACACAATCAGAGAGCACTTGGTTTCCCCCATAACAGACATACCACCATTGCACCAGTTGCCATATTTGGCTTGGCTGACCAGCTGTAACCTTGCAGGGTCCACTCCTGCTAGATCATTAATGAATTTTCTTCCCCAATGAGCTGAATAGCTCTTTCCAGCATATTACAGTTACAGGAAGAAGGCTTCTGTTCCAGTTTGATTTCTCAGTGTCCTGCCCTCCAAACATGTGGTATCTTCAGCAATAGGGTTTTATCTTCTAGTTCTCGTGGGCAACCAAGAGCCTTGGCAATAGCCTGTATTGTTTAGGGGCATCAGCAACCTCCCCAACCAACAACTCCCTGGAAGGTGTCTCACTCTGGGCACTGAAATTTTCTTGCAACAATCTGTGGCTTCCAGGCACAGCATTATGCATCCTCACAGGGTTCTTCAGCCCAAACTCTCTTTTTAAATATGTATTATTTAGTTAGCAAAAATGTAGGTTTGCATATGGATTATTCACAACATCTTTAATTTTGATTAATCCTCCTCCTACATCCTTCTCTCCTCTATCCCTTCTCCTGACCCCACTTAAACCATTCCATGCCACTATTCTTTTATATATATTTTACATGATTATATATATTACATTATATATTTTACATGAGCCACCATTATATATCCTTTCTCCTCCATTCCCAATTCCCTAGGGCCCTCAGTAGGGTTACTGGTGTTCCCTGTGGGGTAATTAGGGCCTCTGGTCAGTCTCTGAGAGGGGGGCTATGCCTCATAATATTTCTATCCATCCTGTGGCTCTTATAATCTTCCCACCCCCTCTTTGGCAACAATCCCTGAGCCTCGATGGGTATGTTAACAGTTAGTGTTGAGTTCTCTGTGGTCTGTGTATTTATGTAAGGATGTGTTTTGGTTCATGCAAGTGTTGTTGCTCTTTCCTTGGAGGTGGTTGTCAGGTTAGCATTGAGAGCAATGCTCATGTTGCTGTTCCCCTCTGCAGTTTTGTTCTGGACCCCAGTAAATATGGTAGAGATGGCACATCTTGTGGAGAACAGTGGCCTTTCTTTTCTTGTGCTGATGGATCTTGATCTCCCCAGTGCTCTCCACCAGCTATAAAACCAAACAGACTCTCCAAAGCAAGGATGAGAGCTGCTTTGATTAAGGGGGGTTTGCATACAAGTTGGTTGAAGAGGATCCCCACTCAACTGTCCAGAGCACAATGGGGGCTTCTCTCTGGCCACCCCAAGTACTCTTAATGAAGAATAATACTAAGGGTAGAACTGGGATTTTGAATCAAAATTAAAAACCACTCAGTCTTATTTATTTATTTATTTATTTATTTATTTATTTATTTATTTATTTATTTATTTGCAAGCGGAGAGAGATAGAGTGAAGAGAGACAAACAGAAAGAATGGGCACACCAGGGCCTCTAGCTGCTGCAAATGAACTCCAGATGCATGCACCACTTTGTGCATCTGGCTTTACGTGGGTCCTGAAAATTTTAATCTGGGTTCTTTGGCTACAAAGCTAAGTAGCTAAGTATCTTAACCATTAAGCCATCTTTCCAGTCCAAAAAGCCTTCACTTTTGAAGATGAGCTCACATTTTGAGTATTCATTTTGTCCCAAGCCTTCCACAAGATCATTCTATTTTGAAGGAACTGAATGAGGAAATTTTTGTTTTTTAAAAATGCCAGGTAGTACAAACTAATGAGACTTATTTTGCTTGTTAAAGAATACATCACCTTGGGCTGGAGGGATGGCTTAGTGGTTAAAGCATTTGCCTGGAAAACCAAAGGACCCAGGTTTGATTCCCCAGGACCCACATTACCCAGATGCACAAGGGGCACACACATCAGGAGTTCGTTTGCAGTGGCTGGAGGCCCTGGGACGCCCATTCTCTCTCCTCCTCTTTCTCTTTCACACACACACACACACACACACACACACACACACACACACACGTATATAGCACTGGGTTATGTTATGGTTTTCATTGTAACAATTTGATCAATAGTTTGAACATTGAGATCCCCTGCCCCAAATTTTCCTTGCCACATTTTATAGACACAGAAATAAGAATGTGGAAGTCTAATCATTTCAGCCACAGCTGGAATGGAAACGCCAGGACATGACTGAATCCTTGGCTTTGTCCATGGGCAGCTAGAGGAATAAAGCTTTTTCTTTCTCAAGCAATGATTTTGAGTACCAGCTTTCAGAGATTTGTTTGACATTGAATCTGAGCTTTGTGCCTAGTATTTAGCGGGAGAAGAAGGGGAGGAATTACTTATCCTTTGGCATACATTAGCATGCAAATAAATCCTTTCTCTGCATAGTGGAAGGGTCTGAAATTATCACATATACAACATATCTTTAGTAGTAGTCTTGAACACAAGTGCTGCTCTGAAGAATTCACATTTATAGCTCTTCTCCAAATATTTACAATGTCATTTTTTCCTTTAGGATTAAAATTATTTGCTGCTTTGGAATCATTTTAACAAATACATAATTATTAGGCCTTTCATTTGTTCAACGTTAGGACCTCTATAGTTTCTCCCAAATGTTTTAATTTAGCTTGCATTTTTTCACAATAAGGCATATATACATGTGTACAATAAACTTTAGATCAAAATAGAAAATTATAGTCACAAAAAAAAATATTATAAGTCTCACAGATTCAATCCACATGGTTTTTTTTGTTTTTTTGAGGCAGGGTTTCACTCCAGTCCAGGCTGACCTGTAATGCACTGTGTATTCTCAGGGTGGCCTTGAACTCACAGTGATCCTCCTACTTCTGCTTCCCAAGTGCTGGGATCAAAGGTATGCGCCACCACGCTCAGCTTGGTTTTTCTTTCTCTTTCTTTCTTTCTTTCTTTCTTTCTTTCTTTCTTTCTTTCTTTCTTTCTTTCTTTCTTTCTTTCTTTCTTTCTTTTCTTTTTTTTTAAGTTGGGTATCGCTCTAGCTTAGGCTGACCTGGAATTTACTATGTAGTCTCAGGGTGGCCTCAAACTCATGACAATTGTCCTACCTCTGCCTCCCAAGTGCTGGGATTAAAGGCATGCACCACCATGCCCATCTAGCTCTTGCTATTCTACAGTCTGAGTTAAATCAGGATGAAATCTCCTTTCATTCATGGAAGCTTGACTCTCATTTGAATCATGGAAACAAGGTAATTTCAAGTGTGGTACTTCTTTTCTGTACTAATGTTAAAGGTACATTTATCCCAAACAGCCACTCTGTAATGAGGCATAAGCATTATTTAAAGAAAATGATTATTATTATTTGCGCATGTGAGTGTATGTTGTGGTGTGTGTGTGTGTTGTTTCCGTGTTTGTATGTGTACAGGTGACTGTGTGTATGGAGGCCAGGGGACAACCGTGAGTGGTGTTCCTTAGGTATGCCATCCTCCTCTCTCCTGGGCCAGTTATGCTAGACTATCTGGCCAACAAGCTTCCAGGGACCATTTATTTCTGCCTCTCATGAGCTGGGAGTATATGTGCATACCACCATGCCTCTGATTTTTTTTTAAATTTTATTTATTTATTGGAAAGAGAGAGAGAGAAAGAGGCGGGGGGGGGGGGAAGAGAGAGAGAGAACGGGCACACCAGGGCCTCCAGCCACTGCAAATGAACTTCAGTCGCATGCACCACCTTGTGCATGTGGCTTACGTGGGTCCTGGGGAATCGAGCCTAGGTCCTTTGGCTTTGCAGGCAAGTGCCTTAACCACTAAACTATCCCTCCAACCCCATGCCTCTGTCTTTTTTTTTTTTTTTAAATGTGGGTTGTGGTGATCAAACTCAGATCCTCATGGTACAAGGCAAGCACTTTACTGAATGAGTAATCTCCCCAGCCCTACTATACAAATTGCTATTGTTGTTTTAACATAAGGTCTCACTCTAGCTTCAGATGACCTGAAACTCACTGAGATCCCAGGCTGGCCTTGAACTCACCATGATCCTGCAATCCTGGGATTAAAGCCACCTCATCTGGCCCCTCAACATTTTTACTATTAGATTTTGTGTTGAAGATCTCTAGGCAAGGGCTCTGTCACTGAACTGCGTCCCCAACCGGAGACAATGGTTATTGCTTGTCAAAGGCTCAGGACAGGTTCAGTGATCCCGTATGTTCAGTGGCTGCAAAATGATCACCTGACTTTACTGGCTGATGTGCTTTATACTGGAGGAAATAAAGCTCGAGAATATTTGCTCAGACATGAACAAGTGAAGAGTACCAAAGTTATTTGGAAGTAAGGCCAGGCGTGGTGGTGCACGCCTTTAATCCCAGCACTCGGGAGGCCCCAGGTAGGAGGATTGCTGTGAGTCTGAGGCCAGCCTGAGACTACATAGTGAACTTCCAGGTCAGCCTGGGCTAAAATGAGAATATACCTTGAAAAACCAAAAACCAACAACAAAAAAAGAGACTTCTTGGAAATAATTTAATTTCAAAACTGTTTCACAATGAATGGTATGTCAATTTTAGTGTGTGTGTGTGTGTGTGTGTGTGAATGTAAAGACAACCTCTGGGCCTTGTCCCTCCCCCTCTCCTTCTCTGAGACAGGGTGTTCCTTGTTTGCTGTTGCAAAAGCCAGCAGCTGGCCTGCAGGCTTCAGATCCCTCCTGACTCTGCCTCTCATGGTCAGAGGTGTGATGGGATGAGAGATGCAGGGGCTTCTTGCATCCAGCTTTATGTGGGTTCTGGGGAATCTGAACTGTAGTCACCACGCTTGTGCAGTGAGCACTTTTAACCACTCATCTATCTCCTTGGCCCAAATTTTGGATTTTAACAATTATTGCTGATTTTGTGAGAGAGAGTCAGAGAGAAACAGAGAGAGAGAGAGAGGAAGAGGCAGAGAGAGAGAGAGATGGGTGTGCCAGGGCCATTTCAGCCTCTGTGAATGAACTCCAGATGCGCGCCCCTTGTGGGCAAGCATGGCATTGCATGCTTGCATCACTTGAGTCTGGTTAAACGTGGAACCTGGAGAATCGAACAGGAATTCTTAGGCTTGTCAGGCAGGTGCATTAACTGCTAAGCCATCTCTCCAGCCTAGCTATATGTTTTTACTAAAAGTAAAATATATTTGGATATTATTATCAACCTTGCTGATATATGATGCTTACATGTTTATAATTTCTGAATCAATAGAAAACATGACAGGCAGTCTGATGCAGTGGTCCTCATCAAGGGTGATTTTGTATTCCCAGGAACAT
Organism: Orientallactaga sibirica; assembly: GCA_036365145.1. NCBI lineage: Eukaryota > Metazoa > Chordata > Mammalia > Rodentia > Dipodidae > Orientallactaga > Orientallactaga sibirica. Next base: position 11,396,424 of record JAEOAD010000114.1, on the reverse strand, counting down.
TTGAGAGAGTTTGGAAGTGTTTTTGACTGTCACAACTTAGAGCAGTATTTTGTGGACACTTAGTGGTTGGAGGTCAGGAAAGCTCCTCTGACAATCCAGCAATGAACTCATATCTCCTGCAGGGAAGAATTCCCCAACTCCAGGGTAAATATGCCAAAGTTGAAAATGCTTGATCTAAAGAATTTTTATCTGGCTGTATTTTTTTTCTTTCTAGTGATTCTTCTAAGTTATGAAAGATAACATGGAAATTTCTCAGAATTTCCCAAGCAACTGTTTATTTTCTGATACTCTAAGACTTTCTTAATGTAAACTGGTTGAGGAAAGCCAAATAGAATCATTTGCATTCTTCTTTTTCTGCAGTCAAATGCTCTACCACTGAGCTATACCCTGTATTCATCTTTTTCTGATAAATCAATGTTGGCATTGTTTTACAAGTTGTGATTAATTTCTACTGTCAACTTGATTGGATTATGAACCCTAGAGCATTAATGGGATGCTCGTGTGTGTGTGTGTGTTTGTGATGGCATAAGGAGAGAAAATTAACTGAGGTGGGAGACTCACTCTGATGTACAAAGCATCATCTCTGTGGACTGGGGTCCTGGGCAAAAAAAAAAAAGAAAGAAAGAAAGAAAGAAAGAAAGAAAGAAAGAAAGAAAGAAAGAAAGAGAGAAAGAAAAAGCCAGTAGAGTGTCGGCACTCCCTGCTTTCTGTTCCCCATTCATCAAGGTGTTGGAATTCTAGCTAAAGACTCCCACTCCCAAAACTCCACCATGGCTTTTATTCCATGATGGGTGGTACTCTCTTAAATTATAAGCCAAAGTAAATTTTTTATGCTTAAGTGGCTTGTACTAGACAGCTTCATGTTTGCTGAGATGATCTATCAGACCAAGCAAAGTTATGGAGGAAGGGATATTTATTGAAGCTTACAGATCCAGGGGAAGTTCCATAATGGCAGAAGAAGCTGGCCTGCTTTCACAGAGCCAAACACAGAGAGCAAAGCCACAAGCCAAAAACCACACAGCACAGCATACCTCAGGAACTCCAGCTAGGCTCACTTTGCATATCTTTAGATTGAAATCTCAAACCCACCATCACACCTTAAGATCTGCCCAGTGACACTGCCTCCAGCCAGGTGGCTGCAGATGCAAACTACAAACTAATAAAACGCTGAGTATATTGGGGGCCATCTATTCAAACTACCACATGGCTTCAGTGAGATATTTTATCATATCTAAGAGAAAAGGGTGAAAATGTAAGAATGGATCGCACAGCATGACCCCAACTAGAACACCCCCTCAGAACACTTCTCTGTTGAAATGCCCTTCTCCTTTGCCTTGTCTCCAGGCAACCTCCTCAGTGAAGGAGACCACCGTAACGTGTAAGACTGCCATCTGGAAGAACGGTCTAGTCTTTTCTTACTCAACTGTCAGAGATTACAAGCCCTTCCTCCATGACCTGCTCCTAAAGTGAATGATGATAGGTTTTTCCCACTTGCCTAATTTTATGTAAAAACAATTAACCTTACTCTGACATAACTACATACAATAAACTGCACACACAAGTGGAGGAGAATAAACACGCATATGCACACACATGCACGCGTGCCTTTTCTGATTGAAGGTAATGAACGTGTGCGTCACCTGCAGTTATTTCATTTGTCCCTTGGTATTCCCTCCCACTTGCAACTTTGGCCTCTCCCCTCAAGCTCAGGGAACCACTGGTCTGCCTTCTATTCCTATAGATTGCTTTCTAGTTTCTAAGAATTTTTCTTAACTGGAAGAGTCATGCAGAATGTCTTCCTTTTGAGTCTTTAACTCAGCAGAATTATTTTGAGATCTATTCATGCTGTTGAGTATTTCAGTAGTGAGGTGGTTTTTATGCTGAGAGCTCTATTGCAAGGATAACCTTAAATGTATTTACCCATTTATCTAATGGTAAACGTTAAGATAAAGTATTGTGGTCTGGAGAGATGGCTTAGCAGTTAAGGCACTTGCCCAAGAAGCCTAAGAACTCACGTTCGAATCTCCAGGTCCCACACAAACCAGACACATAGTGACACAACGCACAATGTCACACACGTGCACAAGCGGGGGGGCGCACATGTCTGAAGTTCATTTGTAGCAGCTGAAGGCCTTGGCACACCCATTCTCTTTCTCTCTCTCTCTCTGCTTCTTTCTCTCTCTCTCAAAAAAAAAAAATAAAGTATTGTTCTGAATTTTTGCCTTTTTATTTATGGATGTGTTCGTGTGTGCAAGTTTGTGTGTGTGTAGGTTTGTGTGCATGTGTGCATGTAGAGGCCAGAGCACAACCTCAGGTGTTGTCACTCTCAAGCTTTAGCCACCTTTTCTTAGGGACAGTCTCTCATTGACCTGGAGCTTGACAAGTAGGCTAAACCACTGAGGCGCAGGGATTCGCCTGCCTCTGACTCCCTAGCACTGTGATTACAAGGGCATACCACCACGCCCAGCTGTTTTATGAGTTCTGGGAACTGAACTCAAGTCCTCATGTTTTCATGCCCAGCACTTTACTGACTGGGCCATCTCCCCAGCCCCAAAACTTCTTTTCCTTCTATAAAGGTTTTCATTATATCTTTATACTTACTTCAATATTTGGAAACGAATTTGAAATAATAAATTAAGAGGGTCATTTGGATACAGATTATAAAGTGTAGCGTAATGTTTTTCCGGTATGCCGAAAGATAACAAAGGAAAGTTCTCTAAAAATGTAATCTCTACTTAGCAAGAAATTATAAACATTGGGCTGGAGAGATGGTTTAGCAGTTAAGGCACATCCCTGCGAAGCCTAAGGACTCCAGTTCAATTCTCTAGGTCCCATGTAAGCCAGGTGCACAAGGGGATGCACGCATCTGGAGTTTGTTTGCAAGTGGCTAGAGGCCCTGGCATGCCCATTCTCACTCTCTGTCTCTCTTTTTCCCTCTCTCTGTCTCTAATAAATAAATTAAAATAAAATCCTTAAAAAAGAAATTATAAAAGTTAATTTTTTATTTAGAATGCTACATCTTTTAAAATATATATTAGTAAATATAAATATACTGGTAAAATATGAAAACTGGCTCAAATTAAATGATGAAAACAGAGGAAACAATGATCACACTAACTGCCTAAATCTGCGGGCCATTTTTACTAACATCTTTTAAAGCAATTGGTCTTCTCAGACTCTCAGCTTGGAGGGAATGAGATCTCATTCTATCTGGAGAGTGGGAAGCCATAGGAAAGATAAAAGTTACTCAGGAGACATCATGGACTTGGCTTTTTAGGTTGGGTGACTGCCCGGTTCAAACTTAGAATAATGAATGGCCTTTCTTACCTGGCTATTTTTCACGTTTCAAGTTTCAGCGTTCTAGCACCCTTTTGGAAGGTTTCCAGCTCTTCAATTAGTTGCTAATAAAACACAAAGAATATGCTTCCCAAAGGCTGTTTGATTTGAAAGATATTGATTAACAATGACCAGCCAGCAGATATGGGAAAGAAAGAACTTTTTGATTTTAGTAGTTCACTTGTGTGTGTGTGTGTGTGTGTGTGTGAGAGAGAGAGAGAGAGAGAGAGAGAGATGTGTATGAGTGTGGATGTGCGTGCCCCATAGCACACATGTGGAGGACAGAGGACAATTTTTCAGGTGTCAGTCCTTGCCTTCTGCCTCACTTGAGCCAATCTCTTGTTATTCACTGCTCAGTTCTCCAGGGCCTCAAAGCTTCTGGGAAACTCCGCTATCTAACTCTCATCTTGCCATAGGCATGCTGGGATTACAGAAGCCTGCCCCAGCTTCCAGCTTTTATGTATGTTCTGGGTAGCCCAACTCGAGTACTCAAACTTGCATGCTAAGCACCTTGTCCACTGATCTATCCCCCCCACCTTACCGTTCGCCCTTCTTATAAACTGACTTTAAGAGCTTGGAGTCAAGGTGCTCATGAGTGTTACATCAAAGGATAAATGTCAACCCCCCTAAACTATTAGTTTCTGGTTTCTGTAGAGCTTGTATGCCGAGGGGAATCTGCAACACGAGTTTCTTAGTCTGTGGAGTGGAAGCAGGCAGTGTAGAGAAAGAACTTGCAATAAGCCTCCATCCTGGCCCTCCATCCTTCCCAACTTGGGCGGGTGTGTCACGTGGGTCTTTATTGAAGAGCCGTCACTATCATAGCAGCAGTTAAACATTTTAACTAAAGACTATGCCTTACTTGTTTTTATTTTTAAAGTAGGCAATTAATACATTCATTTGGTAAACCCAATCGACTTGATTAGGACTAAAATATTCTCACGGGAAACTAGTTACAATAAGTTTAAGTTCTCCTATCTCGTTAAGGAAAATTAGTAAAAGCTTCATTTTTCTAAAAGGCCAATTTCTTATCTTTTATTATTGGAAAATGAAAAACATATTTTTCTAGTATTACTGAGAAATGCCAAAGGACCCACCCAGACTCCCAGGCTACTCACTGTTCTTTCCCTGAATTGCGTTTACATCATGTTCAAGTCTGAGCATTTACACTTACCGCATGCTTGATGAACTGTGCCAGGCGGAAGGGGCCTGTCTGCTCCACATTCCTCAGCCTGGGAGGGACTTTTTTTTTTTTTTTTTCTGCTTCATGCCTAAAGGGGCAAAGGTCAAACCTCTTCAGCTGCAGATGAGGTCATCCTGGCTGATTGACTGCAGCTGATCACAATAAAAACAGGGTCTCCCATGCGACCAGTCCTCCCCATCTTGGAGCACTGATGTCATCTCTGCTGAGAAAGGATGAGACATGCAACTTGTTTTAGATTAACCGCATAAATTTTCCTTTTGACTTCACGCAACATTTTATTTGCTATAACAGAAGGATTAACTTGGTCACAATTTCCAAAGCGCGCGCACACACACACACACACACACACACACACACACAAAAGATAAGTGAAATAGAGCAAGCTTATGTTGTACAATTAGTCGCTCGTGTCTATTAAGTCGGGTCCCGTGAAATTGCCATTTTCCTCAGTCATAATGATTAAACATTGGCAGTCTCATATGATTCATCCTCATAATCCCGCAGTACCTCATCTCTAAGAATAGTGAATAGCTTTCACGAACTCCAAAGACAGACAGACCTTAGTTGACATTCTACCTCTGCCATTTATTAGCTGGGTGACATTAAAATTTTAGGATAATTATTGCTGAACTTTATTATCCTCAATTCTTAAAAATGAATAGTATGTATACCACAGGGTTATATCTAACAAGTGTGAAGTTCTTTGAAGATCATTTTCTTATAAGAAGTGTTCTCTGTAGGTTGTCAGCAATAATAATTGGTAATGTAACAGCATAAGTTCCTAAGCCAAAGCTCTGAGGAGGGTCAATATTTCTATGAACAGGTTCTGCTCGTTTATCCCCTTGCTCCTGGTCCTGTTACTCTGGGGCCCTTCCTCAGTAGAGTTATGGTATTCGCTATAGGATCAGGAAGGCCTCACTCAGTCCCTATAGGGTATTGGGGGAACTGTACATCAGTGTATTCCTACCCACACTGTGGCTCTTACAAGCTTTCTGTCCCCTCTTCTGCAATATTCCCCAAGCCATGTTAGGTCTGTTGGCAGTCTGATTTAGTGTTGAGTTCTCTAGCCTCTGGATTTCTACTTTGATGGGTTTTGATGGATCACTGTGTTTGTCACCATCACCCTGGGGTTGGTTGTCAGGCTAGCAGTAAGAGCAATGTTCATGGCACGGCTTCCTCTGCAATTTCTCCTGGGCTGTGGCAGATATGGTCGAGGTGGCACATCTTGTGGTGGGCAGTCAGCTATATTCTTGTCTTACAGATGGATCTAAGCATTTTTCCATTTTCTCTGTCATCTGTAAAACACAAGAGATTCTCTACCCAAGAGTGAATGCAGCTTGAGTTAAAGGGGGTATGCAAAGTTATTTGAGAGATTTTTTTTTGTGTGCAAGCTCATTCTTTCTTCTCCAGAGAGAAGTGGTAGCTTCTCTCTGAAGTCTCTCTGAATTTTCTAACCGTGGGATTCTGACCTGGATTCCAGTGCCAGATCGGAACTCTCTCCCACTGAACGGGTCTCAGGCTCAATCAGAGAAGAGTTGCTTACCTGACGAGGCTGTGTGCCACTATTGTGCAAGTGTGTACTTCTTGTCTGGCTGGTTGATTTCATGATCTGCAGGGTCCCCTGTTATTCATGTTGCTGGTGACTGTTGTCCTCCGGCGGCTCCCATAGGACTTTCCAGCACTGTGAGGGCTAGACGGGAAGGAGCTAGTTTCCCTTTTGGGTCCAGCACGATATTCTGCTGTCCTGTGACTGCAGCCTGTGGTGGCTTCAGCAATAGGGCCTTACCTTTTAGCTCTGGCAGATAATCAAGTGTTTTGGCAATGACCTACACTGATTTGGGGATCTCAAGGGTTTCCCTGAACAACAGTTCATTGTAGGGCACAACCCAATTATGGGCTGGGTTTTATCAGCCAGCATCCTTGGTTTTAAGTTAAGCTTTTTCTACCTTATGTCTGATATATGTATAATTTGTATATAATTTATTTATCAAAGAAGGAGAGCCAGGGCCTCTAGCCCCTGCAAACGAACTCCAGATGCACGTGGCACCATGTGCATCTGGGTTACATAGGTTCTGGGGAGTCGAACCTGGGTCCTTAGGCTTCACAGACAAGCGCCTTAACCACTAAGCCATCTCTCTAGCCCTTTTATATCTTAATAAGATAATTGGATTAAAAATATATACTAAAGATAGCTTAGCGGTTAAGGCGCTTGTCTGTGAAGCCTAAGGACCCATGTTTAATCTCTCTTCAGATCCCAAGGAAACCAGACACACAAAGGTGAGGCAAGTGCAAGATCACACATGCTCACTAGGTGGCACAAGCATCTGGAGTTCGACTGCAATGGCTGAGGCCCTGGCATGCTAATTCTCTTTCTCGCTTTCTCTCTTTGACTCTCTCTCTCCAAAAATAAGTTTAAAAAATTTAAAAACAGGTCTGGGGAAATGGCTTAGCGGTTAAGGCATTTGCCTGCAAAGCCTAGGGACCTAGGTTCGATTCCCCAGGACCCACATGGGCCAGATGCACAAGGGGGTGCATGTGTTTGGAGTTCATTTTCAGTAGGTGGAGGCCCTGGCACACCCATTTGGTCTTTCTCTCTGCCTCTTCCTCTCTCTCTCAAATAAATAAATAAATAAAATTTAAAAACATATAAAATAAGTGAGCAAAAATTTTAAAAATATGAGAACAGAATTTTAATGGAAAACTGAAAAATAGAAATGAATAAATAGTTGTAAAGACATGTACTAGAAAAGATATTATCTTTAAATAGCCTTTCAGAATAAAACACAAGACTTTTGATGGAATTCTGTTATTAGAAGATGAGACTGTGCAATCATTTCAAGCATGCTGGACTGAGAAAATGAAGGGCAGGACCTGGGTTCCACTCATTCATTTCCTAGAAACATGAGGCTGCCTGAGAAAGAAAGCCTGACCAACTTCAATTATTTCTGGCAAGCGGTGTGTGCAATTGTGCTATTCTGTAGACACTCATAGTGGAGGGCAGCTTATTCTGGTTGAGGTTACATCAAGAAATTTCCAGGTGCAATACTAGATAGCTAGGATGGATGGAAATATTGAGATATCAGTGTGTTTACCTTAAAATATCTAAATTATAGAGGCAAAGCGTATGAACATGTGCCACATACTTCATAAGTAGAACTGATTATAAACAACATAGTTATTGCGACGGAGAAAGGAGTGCTTTTATTTGATAAGAACTGTGGATGATTGATTTTCCTGTGAGAGAAGTGAGTGAATTACAAAGTATAAACCAATATCACTACTCCCCTGCAGACCAATGTGCCTTAGAGGATGGCATCACTGACAACACATGGGCCCCATGAGAGAATATCACTGTGTTTCAACATTGCAGGTTTCAGCACAGCAGGAGACACTGCCTCTACTAGGACCCCATTAAAATGAGCATTTCATTCCTAAGGCTGGCGATGCACAGGTTGGAAGCTTCCTGTGACTACTAGCTTCTGACTTTGGTGTGCACCTCCTGTTACTGTTAACCTATTCTGACAGTTTCTTTCATTTCTGTTCTACAAGGTTAAAGGGTTTCAATAGTCAGTAGGAATCAAGAGATTAAAACACGTAAACAATCAGCCAACCAACCAGACAGACAAATACTAGCCCTCGTCAGTATAGAAGCCGTGCTGTAAAGTATCAGATCTTGGCTGCAGCCCGTTGCCTGGGTTTAAACCCTTTAGTAACAGCCGCTGCCCACCTCTAATCTTACCTCTGTGAGAGAATAACTGAATCTCCACAATTCTTATTTGGATGGAGGTGTGAAATGCCTGTGATGGTTGGTCTCTGGTTGTCAACTTGACAGGACTTAGAAACAAACCTCTGGAAATGTTGCCTATATAATGTGACATTTCCACGTCTCTCACTCATGGGGATGCAGAATACTAGATTCTGCTGAAGTAGCTTTGCTCTTTTTATTTCTGTGAAAAAGTGGCTTCTGCTTACTGTGATGACTGGACGTCCTCTAAGGCTAGCTTGCATAGTCTTGTTTAGGTGGGCCCCATGTTTCACAAGAAGATGGATCTTGTGGTTTATTCAGACCCATGACATTTGCTGTGTACTTCCAATTCAGGATTGAGCTTCCCTTAAAAGCATCAGTGGACAGGCTGGAGAGATGGTTTAGTGGTTAAGGCACCTGCCTGCTAAGCCTAAGAATACTGGTTCCAATCTCCAGGTCCCACGTTTATCCATATGCAGTGACGCAAGGGTGCAATGCCACTCTTGCCCACAAGGGGGGCACATGCATTTGGAGTTCATTCACAGCCACTGAAAGCTGCTGGCACATCCATTCTCTATCTGTTTTCTGTTTCCCCTCTCTGTGTTTCTCTCTCTCAAAAAAAAAAAAAAAAAAAAAAAAAAAAAAAAAAAGTGTCAGTGGAGTGCTGGAGGGAAAAAGCCATATGTTTATGGTAAAACAGCTTACATTTCAAAATTCATTGTTCCTGCCCATATAGTAGAGGTTTCTCTTGATGAAGAATGGTTAATGGGGACTGGAGAGATGGCTTAGTACTTAAGACATTGCCTACAAAGCCCGAGGACCTGAGTTCGATTCCCTAGCACCCATGTAATGCCAGATATACAAGGTGACACATGCCTTGTACATTTGGCTATCCATCTGCCCCTCCTCTCTCAAATAAATAAATTGAATTAAATTAAATTAAATAAAGAATGGTTAATGTCATCCCATGGGGGAGGAGCTAATTAGTAATCATGGCGATTCCAGCATAAGCTTTGAATTTGCAGATTTGAAGGAGTGAGTTAGGAGTATGTGAGGAGAGCTCCCCTTTCCTTTGTACATAGAATTGTTTTGTAATTTAACCCTGACAGTTCTCAGATGTTCCCTATTCCTGATCTCAGTCCCACATCCCCTGCCTGCTCTCTCAAACACAGTTATTATCTAGGTCAAGAACAGCGAATTCCCTGCTGTAGAACATGCTATAAATAAGAAAAGAGATGCATTCACCTCTTACACAGAAAAATTGTGAAAAAAAAACAAAACAAAACAAAACTGGTCCTAAGATTTTATTTTATTTTTCCTCTGGAACAATGTTTCCCTCTGCTGGTGAAAGCTTGTAACTTTCCCCTCCACTTATTGTGGCAGCAAACAGAAGAAATAAATCAGGATTATTGTTTCTGTATTCTAAGGGAACGTTTTTGTTTTCTTGTGCATTTCTTGTCACTTTCAGAACTAACAAAACCTCCAAGGAAATCAAGTGTTGTCTCTTTTTAATTTTTCACATAGTCAGTCCTGAGATTGCCTTCTCTAAATGATGCCCTGCTATCTGGGGAGAGAGTACATTTATTTCCCCAAATGAACGTAGTTCTGAGAGAGAGTGGGGGGAAGGGAGAGTGAATGACCATGTGCTCCCCCCCCCCCAAAGCCAAGCTAATGACATTTTACAAAGTTACTTTTGAAATCTTTGTTCTTGGAGACACTCCTTTTTCTCTCCAGAGAATTAATGGTGCATCTGTCTTTCACAGTTTGGAAATAATAGATATCTTTCGCCAAATTTAGTTAACATTGTAAGATCACTGTAGCCTAAATTTTAGATTATCACACATATGTCTGTCCTCTGAAGAAGGTTTGCTCAATCCTGAAGGCAGTGAGCTGTTTCAGTGACCTGCCCTGAACAATTCAGAGGCAAGGTCCGCAGACTCAGAGCCATGGTACCTATGCCCCATAACCTGAATGCATTTTAGTGCTGGTGTGATTGTTTTCCATTGATATTTAGCAGACTGAGATAGAAGAAAATAAAGGCAAACAGAAGACAAAGAGGAAACTGATGTTTGGGTGAGATTCTTTTTTACAGTTTCAATGATGGCAATGAGGTAAATAATTAGAGGCAGCCTTTAGCATATTACAGGAATGCTGTTGCTATCTCAAAAAGATTATGCTGTGCATTATATGAATAAATATTTAAATCCATACTAGTAATTTTTCCAAATTCATTCTCGGTTAATTTTTGACAGCCTGAGCGTGCTTGTAATATTTTGGTTTTGTTCTTTTTGTTTGTTTGTTTTTGTGTTTTTGGTTTTTTGAGGTAGGGTCTTACAAATTCATCCTGACCTGGAATTAATTTTGTGGGTGACCTCGACAGCCTTAAAGGCATGCGCCACCATGCCCGGCTTTTATTTTGATGTTTTAAATTAAATATTCACTTTCTCCTAAAGATTCTAAATACTACTGGAGAGAATTTATTTATTTATTTATTTATTTATTTATTTATTTATTTATTTATTTTTAATTTTGAAGCTAGAGGTCTCACTTTAGCTTAGGCTGACCTGGAACTCATCCTGTAGCTTAGGCTGGCCTTGAACTCACAGAGCTTCATCCTCTTGCCTCAAGTGAAAGCCACCACACCCAACCGAGATTGTTGTACTTTTCAAAACAGTTTCCTTGAACAGTCAGTGTTGCTTTTAGAACTGACAAAATCTCCACAGAAATCACGAGTCACTTCTTTTAATGTTTTCATATAGTCAGTCAGAAGACTTTCACAGAGATACAAATGAGCAGATACAAAGGCTTTATTGTGCTCATTTACTAGGGACCTGGCAGCTATTATACTGGTTTAAAAGAGAATCTGAGGAACGGATACATTTATAAGTCAATACTAGTGAAATGAGTGTGCAAATCGTGACAAATTTAACTTTCCCACAAAAGAGTAGGGGAAATCACCATGATTGTCTATCTTCAGTTTACAAAGTTGCAAAAGAGCTCAGGACATTAAGAGAATAGGATATGATAATTCTTAGGTGTTCGCTGGGACAGTTTTCTAAAAAGAATACAATACTTTTCTTTCAGAGAAGAAATTTCTGTGTTGCAGTTCTTTCTTTTTTTTTTTTTTGTATTAAGTAGAAACACGTCATGTGTAACTAACATCATTTCCCTCCTCCATCCCCCATTCTGCTGAGGGCCCTCCTCAGTGGGATTGTTGGTATTCTCTCTGGGGTTGTGGATTATGAGATGTGAGAGCACCACTCTGTCATGGTGGTGGGAGAGGAGCAATATCTGAGTCCTGGTGGGTGAGTTATTTATTTATTTATTTATTTATTTATTTAATTAATTTGGTTTTTCAAGGTAGGGTCTCACTCTAACTCAGGCTGACCTGGAATTCACTATGTAGTCTCAGGGTGGCCTTGAACTCAGGAATTCACGGTGATCATCCTACCTCTGCTTCCCTGAGTGCTGGGATTAAAGGCGTGCGCCACCATGCCTGGCTCCTGGTAGGTGTGTTTTAAATCTGCTTTAGTGTTGTGCTCTCAGCAGCTTCTGGATTTCTGTGTTGGTTCTTTCTTTCTTAAGTTTACTTATTTACTTGTGAGAGATTGAAAGAGAGAGTCAGAGAGAGGGATAGAGTGAGGGGGGGAGGAGAGAATGGGCATGCCAAGGCCTCTAGCCACTGCAAACCAACTCCAGACACATATGCCACCTTATGCATCTGGCTTTATGTGGATACTGGGGAACTGAACCTGGGTCCTTTGGCTTTGGAGGCCTTAACTGCTAAGCCATCTCTCAAGTATCCTCAGTGTGTGTCTCCATCACCCTGGAAGCAGCACTCTTGATCATCTCACCAGTTCCTCTGTGCTTTCACCTGGGACCTGGCTGATGTGCAAATGAGCACGGGGTGGTTTATCTTCTTGGTTCTCACTGCCTTTTTAAAAAGAAAATCAGATTTTCCAGTTTAGAGTGAGGTCAGCATAAGTTAAATGGGATAAGCACAGGCAGGTACATCTTGCTGGACTGGCTGCTTTTGTATAGCAGTGTCCCCTGCTGGCACACAAGGTTGTTGACCATTTCCCCCCCAGCAGTTCATGTAGCATTTTCCAGCACTATATGGGCAGGGCATCTGAGCTTTCTTTCATATTCTAGCTGGATCTCTTGAAGTTCTGTGTCAGTAGCATCCATACCATATTCTTATTTTTCTTACATGGAAACCCATGAATTAATGTAAGAATTTTCACAATGTTCTGGGACACCATCTGTAGTTTGAGGTTATTTCCCCCAGAGAAGTTTTACTTCATTGTGTGAAGGAAAATCTCTGAAGAAATTTCTGTTCTTTATCTTATATTTGTCTTTCTCATTGATATATATCATATTCATTTAGCCAGTATTTTCTGTTCACTGACTTATCTAGTGTCAGGTTTAAGAAAACAGAAGTAGATGAGAGAAAAAACAGTCTCCAAGGAACTTGTATATAACAGATATGAATTTTACCCCATAAACTCAGAAGTACAAGAAATATCAATATTGTTAATCTAAGACTCATCCACAGCTTTGTAGAACATGTAATTTTTGTCATCATCTGGCTTCCTGGGGTCATAGAAAACTTTAAACTTGGTGTAGTGGTTTGGATGTGGAATGTCCCCCATAGACTCATGTGTTTTAATACTTGATTCCCACTTGGTGGCGCTGTTTGAGAAAGTCAGGGTTAGCATTTAGGAGGTGGCCTTAGGCAGAAGTGTGTCACTGGGGGTGGGCCTTGAGGTGGTATGGTCCAGCTCTGTTTGGTGGCCTTGAGCTCTCTCAACTAATGTGATACCCAGCTGTCTGCTCCTGCCATGCCTTGCCTGCCCTGATGAAACTTCCCCTTGAAAATGTAAGCCATTTGTGGAGACTATTCTGTGGACTTCAATAATGTAGAAGAATGCTGTGTGCGACTTTGAAATTTAGTAATGCTCTGGCCAATTCATGGATGAAGGTCAAATCATCTTTTGGTTGTTGCTAACTGGGCCACTTTATAACTCTGTAGAGATAAAAGTTACTTTGCAGAACACCAATAGACATGCAAGCCTTTTCTGCAGATAGCTGAGCAAATGATTTCTGTTCATGGCAATAACACTTGATTTCATCACATTGACAAAGTCTCTCCTTGAGCACACCTCGCCAGGCTCCTGTAACCCCTCTAATCACTGAGATGATCATTGTCCCCACTGATTGCACCTATATCGTTCTGTTGTAACAAGAGTCCTACTAAGTCAATTGAGCCTCAACCCTCACTCTCCATATCTGATCACCTTGGATAGCTAATCAAATTTCCAGTCTCTGACCATTCCCTAGACATGGCATCACCCTGACCTGCCTTCAGTGTGAATTTTGATAAGTCTGTTGAGCTAGAATCCCATCCCATCTGATATTTCCTCGAGGGAATTTTGCATGTGTGGACCCATACTACTTTAGCTGTAATTCTTCATTGTTCAGATTATACTCAGGATGGACCCTGGTTACATGGAGTTCTATTTTTCCTTTTGACTAAGGTGTTTTAGGTCCATTAGCTAGCATTTTACTTAAGTCCTATATTTATTTTCATTGTTGTGTTGGTTGAAGACATGGCTAAGGGCTGGAGAGATGGCTTAGTGAGTGGCTAAGGCACTTGCCTTGAAGCCAAAGGACCCTGGTTCAATTTCCCAGATAAACCAGATGCACAAGGTGGCATATGCGTCTGGAGTTCATTTGCAGTGGCTGGAGGCCCTGGTGTGCCCCCTCTCTCTCTCTCCCCTTCTCTGTCTCTCAAATAAATAAATAAAAATAAAAATAAGTATATATAAAAGACATGGCTAAGTATTTTCCCACAGTTCTGTAAGATCTTGTTTAGTCGAGTGTCTAAACCTTTCCACATTTTGACAGTTTTTATAATTTTGCCTTGCCTGGAATAAATTCTAGATGAAATCTTGATGTTGAACTTACCTTAAGATTCCTGGAGGGTACAGTCTTCCCTGTGTTATATCACATAGGTCATGCAGGCTGTCAGAAATGGCATAAAGTTTATAGAAATGTGTTGGCAGTCTTGCTGTGCATGATCAGGCCTGGTTTAGTGCTAGTTATAGACTTGGTCATTAGTTTAAAATATTAAGTGCTGCAGAAGCAACGTGGCTTACTTTGTCAGATGGAATCTCATCAGATCCTCAACGGTGGCCATTTAAGTCATTTGTCATTCACAGATGGCTTTTGTTTTGTTCTGACTCTTCTCCAGATGTGATTTTAGTGAGCTCTCGGCCAGAATGCTTCACAATGGAATGGCTACAACTACTATGATACAACACCATGGCACCAAAAATTTCCAGAACTAAAGTGGAAAAACAGATGGTTGGTTCATTAAAGTGTTTAATCCAGAACTGAGTGAAACACAGGACAGTATGACCTGATAAAGGGTGATGCTTGCTGGGAAGGCTGCCATGTTTTGGGATTATTACCCCTTCTGTAAACTCTATGTTCTGGACTTAAAGAGCCCCTCTCTCTCTTCCCTGAGGCTGTCTGTGACTTGGAGCACGTAGGTTGATTATATTCATATAAACAGAAGTGAATCATTTATCATTTTCCTGCCTTTGTAACTCTATAGCTCCCATTTTAAGTTCTTTTGTTCTATGTGTGTACTATGACACTGATAAATATACTATCACCAAAGCCTTCACTACCACAAATCAGGCAATCCGTCAGGTCATTGCTAATCTCTTCACTTCAGCATTAAAGATGACTTGAACTCAACAAGTAGAACTCTTCTCAATTGCCTACACTCTGGACTCAGAAATTGGGTTTATAATTTTCTCTACGTGTTACTCTTTGTCTCTCTTTCTTAAAATGGAAAAACCCCTCCTTAAATACTCGGTTGCTGGTACTATCCAGGAATACCCTCTATTACCAAGTCTCACCAGACGTCTTAGCTGTACCTAACGAACAAAAGATGACTGAGCTTGAAGTAGACTTTTATTGTTCAAGAAGAATATTTCTTCTTTCCACGAAGAAGAGGAGGGACGGACAGACTTTCTTCTTTTTTTAATTTTATTTTTTATTTTTATTTACTTATTTTTGGTTTTTCGAGGTAGGGTGTCACTCAAGCTCAGGCTGACCTGGAGTTCACATTGTAGTCTCAGGGTGGTCTCAAACTCATGGTGATCCTCCTACCTCTGCCTCAGAGGTGCTGAGATTAAGGCATGTGCCACCATGCCTGGCATATTTTAATTTTTTATTGACAACTTCCATAATTATAGACAATAAATCATGGTATTTCCCTCCCCCACCGACATTCCCCTTCACAACTCCACTCACCTTCATATCCCCTCCTCCTTTCAATTAGTCTCTTTATTATTTTTTAATTTTTATTTTTTATTGACAACGTCTATACTTACAGACAATAAACCATGATATTTCCCTCCCATCCCCCCATTCCTCTTCACAACTCCACTATCATATCCCCTTCCTCTCTCCATTAATCTCTCTTTTATTTTGATGTCATCATCTTTTTATCCTATCATGAGGGTCTTGTGTAGGTAGTGTCAGGCACTGTGAGGCCATGGATATCCAGGCCATTTTGTGTCTGGAAGAGTGCATTATAAGGAGTCCTGCCCTTCTTTTGGCTCTTACATTCTTTCTACCACCCCTAATGCAATAGACTCTGAGCCTTGTAAGGTGTGATAGAGATGTTTCAGTGCTGAGTGCTCCTCTGTCACTTCTCAGCACTATATAGGTCATGCAGGACCTTCTGAGTCATCCCAAGGTCGCCACCATCTGAAAAGAGAAGCTTCTCTTACCAGAAGTGAGAATAGCATTAATATATGGGTATGACCATTATGAGAAGTGCTTACCAGGTAGTTTGGTGAGCATGATATGTATATTTAGGGAGACACCAGTAGATGTTACACCCCTAGGGCTCATGACTTCCCCATCATAAGTTTTCAATATCAGGTATGTATTTCCTCCCATGGAGTGGGCCTCCAGTCCAACTAGAGTGGTTATTTCCCCCCATATCAAACATGCCACTATTGCACCCCTTGGCTTATTTGGCCTGGCTGGCCAAATTTAAGGCTTGCAGAGTACTTTATTTCCACTGGTGAATTCACTCCGTCCCATGGAGCTGCATGCAGCATAGTTTTTTCCAGCTTTCTGTCAGCTGGTCCACACGGAGGAGGTTTTGAGCTCAGCTCCAGCAGGATTTCTCAGTGACCATGCAGCCCAAGTATGTGGAGTCTTCAGCAATAGGGTCTTATCATTTATTCCTGGTGGGAAACCATGAGTCATGTTAATGGCCTGTTATGTTTTGGTGTTGGGGGGTGGGACCAGAGACATCACTTCCCAATAACTCACTGGAAGGTATCCCATCCCTGACACTGTAACAATCTATGGCTTCTAGGTGTGTCATTGAGACCTTCTTGTGACCAAAGCTTTGTCAGGGTCCTCTAAGCCATTTACACTTCCACCAATAGCATCTATTCTTTTCCAAGCCAGCCTTAGCCATTGATAAAAAGAATCTTAGCAAGTTGGTTCAGCTGGAACCCCTGCTCTGTTTAGCTGATCAAGTTCCTCGTTCCTATAATTAGTTGGTCACCCCGGTCAACCTTCAGAATTTTAGTAACTTTGTAATTTAGCCAGAACTTACCCCTGATGTTTATTCTTAGCAAATTTTCATCCACCCACTCCTTACCTTGCTTCTTGGAATACATCTTTTCCTTTCTGTCTTTTATTCACAGATCTCAGTTCTATATGAATTTTCTTTTGCCTCAGTTGCTATAGTTCCTGATTAAAATCTATTTTACCACTAGCTCTGGTCTGTTTGACTATAAATCACCAGAAGCTAATCCAATTCAATCCAATGTTGGAATTACTCCCTAATTAATTAAAAGTTCAATAAAACAATTGGTGTGTTCATTTAATATCTTTGTAAGAGTCATGGATTTATCCTCTCTTAAACACAACTTGCCTATGGTCCCCTCTGAGACTCTCTGCCTTTGTAACAGCAGGGAATGAATGGTTATTCCTGCCAGGCAGCTCTGGTTTCATGGCTGCTGTGTAATAGTGCATGTTTTTGTGGTACCTAATTCTAGTTTCTTCCATTTACATTGATCATAAGCCATTTTTTTTTTAGATAGTAAGTATGTCATATGCTATAGGACTATGAGCCAATTACTCACTCTGTTATTTTTGCCCAGAGGCAGCCATAGACAGCATCTTAATGATTTGATTGTACTCCAAACACACTTTGTTTACAAACAAACAACTCCTGACATACACTGTGGTGTCTGGGCAGTATTTCCCTTTGGAAAGTTACGAGAGGATAAGAACTATATGGTCTCATCATTTATGTCTCTCACTTGGCCTTTTTCTTGCTGTCCTTTAGGACAATTTCTTCATTAAATCTAATTTTTGAAAATAAAAGACAAGAAGAAAATTGTTAGGAAATTTTCTTTGGTGCCATAATGACCCTGAATCAAAGAACAAGAATCCTGGTTTTCCTTTTCCTGCTGAAAAATGAAAGGAAAAATAGAATTAGATCCAAACACTAACTTGCATCCCAGGAAGTATCCTGTCATAGAGATAAGAACTAATTTTTCTGTAATCCTTACTTATATTTTTAAATGCCTATGAAACACTTTGTACTTTCTCACAGCACCTTTCCACCCACCCACAGCCCCACACCATAGACAACAAAACAGGAGGGGCTGCATCAACCCTCTGCTGCTTAGCATGTAGCAGCTACTCTGAGATTTAGGTGAGGGCTCCAAGGGCTATGTGGCTTCTGCCTGTGCTTTTCGGAGGCTTGCTCTGGAGGAAATTAGCCACCAAAACGATCTTCCTACCCCAGTCCATCCATCATGCTAGAGAAGACACATGCAAGCTGTGAGGTGGAGGCTGCCAGCCATGAAAAGGAGCCACCCTGTGCATCCAGGCTGAGGTTTGATGATAACTATATGAGTGACCATATGTGAGAACTGACAAGCTGGGTCCTTTTTGATTCCCAAACTCCACAATGGTGAGCAAAACAAAATGCTGATTTTCCTTTGCCAGCAGCTTTTCAGGTAGTCACAGAATAACACCACCTGTTATGCGAGGGTAACAATAGTATTTGTAGAGTCACTGTGCCCAGAAGAGTCCAAGACAAATGTATAGACTAAATTTTTTTTTTTTTTTTTTTTTTTTTATTTTCCAGATAGGGTCTCACTCTGGCCTAGGCTGACCTGGAATAATTAGGTAGTCTCAGGGTGGCCTCGAACTCACAGTGATCCTCCTACCTCTGCTCCCTGAGTGCTGGGATTAAAGGCATGTGCCACCAGGCCCAGCTTGTATAGACTAAATCTTTTAGAAAATAATGTTATCATTGTGGTTAACAGGAGAGACAAAATGAAGATAAGATATGCTGGATGATCTTGAATATATAAAATCTGGGTTATTTTGAAATAGGGCTAGATCCACAAAAGTGTATGTACAAGAAGATTTATGGAACTTTAATCAAGTTGTTCCCAAACTGGAAACAACTAAAATGTCCTTTAACTAGAATTGTCTATGTTATTTTAAAGAAACAATTTTCTTGGGCTGGAGAAATTGCTCAGTGGTTAAAGGAGCTTGTGAGCCAGCTGACCTGGGCTTGAGCTTCTCAGTGTCCACGCAAAACTGAATGTGAAGTGGTGTGGTGTATACATCCATCATCCCAACGCACCCAAAAGAATGGGCAGTGGAGCTGGGAGAATCTGGAAGCTTGCAAGCAGTAGCTGCAAGAGAGACCCCATCTCAAAAGAAGATAGAAGGACAGGAGAGACTCCCTGAAGTTGTCCTCTGACCTCTATATGTGCAGTGTGGCATGTGCTTGCTCATACATGTGTACATCTCATACATGTGTACATCACACACACAAAAATAAAGAAATAAAATAATCATAAGAATAAGAATAAAATAAACCATTTTCTTTAATGGAAAAATGAACAATGTTGTAATAAGGATCAGATTTGAGGATAGAGGAACTGCTGAATCTTGGGTCAAGATTTGATGCCAGCCTAAAGAATGGTCAGATCTGAAGGGAAAAGAAAGAGGTTTTGTAACCTGGAGTAAAGGGAGGGAGGAGGTTTTAAGGTTTTTCAGGAAGGGAGGAGGGACACTGCACTGCAAGGGAGAGGCCTGCCATGGAACCTGTGGGATGTAACGTGGGGGGGTCTCAGTTCCCCTGTGACCCAAACCTACTTTACCTGGGAAAGTCAGGTCTCTGCTCCCGGCCACATGCAATGGCTGGGAGAGGATCACATTCCTTCTGTAAGCCCTGGGACACCAGCATTAGTGAATTTCCATAACAGCAGGGATTCGAAAAATCACAGACCATGCAGGGCGTGGTGGCTCACGCCTTTAATCCCAGCATTCGGGAGGCAAAGGTAGGAGGATCGCCATGAGTTCGAGGCCACCCTGAGATTACATAGCAAATTCTAGGTCAGCCTGGGCTAGAGTGAGACCCTACCTTGAAAAACTGAAAAATGAAAAACAACAACAACAACAAAATCACAGACATGTGCACTTTGGGGTTACAGCACATCACAGCTGTGGAGAGAGTTGAAAGAAGGAGAACAGCTCTCTTGAAGTCTAAATTGTATTATCCTATTCTTGTTTAATATTGATTTTATTGTTTAGAAACCATTCTAGAAAAATGCATGAGCAAAAAAATAGAACAGTCTGGAATTAAAAAGTTGTTAAAAATTAAGTCATTTATAATATAGTCATATGAAGTATTTCCAAAAAAAGAAAGAAAAGAAGGATAATATGTTTTTAAAAAAATAATTAATTAACTTATTTATTTATTAGGGAGAAAGACACAAATAGAGAGAATGGGTGTACCAGGGCCTTTAGCCATTGCAAATGAACTCCAGATGCATGTGACACCTTGTGCATCTGGTTTACGTGGGTACTGGGGAACTGAACCTGGGTCCTTACATTTCACATGCAAGTTCCTTAACTGCTCATCCATATCTTCAGCCCAAGAAAAAAATGGTTGACCCTGGGGAACACCAAACTGGGAAAATGAGAAAATAAATTGCAAGAAATGCGTGCACACACACAAATAAACACATGGGTAGATTGTTGTTCAACATAAAGGGCCAGATTTTATACTAAAACCTTGATTAAATGAATGTAGATATTGACCTATTGTTCCTTTTGTGGATGATCTGACCATATGTAACAATTACAAAACTGTTAGAAATTTACCCATGTTTTAATGACTTTCAACAAATAGACATTTTAAGGAAATAACATAGATGATGAAACATTTAATAGCTCAAAAAGTATGCATTTTGCATGCTAATAAAATGTATTCAGCGACAAAAGTAACTTGTTACTCATTTTGAATCATTTTTTTTCCTTTTCAGAAATATCTACTATAAGGAGTTTTTTTGTGGATCTGTTAAAAACATTCTATGCTTATGCAAGCATAAGTAGCTACATATAGTCATATATAACCAATTTTCACCTAAATTTTTTCTATGTTGATGGATCTAAGAGAAAGGACCTAATCTTGTTTTTTCATGTCACAGAATGCTAATGAATGAATGTGCCAATGTATTATATTTCATATGTTTTCTATTGATGAATACTTAGGTTGCTTTCAAAATTACAATGGCAAAAGCTGGGTGTGGTGGTTCATACCTGTAATTCCAGCATTATGGAAGAAGATCCAGGAATATCAAATGTTCAAGGCCAGCCTGGGCTAATCATAGGGAGACCATGTCTCAAAAAATCAACAAGAAACCCCAGAGAGCAAAACAGCAATAGTAGATAGATAAGTGCTGGAAGTATCCTTCATAATAACAAAAACTCTATGGTACAGGCACAAAACTCGACATGCAGGCCCCATTTTTCAGTCAGACTGGCTGACCAGCAGACTTTGCTCCTATCAATCCTTCTGTCCCTGCCCCCTCAGTACTGGGGTACAGGCATATGTGGGCAGGACAAACCCAGCTTTTTATGTGGGTGCTGGGGATTGAACTCAGGTCCTCAAGCTTGTACATCAAGTGCTCTTACCCATGGAACCATCTTTCTAGCCTCTAAAATCAGAGCTTTTTTTTTTTTTTTTTTTTTAGAGAGAGATAGAGAGGAGAAAATTGGCACACCAGGGCCTCATCCACTGAAATTGAACTCCAGACTCTTGTGCCACCTGGTGCGCACGTGTGACTTTGCACTTGTGTCACCTTTGTGGGTCTGGTTTACGTGGGATCTGGAGACCCAAACATGGGTCCTTAGGCTTTGCAGGCAAGAACTCTGAAAGGATCAGGGTTTATGAGATTTTAGTTCCGAAACAAGCCTATAAAGGAATAAAATTACTATGAACAGATCCTTGTGATGAATATTAGATGGCATATAAATCACATAGTGTGTCATTGAATATAGAGTGGAGCAATGATATAAAGCATTCTTAGATTTACATTGCAGCATTAGCCTTTTCTTCTCAGGTTCTGCTGTAGTCAGGTTCTGTGTCTTGGGTGTATATTTCTGTCATCCCATTTCTAGAGTAGATTATCAGGGATGAGATGTTTGGACATTTTGATATATTTTGAAGTTTAAAATTTGTATGGAAGCCTGGAGCAACATCTTTGTCGATAAAGTGCTTGCCTTGGAAGCATGAGAACCTGAGTTCAGTGCCCAGAACCCATGCGAACATGACAGTTTGGGTGGTACACACTTGTTCTCCTAGCACTGGAGAGGTGGGCGGGGGTGGCCGGAAGGATCCCTGGGGCCCTAGTACCAGGCAGTCTAGTTGGCAAGTTTCATTGAGAGACCCTGTTTCTCCAAACCTGGGTGACATTCCTGAGGACCGGACACTCAAGATTGCCCTCTGGCTTCCAAATGCATGTACACACACGTACCCACCCACCCACAGACACGCACATGCATGCAGAACCAATCAATAGTCTGTTTTGTTGCAGTCTTTGAATCATCAGGTAATAACGGTTCTCTCTGGTGGGGATTATTGTTTCCTGTGGAGTAATTTAGAGACCAGATATTTCTTCTTTTACTGACTCCAGGGGTGTTAAAGGAGGATTGAGGGTTTTATGTTCAAATAAGGACAGCTGAGATGCCGAGCTACTAGCAGCCTTTACTGAGGTCAGCAAGTATGTGTGTGCTGCCCAGGGAACGCGGTAAAGGTTATAAATTGAACTGCCCTCCCATCACAAGTAGCTATGCACAGCAAGCTTGCAGCTGGCAAGGAAAAAAACAATCATCTCTCAGGATTTGAGCACATGCAGCTGTCCCTGTCATTTTGCCCTGACCTCCAGGTGGCCAGGTTTCCTGCAAAGCTTTTGTGCTTTCCCAGCCCAGATTATGCTTCTAGTCCAGGTGCTGCATCTGTCTCCTTATCTCAGAGGCTCTGCAGAAATGACTAGCAGAAAATCACTTTCCCCATGAGCTCAGAGGCTGAAACATCAGTCACTGGCCACTGGGTGTTAGATGTTTATGAACCCACTTCCAATGGATACATTCCCTGCAGCAGGGAGGCTGATATTTAAAAGATAGGTTAGTCTCCAGATAAACATCGTCCAATGATCTTTATGTTGCTTTCATTAGAAAAACAGTGCAGGATTTCTAAAAAGCTAAAAACGATCAGCAAATCGATTAAATGCAATGATGCTTTCTTTGTGCTGATGTGGGGTGTCTGCACCCTTAGAACAGGGCACTTGAGAATTTGCTGCATTTCTGTAAATTCAAGTTGACATGTTGCATATGGGAACAATCTAGAAACAGATCCAGGCTATATAACTTTAGTTGGAATGTCACAAGTGTGAAGCACTTGTTTTAAGCATGCTGTTCCAACTTATTGAAAAATAATGACTAATTATATCCATTTAGAACGTCTTATTGAAATTGTATGTGTCGTGTTTCTTCACAGTAATGTAACACCATTTCGCTTTGAAATTAAACCACAGTTTTTTAAATACTTTATATAAAGATCTTTTCCTTACATTTAGTTCAATGCTTAGTAATCTCTTATTATTGCTATCTATTTTGCTACTCAGCTTTTCTCATAGTTGGCCCATGAACTGCCTCAGGCTAGTTGTAGCTGCTGCCTTCTCATTGCTAGAACAAAACACCTCACCAGAAGCAGCTTATGGGAGGAAAGCAGCTGCTTCAGTTACAGTCTCAGGGGGAAGTTTCATCACGGCAGGGAAACCACCACAGGCCTGAGCAGGAAGCCTGGGTCACTTCTCCACATGGAGAAGAACGTGGTCTAAGCACTGAACTTGGAGCTGGGCTATACCACCCCAAAATCTGCCCCCAGCCACACACTTCTTTAGCAAGGCTCCACCTCCCAAAGGCCCCACAACCTTCCCAAATTACCACCACCTGGGGACCGACTATGCAAAACACCTAAGGTGGTCTCATTCAAACCACCAGCTTTTTGGATGTTCCGTCTTGCCCCATTATTCCCATTCTTTTCTACGCTAAGGTGTTCTGAGAGCAGCCATTCTATGGAAGACCACTGGGTCTTTTTAAATGGAGAGTTATGTGTAAACACAGTGATTTTTGTAGTGAGCATGCTTATTGATTTTTGGTGTTCCTATTAGCTGTCACCTCAGTGTCACATATCTTTGAGGGATTGGTTTCAGGTCCCCCGCACCCACAGGTACCATAATCTGTGGTGTCCAACTCCCTTATATAAAATAGTAATCTATGCACACCATCAATAAACTTAAAATCATCTCTAATTTACTTATATTTAGTATAGTGTCAATACTATATAAATTTTAAATCATAATAACCAGAAGAAAAGACTGCATGTTCAGTAGAGACACAATTTTTTTTTCTGAAAAATTTTTTTTGTGCACGCCTTTTAAAGATTTTTTTTTTAAATCAGAGACAGAGAGAGGGAAAGAGAGAGAGGGAGGGTGAGAACTGCAAATGAACTCCAGACACGTGTGCCCCTTTTTTATCTGACTTATGTGGGACCTGGAGAATCGAATCTGGGTCCTTAGGCTTCGCAGGCATGTTTCTTAAATGACAAGCCATCTCTCCAGCTCTGAATATATATTTTTAATCTGTGTATGTTTCTCCTAATTCAGCATAAAGTCAGTGAGATTCATCAATGCTACTCTGCTTCTAAGTGACATTTCTTTGTATGCATAGAGTATGCTTTCTTTATGCTGCTTCGGTGGATGGCGCTTGGGTGGTGCCAGGTGTTTGCTATGGTAAGCTAGGTTGCCAAGTGTTTTCACTGACCTCAAAATACAATGCTGGTCATACGGTAAGTGGAGTTAAAAGGATTTTTGTTCAAACTGGCAGCACCAATTCATGTTCCCCCAGCAAGTATGACCCTCAGTTGCTTTTCTCTGATTGACACTTGGTAATTTAAACTATCTAATGGGTATGGGGTGATCTCTATTATAGTTTTAGCTTTTCTAGTGTTAACAATTAAAAATCTTCAAATTTTTGTCTGTTTGTTGATCATTAAATTATCTTGTGTGTCTTAATGCTTTTGACATTTCTAAGGGACTGTTATTATAGATATTTTTATGTAATTTTCATGCTTTGTCAGATATATGCATAAAATATTTTCTCCATATCTGTGCCTTACCTTTCAAGTTTCCTAATATAATCTTTCAAAAAGTAAAACCAGGGCTGGAGAGATGGCTTAGCGGTTAAGGTGCCTGCCTGCTAAGCCTAAGAACCTGGTTCCAATCTCCAGGTCCCACGTTTAGCCAGATGCAAAGTGACGCAAGGGCGCAATGTCGCACTTGCCCACAAGGGGGCGCATGCATCTGGATTTCGTTCACAGCAGCTGAGAGACTGCTGGCGCGCCCATCTCTATCTGTCTCCCTCTCCCTCTCTCTCTGTCTGTCTCTGTGTCTCTCTCCAAAAACAAATAAAAAAAAGTAAAACCATTTCTTTTCTAGACTTCAATCATTTTTTTCTTAGATGCTTGCCTTTTTTTAAATCCTAAATAAGAAATTGTGACTAACTGTATGTCACAAATTTTTCTTCTTCTACTTTTCTAGACATTTTGTAGTTTTAGCCTTTATGCATACTTTAAAAATCCATTTTGTGTTTATTTTTGTGCCAACGAAGGGGACCATTAGGTTGCATCACCCCTGTGAACTTTGGGGGCAGCTCCAGTAACTCTTCAGGATCCGGGAAGAAGGCGCACTCCTTCAGAAGGCAAGAGAAAGTAACGGACATTAAAGGGGCTCAGATTTCTTCCATTTCTGGATGAAGATGCTTTGAGGAAATATATGTAAGCCACAGATTCTTGGGTTTACAAATGTGGTTTCATGGAAGAAAAAAAAGAAGAAGAAACATAGAAGTAAAAACAAATTTAACCCCCAGTAAGGATTATTTAATTGTAATTTGCCTCTCCAATAATTTTATTGTCCAGAAGAGAATGTGAACTGCACCAGCTTGTCACTATAAAAAGGCACAGGCATTGACTTTCTACTTTTTATGGGGAGTCACACCTGTTTCTCCTCTTTCATTGTCATTTTCAATGATGAATATGAGCCAGGATGTCTTTCATACCCACACAAGTGCTATTCTCAGGACTGTTTCTGTATATCATAAACACAATTTCCTCAATCTTGCCACTCTAATAATTCTATTGGCCTGCTACGTTGTTATATCAAAATACTATGGTCTGAATAGCTTGAAAAACCACAGTTTACTTCCTCACAATCTGGAGATTAGGAGTCTAAGACCAAGGTATGGTTTCTCCTGGGAGGCTCTCCTTTGCTTACAGATGGCTGCCTCTTAGGGTGTCCCCCCTCTCTTTGCTCTGAACCCCATCTCTGGTGCTTCTCTGCATGCCCAAATTTCCTCTTCTTGTAAGGATACAAGCAGTATTGTAATAGGTTCCACCAATGACTCAGTTTACCTTAATCATCTCTTTACAGGTCCCATCTCCATCCTGTCACATTCTAAGATACCTAAAGGCTTTTGGCTTCAACATATGAATTTTGCACGGCTACAGCTCCGCTCTTAGCAATCACTCTTCGTTGGGAGTGTTGTCCTGGGTGTTGTGGGGTATTTACCAGCATTTCTCAACTTTACTCACCAGTTGTCATTAAAACCCTCCAGGTGACGATCAAATGTGTCTTTAAACACTGACAAATATCCCTTGAAGTGGGTGACAAAATCACCTTTGACTGGAACTATTGTCTTTTTTATGATAAAAGTAATTTGTAGCTTGTTTTCTGCCTGTCAAAACATCTTTTACCATGACTGCATCGAAATACCTAGTGGTTGAGATGAAGTTTGAATCTTGGTCTTCTTACTTGGACCTTAATCTCTCTCTCGTCTTTTTCCTTCATTATCAAACCTAGTCCGACTATTTTATTTTACACCAGTTCTCTCTCTCCACATATTTGTACTGTAGTACCTTTCTTGCCAACGAGAAACACACATACACACACTCAACCTCTGTGTCTCTCATTGGTACTCTTAACCCAATCCCTGACGTGCATGTTTTCCCCAGCCTGCAGGACTCTGGCGCCCTGCTCCTGCCGCTGTCCTGCCTTCCCCCAGACCCAGCTTGAGACCCAACGCTGGGGATCCCTGGATGGAAGTCCTCCTCACTGTGTCCTGATGACCTGAGCTGGGCAGCTCTCCAACCAGGATGACTGCTGCATCCTGCTTGACCTCTGACATTGGTTGCCAATGGAAACCTTTTTATTCCTCTTGACCTCTGAAATCCCACACGGAGTAGCCCTTTCAACCCTACTTAGGACCTTGCCCTTTAAGACTTCCACCACATGGAAGCTCTCCCGACCACTTGGTGCTCTGATGGCTCCGGATGCCCAACTTAAAAAAAAAAAATTAATGCTTTATTTCTTTTTTTAAAAAAATTATCTTATTTATTAGAGACAGAGAGAGAGAGAGAGAGAGAGAGAGAGAGAGAGAATGGGTGCACCAGAGCCTCTAGCCACTGCAAACGAATTCCAGACGCATGCACCACTATGTGCATCTGGCTTACCTGGGACCTGGAGAATCGAACTGGGGTCCTTAGGCTTCTCAGGCATGCGCCTTATCTGCTAAGCCATTTCTCCATCCCCGGATGCATAACTTTTTGTCCACTCAAATTGGGACCCTGCTTCTCACCTTCTGTCATGGACACTTGTCTTGCTCAGCCTACTAATGGCTTTGGGCTGATTATCTTCAGGCAGGAAGGGGACACAGGTAAAAAGACTCCTGATGTGAAGTGGTGTTGGTCAGGAGCGACATGATCAAATCAAGATTTACCATCAAGCCTCCCGGGCTAGCCTATCACCCATCGCTGCTTACACTCTCCTGCTCCTAAACGCTTTGGGGAAAAAGAAAATGATCATGAACGAGCTCAACACTAGTTAGGAAGAATCTTTGCAAAACATTTTCTAAGCCCTGAAAGTTCCTTCTCTATCCCACTGTCTTACAAACCATTTTATTTGGAGTTGTCAAAGACTGGGGCCATAAAATGAAAAAGAAAGTCTCCTCACTAAGATATCGTAAGAATGCCAACTTCTCCAGTGTCTTTGGCCCCTGGAGTTCAGAAAGACTACCTTTCATGTTGGGCAGGGATTATATACTGGCATCAAAAATCCGTTTAGACCTTGGAAATCAAGCATACTGATTCCTTTTCCAAGAACTGACATTAATTCATTGTTTGATTAGACAGGGCCTGGAGTTTGGTTTCTCTTTTGGTAAAGTGAGACAGCATTTCCCACTGGCCAAAATAAGCAGAAGTCAGTGAAATTAAAAAAAAAAAAGTTTAAAACCAAGAAATGCTCCAGTTCTCAGGTGAAAACTTTCATGTACGCACCAAGTATTGATTTACTTCTAAAATGTCATTGTCTTTATTAGAACTACTCCGCAGGGCAAAATACTTTCATTGCTGTGCAGATTAAAAGTACCAGCAAATATTGGCTTAAATAGGTAACTAGACCATTTAAAAGACAATCCACTAACATTGGAAATCCAATAATCATACAGTAAATGCATGTTTTGGTTATTTTTGATGGGAAAAGTACAGAGGGTAGCTTCTTGGTTATGGAGTTTAATAAAGTTAATAAGAATTTGTGCATGCTTGGAGAAAGAAAAGATTGACCAAATACTTCTGGAATATTTTTACTTCAGATTTTTTTCCAGGCATATTTTAGTCTTTCTTTCATAAAATAAAATATCAGGAGTTTTAAGCTTCAAGTTTATGGCCATAGTTTTTATCATAAACTATTGGTTTTATTCCCAACAAGTCACTTGGCCCAATTCCTTCTCCGTTTTATGGACTTGAATGACTTGGGTTGAGTCACATTCCGATTAAGATGTCAATTGTTGTAGTTGGCCCAGAGGGTCCAGCAGACTGGACAAGATGTCCTGAGAGTGAGGGGTTCACATTCCTGCGCGCTTCTATGGAATCATAGCTAAGCTGTTTTTCTCCATGACCTCAGTTTCTCTTGTCAAATGCAGGACGGCCGTAACTGAATCTGTCCACCTCAGGTTGTTTTGTGTGCCACTAGCCTGGGAGGGCTGTGCTTGGACTTCATCAGCGTCTTGTATTTCGTTGTTTTTATGGTGATCTGCGCATGGACTGCATTTCTCTCCGTTTCCACGTCCACCTCACTTTCCATTTCTTTTCTCTCAGAAGTCCAGTGCTATTCATCCAGGCAATATAACCTACAGCTTGTGTGGATCCCTCACCTTTCTCTACTTTGAAAAAAAAATTAAACCTGGCCAGTTCTCCTTTCATGGTTCAGTGTGCCCGTTTCACGCTGCAATCTGCCATTATTGCTATCAATATGTTGAAGCCTCCCTCTTCTCTCTCTTTCCAGGGCTGGGCTTCAAACCCAGGCCTTCACATATGCTGGACAAAAATTATGCCACTGAATTATACCTCAGCCCCCGGCCAATGCTTTTGTCAATAACATTTTATTAGCACACAATGCTCATTTGTTTCCTCATTATGTAGGGAAGACCTGCCATGGGTGATGACATGGGTAAATACTGTGTTAAATGAAATGATACAGGCATGGAAAGGAAAATACAACAGGATCTCATTTATATATGGAATTGAAAGCAAGTTATATCGTAGAAGCAGACAGTAGAATGCTGGCTACCAGAAGCGTCGCAGGTGGGAAATGGAAAAGTAGATGAAAACACACAAAACCTCAGAGATGTCAAATGAATAATTTCTAGAGATCTAATGTTCCACGTGGAGTCTAGACAGTCATCCTGTGTTGTATACTTCAACTTTTCTGAGACACTAAATATTAGGAGTTGTCACCACCACTAAAGAAAACAGTTTGAAGAGAGGGCTATACTAATTAGCTTGCTTGTAGTAAGCGGTTCATTCCATGTGTGCATATGAAAACATCACATTTCACATCTTATATGCAATCTTGGTAAGTAAAATAAACAATTCTATCCCTAAAAGAGAAAGGAAAAGGACACCTGTGGTCTTCAAAGACTAAACTATTGACTAACAAAACAACCTACAAAACTATTTTCCCGTCTCCGCTCTAGAAGCCAGTGCTAGAGTGGAGTTAAAAATAATAAATTCCTATCTTTTTCTTTTCTTTTTTTGGAGAATTTTTTAAAGGTTCACTTACTAATTGATTTTCCTTGAAGTGGGAGCTCCTTGTTAGCTTATGTAGACTAAAAAGCACGTTGTAAGTACATAGATTCATCCTTTAGCAGACAGATAAGGGCATCAACTGCTTCTATCACCTTTATTTCTCCTGGTAGTGGAAGTCGTGCTTGTTTTTATTCTTTACATTGTGCTCACGAAGAGGAAGTCCAGCCTTTCCCATTCAAAGAATATTCGAGAGAACAAAGTGTGATACCAGACTAAGTCCAACAGGTGGCAGTATTTCTCAAAGTTTCAAAATCAGCTCAGTTGAATGTCGCATGTAAATTTTCATCTTATTTTGCAGGTATCACTTATTAGTGATAGGATTGTGGGGCCACTAATTTTATGACAAAGGGCTAAGCACGGGGGGGGGACGACAAGAATGATCATGCGATTATTTCATTGATTTTATTCAGATTTTTTTTTATTGCTATTCAACAGATTCATGACCAACATTTCTCCACATAGTCAGTCTGGCTAGGTCTTTGGAATATTTTATTCGGTAAAACGAAGTTAATAATATCGCTACTTCTAAGACCTTATTGCTGAAGACACCACAGACCGCAGTCACAGGACATCGATTTACCATGCTGGAACCAAAAGAAAAACTAGCTCCCTCCTGGCTAGCTCTCACAGTGCTGGAAAGTACTACAGGAGCCACGGGAGGACAGTGGTCACTAACAGCATGAATAAGCCGAGGACCCTGCAGACCACAAAATCAATCAGCTGGACAAGAGATAAACCCTTGTTCAATAGTGGCACAGAGCCTCCGGTGGGTAACCAGCTGTTCTCTGATTGGACATGAGGCCCGCTCAGTGGGAGAGAACTCATACCTGGTAATGGGAACCAAGTCAGAACCCCATGGTCAGGAAACTCAGACTTCAGAAAGAAGCCGCCACTGCGCTCTGGAGAAGAAGAGTGGGCTTGCACACCAAAATTATCTCAAATACCTTTGCACATCCTCTTTAACCCAAGCTGCTCTCATTCTTGATTGGAGACTCTGCTTTATTTTACAGATGGTAAAGAAAGTGGAGGTGAGTTGAGATCTGTGGATAAGATAACACACTTCCCACTATGAGACTTGCCACCTCTTCCACATCTGCCAGGGCCCAGGAGAACTTGCAGTGCAGGCAGCACCATGAACTCTCACTGCTAACCTGACAACCAGCTCCAGGCTGATGGTGACAAACATGGGGATCAAGCATAGCCAATCAAGGCAGAAATCCAGAGGCTACAAAGAACTTAGCGCCAAATCAGACTGCCAACAGGCCTGCCATGGCTCAGGGAACATTACAGAAGAGAGGGCGGGCAAGGTCCTGAGAGGCACAGAATGATTGGGAACACCCAGAGGCACGGTCCCTCCACTGTCCCATTGGGACTGACTGAGGCTTTCATAACCCCACAGAGGAGGGCTCCGGAGAAATGGGAACAGAGGAGAGGGAATAAAAGAGTATAAGCTATTAAAAAATAAATAAAAATGTTGACAAACAAAAAAAGTAATATCCCCACGCCATCTACTTCATCACATTACAGTTGGTATTTGTACAAGCTGTGAGTCAAGCTCCTTAACTTATTTATTGTTCTATATCAAGTGTCACTGCTCCCTCTTCTTTCTTCCTCCCAAATATTTTCTGTGTATATTCTGCTTAATCAGAAAATATCAGTGTTTAGATCTTAACACACCAACTCCAAGAGATTTTATTCATTGATTTATTTGAGAGAGAGAGAGAGAGAATGGGCATGTCAGGGCCTCTAGCCACAGCAAATGAACTCCATACACCTGTGCCACCTTGTGCATCTGGTTTACACGGGTATGGGTGATTGAACCTGAGTCCAAAGGCTTTGCATGCAAGTGCAAGGAGGCAACTGCTAAGACATCTCTTTAGCCCTCAAGTTCATTCTCATTTCGTCTGTACTAGCTTATAGTCATATCCAGTCTTGTAGTTCCCATTTTTTTCCTAAGTAGGTTCCCTACTTGTTTCTGTCTCCCACCATCTTTTTAATCCACATGGAATTTAGTTCTACTTCAAATTACTACCTTAGAATATTTTGTTCTGGTTAGTATGTTTACTCTTGACATATTTCTTGCTTCCATTTTCTTTTTATGGTGTTGGGTTTAAAGCAGAGCCTTATGTACACTAAGCACGTGCTCTTCCACTAAGCTCAATATAAATATGTTTGCTTCTCAAATTCTTACAAAACACTGCTATCCCTCATCCATTACTTTTGATATTATAGGTAATGTGCAGAGAATTGTATGCTATGCAGTGTGCTAAAAGGTTTATATTACAATTCCAACCCCGGGAACATTAAAATAAAATATGAGTTTTACAAGGAGACAAATTGCTATGCTACAAATCAGGATAATGTAGTTTTTCACACTCATTTTGTGACCAGATATTGACTTGTCATATCACTCTCTCTCACTGTGTGCAAAAAGTAATAAGCAGTTGATGGACCTGTGAAATGGTGGCAAGCGCTCTGCTGCCTCAGATACATGCTTTCATTTTCAGAATAGCCACATCGAGTTACTGTAGAAGCCCTCATGTTCCTCCAGGCCCTTGTGTCTTAAAGATCCACCCTGAAACACAATCCTATTATCCCTCCCAAGGAAAAACAATGTCTGTATTTTTAGCCTTCAGAAAAAGTAACAGAATACTGCAGCCCATTCTGTTTATTTTACCTAATGTCGAATTTGAAAAAAGTACAGAGAAGAAAAAATAATCCAGTCTGTATTAACTTGAGAAGGCCCATGGAAAATATTATAACTCTTCATTGTTAAAAGATACAGGCCGACAGTAGCTCAGTAGGATATCTAGATCAATCTGTCCAAGGTCCAGGAACCTTACAGAAGGAAGAACAGAAAGAGCAGGAAGAATGCAAAGGCCAGGATAGGGTAGACATAAAATGAGCATTGCAATCGTGACCTCCCAGCTGCTGTTGGGAGAGCCTTGCAAGGCAGGGCTCACCAACATTCCACTGTGGTGGAGGGAGGCACCCAGCGAGCTCCTCCCTCCATGAGGAGTCTGAGGCAGTTAACTGATGCTCCAGAAGGGGCTCATTTTCTTCACTGGTGTAACCACAAACAAGTTGCCCAAACTCCAGTAAATGATCCCCAGCAATATTCATGCATGTAACCCTCATTAAACTCAGTGAGTCTCGGTCTATCCCTCCCTCCACCACACACATCACAGGAGAAAGGGGACTAGTTCAGAAGAAGGGGTTCAGCAGAAGTGGGAGGGGGACAAGAGAGGTTCATGGGTGGTGAATGTAAATGTGATCAAAATACATTGTATACATGTATAAGACTGCCAAAAAAGAACTCCCGGAATATATATATATATATGTATATATATATATATATATATATTGACTGATTGGAATATTTTTCTATAGTCATAGCAAATGCTAAGAGTAAAATGGCATGTCCATTACTAATTGAAGGCTTTCTCATCAAAGTTTAGAAATATAGCCATTTATTAATCCTTTCCTGTAACTGTGCAGTAATTATTTATTGGACACTTTTTGTATCTCAGACACTGTGGTAGGTGTTGAGGGTATAGTGATAAATCAGGCACAATCTCTATAGCTGCTATAACAAACAGCCATACATTTGTGCTTTAAAAATGGCACAGCATTATTATTTTATTATTCTATAGGTCAGAAGTAAAATATAAATTTCTCCGAGCTAAAATCAGAGGAACAGAAAAGCTGCACTTCTTGCTCTGAGGAAGAGTCCTGTTCCGTGACGTCTCAACATTCAGGGCTTGGCCGTGGGTCCCCTCCTCCATCTTCAGAGCCACAGATGTGGTGTGTCTTTGGCCTCCTGTCCTTTACCATATCTTTCCATAACCACAGGCAGAAAGAGTTCTTTACTTTGTAGCACTCGACTGGGCCCACCTGGACAGTTCTTGCTGCTCCTCCAATTTCAGGTGTGGAAGTAACACTTGTCACGTCACTGTTGCCTTCTGATTCTGGGTATCAGGGCACAGACAACTTTCGGGGAGCTTGAGCTTCCTCCAGACTCCTTCATCAGTAAACTCAATGCCAACAGGGTGGGGTGGCTTACATGAATGAAGGAGGCTGGGTGAAGGCAGTGATAAACTGAAGTATTTCTAACTCATGAGAACACATGCTTGGCTCCACATTGCTAGGTATTTCTACCTTATTAAGAAAAACTAGAAATCTGGGAATACTACAAATTAAAATTTTTTTTGTTTATTATTTATTTATTTATTTATTTATTTAATTTATTTATTTGAGAGCAACAGACAGAGAGAAAAAGAGGCAGATAGAGAGAGAGAGAGAATGGGCATGTCAGGGCCTCTGCAAACAAACTGCAGATGCATGTGCCACCAAGTGCATCTGGCTTACATGGGTCCTGGGGAATCAAGCCTCGAACAGGGGTCCTTAGGCTTCACAGGCAAGCGCTTAACCGTTAAGCCATCTCTCCAGGCCTAATTCTACAAATTTTTAAGATGTAAAAACCTATATTTGGATTTCTCCTGAGAAGAAGGGACTGACTTGGACTCTAAGAAGGTTATTGGAATACTGGGTAGAAAATGGGAGAATCGGGCCAGTAAGGAGAAGGCAGCTGAGTATACCTGTAGCAAAAGTTCTAAATTCAGACCCCCAGCAGCAGACCCTGGAACACGAGATATTCCTAGGCACTGTCATGTGTACTGGTCTCGAAACTTTCCTAGAGGTAGCTAAGAGGCCTGAACTTATTACATGAATGACCACAGATGGCAGTGCCCACATTCTTGTATCGTTTGGCTTGGTCTTTTCTTGCCCCATAGATATAAGAATAATGAGAACTTTTCGTCTGTTTGCCTACCTGACAAGCCTAATCCTTCTTTGACTTTAAACTTTTTATTTTTTTATTTTTTGAGGTAGGGTCTCTAGTGCAGGTTGACCTGGAATTCACTATGCAATCTCCTCCTACCTCTGCCTCCCAAGTGCTGGGATTAAAGGCGTGTGCCACCATGCCCAGCTCTTTAAACATTTTATTTTAATATTTTTTGTTTTTATGAGTGAGGGAGAGAGATGCAGGGACATGAGTACCACACACAGTGGAAGTTAGGAGACCACTTTTGGGTGTCAGCTTCTACCTCCTTCGAGGCAGGGCTTCTGTTGTTCTTATTGTTGGTGTTCTTTGCAGCAGGTGCCTCAAGCTTCCAAGCTCCTGAGTTCTGAGAAATTCTCCCGCCTCTGCCTCCCATTGTGTTGCCAGGGTGCTAGGATTACAGAAGCCGGCCACACTTCTGTCTTTTTATGGGGGGTCTGAGGATCAAACTCAGGCTTGAGTAGCAAGTGCTTTATGTACTGAGCCATCTCCCCAGCTCCCAATTTTTAAATGTTTATTTGGCAAATATTAATTGCATATATTTATGGTGTAGAAAGTGATATTTTGATGTGTGTAGTATATATTGTGTAATGATTATGACTGTATAAATACATCTATCAAATTACATACCTATCTTTTTATTTTAAAAACAGGTGTGACTTATTTTAAAACAATTTTGAGGTATACATTATTAACTGTGGCCTCATGTTGTGCAGGCCCTAAATCTGGAAACCTTTCTCCCTCTATCTACCTGAAGAATCACACCCTTTGAACAGCTTTTATGAATCATGCTGTAATGAACAGAGGAGTGCAGATCTCTCTATAACATTTTCATTTGAGTTCTTTTAGATAAATTCCCATAGTAGGATTATTGGATCATGTGCTAATTCTACTTTTAGTTTTCTTTTTTAAATCTTTTTGTTTATTTTTATTTATTTGAGAGCAACAGACATCCTGAGAGAGAAAGAGGCAGATAGATAGAGAGAGAATGGGCACACCAGGGCCTCCAGCCACTGCAAACGAACTCCAAATGCATGTGCCTCCTTGTGCATCTGGCTTACGTGGGTCCTGGGGAATCAAGTCTCGAACTGGGGTCCTTTAGGCTTCACAGGCAAATGCTTTATGGCTAAGCCATCTCTCCAGCCCATACTTGAGGGGCCTTCATGCTATTTCTCCATAATCATTGTACTAATCTACACTCCACCCACAGTGTGCAAGCTGCTTTTCTTCTGCCTCCTCCCCAGTGCTTGTTATGTTTCATTCTTTTTGTGGGTTTTAAAAAAATATATTTTATTTATTTAAGAGAGAGAAAGAGGGAGAGGGAGAGAGAGACAGAAGGAGAGAGAGAGAGAGAGACAGAGAGCATGGGAATTCTGGGGCCTCCAACCACTGCAAACAAACTCTAGACACATGCACCCCCTTGTGCATCTGGCTTACATGGGTACTGGAGAATCGAACAGGGATCCTTTGGCTTTGCGGGTAAACACCTTAACTGCTAAGCCATCTCTCCAGTCCCCGTTTCAATTTTTATTACAGCCATTCTGATGTGTGAATCTGACGTTCCTAACCCTAAATGTCTTTCCAGAGCCAGGTCAACATATATGGATGATTGTGAAAATATCTCATGGGCCAGTAAAAGGCTTTGTCATTTAGACTCTTGCATTCACATTTGTTGTCATAGAAAGGTTATATAGTAGAGCAGGACTATTTGTGGATCCTCCTTGATCCTTTCTCGAAAAACAGTCTGTTGCCCGAGAGTATTTAACACATGATCTCTTCTACCCCAGGTTTTGAAAAGAACCTTTCTTGGTTTTGGGGTTAATGTGTGCATTACAGGAAACCAAAGCACAAGAAGTGAAGCTCAAAGTCATCCAGACACAAACAGTTCAGCTGGACGTGACCTTCTAGATCCTACGTGTGGACACAGTGTTCCATTTTAGGTAACTGAGATTGTACGGTGTGTGCCACGCTTTCCCACACATCGTGAATATTTACCAACTCAAAACCCCAGGCTCTAGGAGTATCTTGATAACCAAATATATACCATACCCACTCAGTCTATCAAAAAAAAAAAAAAAAAACAAAAGACCCTGCAATTCTGCCTTCTTTGGGGAAAAAAAAATTCTTTGAAAACAAAAAAGGCAATGCAATAGGCCTCTAGATAAAAGCATTGGCATAGATACAATGGAATTTCTGCATTCTCTTAATGCTCAATTTAACATGTAATATCAAGCAATATTAAGCATAATGTTTCTAAGGGAATGCACCATTAGATCAGATCTATAACAACAATGTTCCCACTGACCTGATGTTTTCCTATAGCATAGTCAGAAGATTCACATACATCAACGGTCCTGCACACCACCACCTGTAGCCTTCCTTCTGCCGCTCTGATTCAAGCCCAATAAACATGCTCTGCCTCGTACTCTGCAGAGGTCATATAATAATTCTATGCTCAAGAAGCATCTTTTGTCAATACAACATATTTCCACTTTGGCTAATTAAGTAACTATAATTCTTGCCATACTTTTGTTACCTCTGGGCATTTCAAAAGCTTAGATGTTGTGAAATAATATACTAGGTCCCCAATCAGCACAAGTACTTTATCAACAATTTGCATATAAATCCATGGCTGTGAGCGAGCACCATTCTCTAGACATAGCGATGTTAACAATGAGTCCTTCCCTTCCGTCACTTTAGTGACTTAAGTTCTCATTGCTGCCAGCTCCAAGAACTGCATTAACAAGAGTCCATCCCAGAAGACAGTTCTTTCTGAAAACTAACAGGATATTTATGGATCATTGTGCTACTTCTAATATGCATTAGGACTTACCCTTCAGCAATATTAGCTGAAATACACACATAGAACAATGGCCAGATAACCTGTATCCACCTCCAGGCACAGCAACCCTTCTCTGTTCCTTCATGTTCCTTGAAGGCGAGTGAAGCCCAGGGCAGAGGAGGAATGGTTAGCAGGCCACTGGGTCAGGTCTTCTTCCTCAAGTAGTTTGAATGTCAAATGTCCCCCATAGCTTCATGTGTTTTTGATCAAGCCTCCTACTTAGTCTCCAGCTGGTGAAGTGTTTGGGAGGTGGAGCCTTACTGGAGGGGGGTTGTCATTGGAGGCTGGCCTTGGGCTTTATTAGTCCAGCCCCACTGGTGTTCTCAGGAGCTTACTGTCTCCTCCCCGTTTGCTGGTGTGGAGAGGTGTCATCCAGCTCTCTGATCCTGCCATGCGTTCTGTACCATGATGAAACTTCTGCTTGAAAGTCAAGCCGGAAACAAACCCTCTCCTTCCATAAGTTCTGTAGAGGGTAACTGCTGTAACCCCCAAGAAGTTACATGCCATTGGCCTATTGGAAACACCCACTGAAGATTCACTGGCCTTTTGCAGAAGGCTGGGTATATAATGAAAAAAAAAAAAAAAAAAAAAAAAAAAGTTGTTCTGGTTCTTTTTCCCACAACCTTTTAGAAGACCACTTTTGTCCCATCTGGACATTCTATATGCAAAAATCTTGCTGCCATGATAAAGTACACATAGAAAGTCACATATCTATGCTCACTTGTTTAAAAAAAACAATCAGAGGAAAGTCATCTGCAATTGAGAGCATCTGCTTTAAGACTTTGTGTTTAACCACGTTGTTTCTCATTCCTATGAATGTGAAGCACATCGCATAGCCTTTTATTATTATTATTTTAAAAGCACATGTACTAGTTACATTCCTTGTCATTGTGATAAATTACCCAACAAGAAGAGCTTAAGGGAGGCGGGGCTTATTTTGGCTTACAGTTCAGTGTTACAGTCCATCATGGCTGGTCACCTTCATTCGGTAGTCAGGAAGGAGAGAGAGATGAATGCTGATGTCAGCTTCCTTTCTTCTTTTATTCAGTCTGGAACCCAAGCTTATGGAAACAGTACCATCCCCAGTTAAGGAGGATCTGCTCACCTCAATTAACCCAATCAAGAAACTACCTCACAGACATACCCAGAGATTTGTCTCCTGGGTGATTTCAGATCTTGTCAAGTTGATAATCAATATTGACCACCACACCACTTTTAAACATCTACAAAGGCTAGGCGTTTCCAATGAGGACTTATGTTTTCCACTATCCGTACAGTGCCATTGAATAAACTGCACATGTGTGACAAAGTGACATTTTACTCCTTCTACATTTAGTATCTGTTAGGCACATCTGAGCACATAGACAAACTGCATGTTGGGTGTGCATTGTGTGTGTAGCAGGCTTCAATAAATTGTACACATATAACAATAGTAATAATTTGAAAGTGTCTTTGAAATGAGTATTCTGCTCTAAAATCCTTCTTTTCTCCCTTAACCCAATGGGCTATCATATAAAAACCATTCTGGGGCTGGAGAGATGGTTCAGAAATTAAGGCACTTGCCTGCAAAGCTTAACAACCTGGGTTCAATGCCCCAGTACCCTCATAAAGCCAGATGCACAGTGACACATGCATCTGGAGTTTATTTGCAGTGGCTTGAGGCCCTGGAATGCCCATACCAACTCTCTGTTTTGGTCTGTCTCTCTTCTCTCTATCTCTCTCTGCTTGCAAATACATAAAAAAAAAAAGTTCTGAAGGAAAGCTTTTGTGGGAAATTTCTCCCAAATGTATCCAATGCATTACTCTACTTTTGCCATACACTGGCAATCTCTTTAACATTGAAGAGTCAAGATGTTGTCTCCTTAGGAGTCCATTGTCTTATATATTAATATACACACACAGTAGTCGCAAAACAAAATAGGATGATGGTTCTCACAGTGAGCTTATTGTCTTATCACTGCATTTTCTTCTTCTGGGAACCTGGGCACAAACACAATATATACAAGTCAAGAGAAGTCTGGCTACTATCCACCCAGACAACATTTTTATTTAAATTTTAATAGAAAGATATTTATACACAATGTGTTATTTAACTACTTACAAAATATGTCAGACACTTAAGAGCACCTAGTGTGGTAGCTAGCATTATTAACGTTATATCCAGTAATGGGGAACCAAATGTACACACAATACCATAGTTATAATACAGCAGTAGTGCGACAGTGTGGGGGAGCATCTCCTTCATCTTCCTTCTGCTCCATGTCCTTAAACCTGGGAACAAGCAGGAATAAGTAGGATTTTTCTAGAGGTTGTCTAACAACTGCAATTAAGAATCACATCCAGAGGACATTTTTATTTTATTGCCTTTTCTTTAGAGAGAGGGAGAGAGGGAGAGAATTGGCACACCAGGGCCTCTGCCACTGCAACAGAACTCCAGACGCTTGTACCACCTAATGGGCACGTGTGACTTTGCACTTGCTTCACCTTTGTGTGTTTGGCTTATGTGGGATCTGGAGAGTAGAACATGGGTCCTTAGGCTTTGTAGGCAAGTGCCTTAACCACTAAACCACCTCTCCAGACTTATTTTATTACTTTTTAAGAAACTAATGGATATATAGACGAGCAATTTTCTGCCCTCATCATTGTTGGCAACTTCTTTACATCTAGACTGTCCAGCTGAGCAAGTGTCCTTTGAAAAGGTCGGGAGCAGCTTTATCATATTATCTACACAGGACTTCTGCAAACGGCCAGTAAATCTTCAGTGGAATTTCTAACTGGCTGCACAGGGCTTGTAATGTCCATTAAGTGGACAACCTGACCCAGTTGGCCTGCTAACAGTTGCATACTGTCCTGGGATGGTGTGGGCAGCCACCCAGGACCCATCTGCTAGGCTGCCAGGCTCGAAGCAGAGCTGAGCTTACAGACATAGAGACCCACCTTCTTAGTGCATGACCACGGCTACCCAAAGATACCACATACTGGGCAGCCTTACTGGGGTTTACCTGAGGCCAGGAAAGGGTGGCCAGAACAGGTGTTGGCCTGGGTGCCCTGAAGGCCTTGGCGCTACGTAGAGACTTGTGACCCCCAGGTGGCGCTGCAGCGATGTTAACCCGCAGCTCACTGCACCAGTGCTCCAGGGATCAGGAAACTCCCTTCTTAGGCTTGGTCTTTGCCACTCCTAAGCAGTAAGAAAAGTCTATGGCTTGGAAGGTAGTAGGCATTTAGGGTGAAGGTGCTAGTGTTGTTTGGCTACCTGCATGTATTTTGCTCATCAAATTGCCCTCTTAATACTCATGTTTATGCTCAGACAGTAGTATCGCTCTCATTTTTGATTGGAGAAGCTTCTTTTTCTTTTCTTTCTTTTCTTTTCTTTTTTTCTTTCTTTCTTTCTTTCTTTTTTTTTTTTACAGATAGAGTCCATTGGGAGACGCAAACTCATCAAAATGCTGGGAAGTGACAGTTAAGCACTGAGCATTTAATCACTATCACACCCACCAAGGCTCAGGGAACATTGCAGAGGACGTGGCTGAAAGAATGTCAAGAGCCAGAAGGTGGGGAGGACTGCTTTGGGGCAGTTGTACTCTGGACATGTGGTGGCCGCTGCATTCATGAACTCGCCGCGGCTGTCCTTACCTGTGCAATACTGAGCCCACCAACCTGTCATCACGGATTATGAAGAAAGAGAAAAAAGTGAAAGAAAGAAAGAAAAACAGACAAGAAAATAGTAGAGGGATTGGTTGAAGGGAGGAAAGGGTTCAGTGAAAGGGGTAATGGGTATTGGAGGCAACAGAGAGTGATGGGAGGGGTCTAGAATGAAAAGAATTTTTATACCTATATAAAAATTGTCAATAAAAAAGCCATGTAATCGGTATCCTTGCTACAATTTCAAAATTAGCTTTTGTCAAGAACATGGATTTTCATGCTCCCTGGGACTCACAAGGGTGCTGGTATTTTTTGGTCTCTAATCTTCCAAAGCAGTATAAGTAATCAGATTTTATCTAAAAATTATCTTATGTCAAGACCTTTCAATTATTTTTATTTTTGGTTTCTCAAGGTAAGGAATTCCTCTAGCCTAGGCTGACCTGGAATTCACTATGTAGCCTCAGACTGGCCTCGAACTCAAGACGATCCTCCTACCTCTGCCTCCCGAGTGCTGGGATTAAAGGTGTGCGCCACCACGCCTGGCAGAAGACTTTTTAACATAAGGTTAAAAGGTGGTAAATTGGCCACCTTTTCAAAGCAAGAGGGAACTGATTTGATTTTTAAAAAATAAATTAAGGCGATTTATAACTTTCTGTCATTCTTTTCTGTGTAATTTTCGAAGGAATTTTGACTGGACAGATGTGGTGAACACAGTTACAAGCCAGTGTCCTAACTCAGTTTTGGCTGCCTTAAAGAGGATGGAAAGGCTATTAGAAGTATTCACAGGACAGCTAAAAAACATTGAGAAGCCAACATTTTAATTTTATTTCATTGTTCACAGAATTGAATGGAGTTGGACAAAGAGCAATTGACTTTATCATGCCCCAGGGAACATGAGGTGTTAGTCTGGAAATCCTCTCTTGAGTCTTACTGAAGGAAGATTACATGGCTGAGCATTGAAGGCTTTGGCCCAATTCTGCATATCTAGGCTCAGTCAAAATTATATTCTCACAGTCTTCTAGATGTCGCAATCCCTATCAGTTGCCCAACTAAACAATAGATTCCGTATGGACGTATCTGTCTTGTAGAGCTCGTGTCACAATGTTTAGTTCTAAACAATACTTTAAAATTATTTCAAAGCGCCAACACCATATACTGAAGGCTGCTAGTGCACCAGTTTGAAGACCAGCTCATAAATAATCAGGGATGACTGTATATGGAGTGCCCAGAGGTTTAACACAAGGTCAAAAGCTTGACTTTATCATTAAATCACATGTCATTTACGAACACCGGTCCGTGTCTTTGTCTTTCGTCTTGGCACTCCAGTGCATTTAGATCTCAAATACTGTTAGTTCCATCAAACAACCCTGGCAAAGATAGCGGAAGTGACTTATTCAAGAGAGCACACAGGCTGTAGGTGTTTGTCCAAGAGTGTCGTGGGGCCAAAGGAGGACCAATTTCAAAGTGGACAGGCTTCCTATGACTTTTACTAACATGTGACAACACACAGGGCTTCAGCTATCTGTTTGCTCATTAACAAAGTGAAGAGCTTGGATTTAGACAACTTTTGAAGGTTTTTTTTTTTTTTTTTTTCAACTCTGATATTTGTCCGAGTCTCTGTTCCTCCACTGAGACAGCCTGGAGACAGGTCAGGGTAGCGTCACCGTCTCCTCTCTTGCTCAACTGATTTATCTCATACTCGTCTCGCCACTTCTCTTTTAATCTTGGGAAATCCTAGCTAGTGTCCTGGAGTAGCTAGACCTTGTCAAGGGAGGCACTGAACTTTCTCCTACTCAGGCAAGCTGTTTGTTCCTTCTTCCAAAACCGTGAAATCACCATTCTGTTTCCATTCCAGGAGTTTTGCCGTGACTCCTAGACAATGAAGAGAATTGCTCTCAAGACACCAGCAAAGTTTCTTTTCTCTGGCCATGTTCAACTGGTGTAGTCCTGGTAGGGTACAGAAAGGAATGGCTAAGTTGGTCTCTGGAGGGCCTAGCCTACATGGCCTTTTCTACTCAAACATCTGGACCTACAGAGGAATCTGTCACAGACTCTTTATTGGGGTGGGGTTTAGGGCCATTCATGCTTTTGAGAATAGGGACTTTCTTGTTTTTTTTTTTTTTTAATTTTATTTATTTTTATTTGACACAGAGAAAGAGGCAGATAGAGAGAGAAAGAACAGGCATACCAGGGCCTTCAGACACTGCAAACAAACTCCGGACGCATGCACCACCTTGTGTATCTTGGTTTATGTGAGTCCTGGGGAATAGAACCTGGATCCTTTGGCTTTGCAGGCAAGTGCCTTAACCACGAAGCCATCTCTGCAGCCTGACCTTTTTTTTTTTTTTTTTTTTTCCATAAAAATTCTTTCTTGAGCTACAGGGCTTGCTTAAACAGTTCAATACTTTGTTTATAGTAACTAGAGTGCTACTTGAGCTTTCCCAAATGTGGTTGTTTTTGCCAGGATAATGCATAAGTTCCTTTAGAATATGATATTTATTTTAAAATTATTTATTTATTTATTTATTTATTTATTTATTTATTTATTATTAGAGAGAGAGAGAGAGAGAGAGAGAGAGGAAAGGGAGACAAAGGGCATGCCAGGGCCTCTATCCACTGCAAATGAACTCCAGACACATGTGCCACCATGTGTATCTGGTTTATGTGGGTTCTGGGGAGTTGAATCTGGGTCCTTTGCAGGCAAGTGCTTTAACTGCGAAGCCATCTCTCCAGCCCTAGAACCTAATATTTCTTATGAAATTATTTATGTGCCACATACAGGAAGGGAAGGAAGGACAACAGAGAAGAGACAAAATGGAATGAAGTGCTTCCACTTCACTCCCTTGTGCTTTTCAAATAGATACACATGAGTATGTACATGCACATGTATGTGTGTGTGTGGCATGTTACTGGTGGGGTATGGGAATAAATGCCTAGCTCCTTCTCAAAGCCAATGAAAACACGTATTTATGTGTAAAGAGCTAAACGTAACCCAAGGACACTTGGAGTGCATCCTCGAGCATCCTGGCTTTTACAGACGTGGCTTTGCCTCTCTCCACTCTTGATCTGGGCTCAGGTATTTTAAAGCTGTATGAACTGTTCAGTCTGAAAAACGGAGCATCACAATTGCTCAGGATGCCTCCTCTGTTCATTGCTTAGTGAAAGTGCTTACTGGGAACAAAAACACAGGTAGGTAAATAAAATTGCTTTATTTTTAAAGATTGTGTGGTACAGGTATCCACACTAAAGTGATGTAAAGAGAGGAAGAAGAGAATGATAAGATCTTTCATAACTCATGATCTGCTAACCTAGGCACTGTTGTCATTTTGCGCTGGCTAGTTCCTTGATAGTTCTAGACATTGTCAAATACACATGGGTGATATGATCATCTTTGATTAAAACCACTGTCTTATCGTAGAGCAATCTTAATTTTACTGACCTATCACATGCGTGAAAGTAAGTTAGGACACCACAGATCAATCCCATGTAAGCCAATTCACCACAAGCTAGTTTGTCAGTCAAATGTCAAAGAATAACTTACTAAATTTACCTTACTTGTCACACTCATAGAAAGTTATTTTAAGGCATATCATTCCTAAATATATTAAATTTTCAAGTATATATTATATATGAGAAAATTGTACTCAAATTTTGACTA
Organism: Orientallactaga sibirica; assembly: GCA_036365145.1. NCBI lineage: Eukaryota > Metazoa > Chordata > Mammalia > Rodentia > Dipodidae > Orientallactaga > Orientallactaga sibirica. Next base: position 11,351,544 of record JAEOAD010000114.1, on the reverse strand, counting down.
TATTTCTAAATAATACCCCTAAATATGTTTTTGGACATCAATAAACACAGCACATTGTATTGTAGGCAACAGGGTTTCAGGAAGCAATGTCAGGGGCTTAATTTAGAGTTCTATTATATGTATCCCCATAAGATACCAAGTGGTGTCTGTTCTTGGAAAAGACCCTATTCACCAGGTTGGGAACTCAGGAGACACGTTAAATATACACAGTCCATGCTAGAGCATGGCTTTAATCCCACCACTTGGGTGGCAGAGGTAGGAAGATCTCTGTGAGTCTGAGGCCAGGCTGAAACTACATAGTGAATTCCAGGTCAGCCTGGGCTAGAGTGAGACCCTACCTTGAAAAATAAACAAATATATCCCTTAAGATATGTTGGTGGAATTTCCTTTTGTGGTAATGAAAATGGAATACCTCATCTTGGTTCATGCTTTGCACATGGGTTTACAAAGCAAGCACTTGTGTCAGAAGCATTTTGGGGTTCTTCTGGTTCTCACGCTAACTCTAAAGCAGTAATTTGGCCCTTAAGCAGAAGTCGCCGTATCTTCTCAGACGGAGCTATCCTTGCTTGACTTCCTCCATGGCTATCATCTTTCTACATCATCCACGTTAGTTATCGCTTTTGTTTTGTTGTTTGCTTTGAGACAAAGTCTCACAGAATCAAGATGCTCCTGCCTCTATCTCCTGAGTGCTGGGATTGTAGGCATGTGTAACCACAAATTAGAATTTCTTTAGATCCAGGAAGGGGGAAGGAAAACTGCTACATGTAGTGTAGTCATCCAGTTAGTGTGCAGCCATATCTTTCAGGAAATTTACAGGAACAGGAGAAATACAGCTAAAAAGATGTAAGGCAGGCTGGCGAGATTGTTTAGTGGTTAAGGTGCTTGCTTACAAAGCCTAAGGACCCATGTTCTACTCTCCAGATCCCACATAAGCCAGACACACAAAGGTGAGGCAAGTGCCACCATGCCCGGCTCTATTGTAAGTACATGTAGTCAAACCTCTGCTCACAACTTTCACTTTTCACTTTTAAGGTAGAGTTGGGCTGGTTGGTAACTGGTTTTGGATATATGGAAGTACATTGATTGTTATCACTCACTGGTACATGACAGGATTTGAACTACTGTAGTAAATATGCAATTGACTTACCATCCCTGATTTATCAAGATACCTTTCCCTGATCCACTTAGACTTGGCTCTGGGAATTCTCCCCATCCTGGTATGTCCGCAGTCACTACCAAATGATTGGAGTTGGTACGTGAGTATGAAAGATTCACTGATCATCCCTGATGACTGGAGGCCAAGACACACCTATATTACTATAGGAATATTACTATAGGAAGTCTCTGTTATATAGAATTCACCAAAATCTGCCAAACCCAGATTCTTTCTACTGTAAGTCTTACTTTCAGGCATATACTTTGGAGGACAGTTGGCTGGAGATGAACCAGCTTTAAACATTTCCCTGATGAAGCACATCACGACATTATCTTTTTTCCTTGAGAACTTGAAAAATCTCTAATTTTTTCATGTGAATGTGGAGAACTTGAAGCACTTAATAAACTTGCTCCTGTGATTTCCTCTAGCGTCTCACCTCATCACCAATTCAAGTGTTACTCAGAGTACCATTCTGTTCAACCATGTCCTCATTTGAATGAGACATTCCATTACATTTTTCCTTAGTGGGAAGTTAGGAAGTTTATCGTTACAGCAAAGATGTGGAATCCAATTCCGTGTGACCCAGACCATTCTTAGGCAGCTTTGAAGTGGCTCTACCAGGCCAGGCTACACTATTTGACTGCGTGTGGATTTGCAAAGACCAGCCTCTTTAGGAATTTGGAAAAATATAACTTATCATTTTCAATTATATTGAAATTCTCTTTCAAAATAACATTTATAACATTGGCCAAAGTATATAAATTCATGACTTTTCATTACTTTATTCCATATTTCCTCAATTACTTTAGACCTTTTTTCCTTAAACATGTCAACTGTCTAATTTTTTAATCTTTTAAAAAGAAGGCAATCAATATCAGTATCTCTTTATTCCGTGAAAATATTCACTATATATGCAGACATATAAATTATCTACAATTTGTGCTTTCTCTGTTATTATAAGTATTATATATAATATACATTATATATATAATATGACATTCTCAGGTTTGTGTCTGCCATTAAATCACTATTTTTTAAAATTTATTTAGGTGAATGTCTTGAGCACTAGTTATAATTAGGAATAAGGATAGAGATAATGTGTATGATGGCACTGGGAGATTGTGGTATTATTTTTCTTTGTTGGTGAATGCAGAACCAACATCAGCCCTCTTTTATTAAAAGAAGCTGATGATCACCTCTTCATTTAAAGATAATTAAATTTATTTTGTACTTTCTGTGCATAAAAATAATATTTTATTGGCATAGTGCTAGATTCCATTATCTATACATTATTGACCTACATGAAGCTCTAGATCAACCGAAACCCATTTGTATTTCACAAGAGCTGCTGCTAAGTCACATTACTTCTTTTACGACCTTGCACAACTGATTTCATTTTAATCCTAAGCACTGCTTGCTTCATCCTCATAAAACTTCATGTCATATCTTCAAGCCTAGAGAGAATGTTTTGAATTCCTGTCTTGTTGATGTCGATTTCCAAAATATTGGTCTTCTAAAGATTTTATAAGCATGATTGTGCCTCATAGAAATCACAGATCAACATGTGCAACAGCACAGAGCCAAGCAAGCCCTGTAGTAGTTTATCTTTGCAGTCAGGCACAAATCCCCCAACACTGCCAATGACTCGTTTACATTTCTTCACTTTATCTATAAACTTCTTCTGAAAGATTTTGTCAAATGCTTTAAGACATTCTCTTTTATCTAATTTGTTTTTTGTTCCTCAAAATTGTTAGTGAAATTAATTTGGAAGAATTTCAACTTACAAATGGGGACAAGCAGTTTAGTTATTGAGATAGGGCAAAGCATGGTAAAGGCCTGTCTTTAAGGGAAAGTGGTCAGTGGACTTAAGGTTGGCTAAGGGATAGAGAGGCAGGAAAGGGGTCCGAAAGAGCCATTGGTAGGATCCAAGCAATCACTAATGAAAGCCCCAACTAAGGTGTACAGAGTAAAAGAAGGTGGAAAACTTGTAGTACCTACTGAAAGCAAAAAAAACAATAGAGATGTTTTTATTTGTTATTATTTTGAAGTCATTTCAGGATGACTCAAAATGAGGAATGTTGGAGGGACAGCTAATGTTCAGACAGTGAAAAGAAATAATTTCATTAGTTTCCGTTGAAATTTTATGGCACATATTTTATATCATATAGCATTTACTATAAAATAGGAGACATTATTATCAGTGTCAATTACATTTAAAATAATAAGTCTGAAAAAAGTAAACGATTTTTTTCATTTATGATCTAGAACTATAACTTTCTCCTTGGCTTCTCTCCATTCTTTCCATCCTCAGCTCTCCAAGTTGCTAAATAAATGAGTCTAGGGCTGGGTATGTGACTCAGTGGTAGAGCATTGGTCAATCATGTGTAGGGTCCAGCATCACAATAAAAGATGAAAATAAAAATAAAACGAGTCAACCCCTGAAATATGTGCTAATTCAAACTTGGGCAAAAGATTGAGATTAGACCAATAGAGGGTATTGCATCATAAAGAAAGAAAAACTGAGGGCTGAAAGTCACCCTTGGAGTTGAGAGTTAAGGTACAGGAGGATTGTAACTTTAAGCAGCTAGGGAGGAAGGAGAAACAAAAACGTAATTCCAAGAAATGCAAGTTAATGGTTATGATAGAAGAATATTGTCAGACATGCAAAATACTACTCTCATTACATATTTGCATTTGTTTGCAACAATAGTACTGATGATTTCATAGATTTGAGGACATAAAGTAACATTGTATAAGGAATGGTTTACACAATGAACTGGTTTGAGATGGGGGGGCTGAGAGGAAAGACAATTGGGTTGAATTGCTTGTATTTCTGGGAGGGAGAAACAGGCAGACCTTGAGTCAGAAGGAAGACACTCTAGAGACAGGGAACTCAAAACTGCTAGACTATTTTTATTTTTGAGGTAGGGTCTCATTCTAGCCCAGGCTGACCTGGAATTAACTATGTTGTCTCAGGGTGGCCTCGAACTCACCGCAATCCTCCTACCTCTGCCTCTGGAGTGCTGGGATTAAAGGTGTGCGCCTCCACGCCAGGCAGAAATTGCAAGCCTTTTTTTTTTTTTTTGGGGGGGGGGTTTTGCAAGGTAGGGTTTCACTCTGGTCCAGGCTGACCTGGAATTAACTACGTAGTCTCAGGGTGGCCTCGGACTCTCGGTGATCCTCCTACCTCTGCCTCCCGAGTGCTGGGATTAAAGGCGTGCGCCACCACGCCCGGCGAAGCCTTTTTACAGATTCAATTTCAGAAAAAAAAAAGGGGGGAATTTGTGGAGAAAAAAGAAAGTTGAGACTGAGAGGAGAGAGGAAATCTTTTGTTTTTATGATGGGGGGGCTCTTTCTTTGTGAGTGGGTAAGAAGGATAAATTGAAATCCAGGTTAACTAAGCAAGACAAAGTAAATATGAACCAAGAATCAGGGCCAAGGGCTGGAGAGATGGCTTAGTCGTTAAGGCGCTTGCGTGCAAAGACAAAAGACCCGGGATCAATTCCCCAGGACCCACATAAGCCAGATGCAAAAGTTGGTACATGCTCCTGGAGCTTGTTAATAGGGGCTAGAAGCCTTGGCATGCCCATTCTGTCTCTCTCTCTCCTTCTTTCTCACAAATTAATAGAAATTAAAATACTAAAAAAAGAATAAGGGGGTTAGACAAAGTCAGAGAACGTACAGTCCTCGCTTGGGGTTTCTCAAGTAGATCCACTGATTTGATATTTAATTTTGAAGTATGCAGTGATGTCTTTACTAACTCCATTTATGACTTTATAAGTTCACCCTCTCTACAAATCTCTAAGAACTCTGCTGTAAGTGGGTATGTCTGAGGCCCACAGGAGAGCCCCATGTCTTAGACCCAATCCACTGTAAGAGCCCAGGTGTGCAGTCGGGTAAGGAAGGGGCACTGGGAATGCTTCTCAAGCTGAGTGTGTGTTCCGCCCGTGTAAGAAACCGGTGCAAGAAACCATTGGCACCTTGAAGAATTTGTCTTTTGATTTAACTTCCTTTTTAAAAATACAAGTTTCTTGAGATTTTGTGCTTTCATAGTTGGCTACAAATTGTTTCATTTTGATAAATACATATACTTCATTTTAATAGACCTGTAGGATGACATTTCTCTTAGAATCTTTTATTCCTTCTTTTTCTTCCATACTACCCTTCTCTCTCGCTGTCTTTATTCTTTCCCTTCACTTTTCCCTTTCTCCTTCTTTTTCTTCTTCTGTTTCTTGCTGGCACAAATAACCTTTGGTGATGTGCCAGGGAGTATGTGAAACTTGGGATATAAGCTTGAATGTGAATCCTCAATATGTTATAGACTAAAATGTTTCGTGGATAGCAGCCTGGTGACACAGTAGTGGAATACTACATGATGAATATGTGCTGGTCAGTGCATGCCACAACAGGGATTTTACAGAGGTATGACAAATGGATGATGTAAGTTGGAACATGCATCATTAAAGAATGGTGGCTTGAGTTGAGGAGTGTAGCAGAGAGCCCTGGAAGTTGGAGGGCAGCTCTCTTGACCTGGGTGAATACCAGACCACAGAGGATGCCCATACTTGTCTTGAATATGGGAACTTTGGGCAGCAGGAAGACAGGCCATAACCTAGAATTCCCAGTCCTTGAGTATCAATCCTTTTGTTGTCCAGCAATGAGAAATCAGCACACAACACTACGTAAATCCCACCCAGAGACAGACTGAAATGTTTCCTTAAATTATTTCTCTACTTTCAACAATAGTATCATAAATTTTGCCCAGCTGATCTTAGGAGCCAGTGTAGCCCACATAAATCAGTTTTAACTGGGAAGGTTAGATCTAATCTCAATTAATAATAAACTTCACATGGGATGTTGTCTTTCCTCCAGCAGTTACCCAAATAAATATAGATAATTTATATTTTGACTCATTCCCAAGGCTCTCACTGTGAAGACACTAGAATTATTGTCAATGGCAAAACACAAAAGGGAAGGAGGGGACTGGGAAAATAAATTTCAATCCAACTTTTTTCTTACTAAATACTTCCCTTCTGTTCGGTTTTATTATTTTCACAGAGCTATTAAATGTCGTGTTTGGAATAAATGTCATTAAAAATCCAGAGGCAAATTAGAAAAATAACATCTGAATTTAATTAGAACAATTCTACTTAGATCAACACAAGTTGGTGGAAAGAGAATTCTCTATATCCGTACCTCCTCCACATGATCCAAACTCACTTGCTTCCAAACATTCCTCTTAATTCTCCAACAACAAAAAAAATCTCTTGTGCCAATTCGTTTAACCAATGAAAGGCAGCCATCTCTAGAATTTTATTAGATGCTCTAGTTATGAAGAAAGAATGCTTTGTTTTTCAAAAAAAATGTCTTCTTTAGGACATGATGCAAGCCATCTCTTAAACTGGTGACTTGAGAAATTGCACATGATATTGAGCAGTGGAATTCTTTTTAAATGTCAGCAATGTGCCAGGGATTAAACTAGAGTACTTGACTGTTAGTCTAAGTCAAAAAGCTTATCATAAACTCACCTTAACCAACAGTGAGCAATGAATTAAATTGTTTTCAAGGAATTATGCCATGTCCAAATGGTGTGAGTAGTGATAAAATTCAGGTCTCTACAATATTGATCTGTTTGTATCATACATTTTCATGGGTTTGGGATCTTCTTGTGGATTTTGTTTTCTGTTACATCATGTTTTGACTTACATTTAAAAAAATTTATTTTTATTTTTATTTATTTATTTGAGAGAGACAGAGAGAGAAAGAGGGAGAGAAAGAGGGAGAGAAAGAGAGAGAGAAAGAGAAAGAGAATGGGCCCATCAGGGCCTCCAGCCCCTGCAAATGAACTCCAGATGCATGCGCCATCTTGTGCATCTGGCTTATGTGGGTCCTGGGGAATCGAGCCTTGAACTGGGGTCCTTAAGCTTCACAGGCAAGTACTTAACCGCTAAGCCATCTCTCAAACTCTTACAATGGTTTTAATACTGATTCTACCTACAGGTTTCAATTCCTTCCTAAGACAATAGACTGTCATCAGCCAACTTGTGGCAAAGTAGACAAATGGAGCAAATATTTGTCAGTGTCATCACCATTAGACCACCATCAATGCCATTTAGGACATAAATAGAAATGAGAAAAATGCCACCTGAGTTTATTAAGAAAATACTTGCTTATAACTAAACAAGCTGCTAGAAAGAGAATTATATGTACTCTACAACCACATTGCCAATTCTCTTCCCCTTAACCGGATCTTTCCCTGTAGTTTTCCAAGAGAATCTCATGAGAAGCTGATGGCACCCTGGCCATCTAGTACCAATCATGAGGGCAGGCCCTGGCCACTGCCGTAGAGGACATGCACAGGGCTTGACAGTCCTCCCCACACCGACAACTCCTCAGGAAGCTCAGAATCACTGATACACCTTTGCATATCTTCCTATGATTTCCTGACTGATCCTGGGCCTACATGAAATGGGCGTTATGAGCAACACTCCTGCACCTTCACAAAATTAGACACTGAACATATTTTAGCTGTAACTTAATGTTTCTTAGTGATTTGGATCCATTCTTCTTAGTTTTTCAGTTCCAGGAAAATTTGTCTTTCCCAATTAAACAAAAATCACAGGAATTAAGAATATTACTAACAAATAGCTCGAGAGAACATAGCATGAAGAGGGGCTGGAAGCTCCTTCGGGATGACAATGAAGCACACGTGGGTTTGTCTTCATGCCTGGCCTCTTAGTAAGGTGGGGTTTCTATTTCATATTAAATTGCAGCACATAGGTTTCTCTGACTTTGCTGGTAAGAATGATCTATATTTGGGCTGGAGAGATGGCTTAGCCATTAAGAGTTTGCCTGTGAACCCTAAGGACCCTGGTTTGGGGCTCAATTCCTCAGTATCCACATAAGCCAGATGTACAAGGAGGTGCCATGCATCTGGAGTTTGTTTGCAGTGGCTGGAGGCCCTGGTGTGCCCATTCTCTCTCTCTGCCTGTCTGTTGCTAATAAATAAATAAACATAAACAAAATTTAAAAATATATTAAAAAGAATGATCTATATTTCAGTTGCTCCAATTATTGGAAACTCAGTATTTTGTTCTGAAATTAATATTGCTTCCTAAGCCTTTGATGTTAAGCTCTCAAATATTTTTATATAAAATATGTAAATAATGCCACTAAAAATACAACAGCTTCTATTTTAAAAATATTTTTATTTATTTATCTGAGAGAGAGAGAGAGAGAGACAAAGAGAGAAAGGCTGATAGAGAAAGAATGGGTGCTCTAGGGCCTCCAGCCACTGCTTAAAAGAACTCCAGACGCATGTGCCACTTTGTGCATCTGGCTTACGTGGGTCCTAGGGAATTGAACCTAGGTCCTTTGGCTTTGCAGGCAAGTCCTTTAACCACTAAGCCATTTTCCAGCTCTCTTTATTGATTTTTTTTTTTTTTTGAGGCAAGCACAAAAGATTGCCTTTTTTAAATGTGAGAATGAGAAAGAAAGAAAGAGAGAAAGAATTTGCACACCAGGTCCTCCAGCCATTGCAATCAAACTTCAGACATGTGCACTATCTTGTGTGCATATGTGACTTTGCATGCTTGTGTCACTGTGAATCTGGCTTATGTGGGACCTGGAGAGTTGAACATGAGGCCTTAGGCTTCATAGGCAAGCGCCTTAACTGCTAAGCCATCTCTCCAGCCCCAAACAGCTTCTATTTATTTCATTTAAGATTTCTCAAGTCTAAATTCTCCTGATACTTTCTTTTCATTACTCACAACTACACATTCTTTTTAAAATATCTTTTTTTGCCTTACTTCACTGTTCCTACTTATAACATTCTAGCATAAACTTCCCTCATTATTGAACTCTAGAAAGCTCCCTAACTAATTCTCCTCTTACTAGTCTGATTTTTTTGTTCATTCTTCTCTTCCTTTTACTCATAAATGGACATTTAATCACTACTGTGCTGTAGTTGGTACAGACTCATCACTTAATGACAATCCAGATAGACACGAAGGACAGACATTAAACAAATAATACCAGTAATGTAATGAATATTGCGACATAAACATACAGAGTGCTACTGAAGTCTAATGTGCAGAAAGCAACGCCAGTGCTATTGATTTTTTGTGTCAGGTTGTATTGTGCCTTATGTATTGCAAAAGGCTAAGCAGCAATCCTGGCACACTTATCACATGCTGGTAGCCCTCCCTAGTTTTAACCAACAAAACTGTTTCTAGACGTTGCCAAATATTTCCTGCAGTATAAAATTGTGCCCCAATCTTAATCTCTGCTCAACTCTCTCTCTTGGTGGGTTGGGGTAAATGTGTTGTGCAAGTGTTTTATAAGAAGGCCATTCGGACTACAAGATGAAGAAGGAATTAGAACTAGTAGAAGTTAGTGTTATGCAAGGAAGACTAGAGCTGTTTCTCTGTTCTGAAAAATTTGAAGGGAAAAGATTTGTTACTTCCTGGAGCTATTCTTGTCACTGATTAGTTTGCCCTTCTGCAAGTCTTCTCGTTATTATGCAATGGAAAGGCTAGGGTATTTGCCCAAAGACCTCTGTCTGATCTCCACACTCACAATAATGAAAGAAAATTGCCTTCACCTGATTACTGAGAGAGACAAGAGTCAAGTGAAGTTAAATGAAGAGTTGGTGAGCTCGAGAGATGGCTCAGTGGCTAACGTGCCTGCCTGCAAAGCCACGGCTTGATTCCCCAGTGGCCACGTAAAGCCAGATGCACAAAGTGGTGCATGTGTCTAGAGTTCATTTGCAGTGGCTGGAGGCCCTGGCATGCCCATTCTCTCTGCCTGCTTCTCTTCCCTCTGTCTTGCTCTGTTTATAAATAAATAAATAAACAAATAAAATATTTTTAAAAATAAGGACTTGGGCTGGAGAGATGGCTTAACAGTTAAGGCGCCCGCCTGCTAAGCCTAAGAATCCGGTTCCAATCTCCAGGTCCCACGTTTAGCCAGATGCAAAAATGACGCAAGGGCGCGATGCTGCACTTGACCACAAGGGGGGCGCACGCACCTGGATTTCGTTCACAGCAGCTGAGAGACTGCTGGCGCGCCCATTCTCTGTCTCTTTCTCCCTCTCTGTCCTTTCTATGTCTCTCTCCAAAAATAAATAAAATTTTAAAAAATTAAAAAAATAAGGACTTATTCATTTCAACTAGTCTCAATGCCTGGTTTGTTTTTTCCTTCTTTCCTTCCTTCCTTCCTTTCTTCCTTTCTTTCTTTCTTTCTTTCTTTCTTTCTTTCTTTCTTTCTTTCTTTCTTTCTTTCTTTCTTTCATTTGAGAGAGACAGAGAGGAAGAGGCAGAGAGAGAGAGAGTGCGAAAAACAGAGAATGGGCACGCCAGTGGTCTTAGCTGCTGTGAACAAACTCCAGATGTGTGCGCCCCCTTGTGGGCATTGCACATTTGCTTCACTTAATGTGTCTGGCTAAACGTGGGATCTAGAGATTGAAGGGCATTCTTAGGCTTGGCAGGCAGGAGCATTAACTGCTAAGCCATCTCTCCAGCCCTCAATGCCTGGTTTTAATAACAGTTCACCTGTTTATGGATTGTATTCATTGCTCCTGGACCACAAATGTTCACAATGAGGGAGGGAGATTTTTAAGGCAATGAGTATGTATTTATCTTTCTATATCAATGGACCATGGTAACTTCTTTGGCACTTCCAGCAAAGGAGTGAAGTACATAGATTTGATCAGAAAGTATTCCTCATTACCAGGGAAGCTTTGGAAGAAAACCATGTAAAGTTGTAAGAGAATGCCGAGACTCTTATTTGGTCAGTGAGATAAACCAGTACATCCCTATGGTCACTGACTCACTTTTAAGACCATAGACTTCCGTTATGGCAGTCATGGTAGAAACCTTGTCATCTCCCGAAGTAAGCTTCCTTTAGAATGTCTTTTCTTGTGTTCACTCTATGCAGAACTTGCAGGTTCTGGTCTTCTCTGTGACTCAAAATAAAAGGATGCATTCACTTTTAACTCTTGCTCTTATGATCAAACCACATAGCTTCAAGGGTTATCTTTCCAAACCACGATTCCAGATACAATTAACATATGATCACGGTATACATTATTTTTTGTCCAAGCTCATGTCTGTTTTCTACAAAAATCCATAGGCAATCGTATAGGTTGGCTGAAAGTTTTTTGGGACTGCGCTTGGTGCTCTCTGGTTCCTCCCATGCTGCTGGCTGTGAGGTGGAAGAGTGAGGTTCCAGAGAGGTGGCGGCAGCTCCTCCCTACTTGCCTACCTCAGACTTGCAGGGTGTGCTGGGGCTTTACTATTATAAGCACAGAGGTTCATACCTAATTCAAGAAGCCAGAAGGTCATAAGTACCATGCCACCTACTCCTTGACCCCACTCTTCCCAGCCTTACTCAATCCTTCTCCCTACCCAGCATCCAAATTCATTCCAGATATAATACTGTCATCCACAACTCAATTCCTAAAGTACTGGAACACCAATTTTCCAACATATTTCTACCTCATTAAGAAGGCTTCACTTTAGGGCTGGGGAAATGGCGTAGCTGTTAAGGCGTTTGCCTGTGAAGCTTAAGGACCTTGGTTCAATTCCCCGGGACCCATGTGAGCCAGATGCACAAGGTGGCGCATGCGTCTGGAGCTCGTTTGCAGTGGCTGTAGGCCCTGGCATGCCCATTCTCTATCTATCTACCTGTTCCTCTCTCTCTCTCTCTCAAATAAATAAATAAATAAATAAATAAATAAATAAATAAATAAAAAAATATTGAAACAAAAAAGAAGGAGGCTTCAATTTACCTTTCCATGAGGACTTTGCTGAATGGTCTTCCTTGAACAACGGGCTACTGAGTGCAAAGGTGATTTCAAGTCATCAACACTGCAACAATCATAGTTTATTGCTCTGAAATTAGTTTCTGTCTATTTATCTATCAAGTTTTCAACGATTTTAGAATTAAAGTTCAGGGCCAAAAGATACTCAGGCATGGCTATAATTTTTGAACATTCCTCATAGGATTATAATTCCCAACCAGGATTAAGAGTTACTATTGTAAACACTTACTTAGAGATGGGATCGTCTGATCTGCCACTGATGCAGGCACATCTGATTCTCCTATATGAGGATTTATGAATCACTGTTTTTTTTTTTTTGTTTTGTTTGACAGGGGAAAGCCAACTCATTGTATTCATTACAAATTGCTGTTCCCTGTGGTGAGTGGTAATTCTTGAAAGAATTGAGATACAAGGCATAGTTGATGCTATTATTCAAGACAGTGCATCCAGGCAGGCATCTGGTTGGAATATCTTGATTCCTCTTTGGTATGGTAAATCAAGGGCTCAACACATTGGTTTTCTTCTTAGTTCCCTTAAATTAGTAGTTAAAAATGGTAATGGTGTATATTCAAAACCTAAAAAAAAATACTATTAGGGAAAGAATTAAAGTTTAAAACAAGAACCTAAATACATTTTGATTCTGTGCTCATTAACCCTAAATTATTGTTAAAGATTGCCTAACATGGCTATGGTGTTTACATACCCTAGCCTACCCTACCATGCTATGTGGAACTAGCTCCCTTGTCTTACTCAAAGTGGGTTTTGTACTAATTTCACGTGCTTTTCAAATTTTGAAAGTTCTAGTACAGTTCAGATTTCCTGAAGTCTTTTATCCAGGTTTTAATTCTTCAAACAACCATGAAATATTTTCATAGAAAAAGCTTTTTTTTTTTTCATAGAAAAAGCATTTGCTTTGTTTTTCAGTTTCTTAGCACTTTGTCCTTATCTTATTTCAGCTGGAGAAAGCAGAAAACCACAGAGAAAACTTGTATGGCTTTTGACCCTGGTAAAACTAGTGCTTGTTTCCCCTCTCATGGAAAATGGTCTTACTTTGAGTACCTCAGTTCCTGCTCATCTGGTGTTTGTTGTGCATTTGTGTGTGTTGCCACTCTTGTCAATCAGATCTAACCCAGGGCTGCAGCTATAACCTGTTTCCTACTTCAAACCTTAATTATAAAAGTCTTAGTTTACCAAATTACCCTAATTGAATACATGCTCCAAGTCTTTCACAATATAGTTCAACCTCAACATAGTTTCTATAAAGCTACATAGAAAGGGGCTTTCTTTTCATTTATTTTATTTTATTTTTTATATTATTTATTTATTTGACAGAGAGAGAGAGGGAGGAAGACACAGAGAGTGCACCAGGGCCTCCAGCCACTGCAAATGAACCCTAGACACATGCGCCCCCTTGGGCATCTGGCTAACATGGGTCCTGGGGAATCGAACCTGGGTCCTTTGGCTTTGCAGGCAAACACCTTAACCTCCAAGCCATCTCTCCAGCCCTCTTTTCATTTTTTAAAGCAACAAATACATATGTATAATAATAAAACATTATTGATATTCTCGTATCGAGAAATATGTTTTCCAAGAATTATGCCTTCTTTGATCCTATTCTTTGGATCTGCTTGCAGTATTTAAGAATTCATTCATTCATATGATCCAGAAATTAATTAGATGCTTATAAAAGTTAATTTGACAAAGCACATGTCAAGAATTTTCCATGCTATTTTGTCACTAAGGATTGATAAATGTTCATATTGGTAATAGAATATTGTTCAGGGCCTGCACAAGAAAGTACACCTTTCAAGAAAGAATAAAATATAAAAAGCTTCATTGAAATTACACATGCAATGAAGATAAGCATCAAAGTTTTAAAACAAAGAATTAGTGTTACCTGTTATACTTTTACATAGTAAATTAAATTCCTTCACCTGGTGACTTCCCATCTTGACTTATTATTATAGGATGATTTGCTGATATTAAAACAGTAGAAATGAAACCAAGGCCAAGAGTGATCACACAGTACATGCCAGTTATTTTGTTTTTAATGTTTACTTGCTCTTGAAAATGTCTTTACTGGAAAATTCTGGAAAAGAAAGGCTGAAACATATCATAGGTGTCTGACAAACAGTAACAGGTTGCTCGCTTACTGAACATTTTTGGACATACTCGTTTTCTCAAGCCCTGTTTTTCTACCTCAAAAGTGTGGGGTCTGAGGCACACAGAATCTGAAGTCACAGCACTTGCGAGGGCAGACTGGAATTCAAGTCAGAGCTCTTCTCCTCTGACTATGGCCCTCAAGAGTGAGAAACTGACACGAAAGTGAGCACACAGAAGTGTCAGATAGAAGGGCGCGCCTGCAGCCTGGTGTGTCCAGTCATTCGCATTGGTCCTGGTCTGCCACCTAGACCCTCAGTGTTGTGGGCAGGCCTGTGATCCTCACTTCCAGCTGTCTGGCATCATCGTTAGCTTTCTGTAGTGCGTTGGCCAGACTGCTGGGAATGTGTGACCTTAGGTGGTCAGTGAGTCCCCAAGAATTCAGTCTATTGATTCATATAACTTTTTAAATGACAGACCCTTTCCTGATGTGAACCCATGCCGGCTTTGCTCATGAGACTGCCAGATTCATGTCTTCTAAACCAGCTCTGTGCTTGGTCTACACTTACCTAGCCATGCTTCACATGTATGTGTGTGTATGCATTGCATGCCCTTCGCAACACCAACATTCTAGATTGTGGTACGTCACTTCCCACCTCCCTTAAATGTGTATTATTGCCAATACCCCACTCCTCACTGCACGAATACCAGTCAGTGCATGGCTCTGGACCCACACCTCTCAGTCAAAAAGTCCTGAAGCTTGACACACACACGATAAGGGCTATCCTGGGATTTCAAGTAAAGCATGCCCAATGGTGTTCAGAATTCTCCTACTTAGTCATGTACTGTCACCACCTTGAGAAGGCTCCTGCATTCAGGATTTTTAGGAAAATAGCACTCTGGCAACAATGTCTGTCCATGAAGTGTCATTCAGTATGGGGACACAGTGGGTCCACAGCTCTCTGCATCTGAATCACAGGGCCTCACTAGCACACTACAGTCTGGAATCACAGTCAATAAAGTGAACCAGACTAACCTAAAATTCACTGAGTTCATGAGAGTCAAGGCTTCACAGACACAGAGCCAAGGATCTGATTCCGTGATGAACATAAATCCTACTGTGGCTTTTCACCATTGACAAACAGTAGTTTCCCCGAGCAATGAGCTCATAACGCTTCCTCTGGATATCATAGACACCTTGAAAACAACCACTAGTGTATTTTTCTTTTGTCATCTTTCTTTGGAAAATGGCTTATCATTTTCTTGAAAACATCAACTTGCTTTATACAAGGAGCATTACTACTCTAGAGTCTAAGACCAGACAAACATCTGTCCAATAGACATTTACATGTAAACAAATCATGTTTCCTTTGGGTTACAGCTTCTTACCAATGCCACATCCTCATTCATACAGGACGGTTATGCCACGGTGCAAATCCACGTGAGACACAGTGGGGGAGCTACACCACAGGAGGAGGGGGAGCCAGCGGACTCCATCAGTTCTTTGTAAAGAACTTACTTGTATGCTGAGGCTGAAGGACAAAGCCAGTCTTGTCTTCCTGTATTTTCTGTCTTGCATGCTGAGTGAAAACACAGCCTACTTAGAAGAGGAAAGCAATTCCTTCCCCATCTGCAGCTCCGGCATGACTGGATTTGGATGGATATAAATAGCTCAGAGGCCTGAGCAGTAGGTTCAACAAAACTCTGTGGCCAATAGAACCATGGATTAGAGAGTGTTTAAATTTGATTTTCTTTAATAAGGGGAGAACAGCTTCCCAAGGACAGGGAAGAGCAGCACTAATTCCATGCACTGAGTGAAAGCAGGATGTGCTTGGGCCTGGTTTTAGAGTTGACGAACCGATGCCCTCGCCTCTTCATGGCTTTTTGATGATGCTTTCTGGGTCTGGGACCACCGTGTGGGATGCAAGCGCAGCTAGAAGCAGCTGAGGGAAGCCTGCACACCCGCTGTTCAGGATTTTGTACCTCAAAAGGTCCATAGCAGGAATATGGAAAAGGGCAGGGCCTCCACTGCACCACTCCTCAGGTGTAAGAGAGCTTTCATGGTGGAAGTCACCATGAGACTCATCACAGAGTCCCCACATCATGGCCAGATCTAAAAGGGGGCCTCCCAACTGTGAGGCCTGCCCAGGCCTGCACCTGCTGGGGTGGGAGAGAGAGGGGGAGGGATGAAGCTGGGCAAGGACGCCAAATGCTACTCATTTTTCATTGCGTTTTTCTTTTGCAGTTGTCTGAGCCATTTATGTATTTTTTTAAAAAAATTTTAAATTTTTATTTATTTATTTGCAAGCAGAGAGAGACAGAGAGAGAGAGAGAGAGAGAGAGAGAGAGAGAGAGAGACAAAGAGAAAGAATGGGCAAGCCAGGGCCTGTAGCCACTGCAAACGATCTCCAGACGCATGTGCCCCTTGTGCATCTGGCTTATGTGGGTCCTGGGGAATCGAATCTGGGTCTTTTGGCATTGCAGGCAAATGCTTTAACTGCTGAGCCATCTCTCCAGCCCTGAACCATTTATTTTAGTAAAAAGATAAGATGGGTCCCATTTTTATAATCTAGCTAAATACTATTTTGAATATAATGTTAAATTAGTGAATTTTAAAAAAATATTTTATTTATTTCTATTTATCTGAGAGAAAGAGATAGGCGAAGAGGCAGAGGGAATAAGAGACTGGGTGCACCAGGGCTTCTAGCCACTGCAAACGAACTCCAGTTGCATGTGCCCCCTTGTGCATCTGGCTTCCTTGGGTCCTGGGAATCAAACCAGGGTCCTTAGGCTTTGTAAGCAAATGCCTTAACCACTAAGCCACTTCCCTAGCCCAAATTAATGAATTATTTTTTAAAAGTGGCTTCTGGTGCTGGAGAGATGGCTTAGTAGTTAAGGTGCTTGCCTGCAAAGCCAAAGGACCTTGGTTCAATTTCCCAGGACCCACGTAAGGCAGATCAACAAGATGGTGCATGCATCTGAAATTCACTTGCAGGGTGTGAAGCCCTGATGTGCCCATTCTCTCTCTCTCCATTTCTCAAATAAATAAAAATTAAAATTTTTTAAAAAGTGGTTTCCAATCATTTTTAGGATATCACTCAGGCTTTATATGGAGGGATCTGAACTCAGGTCCTCACCCAAAGCCACTTCACAAGTCCCCCATCAGCCTTATTCCTTAAGTGCCTCAATTAGTTTTTGGTCAAATATCAGCCCATGCTTGTAGGAATTATTTCTGCACGTGTACTGCATGTTAAGCTAGATGCTTATGGAGTGAAACACAATCCCTCCACACAAGTCCATTATGGCTTTCAGGGTGAGGACTGAGACATGCCCGCTCCTCCTCTCATCTTTGGGAAAATGTGTTCAATGAAGTAAGAAAGAATAAAGCTTATACTTGTTTAGAGGAAGGAGGAATATCTGGTTTGCGAAGTTAGGCAAACCTTATAAGAGTGATACTTCACGCAGGCTGCAACATTTAAGAACTATCAACAGCCATAAGATTTTAGGAGCTAGGAGGGGAAAGGTAGATTTTCCACAAGATGAAGGGTGGCCTTCCAAGGAAAACATGTGCTATTTGAAGTGCTGCGGAAGAACCCTTCATCTAAGTGACGTAAGCATTCCGATGGATCATCAATTAGGGAGAGAATTTAATTATGGAGTTTGAGGTCTGAGTTAGGACAGTCTTGGATTTCAGAACCATGATCTTTCATTTTATTCAGCAGTTTACAAAAACTCCTTATAGATTGTTAAGAGACATTTCTTTTTGAACAAAAAACCTGATAATACAGAGGTTACTGATTCATTTGAAAAGTGAGAATAGGTTAAAATCAAGGAGACTGAGATTCTTAAATTACTAAGGTGACAGTTTGTGAAAAGCCAACAATGTCAAGAATAAGAACAGAGAAAGAGGGCTGGAGAAATGGCTTTGTGGTTAAGGTCCATGCCTGCAAAGCCTAAGGACCCAGGTTTGATTCCCCATGTAAGCAGATGCACAAAGTGGTGCATGCCTCTGGAGTTTGTTTGTAGTGGATGGAGGTCCTGGTGTGCCCATTCTCTCTTTCTTTCTCTCTCTGTTTCTCTCATATAAATAAATTAATTACTTACAAAAGAACAGAGAATGAGAACTTATTAAAGTCATGCCAAGTTATGACATCACTTTTTATAGGCTACACATAAAGGCCATTGTTCTTATTTTGTAATCACATTAACATGAATGCATTTATATAATATATGATATGACCACATTCATTTGACTGTGTTATGGAAAAATGTTTACTATAAGCACATTTTTCATAAAGCCAAATCTATAAAATTCTATACTGGGCTAGTAAATATTTTTGATACATATTATATCAAATGCATTGTATTATATTTTAAAAACTTTCTTCATGACTTGGGTCCATTTAAGCAATTTTCATTGTGACTATTTTTAAATTTTGTTAATGTGGAATTCACCCACAGTAAAATTCATCTTTGACAATGTACAGTTAGATGAGTTGAGGTAAATCTATACAGTCATGTAATCTTTAGCATAGTCGAAATTGAAGACATTTTTGTCCCTTCCAGAAGTTCTTTACACATATTTGTAGTCAACTTCTGTTATTCCCTGCCTCTGGAAGCCTGACCTAAGTCTGTGATTTTTGTTCTTTTATATCCACAGTAGATTTTTTTTTTTAATTGCCGACTAGTGTTTGGTTGTTTAGATCTATGACAGTTCATTTATCTCTTCACCGGCAATCCACTTTAGGATGGTTTTCATTCTGCACGCGTTTTCTGTGAGCATTCAAGTGCTAGTTTGTGGATGCACATATGCTGTAATTACTTTACCTGTCAATGTGACCATGGGGCCACGTGAAAACTTGTATTTGATTTTAGAAGAAACTAGAATTGATTTCCAAAGCGATTGTCCCCTTTCTCATTTTCATCAGTAATGTGTGACAGTTCTAGTAGTTCTACATCTTCAGTGGCCTATTGTGTTGTCAGACTGTTTTAGTAAGTGTTAATGGTATCTCATGGTTTCAATTTGCATGTTCTTGATGACTGCATTACATTAAACAAATTTTTATGTTCTTACTGCCACCTGGCATCTATATCCCATTTTTGTTTGTTTGTTTGTTAAGTATTTAAAACTTATTCTGTTTTTGAGTTATTTGTTACAAGATATTTTTTATGTTTATATTTGGATACAAATTCTTCCTAACATGTGTGTTTTGCAAATATTTTCTCCAAGACTTTAACTTATCTTTTAATTGTCTTAACACTGAAATTTGGAAAACATGTGCTTTTAAAAACAAATGAATATATATACATATATACATACATACATACATATATAAAAGCAAACATAAATATTGAGTGATATAAAGATAATGAAAGCAATTTGATATGATGGAGAACAGATGGTAGATTCAGTAAATAGTATAACTAAAGCAGGCCTTTCTATGGAAATGTTTGAATTGGAGGTAAAGCATTCTGAGTAATGCTAAAAGAAGGCCCTAAGATGGTATGATGGTGGTGAAACCTCAGTGTCAGGGAAAGTAAGGTTCCTTCCTCCCCTGTCCACCCCACACCAGGGACTCATCAGATGGGTTTTGCAGGGTTAAGGGGTTAATGCATTCTCTACTGTGGGCTTTCAGGAGGGTGAAGGAATGCTCTGTGAATGACAAGATGTTCACAATCTGCAGACATCAGGATCTCAGCGGCTCTCCCCACTGTCTTCCCTTCCCTACTTGTACCCCAGCCTCAGCCTACTGGAGTCTTAAGAAGCAGAAAGCAACTTAGAAATTCCTTATCCATCCACCACACTGTCTGTGGTAGCAAGAAATAGAGATTCTAGGGCTGGAGAGATGGCTTAGTGGTTAAGCACTTGCCTGTGAAGCCTAAGGACCCCAGTTCAAGGCTCCAATCCCCAGTACCCACTTAAACCAGATGCACAGAGTGGTGCATGTATCTGGAGTTCATTTGCAGTGGCTGGAGGCCCTGGGACCCCCATTCTTTCTCTCTGTCAATTGCTAATAAATAAATAAAAATAAACTAAAAAATTAAATAAAGTAGAGAGTCTAGTAACCATATTTAGGGAGTTTTAATTTTTTATGCTTTATGACTAGAATTATTGCTAATATACATACATACATGTATTTGTACATATGTGTATATACTGATCAAATTTTAGATACTTAACTTTAAAACATTTTTCAGGAATGAATTATTTAGGAAAGTGGAGTCCACTTATAAAAGAAAATTTAAAACAAAATTCTCAAGTTCCAAGCAACTGAATGAAAATGCCTTGTTGTATAGAACAAGAGGGAAAAATGTCCCCAGTAAGCAGCATCCTGCATGTGGATAGGTAGCAAATATCCAACTCTAAGAATGTCTTTGCATTTTTTTTTTTTTGCGAGGTAGGGTCTCACTCTGGCCCAGGCTGACCTGGAATTAACTATGTAGTCTCAGGGTGGCCTTGAACTCTTGGCGATCCTCCTACCTCTGCCTCCTGAGTGCTGGGATTAAAGGTGTGCGCCACCACGCCTGGCTGTCTTTGCATTTAAAGTAAAACATAAAAGACAGCATAAGGTAAGCAGGGGAGTGGATAGTTTTCCCCAAATTTCCTCAGTCCTGCAGAATTTCATATGTGCGGACCCTCCAAAGTCCAAAAATCACCCATTTTCTTCCCTTACCTGGTAATCCACAATGAAATATATTCAGCTTCAGGGTAGAAAGTATCCTCTGAACGTTCTAGACCTCTCTAGGGATTTGGCTGAAACAACAGCCTGTCACAATAAAGAAAAGCATTCTCACTGAGAGGAATTATAATTGGATTAAAAAAACAAGCCCTTCCTAAAGGCTTGTGGTCTGCGTTTTTGCCTGTGATACACGTTGGTCTTAAAAATGGCTCAGTTTTATTATATGTAAAAAACAATCTTCCAAGGAAAATAATAAATATATTTCTAATTTTGTACTTGTGGATTCATTCCACTGGAAAGAATTAGGCAAAACCCTGGGTCAGGTATCCAAAACCAGCTGGAAGTCCAGAGCAGTGGGATGGCATTCAGCCTAATTGTTATTTTTTTTCTGCAGGATCTAAACTTCTTATTTTATTCCTTCTAAATTTTGCTCGAGACATCCCTGTTTTTGCCAACCTCTTTCCTTGGAGATTCATTTAAAAATTTTGCTCTGCTCTAGAGTGTATTGATAATTGACAGAGATCCTCTCTCAATTCCTTTCTGCGGTTGTCCTTCATCTTTACGGAGTAAATGGAATTCTTTGAAAATATGAAGAAAGTTGTGATCCCTCTTCAAGAAAGTTTTTATTACAGGTACATGTTCTTTGAAGGCCATTGAGGGCCCTTATAACTTATATAAGTATAACTTATACTCCTATTTCTTTGTGGAAGACAGATCTAAGAAATGAAGTGGTCAAACCAAACCTATATGGTCTCTATATCAGAAGTACTGAGATTAGCTAAGTGTGGTAGTTTGAATATATGTCCCCCAATATATTCAATGTTTTATTACTCTATAGTTTGCATCTGCAATCACCTTGCTAGAGGCAAGGTCACTGGGGGCCCGGGTCTTAAGGTGTGGTGATGGTTTGAGAGTCCATTGTAAAGATATGCAAATATGTCTAGCAGGAGTTCCTGAAGTCTGCTGTAGACCTTTTGGCTGTATTGCTCTGTGTGGTGTGGTGGCTGGTTGGCTTTTTGCTCTCTGCCTGGCCTTGTGAGAGCAGGCCGCGACTTCTGCCTTTTATGGAACTTCCCCTGGATCTGTAAGCTTCAATAAATAATATCCCTTCCTCCATAACTGTGTCTGGTCTGGAAGTTCATCTCAGCGAAAATGTCTGCAACAGTAAAGTGGTACCGAGGAGTTGGGGTGATGAACCAGATCGTGTGGATATTCGTCTTTTGGAACCTTTGTTTTGGAGGAATGGGGCATGGACTTGTTGCTTGCAACTGAAGATGCCTTCTGGAGTGGTAAGCCAAGTTTTATGGACTATTCTGATGAGAGTTTGAGAATGCTAAATGCAGACTGTATTGAACTTGGAGGCTTGGCTTATTTCTTTCTAAGGGGAAAGAAAGACTACAGAGGACTTTGTTGGAACTGGGCTACTGGCATAAGGGATGGCTAGGCCCAGAAAGTTTGATCAAGGTTAAATTTGTAATGGACTGATGTGCAAAGATATCGGACTGAGATTTTAAGATTTTGAGTTGGAAAACCTGAAGCAAGCTAAAAGTAGAGGCACTGAGACTGGTTATATCACACATTAGCAATCTTAAGGAAGGTGGAAGGAAGGTGATTTACATTAAAACAATGGAGAGGATGCCTGAGGAAAGACTGTTTTGCAAAGTCTTTGGATAGAGTTGACTGGAGAAGGAACCTGTTTTCAAGGCTATGGTTTATTTTGTCCCTGGATTAAGAATATGGCTGTGTCCTGCACACCTGGTATTGGTTTTGGAAGCATGAAAAATGCATGGAGTGGTCATGAGTTGCATCCCCAGGAGCCGCTGGAGATGGCATGAGGCAGGGCATGGAGACCCTCAGGAATAGGCTGGAAGAGCCTTTGGAAGATGGACTGAAGATGTTTTGGATATACCAGGACTGTGCAAAAGGGCTGATGGAGTGCAGTATTGGCATGGGATGAAAGTTTTCCCACTCTGCCCAGCTGGAGGGGCGGAATTGGAAAACCTGGAGATTGTCAGTCTCTGGTTATATTGAACTTGAACTGCAGAAGTTTGATGACGGCTGATGATAGTTGAGTTTGCATTATTCTAGTCTCTCTTTGCTTTTACCAGTTAAAAATGTTTACAACATGTTGAAAGTAAACATTTTACAGGACTCACTATCTTAAGTTGGTCAAGACTTGAGAACCTTTGAAATTGGACTGAACAATTTACAATGTGTGATAGTTATAAATCTATTGAAGAGCTAAATATATTGGGGCCAGGGGCGGAATGTGGTAGTTTGAATATATGTCCCCAATATATTCAATGTTTTATTACTCTATAGTTTGCATCTGCAATCACCTTGCTAGAGCAAGGTCACTGGATACCCAGGTCTTAAGGTGTGGTGATGGTTTGAGAGTCCATTGTAAAGATATGCAAATATGTCTAGCAGGAGTTCCTGAAGTCTGCTGTGTGACCTTTTGGCTGTAGTTAGTTTTGCTCTGTGTGGTGTGGTGGCTGGTTGGCTTTTGCTCTCTCTGCCTGGCCTTGTGAGAGCAGGCCGCGACTTCTGCCTTTATGGAACTTCCCCTGGATCTGTAAGCTTCAATAAATAATATCCCTTCCTCCATAACTGTGTCTGGTCTGGAAGTTCATCTCAGCGAACCCGAAGCTGTCTGCAACACTAAGTGTTTTGGTTATCCATGTATTGTTTGTCAATTTCAAATCCTTTATCTTTCAGACCAGTCATGGTGGCCCATGCCTTTCATCCCAGCACGTGGGAGGCAGAGGTAAGAGGATCCCTGTGAGTTCTAGGCCACCCTGAGAGTGAATTCAGTCAGAGTGGGCTAGAGCAAGACCCTACCTTGAAAAACAAACAAACAAACAAACAAACACAAAGAATCAAATCCTTGATCTTTCTTTGAGCTTGATAGCTAGGCCCTGCAGAATTTCCCCTTTGCAGGTTGATACGTTGTTGAAACTTGCAGGTGGCGGGAGCTGGAGGGCTGCTTCAATGCATCACAGAGAAGGGATCTGTCTTTCTGCTTCTGGAGAGCTGCGTGTTTTCCTTCCACGGTATGCTGACATGCGCTTGAGAGGTGCACTGACATTCTTCAGGGAGTTTTTCTGTCTCCAAGCAGGTAACTTCCAGAACAGCACCAGCATGCTGGCATGCCAATAGACTTCTGCCCCCTCCTTCAGGCTAAACCACCTCCAAGTTTTGCTGCATAGCCTGTGTGCGTTGACAGCCTGCTGGGTGTGCCCTCCTGTAGGTTGTTACTCTGTTCCTTATTATCCTCTTCTGCCCTAAAGCTAGCACTTGTTTTACCTCTGTGCTTCCCACATTATATTTTGAAGTGAACTATTTTATTTAATCCAGTATTATCTACATATTACTGTTTTATTAATTTATTTGATAGAAAGGGAGGGGGGGAAGGGAGAGAGAATGGGCATTTCAGGGCCTCCAGCTATTGCAAATGAACTCCAGATGCATGTGCTACCATATGCATCTGGCTTACGTGGGTCCTGGGGAATCAACCAAGATCCTTTGGCTTTGCAGGCGAACATCTTAAACACAGAGCCATTTCTCCAGCCCCATATTACCATTTTAAAGTGATGAAAAAAAAAAAAAAACCTCACTAAGGATATTTTCAATTATCATTTTACTAAGTCTTTGAAATCCAGTGTTCAGGCTTTACTTACAGGACATCTCAATTTAGAGTAGCTGTTTCAAATGCTCAGTGCACATAATTAATGGATGGTATTGAGCTAGTGATTTCATAAAATAATGGTAAATTTAATCATTACAACCACCACCACTTTGGTTCTTACTGGGTATATTTTTTAAAAAATATTATTTATTGGGATCTTTAACATATGAACATATTGAAACTTGGTCTTCGTGTCATCACTTTTTACACTTTTGTCCCCTCTCTCCTGTCCTCATTCCACTGAGGACCCTCCTCAGTGGAGTTATCAGTAATCACTGGGGATCATGAATGCATCAGCCAGCTCCTGTGGGGAGGACAATGCCTGGCAGCATGCCTTCCCACTCTATGTCTCTTACCTTCTTTCCAATCTCAATTCCAAAAGGTCTCCTAAGCTGTGGAGAGATGTTGGGAAGTACCCTTCAGTATTGCGCCATTGGCAGCCTCTTTTTTTCTGCTTCGATGAATTTTGAGTTTCCTCAGAGTCTACTGTCATCTCCATGGAGAAGATTCTATGGCTCACAGTGAGTGTAGCACTTGTGTGAATTCACCCCTTCCTCTGCACACTCTCAGGAGTTACAGAGATGGCTCCTCCAGTGCCAGAGGCTCGGCTTCTTCCTTTTGTTATTTTGATGGGTCTTGGATATTTCTGGGGTTTGTTAGCATCTATAAAAAGCAGGTTCTCGGCTGGGTGTGGTGGTGGTGCACACCTTTGATCCCAGCACTTGGGAGGCAGAGGTAGGAGGATCACCGTGAGTTCAAGGCCATCCTGAGACTACAGAATGAATTCCAGGTCAGCCTGAGCTAGAGTGAGACCCTACCTCAAAAAAACAAAACAAAACAAAACAAAACAAAACAAAACAAAACAAAACAAAAAGCAGGTTCTCTAAACATGGATAATGTCTAAAACCTTTTAAGATTAATGATAGCTGGAGAATTTGAGCGTTTTATGTTGGGAACTCTAATTTTAGAACTGACCTTGATTTCTTTAGGTTTGCGATTTATGGAACTTCTATCATTTCTGTGTTTCATTAGGGCTAATTTTTTTATTAATTAGAAATGTACCGTTGATGCTCAAAGCCAGAAATATAAGAGGACAATTGAAGAGATGGGAATCAGGCTACTAATTCTAGTTGCTAAGATTGTAAAGTAGTTGAATGTGGGTCTTGTTCGTTCCCGTTTCCTGAGGCCATTGGCCACCAACGTCAGGGCAAGGGAGAGAGGAGTTGGGAGGGAAGCAGCAGGGTCCTTCCTGGAGCAGCGGGTGAGTGCAACGCAATGACATGACGGGCAATGAGCACCGGGAGACCGTCTGATGGACAGCACTTGTTTATTCAAAAGGGGAGTGGGTTTATAAACACTTGGGGAAGGTTGAAACAGCACATACAGACTATATGGCAATCGGATGCATAGTATGGGCTGTTATCTAGGTGGCAGAAGAACTAGTAACTTCAAAGCTATGGGGGAAGGATAAGGGAAGATAAGGGGAAGGGTGGAAAGCTGTGACTTCAAAGACTGTGGGGGATGAGAGAGAGATGGTGAAAGCCTATGTGACTCCAGCCACATGAGGGTCTCTTGGGCAGCTAGCCACAAGGTCAGGAACTGTGGGGGCAAAGTCTGACTTATGGAATGGTTAGAGCACTTTGGGTCCAGGGGGAGCGCCTCGCCAGTTCTGCCCACTCTGGGTGATGACAGCTCACTACAACCTACAACGTAGGGAAGGCTGTCACCATTGCCAGGGACTTCCTGACAGAGGGCCAGCTGCAACCCCACAGCCCAGGGTCCCTGGCCATGTCCAGTAGTTCAGGCCAGCCTCCTCACAGGTCCAGCCCATTTCTAGCAAGGCCCAACAGTTGAATATTTTTACTTTTTGGAATCTTCTTCTTTTTCTTTACCTACAAAATAAATTTGAGGTAATTGATCTTTATAACCCTAAATTTTTTCAATAAATACCATTTAAAATTTTAATTCCATACCCTTTGTAGAAATAATATTGTAATCAATGGGATAGCTCACACTTTATATGATCATTGGTCACTTTCATCAGGTGTTTAGTGAGCAACTATCATATTGTTCTGTCAACTACAAGGGTCTGGAGAAGAAGTGGCTGAGCTAAACTAGATCTGTATCAACAAACTCCTAGACTAGCCCTGATCAGTGAGAGAGTTTACACAATGATTATGTTCCAGTAGAGCAAATGATACTCAAACAAAAAAATTCCCATTTTGTTTGCTGAAGCCTCTTCGTAAGGACCGTGGAAAGTCCATCAAGGCCCCTGGAATGACTGGGTGCTTTTTCTGTCAGTGATTTGGATGGAGGCTGTTGCTACAACATACAAACAAAGAGAAGTAAAATTTACACCTTTAAATGGCAGCAGTTTGCCAGAAGAAACTGTCAACCCTTTTCAGTTACTAAATCAAATTTGTCAGGAATCATAATTGAACACATAAAAATGTCTTCATGGATATGCCACTATGACACTAATAATGGCCATGAGACAGCAGTTGTTTGTAGTCAGTCATTTTAATGATATAATTGACTCCAATGATGAGAAGGGAAAAAATACCTCCTGTTTGCTGGGAATAAGTGGCTATTGTATGCGTGGCCTTAAATGGGACATCTATACCGCCCCTCTAAGGCTCAGGAAACATTATGTAAGAGGAGCAGAAAGAATGTTAAGAGATGGAGGGTGGGGAGGAGAGCTGTCAGAAGGTTGGCTTCTGAACGCAACATGGCCCTTGCCCTCAGGAACTTAAAATAGCTCTGGTTTCCTGTACATGACTGAGTCTGTCAACATTCAATTTTGGATTGAGAAGGGGCTCATGAAATCTCATTCCTCCTCCAGAGGAACTACTGGGAGTTAGTAATTGCTGAGTGACGGGGGAGGTCTGGCCTTCAGTGGTGTAGCCCCTGGTAAGAGGCCTATACTTTAGTAAATAGCCCCTTAGCCATGTTCATCAAACAATCCTCATTTAACTCAGTGGGTCTTAGGAAAAAAAAAAATTCATGAAAGTTGAAAGGGAATTAGTTGGGAAGAAGAAGGGGTTTAGTAGGAGTGGGAGAAGGAAAAGAGATGGTGAAGGGGAGTGAATATGATCAAAATACAGCACATACACATTTCAATTTGTCAAGAATTAAAAAATGGATTATAAAAAAGATAACAATAATAAAGAAATAAAAACAAAACAGATCATATAAAGAGACAAAGGAGAGGGAGCCAAAATCCAATGCAATAAATAGGTAACTTAAAGAACAACAGATTAGATAAGATTTATAAGAGAAATAAGATGTAGAAATAGAAAACATGAAGATAAAAAGCTATGGTGGTAGGTGAAAATTGCAGAAGAAATTTGTCTCTGGTTGTGGCATTTGAAATAATATATTAGCTAAAACTCTATGAGTGAAATGGAGATAACCATGTGCACGCTGGGTGGAAGAGTGAATCAGGTGGAGGGAAGAATCAATGCAAAACAGAAAAAAAAAAAAGAAATTTCAAGGTACATAAGATCTTGAAGCTGAAAAATAGGCCAGCGTCACTGGAGCATTGTGAGTGAGGGGAGAGTGTCTGAGGGAGGTAACACTGGTGCTCTTGGGGAA
Organism: Orientallactaga sibirica; assembly: GCA_036365145.1. NCBI lineage: Eukaryota > Metazoa > Chordata > Mammalia > Rodentia > Dipodidae > Orientallactaga > Orientallactaga sibirica. The sequence goes on along the minus strand of JAEOAD010000114.1, from coordinate 11,323,504 downwards.
TTGGCATGCCAGGGCCTCAACCACTACAATTGAACTCCAGATGTGTGCATCCCCAGATGTGTACATGTGCCACCTAGCACACTTGAATCACTGTACATCTGGTTTATGTGGGACCTGGAGAGTGGAACATGAGTCCTTAGGCTTCGCAGGCAAGTGTCTTAACTGCTAAGCTGTTTCTCTAGCCCTAAGTTTTGTTTTAAAAATCATGCTTGTTTCTCTATGGAGGATGGACTAGAAAGACACAAAAAATGGGGGAGTATAGAACTGTCATTCACATCAGAGATGATGTTGGTCTGGAGCAAGAGGAAGGAAATTCAGATAGAAGTGGATAAATACTCATTAGGACAATACTCTCTTACACATCTAAGCAATAAAAAGCATAGAGAGATATCAGGAAACCAGATTCAAAAACATATACCAAACTAAAGAGATAAGATACCTTTACAATGACAACACTGAAGAAAGGAAGAATACATCAGAAAACATAAAAAGACCTGCTATGCTCATGCATTGACAGCATTAACATTGTACAAATGGCTGTACTATTGAAGTGACCATAAGAGTGTATGCAATTTCTATAAAAAGTCCAGTGGTATCCTCCATAAGATAGTAAAACCAATCCTGAATTTAATACTGAAGCACAAAAGACTTAAGAGTCAAGATAATCTTGAGCTAAAGAACAGCGCTGGAGGTATCACAATATCTGATTTCCAGTTATACTATAATCCAGACAGCGTGGCACTGGCCGAAAAAATAACATGTAAAGAAATGTAATACAGGACTCAGAAATAAACCTGTGCTATGACCACCTAGTCTTTCACAAGGGAATCAAAAACATTGGGGAAACAGACAGTGTCTTCAATAAATGGTGCCAGCAGAACTGGACTATCCACATGTGAGTGAATGAAAGTTGACTCGTATTTTTTCACTTTGTACAAAAATGAGTTCAAATGGAACAGTGATCTTACTTAATGAAAGAATCGAAACTGAGTGCTGGAGAAATAATCTCAGTGGGTAAGAACACTTTCCACCAGTACATGAGGCTTTGAGGGACCCAGCACTGCTGGAGTTCCATGCCGATTTCCCTGCAGCCATGGAAAGAGCTGGGTGTGGCCATACATGTTTGTAACCCCAGTCCTGTGAGTCACCGGAGCTTGAGAAAGTGGCAAGCCCTGGAATCAGTGAGAGACTGATTTCAAGCAAACACAGTAATGAGCAGGGGATGGAGGGTACCCAATGTCCTCTGGCCTCCGCAGGTGTACCCATGGGGTACATGCATCTGCACACACGCATATACATCACAAAAACCACATGACACATTGTATATACCACACACAGGCATGTGCAAAACAAAAAGAATTGAGGGAAAACCTAAAAGAAAACACTTCAAGATGTAAGGATGGACAGGAATTTCTGGAGAGTCCTCTTATAGCTGAAGAAAAATTTGAAGAATTGACAAATGAGTTTATATGAAATAAAAAAGCCTCTGCATGTGAAGGAAACAACAGAGTGAAGAGACAGCCTACAGGATGAGAGAAAAATCATTGCCAGCTGTGCCTTTGACAGGTAATGATCACATATTAACGCTACTCTCACTTCTGGTTAGAGAAGCTTCTCTCTTCAGATGGCAATGACCACTGGGATGACCCAAAAGGCAACATAGTGCTGAGAAGAAGTGATGGAGGAGTGTCCAGCACTGAAACATCTCTATCACACCCTCCAAGGCTCAGGGTCCATTGTGGAAGAGGGTTTGGAAAGAATGTAAGAGCCAAAGGAAGGGTACGACTCCTTACAATGCAACTGTCCAGACAGAAATTGGCCTCGATATCCATGACCTTGTAGTGCCTAGCACTACCTTCAGAAGACCCTCATAATAGGAGGAAAAGATGATGACATCAAATTAAAAGAGATACTAATGGAGAGAGGGAAGGGATATGACAGAGAGTGGAGTTCTGAAGGGGAATGGGGGAGGGGAGGGGAAATATCATGGTTTATTGTCTGTAAATATAGAATTGTCAATAAAAAAATTAAAAAAAGAAAAAATTAACAAAAACCCCCTCAAAAGCCTAAATACCGATAAATATAAACATAAATATAAAGTATAGATAAATATAAGTATAGAAACAAAAGAATTAATTACTTTTTAAAAGAAGAAGTACAGATGCCGCAGTGCAGAATGACTCAGATACTGGAAAACACTCAAGAGCCTTAGCCAACAGGGAAATACAGAAATGTAAATCAAGACCATAGGTCCAGGACTAGAGCGATGGCTCAGTGGATAAAGTCCCCCAGCCCCAATCTATCTGTAGCACCTGAGTTCAATCTTTGGACCCCCATGCAAAATGCAAGAAGCCACAGTGGGCTTCTGTATTCCCAGCACTGTGACAGCAAGAAGGACAGCAGAGGTGAGTATTTCTTGGAGTTCTCAGCGCTGGCAACAACAGCAGAGTGAGATGGAGGAAAACCCTGCCTCCAATGAAGAGACCTGTGCAGACAGACCACAGAGCTGTCCTCTTACCTCCACATGTGTGCTGTGGCACAGAGCCCCCTTGCCTGACCCCCGCCCCCTCAACTACACAGAAGCAAATATACATATAATTTAAAAAACAAACTGCAAATTCCATCTCACCATGGTCAGAATGGCAACCATTACTCTAAAAAAACAACAATGAATTCTGGGTGCAGGGTAGAAAGGAACCCTTATTCACTGTCGATGGGAATGTAAATTAGTGCAGCCACTATGGAAATCAGTATGATGCCTTCTCAAAAGACTAAAAGCAGAACTGCGGATGATGTAGATATACCATTCCTGGAAATGTACCCACAGAAACCTAAATCAGCATTCTACTGAGATGCCTGCTGCTCTTCTTGTTTTTTTTTTTTTTGGTTTTTCTAGATAGGGTCTCACTCTGGTCCAGGCTGACCTGGAATTCACTATGTAGTCTCAGGGTGGCCTCGAACTCTCGGCGATCCTCCTACCTCTGCCTCCCAAGTGCTGGGATTAAAGGTGTGTGCCACCATGCCTGGCTGCTCTTATGAAACTTTTCTCAATCGCCAAGCCTGGCTCTCCATCAACAGATGATTGGATAAATAAATATGGTATATATGCCCAGTGGAGTTTTATTCAGTCACAAAGAAGAAATGATGACATTTGCAAGAAAATGGGTGAAATTAGAACAAAATAAGCCAGACTGTCAAAGACAATACCATGTTTTCTCTCATACATGGAACTAGATTATACACACATATATACACTATATATACGGTCATTTGGGAAGAGAAATTGGGAGGAGGTGATAGGAAGAAGTCATGGCAGGTGAATATGGCCAAAGTGTGTGGTCTACTTGAACAAAAATGTAGTTATGAAACCCACTGCTTTGAACAGTGAGCATATACTAGTAAAACTTTAAAAAGACTACTATGGATCCAAAAATAGATGTGAAATTTTCATCATAAAGTATAAACACATAATGGTTGCACTTCAAGCAATAATAAATATACATAATAGACCATGCAGTCCAGTCTTTTTATTTTACAGACAAAACCGCAACCCAGAGAGAAAAAACCCTACTGGTGGGAACTTAGCATCAAAGCATGTTCACTTTACGTTTGGAGCTTTTCCTCATAAGTGAAACACAAGTTTAAGACTATGGTGTACACACAAGTTCATTGGCTATGTTTTGAAACTCTAAAAGTAAAAGTGATTATAATATCAGGTAAATTTTGATGAGATTTTTATGCTCTGAGGATGACTCATTATGAATGAGTAGAAAGAACCCGAAATGAGCTACATCGTAGTTTTGGAGGGACACCAGCTGTAAGAGAGTATTTGGGTGGTTTAAAACAGCATATATACCCTAAGCTTAATTTCTGGAGTTTCAAGTAAGCAGCACTTAATGGGCATACATGCTTTTGCCTTTCTACAGTGTAGCAGCATGTACACACAGAGACAGGGAGGTCGTTAGGAAAAGCGGCCTCTCCCTTTGGGACCCTAGCTAGCTGTCTTTGACCTCTCCTTCCTCCTGACAACTGACGCTAAACTAGAGTAATTAACCTTTAGTAAACTGGAGGAGTGTACTGGGTGGGGAGAGTGGGTATACTGAGAGCTTCCTGGAATCTTGGAAGCTGGGCTAGCCACCTTTGTGACTAGCTAGGCAAATAAATGTAGTTTTTTTTGTAGATTGTCTCCATTCTCCAAACACAACCATTGACCTCCACTGACTGGAAACTTTGTCTTAAATGTCTACAGCGCAAATATTTCATAATTATGATGGTTTTGCTCTTTTAATCTTCCAGTTTTGTCTGCTCGTGATAATATAGGTCCCTGCTTTCCACGATCCTGATGAAGCTGGAGCATCTCTTCCTTTAACTCAGTGCGTGCGTGCGTGTGTGTGTGTGTGTGTGTGTGTGTGTGTGTGTGTGTGCTGTACTCAGCAAGTCACAATTGCTCCTGTCATTAAAACATTAGACCAACAGAAAGCTGCCAAAACGAAAGGGAAAATAGCAATTGCACACACAAAAATTAAGCCCCGAATCATGTATAATTTTGTAATTTCACTGGGATCTTTATTGCCAGGTTGCTTTGTCAACTATCTTGTTGAGCATTTTCACATATTGTAAAGCCATACTTAGCTGCTTTCTACCAACTTTGAAAGAATAATGCAAATACCGTGACATGACCACAGGGAAAGCGGATATTACAGTTGAAAATTCAAATTCCTAGGTACCTTGCTTCTCAAATACTTCCATTTTCCTCTTATGCCATCTTTGTCACATTATTTCTTGTATAATAAATGAGATTAAAGTATATAAGCCAAGATGTACTAGATACAGGGAAATACATATATAAGTAATTTTACATAAATCAGTCTCCATATTTCATGTAAGCCTGTTGGGTCTGATGTATGAATACTTCTTGATTAAATAAATTAGATGTATTTGCTTAACCTCTAGTCACATTAAGTTGTAGGCATTCTTGTTTGTACTAGAATATTTCCTATCTTTTTATTTTTTTATTTTTAGATATTTGTATTTATTTATTTATGTGACAGACAGGAAGGAGGGGGGAGAGGGAGAGAGAGAATGGGTGTGCCAGGGCCTCCAGCCATTGCAAACGAACTCCAGATGCACGCTCCACCTTGTGCATCTGCCTAACATGGGTTCTGGGGAATTGAACCTAGGTCCTTTGGCTTTGCAGGCAAACACCTTAACCACTAAGCCATCCCTCCAGGCCTAGTTTTTACTTTTATTGTTTTGAGACAAGGCCTCACTCTGGCACAGACTGGAACTCACTCTAGAGTCCAGGTTAGCTTCAAACTCAATAGTGATTCTTCTACCTTGGCCTCCCAAGTACTGGGATGAAAGGTGGACGCTACCATGCCTGGCTTAATTTCTACTGGTTTAGTGTATGTGCTGTTGAAGTGAACAGCCATATTTTTAAAAATTTTTGTTATTGATTATTTATTTATTATTTGTTATGGACATACAAAGTATGGAGGCAACACATGTTGGTACCATTCTTTTCCTCATCCCTGCCCCTTTTCTGAAAGGGTCTCCACACTGGGGACACAGGTTATCCCTGTGGGGATTGTGGGTTGTGCACTGTGGGGGCAACAGTGAGTTATTGGGGAAAGGCAATGCCTCTGGTCATAATGTCCCAACCTGTGGCTCTAACAATCTCTCCACCCCCTCTTTCCCCAAATTCCCTGAGCAGTATTTTTTTTTGTATGTTTAAAATCTTTTATTATGGCCTGGAGAGATGGCCGCACAGTTAAAGATGCTCACTTGCTTGCAAAGTCGGCTGGCCTGAGTTTCATTCCTCAGTATCCACAAAAAGCCAGATGTGCAAAGTGGTGCATGTGCCTGCAACATTTGCAACAGCAAGAAACCTTGGCACACCTATGCTTGCTTTCTCTAGCTCACATAAACAGAGAATAACAAAAGTAAAATCGTATTATGCAAAAGTTTAAGGGTGAGATTGTTATTATCATTTTTTTAACATTTAGAGATGCATGCTAAGATATTTTGAAAGGCAATTATATGATCTATTGGGGTCTTTAAGATAAAAGTATTCTTTACATATTGTAGACATCAATCTCCTGCTGGATGAATAGCTGGTAAAGATATTTCTCCCATTCTGTAGGCTGTCTCTTCACTCTTTTAATTGTTTCCTTTGCTGTGCAAAAGCTTTTAAATTTATGTAAACCCATTTTTCAATTCTGGGAATTATTTCCTAAACTATTGGAATCACTTTCCAAAAGTACTTTCTTATATTTGTTTCTTATACCAGGTCTTACATTTAAATATTTGAGTCATTTTGATTATAAGACAATGAGTGGTAAATACTATCATATAATATCATATAATAAACATATATGACAGTGTAATAATGAAAGCTATAATTTTGCATAATGAGTATAAGGTAATTAAAACAAAAAAAAACATTAAAAAGAAAATCAAGGAACAAATCCATAGAGAACAATCAGTAAGTGTTGAATCTAGATGGTAAGTTAACACATATAAAGGCATTTTGAAAATCAGAGATAATACATTCTCTTAAAACTGTTGGAGAAGGAATTTTAGGTGAACACAAAAATGAGTTAATGATAGACTGAGATTAATTAAGATATTCTTTCACATTTACTCCGGGCTTCTAAAAATTTCAGTTTACTTTGTTTATATAAAAAATTAGGGGGCTGGAGAGATGGCTTAGTGGCTAAGGTGCCTGCCTACTAAGCCTAAGAATGCTGGTTCCAATGTCCAGCGGTTCCAATCTCCAGGTCCCACGTTTAGCCAGATGCAAAGTGAGGCAAGGGCGCAATGCCACACTTGCCCACAAGGGGGCGCACGCACCTGGATTTCGTTCACAGCAGCTGAGAGACTTGCTGGCGCACCCATCTCTGTCTTCCTCTCTGTCTATCTCTCTCTGTCTCTCTCTCCAAAAATAAATAAAAAAAAATTAGGACGTTTAGTTGGCCCAGTTTTGAAGAACAGATAATAAAAGTACAACAGTGAGTCTCCTAGAAAACTCCAGCTTTTTGCTTGTGCAAGCCCCACTGATTTACTGTATAATTCCTTAACAATTGCTCAAACCCTCACTTTGACCATGAGAATCACCTTGATCCTATTCTCTCGGGGCACAAATGAGTAAGAATAATAAAGATTCAACAAGGAACATACAGAGTGTGGGAACATTCTCAGCGGGAAGAGTCCTGGGACTGGTGGCCATACAGCTGCACATCAAGGTTTTCGTTTAGCAGGTAGCTTAATTTACTTACCAGAGCATGTCCAAATATCCATTCTTTTTACTTACATTGCTATTTCCTTGTTCCTCCTGTCAACACACTTCATAAGAAGTCACAGTAATATGTTGTTAGTTTCCTTCTTGGAATTTTTGTTAAGAAAATATTTGCACATAAAATGAAAAGACCCTATTATTGAGAAATTAGCATACATCTTTTGTCCTGCCCTAAAGGCAGGATAAATCTTTTATTGTGTTTCCTTTATTTTTTTTCCTATGTCCTGTATGCTTTTGGACCCAACAGCTTTGCGTTGTATCCTGTGTTTCTGTTTTGGTTAAACAGACTATGTTCAGGACTTCGCGCCCATCCCAACACATGTTAAATCAATTATGGAATAAGCATAGGGTAGAAGTAAAAGCATTTCTACCCAAAGGCCCTGCTAAAGTTGTTACATTCAATTAAATACAAATTCTGTACTCAGGAGTAGAGTCTAATATTCCAAGTCAAAGCTCAATTTCCTTTGTTCTTTACTCTCATACCAGCATTCTGCCACTGCGGCTGAGTGTTGCTGCCACCCCCCCCCCCCACCCCAAACACAGTACTGTGCAGCCTTCCTTCTGAGAAGGTTATTGCATTCACTGGTTGCATTTGGAAGAATTTTGATTTCTTTTTTTGGAGGGGGGGAGGTTAGCAATTTTTTTTGTTGGTGACTATGGAAGAGATTTGGGTTTTAGGTTTTATTTTCCTACCAGGGTTGGGTTGCTGAGCCGGAAATCAAATTAAAACTGGCACGTCTCTGTGGTTTCATTTGCTTTTCTACCCGCCATGGGACAAGCTGGCACAAACGTCTTGTTTTTGAAACCCTGAAATTCAAGCCTTGGAAAATCAGTGCCAACAGTGTGAGTTTGAAAATGCTTGGTTTGAATTTCCATAGGATGGTGGGGGACCCAAAAAGAAAGGCTGAACTTGAGTTCCTTTTAGCTATTGGTATCTTCTTTAGGCAAGTTTGTTAGGGGGGTTAGACATTGTCATGGAAAAAGGTTTAAAGGTCAAACTTGGTAGCACTTCCTGAGCTGTAGGATGCATGCAGCCTTACTACAGGAGAAAAATGTTTGAAGGGATGCAGGAAGAAAGCTTGGATGATAGTGCTTTAAAGAAACAGTTGGGGGTTCTTTATAGAAGGAAGGGTCAGGGTTATAGCTCAGTGGTAGAGCACTTGCTTAGCATGGGACGCAAGGCCCTGGGTTCAATCCCCTGCACTACAAAAAAGAAAAAGAAAAATGTTTCTGTATAGGAGGAAGGGGGAAAGTGAGGCAGTTGGATTTGTTCAGTGTAAGACACTGGGAGAAGAATGAAGATTGAGAGGGGATTACTGTATCATGAGTAGACTTTTCATAACGAATAAATTTGCATCACTAATGATTTCAATTTCTTTTCAATCCCTACTTGAGGTTAGTCTGCTGTAAAGAAGGCATGCTCAAGTCCTCCATGAGTCCAAACCGAACATGAGTTTAGACTTGTCTCTTTCCTAAGCAGCAAAGTCCCCCTAAAATACAAGCTGCATGTTCAGAAAGCTTCAAATAACTTTTTCATTAATATCACATTTTGAAATTGGAAACATCTCCAATCCCTATATAAAAGATAGGAGATTCAATTGCCTCTATTATATTTTATCCAATATTAGATTTTGTAATCACAAATATTTCCAACTTTCAGCAACATGTAATATAGAATTCATGTTCATTGTAGACTAGTTATCCCCAAATAAAGAAAGAGATGCACAAACACTTGCAAATTTGGGTTTTACGATACCTGTTTCCTCTTTTCATAGTAATAGTATATATTTAAAAAAATATATAAGACATTAAAATAGGCTGAAATGTAGGTGGGAGAAGAAAAATAAGGGAAATGCTACTGCTTCTATCATGTGGAAATAATAATTATCTAGATTATCCAAAATGCCGAGGTCAAGTTCAGCTGAAAAAATGAAATGGGAATGCAGTTAATGTCCTCTTAAAAATTCCTTTTTCAAATAAAAGCAATTTTATTAGTGTTATTATAAAATTATGTAAGATATGGTATGAAATGTGAAGAGTCTCTTGCCCTTCAGCCTATATACATACTTTATTGTTATCTTTTATGACATGTACTTGAAGAAATACAGGGCATGGCAACAGGAATGTGAGCAAGCTTTGGAACAATTATCTCTCAAATAATTTTATAATGAATGACATTAATAAAATCTCTCAAACAGGGAATATGAAGGAAACATGCCATAACATCCCAGGTCTGATGAACAGAGCTGTTTTAATCACTCCTCTGAACCTGATTGAATGAAAATTCCCAGATATTCAAGTCTTACTCAGATGTACTGTTTAATTCTACCTCCCTGCAGAACAAAGCAGAAAGCTGCTGGTTTCCTTCAGACTGGATGGTTGGTTAGTAGCTCTTGGAAGGAAAGTGCTTAACCAGGAATTGGAGAATGTTATTATTTTATTTGGGTTAAGTTAAAGACATCACTTTAAGCATGATTAAAATATGCTTTTAATCAATATGTTATAAAAACAATGATGTTTAAAAGTGGAATGAAGGAAGAAAGTTTCTGTTTATTTAGGCTTCAGTGTAGGCTTGGTTTCCACATCAGCCCTCAGAGAAGAAGTGGGAAAGGAGTGGAAGTCACATTAACTATGCCTAGAATGAGAGGCCCTGGCTTGTCCCAATTTAAATTTTGTGCTTGATAGATAATATCATGGCCAAGCTAGGCACTTTTCGATGAATGCAGACTTTAATGAATTTCAGAATCCAAAGATTTCTGAGAAGTAGTAATGTTGAGAATAAAACCATGCTACTAAAATGAAGACGAGAAAGCAAAATAATTCCAACTCCCAAGAATGGAAGAACCCTCAAGAGTAAGATGGCCCACACTCCTAGCCCTAGAAAAGTCTTTACCTCAGCTCTTATTTGCACAGGGATATATACCGATATATACAACATATCTAGAGGGATGAATTCTATTTTGTTCTTCAGTGAGCAAAGCAATCCCACCATTGAAAGGGGTTTTCCTTGCATCCCTAAGCCTCTCCAATTTCGGCAGAGTTCACACATAGCTGGTCACCTTACAGCATTCTGAGACAGAACACAAGAATGTGGAATGTCTGGACATTGGTATAAGAAAAACTTGACAAAATGAATTAAGAAAAGTATTTTTCTTCAATTTTTGAATTTATCTCTTTTTGAAGAAGTGTCAGAAAGACAAGGCACCACCGATTGATTAATTTCTGTCAACATTCCTTTAGAGTTACTGATGATCAAGCAAGTCGTTCAGTGTAAACAGTGACATTCCAGTTGAGAGATTATTTCAGCACTTCAGTGGTTTTGCCCGTTTCATGTCAAGGCATCATTACACTCCACTAGAACTCAGTGGCTTCATAAGAAAATGAGGAGGTTGGATTTGATTGTCTTCAAAGCTGGTTCTAGTTCTTTCTATAATTTCAAGATGTTTATGTCCTAGTTAATTTGCTTCTTAAAACATCACAAGGTAGTCATAAAGTTATGTCTTGAAATCATGGGTTTGGGATATTTGTTCTTTTTAGTCAGTAGGTCTTACTTTTGGAAAATAATTCCCCTTCTCTTTTAGCATGGGCTCTTTTAGCACCCTGAAAAGGTCATATACATTCCTTTATCTCTGAAAAGATTTTTGATGAAGAATTCTTATTTATACACAAAACATAATCATAAGAATCTGGTGACATATACTGTTCACAGTATTCAGATTTTTACATTCTGCATGGAGTTGGGAGATTGGTTTTTGCAAGGTATTGTCCAACACCTCAATGCTCTTAATTGAACCCTAAAGGCTTTTCTTGGCACCTAATTTCTGTCCTAATTGAAATGGGGAAGGACAGAAGTAGCCAGCTCTTAGGATCCTTGACTTCAAGTTATCATTGGCTTTTCTCCATGGTTTTACTTGGGCCAAGAAAGACCATCTCCCAGTCTGTGACTGATGCTCAAGGGGGATTTCCTGAGATACAAAATGCTGCTGAAGGCTTGAAACAAGCCCACAATGACTGCCAGGGAATGTGCTTTTGGGACCAAGGTACATTTACATCTTCTACCACTACTCTCTAGAATGTGAAAGGAATTGGCTGATCTAATGAGGCAAAGTAATGATCTTCCTTCTCTTTAAATCCATTACTATTTTTCAAGAGTTCCAGATAGATTACTGAAAATTCATCAAAAATAAATGATCGCAAAGTTTTGTACTATTCTCTCATGAGGTCAGGTGTGTGTGTGTGTGTGTGTGTGTGTGTGTGTGCATGAGTGCATGTGTATGTTTAATAAAAACAACTTTGCAAGGAAATGAACATTTGTTTTGTACATTTGTTCTGAGAGGCACGATATGCTATTGAGTTCAAGGTGTGTCTCAGGATACAAGCTAGGACATCTTAAAGAAGAAGTTTATCTCATAACTTTTCACTGGCATCTATTTTCATTAGTTAAATTCTCCAGAGAAATAGCAAGGTATTGGCTTATATGATAACAGAGGATAAAGAAGTCCAAACCTCTGCCATGTTCATCCTAGAGCCTTGGAAAGAAATTGGCATAGTTGGAAAGCCCGAGAGCCAGGGTCTAGCAGTGTAGATTCTTGTCTGAGTCGATAGGCCTAGGAACCATAAATGCCCAGAAGAGGAGAAAGCAGATGTCCTAGTTCACTCAGCCAGGCAGAGGGAGTGACTCCTCTCTCTTCCACCTTTGTGTCCCATTCAGGCCTTCTGCAGCTTGGTCATGTGCACCCACACTGAGCAGGATCATCTGCTGTATTCAACCTATTGATTCAAAGGCAGAGCTCCTCCAGAAGTTCTCTCATTGACACACTCAGAAATAACATTTAATCAGGTCTTAGTCTCCCGTAATCCAGTCATGGTGCTGGGTTCAAAACCCCCACACTGCTTATATGTCAGCAGGAATCTTATCATTAGTAAAGGATAAAGTGTCAACAAAGGAAGAGAAGAAAGGATTGGACTTTTCTGGGTTCTCTACTGAATTTACATTGGTCTGTCCTCTCCTGCTGACATGACTATGGCCGTGTAATCAGCTTGCCTGACAAGGATTTTAGTATGTGCAGCTTCTGGGCATATGCATGCATGCTCCACCTGGCTTTCCGTAACCGAGCTCTCACATGTAATTACTTGTAACTGATCCTTTCCCCTCCCTGGAGCTTCAATAACTAGATTCCCTAATTGCCATCTCCAAAAGGAAGTGGTCTTAGCTTCCTCCTATGTGTCCTGTTGGTTTCCTGACACACGGAGTTCTCAGTACCGCTGATTCAAAACCTTTCCCTTGCAGCTAGATAGTTCTCCAAGGCAGCATTTGCTGCATCAGTGCACAACGGTTTCTGTGAGTTCCCAGACAGGCAACAGTGCAGGGACCTTTGAATCTGAAAAGGTAAGGAGACAGAAAACTCCATTCGAAAAGGCTTCTGACTTCTGTGCTGTTACCTAATGCTAGGAAGAAGGAGAACTTTCCAAGTGCAATATTGCCATGCAGATTCTAGGACCCCAATCTGTTTAGATTGCACATACGCATAGTGTAGGCGTTACTAGCCAGCTGGCTGGGATCCTTCACTTTACTCACGTAGAAATCATGAGTGGACAAGAAGCACTTTAGGGCTGGTGTCTACACAGCTTCATTTCCCCAGGTCTTTGCTAGCAGTGTGGTGGTAGTGGGCAGGTGGGAACAGTGGCAGGTGCTGCCCTCTAGTGTTACCATTCTTTTTAAAAATTTTTATTTTTTATTGACAACCTCCATAATTGTAGACAATATCCCATAGTAATTCCCTCCCTCCCCCAACTTTCCCCTTTGAAACTCTACTCTCCATAATATCCTCTCCCCATCTCAGTCTCTCTTTTATATTGATATCATGATCTTTTCCTCCTATTATGATGGTCTTGTGTAGGTAGTGTCAGGCACTGTGAGGTCATGGATATCCAGACCATTTTGTGTCTGGAGGAGCACGTTGTAAGGAGTCCTACCCTTCCTTTGGCTCTTACATTCTTTCCACCACTTCTTTCACAATGGACCCTGAGCCTTGGAAGGTGTGTTAGAGATATTTTAGTGCTGAGCACTCCTCTTTTTATTTATTTTATTTTTTGTTTTTTTAATATATTTTATTTTATTTATGAGAGAGAGAGAGGGACAGAGAGAGAGAGAGAGAGAGAGAGAGAGAGAGAGAGAGAGAGGGGAGAGAGAATGGGCGCACCAGGGCATCCAGCCACTGCAAACGAACTTCAGATGCCTGCACCCCTTGTGCATCTGGCTTAAGTGGGTCCTGGAGAATCAAACCGGGGTCCTTGGCTTTGCAGGCAAATGCCTTAACCACTAAACCATCTCTCCAGCCCTGTTCTTTTTATTTTTTAAAAAAGATTTTTAGTTTTTTTTTTTTTTTTTTTTTTTTTTTTTGGAGAGAGACACAGAGAGAGACAGAGAGAGAGGGAGAGAAAGACAGATAGAAGACAGATAGAGATGGGCACGCCAGCAGTCTCTCAGCTGCTGTCAATGAAATCCAGATGTGTGCACCCCCTGTGGTCAATTGCGGCATTGCAGCATTGCGCCCTTGCGTCACTTTGCATCTGGCTAAACATGGGACCTGGAGATTGGAACTGCTGGAGATTGGAACCAGCGTTCTTAGGCTTAGGAGAAAGGCACCTTAACCACTAAGCCATCTCTCCAGTCCAAGATTTTTAGTTTTTTATATGAGAGAAAGAGGCAGATAGAGAGAGAGAATGGGTGCACTAGGGCTTCCAGCCACTGCAGACAAACTCCAGTTGCATGCACCACTTTGTGCATGTAACTTATGTGGGTACTAGGGAATCAAGCCTCAAACTGAGGTCCTTAGGCTTCACAGGCAAGTGCTTAACCACTAAGCCATCTCTCCAGCCCTTAGTATTACTGTTCTTGAGTCAACCCTTAGCCCTATAATTGTTAAAGATACAGTGTAGGTTTAGAACATTGGGGATTGCTTAGCCTTAATACCAGCCCCGTGTGATCTCTCTCTCTCTTGGCTCTGAGAGCCTTTGCTGTAAAGACTCTGCAGCTCTTCTGGCAACCAGGGCCTGCAGGTTCTTGTCTCTGCCTCCTTACATCCTTTTATACATCTGAAATCTCACCTCTCTTCACTCTTTTGCTATTCCTCTCATGTGTGACTCTTCTCTCTGCTCTGGCCACTTTTCAGCTGACTGCCTTGCACTTTTGTAGCTTGGTCTGCGTTGTTATCTTCTTGTTATTGGGAAAAAGCACACAACCAAAAACAGATCATGGGAGGAGTCTTATTTTGGTTCACATTCTCGAGGGGAAGATTCATGATGTCAGGAGAAAGCATAGCACAACAAAGGATGGCCATCACCTCTCTCACAGCAGATGGAAAACAGCAGCAGGAGAGTGAGCTGAACTCCAGCAATGGGGAGCTGGCTATAATATTCCAAAGCCTGCTACCAAACACACACCTCCTCCAGCAAGCCTCCAACTCCCAAATTGCTATCAGTTGGGGAACAAGCATTCAGAACACATGAATTTACTGGGGATATCAGATCCAACCTACTACATTCTACTGCTGGGCCCCATAAACCACTGACCATGATTTAAACTGATGAACATGATGCAAAATGCAATACATTCAGTGCAACTTAAAATCCCCATAGCTTTTTCAATATCAGTACTGTTCAAACATTACTGTAGTATATGGTCTCTTAACTGGAAGCTGTAAAACCAAAAACACATAAGACAGAATAAATTTTCACAGTGCAAAAGAAGGCATTGGGCATAGAAAGAAAAGATTGGGAGATGCTAAAGCCATGCAGTGGAGAGTGGAGTGCTCTGAAAGTGCAGCCACCACCATGAGCCTCCTCAACAGACCCAAGAGTGAGATGACTCTGGAGGAGCTTCAGAAGTGGAAAGAGGAGGAATTCAACATGGGCCCACTCTCAGTGCTCACACAGTCAGTCAAGGATAGCACCCAGGTGCTTGTCAACTGCCACAACAAAAAGAAACTCCTTGGCCACTTGAAAGCCTTCAACAGGTACATGATGCTGGAGAACATGAAGGAGGTGTGGCCCAAGGTCCCCAAGAGTGGCAAGGGCAAGAAGAAGTCCAATCCAGTCAACAAGGACTGCTACATCTCCAAGTTGTTCCTGCGTGGAGACTGTGTTATCATCGTCCTGTGGAATCCCTTCATTGTTGGCAAGTAGGGGCCTCCCTCCTCCTAGTTGCCCTAAAATCAAACTTCACAGTAGTAACCTTAAACATTAATGGTCTTAACTCACCCATCAAAAGACACAAGCTAACAGGGTGGGAAAAAATGGACCCTTCTATCTGCTGTCTTCAAGAAACCCACCTCACCACTAAAGATAGACATCTCCTCAGGGTTAAAGGATGAAAAATGATATTCCAAGCAGATGGAAATAAGAAACAAGCAGGTGCTGCTGTATTAATATCTGGAAAAATAGACTTCAAACCAAAAGTAATCAAAAAGGATGAGGAAGACCATTTCTAACTCATCAGGGAATGATCCAACATGAGGGCATCACAATCATAAATCTATAGGCACCAAACACAGGTGCACCACAGTTTATAAAATAAAACCTACTTGACAACAAAAGAAATAAATACCAACACTATGATAGTTGGAGACTTCAATACTCCACTATCATCAATAGACAGATCACCCAAGCAGAAAATCAACAGGGAAATAATAGAGCTCAACAATATCAGAGATCAACTAGACCTAACAAAATTCTACAGAACTTTCCATCTCAATTCTACAGAATGCACATTCTTCTTAGCAGTCCACAGAACCTTCTCCAAAATAGGCCATATATTAGGTTATAAAGCATGTCTCCATAAATTCAGGAAAAATGAAGTAACTTTCTGCATCATATCAGATCACAATGCTTTAAAGCTAGACATTAATTACAAGAGACACATCAGGAACTCCACAAACTCCTGGAGATTGAATACACACATTTAAACAATGAATGGGTTGTGGAAGAAATCAAAAAGGAAATTGTAAAATTCCTAGAATTGAATGATAATGAAAGCACAACTTACCAAAACTTATGAGACACAATGAAGGCAGTCCTAAGGGGAAAATTCATAGTGCTAAATGCCTTCATAAGAAATACAGAGAGTTCCCAAATTAATAATCTAACTGTCCACCTAAAGTCATTGGGAAAACAAGAAGAATCCAACCCTAAGAGCTCCAGCTGGAAAGAAATAATCAAGATCAGATCAGAAATTAATAAATTAGAAACTAAAAAAATTACTTAAAAAATTGATAAAATAAAGAGCTGGTTCTTTGAAAAAATAAATAAGATTGATAAACCCCTGGCAAATTTGATCAAGCAAAAAGGAAGAAGTAGCTGGGCATGGTGGCAGAAGCCTTTAATCCTAGCACTCAGGAGGCAAAGGTAAGAGGATCACCATGAGTTCAAGGCCACCATGAGACTACATAGTGAATTCCAGGTCAGTCTGGACTAGAGTAAAACCCTACCTCAAAAAAACAAACAAACAAAAAAAAAAAAGGATGTGGTCCCTCGGTGTCCCAGGGGTGTCCAGCCAACAGTGGAGCAGGGTCTCAAGAGGCCATGAGTGAGATGGGAAAAACACCCAGGAGACAGCTTTAGAGAACAGCTCTCTTTTAGTCAATAAAGAACTGGGTTTTTATAAGTAGGAAAAGGGTCCCCAGGGGATTTGTGGGTTCAAAGGTTGTTTGCTGAAGCCTAGTTGGCATAAAGGGACGTTCATTTGAGCATGTAGGGAGAGAGTCAGGTGATCTACATAGTGGCAGGAAGAGGTATAGGGTATGAGTCATAGGGGTATGGGGCTGTTTAAAGGTTGTTGGCTGGTACCATATAAGGAGTTTCTTAGGTAACTGGTCATATGTCAGAGCAAAGCCTAAGTCTTATCAGGATGACCAAGCACCCTGGGCTGGGGGGCAGGGAGAGGCCCTCCTCTTGTCAGTCTTGGGGCCCAAGATTCATCTGGGGAGCCAGGCTCACTGCAATCCCTGAGAGGGGGGAGGGGCCTTACTCCTGCTGGTTCCTGGGACCCTGAGTTTCACCCCTGGGTCCAAGCTGCTGCAACCTCTCCATAGCCTGGGGTCCCTAGTTGTGTCTGATGGCTTAGGCCTGCTTTCACCTGGGGCCCTATCCATGTCAGACAGAGAAGTCTCAAATTAACAAAATCAGAAATGAAGAAGGAGAGATCACAACAGAAATCAATGAAAATGAAAGAATCATCAGTACATACATCTAAAACCTCTACTCTACAAAATTGGATAATCTGGAAGAAATGGATGAATTCCTAGTCACATACCACCTACCAAAACTAAACTCAGAGCTGATTAATCTCCTAAACAAACCTATCACATTCATAGATATTGAAAGGTAATCAAAAACCTCCCCAGAAAGAAAAGACCAGGACCAGATGGCTTCTCAGCCAAATTCTATCAAACCCTCATTAAGAAACTGAAAAAAAATTGGTCCAATTGTTTCACATAATTGGAGATCAGGGAATCCTCCTCCAACTCCTTTTATTGAGCTAGCATCACCCTAATACCAAAACTGGGCAAAGACACAACAAGAAAATAAAACTATAGGCCTATATTCCTGATGAATTTAGATGCAAAAATCCTGAGTAAATTTAACAACATATCAAAAGCATTATTCACTTTGATCAAGTAGGCTTTATCCCAGGCATGCATTAATGGTTCAACATATAGAAACTGGTCAACGTAATACACCACATAAATAAACATAACCATAAGAACCACATGATCATCTCAATTAATGCAGAGAAAGCCCTTCACAAAACACAGCACCACTTCATGATCAAAATGCTGGTGAGAATAGGCATGGAGGGTTTATATCTCAACACAATAAAGGCTATATATAAAGCCAAAATAATACTTAATGGGTAAATGCTCAAGGAGTTCCCATTTAGATTGGGAACAAGACAAGGGTACCCACTCTCACCACTTCTCTTCAAGGTAGTACTAGAAGTCCTAGCCCAAGCAATAAAACAGGAAAAATAAAATGGATACATATTGAAAAGGAAGAAGTCAAGTTAGCCCTATTTGCAGATGACATGATCATATACATAAGTGACCTGAAAGTCTCCATCTCAAAACTTCTAAAGGTGATTAATTCCTTCATTAAAGTGGCAGGGTACAAATAACACACTGGCTGGGGAAATGGCTTACTGGTTAAGGCATTTGCCTGCAAAGCCTAAGGACCCCGGTTTGATTCCCCAGGATCCACATAAGCCAGATGCACAAGGGGGCACATGCATCTGGAGTTTGTTTGCTGTGGCTAGAGGCCCTGGGGTGCCCATTCTCTCTTTCTATCTGTCTCTCTCTCACAAATAAATAAATAAATAAATAAAATATTTTAAAAAATCAGTAGCCTTTTGTAGTAGACAGCTTCAAGTTCACTGAGATGAACTTCCAGACCAGGCACAGTTATGGAGGAAGGGGTTTATTGGAGATTACAGATCCAGGGGAAGTTCCATAATGGCAGAAGAAGCTGACCTGCCTTCACAGGACCAAACACAGAGAGAAAAGCCAAAAGCCAAAAGCAACACAGCACAGCACACTTTAGGAACTCCAGCTAGGCACACTTTCCATATCTTTTGATTGAACTCTCAAACCAACTACCACACCTTAAGGTCCGACCAGTGACACTGCTTCCAGCCAGGTGGCTGCAGATGCAAACTATAAACTAATAAAACACTAAATATGTTGGGGGACATCTATTCAAACTGCCACACCTTTCTATATGCAAAGGCAAATATAGAGAAGATATAAGTGAGGTTGTCCCATTTTCAATAACAACAAAAAAATAAATACCTTGGAATAACACTAACAAAGGATGTGAAAGACCTATATAACAAAAACATTAAAAAAAAATCTCAAGAAAGAAATTGAGGAGGACTTGAGAAGATGGAAAAACCTCCCATGCTCCTGGATGGGTAGAATTAATATTGTAAAAATGGCAATTCTACCAAAAGCAACATACAGATTCAATGCAATGCCAATAAAAATTCCAGCATCATTCTTCACAGAGATAGAAATAACGATCTCAAAATTCATATGGAGTGGCAACAACCCTCAGATATCCAAACATATCCTCAGCAAAAGAAATGCCTCAGGAGGTATTACCAGTCCTTATCTAAAGCTATATTACAAAGCCATACTAACAAAAACAGCATGATACCAGCATAAAAACCAAAACATACACGAATGGAACAGAATTGAAGATCCGGACCTTAGTTCAAGTAACTACAAGTACTTGATCTTTGACAAAGGTGTCAATAAAGTAGATTGGAGAAAAGACAGCATCTTCAACATATGGTGGTAGACAAATTGGATTAACATATGTAGAAAAGTGAAAATAGACTGACTCATCTCTCTCAAATAAATAAAAGTAAAAATTATTAAAAAACTAACAACAACAAATGTTGGCGAGAATGTGGGGAAAGAGGAGCCCTCATCCACTCTTGGTGGGAATGCAAACTTGTACAACCACTATGGAAATCAATATGGAGATTCCTGAAAGGATGAACATAGAGCTACCAACAGACCCAGTTATTCCTTTGCTGGGCATTTATCCTAAATGTTTCATGCTTCATTACAGAGATATTTGCTTAACCAGGTTTATAGCTCCTCAATTCATTATAGCTAAGAACTGGAATCAACCCAGGTGCCCATCATTGGATGAATGGATAATTAAGTTGTGGTTACACAATGGAATTCGACTCAGCAGTAAGTAAAAATGATACAATGAAATTTGTAGAAAAATGGTCAGAGTTTGAACAGATCATACTCAGCACACTCATACAATCACAAAGAGACAAATACCGCATGCTGTTAGTTGTCTGTGCTTGCTAACATGGACTAGCTTGAGTTGCTGATATACCTGATATGCAACTCAAGGCCCAGGCAATAGGGATGGAAGGGTTTAGGAGGATTGAAAGAAGTGTGTGGGGAAAACAAACACAAAACTGAATAAAAAATGAGCTAGTACTATCGAAACCTTTACCTGGGTTGATTTATGACACAGGTGGAACAAAAGAAGTCTCTCAATAAACTGCTTCTATCCTAGAAGAAGGTGAGCTCTTACTTCCCCTCATCACCCAGTCTTCAAGATTCTTTCTTCGTTTACATCTTTCAACTCTGATCAGAATAGTCCATCAAACTCTGTCTTTAGCACAGCAAGGCATCTCTCGGTTCAAAGTTTCAAATTCTTCCGTATTTCTCCTGCAAATATTTAGGTTTCTAGCTGCAATAACTCCACTCCACTGGTACCAATTTTCTGTTGTAGTTCCCTTCTTGTTGCTGGGATAAAGCACCCAAACGAAAGCAACTGATGAGAGAAAAGTTTTTTTTTATTTTGGCTTACAGATTTGAGGAGCTCCACAATGGCAGGGTAAACCATGTTGTGAGCTGACGCTGGAACCCCCTCTGTCGCAGCAGGTGGACAACAGCAGCAGGAAGGTGAGCCCAATTCTTATAAGGGGGAGCTGGCACTAACACCCATAAGCTTGTTCCCAAGAACACACATCTTCAAGCAAAGAGTCACCTTCCAAATTGCCATCAACTGGGGAAAAAGCAATCAGAACATATGATTTTATGAGGTTCATCTGATCCAAACCACCATAGCCTAGTAAGTCTCTGATATTGCTGCCTGTGCCATTGCCACCAGTTTGCTGTCTCTTCTTTCTTTGGGTTGTTACCAGTGCAGTTCACACCACTGAAACAAGGCAAGCAAAGACCATTGGAGAGAAGTTTTTCATTGCTGCCACACAAATGAAGGCAGTATAGCAAAGTGTCTCTCATCTAACTTACAGTGAATCTGAGCAGCCTGCTTAGACAGCTGGAAAATGTCTGTTGGGACTGTTGTAGCTATTTGTTTTGGACCAGTAACCTTTACTCTTTGGTACCAATTATAGTCACGGAGGCTTTGTTTGGGCAACTTGTAATCTCGCGCCTTTAGCATGAGTCACAACAGTCCCTTTATTAGGCTTAGGGGAAAAGTGTTCCACCTCTGGTTTAGGGGGAAGTAGTTTCAGGGCTATCTAGAACAGAATTTCTTTCATTTTATTTTATTTTATTTTATTATTTTATTTTATTTTATTTATTTTCCTTTTTGTCATTTTATTTATTTTTTTTATTAAGAATATACTTTGTATGGATACATTATGTGTTGGTACCATCTTTTCCCTCCCTCTATCCCCATTCCACTGGGAGCCCTCCTCAGTGGGGTAGCTGGGATTCCCTATGGGGTTGTGAGTTGTATATTGTGGGAGCAGCAATCAGTTATTGGAGGTAGACAAGGCCTCTGAATATGACATCCCAACCTGTGGCTCTTACTGTCTTTCCACTGCCTCTTCTGCAAAATTTCCTAAGCCTTGGTGGGTGAGTTTTAAGTCTACTTCAGTGATGAGCTCTTAGGAGACTCTGGATCTCTACTTTGGTATGTGTTGAGTATCCTCAGCATCTGTCTCCTTCACCCTGGTGCTGATGGTCAGACTCACCATGGAAGCAGCACTCTTGTTCATCTCCCCCATCCCTCTGTGGTTTCACCTAGGCCTTGTCTGAAATGTGAAGGGTGGTTTATATCCTCTGCTCTCACTACCTTCTGAAAAAGACAAACAGATTCTCCAGAGGAGAGTGAAGTCATCCTAGATTAAATAGGAGAAGTGTTATTAATTTAGGGAGATTATGATGGATGTAGCCCCTCTTTTAGCCAGATTAGTGAGAGCTTGACATTGGAGAGCATATTCATTATCTACATAGGATCCAGACCTGGTTACCAGTTCCAGATAAGAGTTCATTTCCAATGAGTGGACCTCTTAGCTAATCAGAAAGCCACTGGTTACCTATCAAGGCTCTGTGCCACCTTTGCACTGGTGTGTACTTCTTGTCAGGCTGGTTGTTTCTGAGTAGCTTAGATCCCTGATTCCTCTGCCAATAGCTCATTTAGCACTTTCCAGCATTAGAAAGGCTGAGGACTGGCTGTCATTTGGATTCCAGCCACGTCTCTCTGTGTTCTATGCTGGCAGCATATGATGTCTTCAGTAATAGGGTCTTAACTTTCACCTCAGGTAGGTAATCAAGTGCTTAGACAGAAGCCTGTCTTGCTTTGGGGACCTTATAAATTTCTCTGATCAACAGCTCAATGTGGGCAGTATGATTTCTGGTTCTGGGAGTTATAGGCCAGAGTCAAATTTTCTTAAGGTTAGGCTTCATTCTACCCTCTCCAGGATCAGGCTTTTCAGATGCTTCCCCTGTACACCTATTGAGGGTTAAATCTTTTAGTCTACCTTTAAGGAGAAAGGTTTCAATGGTACCAGTTCATTTGGGGTTTAGTTTTGTGTTTATTTCCCCCCAACCTTCCCTTCCTCACCCCCAAACACTTCCATCCCTACAGAATTTCTTTTTTTAAAAAATATTTATTTCCTATACTTATAGTCTATATGGCAAGGTTTACAAAGATTCTCAGACACCTCTGGGCCAGTTTTCTTAACTTAACTCACATCACTCATCTCTACCTTATCTTGTGTAGTTATTTTAACTCACTATTTTAAGGCTCAGCTCATTGTTTCCTCTTTTAATCTTGTCCTTTGAAAATTATTCTTTTTTTTTTTTTTGAGGTAGGGTCTCACTCTAGCCCAGGCTGACCTGGAATTCACTATGTAGTCTCAGGCTGACCTTGACCTCATAACAATCCTCCTACCTCAGCCTCCCAAGTGCTGGGATTAAAGGTATGTGCCACCATGCCCAGCAATTATTCTTTTCTATTGTTCATTTTATTCATGCATTCATTCATGTAATCTTCCATGTACCATATAGTCAATCAGGCAAATCTTTATTGTTTCTATAATCTAGTAACTGATGAAAAAAATAAAAACTTCTTTCCCTTGTAAATTGTTATACATTCTAGTGTGAAAGAAATAAAAACTAAATAAATGTTGATATTATATAATTTCAGTTAGTGATAAGTACCACAAACAGAAACAAAACAGTTTAAGAGGCCAGAAGATGACAGAACTCGAGGGGGGGGGGGATTCTTCATCCGTTGGTGCTTCTATAACAAAGTAGTACAGACTCTAACTTACAAAGAACAACATTTTATTTTTCACAGTTCTGAATGTTGGGAAGTCCAAGATGAAGATGCCGGTAGATCTCTGTGTGTGTTGAGAACTCTTCTCTGGTTCCTAGGCAATACCTTGTTGATGTACGCTCTGAGAGGAGAGACGCATGGTAGCAAGTGGGAAGCCATCTCTTTGAGGCCAGATAGGAATGAGAAAGAGGAACTCTTAGGGCCAAATTACCCAAGTGCTCTATCATTCCTTTAAAATTTATTAATTTATTAATTTTATTTATTTGAGTGGGGAGGACAGATAGAGAGAGATAATGGGTGTGCAGGGACTTCAGCAGCTGCAAACTCCAGAAGCATGTGCCACCTTGTTTGTGCACCTGGCACACATAGGTCATGGGGAATTGAACCTAGGTTCTTTGGCTTTGAAGGCTAGTGCCTTAACCATGAAGCCATCCTTCCAGCCCTTAAGTGCTCTATCTTTTTATGATAGTTATGAACAAAACCCAAATTTCAGAAGGTACATATTCAAAACTGCAGTAGTCATAGTTCTTTAAGGGATCAGAACCAGGAGAATGACTACATATTACAAAGAAAACTTATTAGATAAGCAGATAGGAGGCAGACTAGGAAATCCAGCAAGAGCTGCCTGCAGGCTGCAGGGTGTTGAGAACCCAGTAGCTGCTCAGGCCAGCATGCTGGATGCTTCAGCGGTCCCCATCTGTCATGGGAGGCATGCAGGATACCAGGAGAGCAGCTGCTCTTCAGTGCACATGGCAAGGCTGAGGAAGCTGAGTTCCCATATTCTTTTCAGGATGGCAGCAACAGGGAAGATGCATGGATGGGCAAAAGGCTCTGTGTTCTCCTGTAGCTTCTTTATATCTATTCATCTACCAAAAGGACCACTCACTGTGGTGGAAGTCTTAGTCCTTCCAGCAATCCACACAGACCTTTCCAAGAGGCCTGTCATGTCTTATTAATTCCTAATCTCATCAAGTTGGCAATAGGACTTAACCATCACAATACACCCTTTGTAGACCATGCCAGTTATATTTCTAGTTTCTATGATTGACCATGTGACCTTATCTGTTATTTGTAGCAACCTTCTACTACTCACTCAGCAAGTCTTGGTTCTTTACTGAAAGGGATTATTGAAGGGTCTGAACCATTTACCACCTTGCCTTGATTGGGTTGCTGTAGTTTCTCATGGACCTTGATCCTAGGACATGGTAACGCTAAGAGGTATGCTAAAGGGTTTCCTGTCCTCCAGAAAACTCCTCTTATCTCCACTGAGGAGGAGCAGTCCAATTTCACCCTGGTAGTCTGGTTTAATAACCCCTGTTAGCATTGTAATTTCTTATACCATTGACTCAGAGGCACCAGGCACCCAAAGTGGCCAATGGGAAGTCTTCCACTTCAGTTGAATGTTCATTATGCCTCCTGGCAGAAGCACTTCCTCCTTGGGAATCAAGACTTTGAGGCCAGCAGAGAATAAGATTTTTGGAGCAAGAAACTAAAGTTTGCCTAGTGGGTCACTTGGGGGTAATAATGAACAATACAACTTCCATATCTATCTCATGAATCTTAGACCTGTGAATCCTGGCTATAGGAAAAGCAGTACCATGTATTGGATGTGGATTCAGAACATCTACAGCCTTCTATAGAAAGAACCCTGCCCCAGTCCTTTGAGCTCTTGCCATCTACTCAACACTGTAACTGTTTCTTTAAAAGGCCATTCCACCATCTTTTATAGGCAGCTCTGGATTGAATATATATATTCTTTTGGCTGAGAAGTCCGTTCCTTGGTCTGAAGCAATGCTGTGTGGAGCACCATAATGGTGCATAATGGTGCATGACGTAAGTCCACAGATGGTAGTTTGGGATTCCTGATGGGTGCATTCCAGTGTAAGATTCTGGTGGACTGCCACCAGTTGCTGGCTGGTCACCCTAATCTTCAACTTTTGATCTGTGTTGATTGGGAGTCAGATAACATCTAACCCTCTGAGCAATGACAGGGATGGCTGGAGAAAGAGGTTGGCTGCTATCTACAGAGTGGGTCATCTTATCTGCTTGATTATTAAAGTCCTCAAGACATAAAGTAATGTCTTTTTGCCCATTCAAGGTGATAACCTGATCACCCAGCCATTGGCAGTCCAGATCTAAATTAAACCATATGCACTGCCTGAAGTGTTACTCAGTTTGAAGATTTCCACCGCAGTCTAAAGATGATGTTTTAAATGGATTGTGCCTATGATATGATCTACCTGTAAACCAGACAGTAATCAAAGGTAAAATGATGAGCATTTGAAGAAGGAATGAGGAGTAGGAGGCTGGCATTTGAGCATTTTTTTTTTTTGTGGATAAAAAAGACAAGTGAAAGGACAGAAAGAGAATAGTAGCCTTATTTTTTTATTCCAGACGCGTGCGCCCCTTGTGGGAAAGTGCCATGCCCCTCAGTCTTGTGGGACCTGTCCAGCATTCTTAGGCTTAGAAAGCAGGTACCTCAACCGTCATCTATTTTGAGCAATTAAAAAAAATTTATTTATTTGGACAAAGAAAGAGATTAAAGACAAAGAAGAGAGAGATCAGAGAGAGGAGAGGATGCTCATTAAAATGAACTCCAGATGCATGTGCCCTGGGGAATCCTGGGAATCAAACCAGGATCCTTTGGCTTTGCACACAAATGCCTTAATTGCTAAGCCATCTCTCCAGCCCCCATGTGAGCAATTTTTCATGCAACTTACTTGTGCCTTCAGGTTTTGCTCTGGATTGAAAAATATATATGTATTCATTTGATGGTGGACATGCAAATAATAAATAATGGGCAAGAGATTTTAAATAAAACATTTAATTTTAAAAGGTGATAACTGAGTAGAGATCTAAATTAAATGTAGTGGCCATGCTAGTATGTTTTAAATGGATCAGATATGAGCTATGGAAGACAGTAATCAAAGGTAAAATGTGAGTATTTGAATGAAGGCTGGCATCATTTTCTTGGATAAATAAGTGAAAGGACATAAGGTAGAGTTATTTATTTATTCAAAAATCCATGCCCCTCAGTTTGTGAGTCCCTTGTGGCATGGTCACTGTTTTGGAACTAAATAAAATCGACAAAAGATTAAAGACAAGGAAGGGAGAATCATGGTGGAAGGATGCTCATTAAAAGGTCACTGGGGGCATGCATCTGGAGTTCATTAGCAGTGGCAAGAGGTCCTGGCACACCTGTTCTCTCTGTCTCATCACAAATAAATAAAAATATTTTAAAAATAAAATATTTAAAAATATTTTTATTTACTTATTTTTGAACCAGTAAAAGAATGGGCATCTCTTCCAGCCCAAACTCCAGATACATGTGCCACCATGCATCTGGAGTATCAAACTTGGGTCCCTAGGCTTCACAGGCAAGCACCTTAACCAGTAAACCATCTCTCCAGCCCATATATATGTATATGTATTTGGTTTTTCGGGGTCTGACTGTCACTCAGGTTGACCTGGAATTCACTATGGAGTCTCAAGGTGGCCTTGAACTCACAGTGATCCTCCTACCTCTGCCTCTGGGGGGGGCTGGGATTAAAGGTGTGCACCACCATGCCCAGCCCAAATATTTATTTTTAATGGCCACTGGGCTGGCAAAAATATGAGGAACCACTGTACTATATTATTTTTAGAATGATTTAAAACTCTACTTTTGTGCATTTTGAGCCTAAAATATTTTTAAATTGATACATGACAATGAGCCATACTAATGAGATGTTATGGGATAATTTGATCCAGGTATACTATGTGTAATGATCAAATCAAAGCAAGTAACATGCCCATATCGTTAAACATTTACATTTCTTTGTGTGGACAACCTTCACATTTCTTTACTGATGTTTTTTATTATATACATAATGAGATGATGTTATAAATAAGAGTCATCCTAATGTGCTATGGAGTACTATAATTTGGCCCTCCTATCTAACTGTAGATGATACCCATCATTCCCCAACTTCTCCCATTCTGTCCACCTTCTTTGCACTTCCTAGCCTCTGGTGACCAGGATTCCACTTTCCCTTTCTCTGAAATCTACTTTTAAAGCTTATGCCCTTAGGTAGAACATGTGGTATTTGTCTTGCTTTGCCTGGATTATTTCACTTAACATAATGTCAGTCTTAAAAGTTTAACATAGGCAATTTCCCAGTAGTGAAAAAAAATCAAATGTTCATTACCAACATTCCAATTCACCGTGCAAAGCACACATTACTATGTTCTTTAGAAGTTTTAACTTTAAAATACTGTCTTCAGTATGAATCAAACGAATAAATTAGAAGAAAAAATTACGTTAGCAAAAGCCTTAGCAAAGGTACAGTTGATAATTGAGAATTCTAAAGGAATACCTGAAGCTCAGTTCCAATTTTAAATGAAGTCTACAAGATCTTTCTCCTCTCTAACCACTGATTACACAGATCACTTATTATGCCCTAAGGAAGCATCATAGGGTCACAGGAAGAACGGTGCCTACCTGGCTCTCCTTCTCCACTTACTGTATCCATAAACCAGAAATGAGGCTTTGCAAACCTCATTTTCATTGACTGTGAGATGGGGAAATCACCCAAACCCTGCACATCGCATAGGATCATGGTTGGTATCCTTTTGCAAAGTGGCTTCATAGACATAAAGTTTATTACCACATAGATTGTGAAGCTTTTTAAATATAAAATATAATCCCTTTTGCTTATAAACATTAGCTGTTTTTAAAAACACTACACAGGTCATAGACACAGACAAAATATATTTCCTGAGAATACTTCTATAGCAGGAGAGATACTCAAATACCCAAGGAACGCTAAAGCAAGGTGAGAGTTGCCAAGCAAGTTGAAGGAAGTGCTCCTATGTATGCCGTCCTGCATTGTAGTGACTGGCGTACTCATTTATTTCCCAAAGAGACGATAAATTCCTGGATGTTAGAAACCATACCTTGTGTAATATTCTCATATTCCCACTATTGGCAGAAGTTATGGGCTCAATAAAGATTAGTTCTGTGAATCAGTCCAAATAGGGAAGTGGGCTGAGGAACTATATCACTGCATATATAAACACTCCATAAATCTTCCAGTCCATACATATAGTGCTCTTGTTCTCTTTGCTTTTGGAACTTTGCAGTGTCCACATTATGAAGCTAAATTGGTTTTCTTGGGCTGTGCTCCTTAACCCTAGTGACATGCCTGCCCTCCCATAAGTATTTGCAAAGACATTCCTGAAAGACATGCGTACCTCAGTCTTCCTAAGAAAAGTATACTTGCCATAAGTGTTTTGACAAAGTGAGTCCTACTTTGTAAAGTTTGTGGGAAAGATGGTGTACAGTTATAATTCTATTTTTATTTTTGAGAGAGACACAGAGAGAGAGAGACAGAGAGAGAGAGGGAGGGAGAGGAAGACAGATAGAGATGGGCGTGCCAGCAGCCTCTCAGCTGCTGTGAATGAAATCTAGATGTGTGCGCCCCTTGTGGTCAAGTGCGGCATTGAGCCCTTGTGTCACTTTTCATCTGGCTAAACATGGGACCTGGAGATTGGAACCGCTGGAGATTGGAACTGGCCTTCTTAGGCTTAGGAGGCAGGCACCTTAACTGCTAAGCCATCTCTCCAGCCCTATAATTCTATTTTTGAGTTATGATTCTTATTCATTTATCTTAGATACATTCCAATGCTTTACTCTAGTTATTCTAGTAATTGTTTGTACTAAAATTCCCCAGCACTCCAGAAAACACACTGTAGAAGCATGTTCCCAGGTCATTTCCTGAAATCCCCTGCCCAAGCTGCTTAGCTGTGATGAGACTGATACAGACGCAGGAAACAGCTGCTGAAGAACACACTGGCCGGAAACTTGGCTTCTGTGGTCTCAACGCCAAACTTGCTATCACTTCTAAATATACGCTTGTGTGCAACGACGTCTTTGCCAAGTACATTCCAAATACTTTATGCCAGCTTTTTAAGTATGACTCAGCATGGGTATTAAGCTTGCAGTGGTTTCACAGACCACCCTGCCCTCTCTCGTGACAGGGTTTAAAATACAGATTGTACTATTTGATCATGTCGTGATCTGTTCACATCCCTTAAAGGGTATGGTGCTCAGTATATAAAGTGTCAAGTAAGCTTAAATGCTTATTTTCAGTTCATGTGAGTTTTGTTTTGTGGTCGTATTGATTTGTACATAAGAAACATGATGCTGTCTCAAAAGTCAGGGGGACAGATTATAGTTCTGTACTGGTAATTCACTCTGAAATTTTGAGCAAATCACTGTTTGAAATTTTTGGTATGACTACTTAATGAAGAGTGTTGGCCTGAGTTCAGATTTTCTTCAAGCCAGAACAACAATCACTTTTAGCATTAAATAAGACAAAACTGATAAATTAGTCACTCTAGGAAGGGCAAAGCATACTGAAGAAATGTTGAATGGGAGAAGGCAGATCACTGAGTTATTGAAATAAAAAAAAAAAGAAAATTTTATGCATTAAAGCAAAGCCCAAGATTGGAAATGCTAACATTTATTTGTTAAAAGAGAGAATTCTGTTGTTCCAGAACCAGAAACAAAGATCTAGAGCTGGAATTAAAAGGACACCTAGAATTCCCATATGCTCATATGCTATTGCAGCCAGATGACTTAAACATTATTTAAAAAGTGGAAAAATGGCCCCTGTACTATAAATGTGCCTGTGCCCATCTGCTTATAAGAGCAGAAAACTCTGCAAGAATGGCAAGAAGGTAAGCAAAGAGAGTCAGAACGTCTTACCTGCCACAAAGCAGGTAGATGGTACTTCCTTGTGCAAATATTTTATTACTCAAGTAGAGGGGTCCTTCTGTGTTGAAGTGAGGAGGAATCCCAGAGCTGACAGGTGAAGCAGGGCGAAGGGAGGGGGCAGGCATAGGGTAGGAGTGTGGTTCACCCCTGTGGATTGTCATGGCAGGATGGTTCAAGGTTCATCCAGGCCAGGACATTTTGAAGCAAGAGACGGGGTGCAACACTACGGGAAGGACTTGTTAAGACTGAAAATGTTAAGTGGCAACGATTCTCCTTTGGCAGAAGCTGCGGTTAGAAGACCACAAAGATTCTCACAAACCACCCCGTGTGAGTTCACTAGAGAGCCAGCGCATTCACACAGAATTCATCGCATTCATCTCAGAGAAGGCTACGACAAAAAAAACGAAAACAAGTGTGAAACATGTGCTTTCCCACTCCTCTTTTCTGTGGCCAAAGAGAAAGGGACACAGTAAAGGGACGAAGAAGAGCTGACATGCCTGTCCTCATTTCTATATTCATTAGGACAAAGTGAACAAGCTGGGAATGGATATGAATTTATAGCATCTGAGATTAAAGTTTGAAAAAAATAAGTCAGATTCATCCACTTAGGACTTGGGCTTCTTGGTAGCTGAATATGACATGGATACCATAAAGGCTGACTGAAACTTCAGAAAGAGACAGAAAGAGACAGTGGAAACTTTTAAATTAATTGACTGCTTGCTTAATTAATTAATTTGTTGAGGCAGAGATTTTCTCTGTAGCACAGGCTGGCCTCCAAGTTGTGATCCCCCTGCCTCACTAGTCCAGGTGCTGAGATAACAAATGAGTGCTGCCATGCTTAGCTGAAAGAAAGAAGAAAAGCAAACTCCCCTCCCCACAAAACGAACAAACTAACAGAAAGCAAGAAAAAAATTCATATTCTTATCATAACCATCATATCCAGAATTTTCCTCAAATTAATAGCAAATAATAGGATATTCTAATGTTACGGTTTGAATCTGGAATGTCTCCAAGAGGCTTGTATTTGAACCCTCGTTTCTCAACTTGAGGTATTATTATGTTATTTTTTAGGCTGTGGAACCTTTTAGTAGGACGTGGCTGGCAGAAGAAGGTCACCAAGAGATGGGCCTTTCAAGGTTATTAGTTTGGTGCCTAGATCCGGCTGGTCTCTGCTTCCTGTTTACCACCATGTGATCACTATCTGCCTTACATTCCCACCACCACGCTTTCTCCACCATGCTGGACTAACATCCCGCTGAGAGTCCGAGCCCAAACCTTTTCTTCCCTTAAATTGTTTGTTTGCTTCCCTTTTTCCCTCCCCTCCCTCCTCCTCCTCCTCCCCTCCTCCCTCCTCCCTCCCTCCCTCCCTTCCTTCCTTAGCTGACTGGAGACCAAGCCTTGTCAAAAGATGTGAACTGGGGCCTGGAGAGATGGCTTAGTGGTTAAGCTCTGCTTCTTTCTCTCTGTGTTGCTCTCAAATAAATAAAAATAAATAAACAAAAAATTTTTTAAAAAAATTAAAAAAAAAGATGTGAACTGGGTTAAATTCCTTATCCATGGTGGGAATAAAGTTCATGTGGACTTGTGTGTTTTGCCTGATCTTTTGAACTGGTGGCCATGTAAGTCCATAGTTGGGGCAGCCATGCAGTGTGAGAGCAGATAGACCATAGAATAGACCTGAGGTGGAGAGAGCTGCAGTGCACTTAGGCTACTTGATACGGGAACGTGGCAGGCAGGTGTGCACTTCGGGTTCCCGTTCCTCAGAGAGGTCGTCCTTCCGTTCTGCTTCTTAAGCTACCTTGAGAGAGTTGTGTTCTCAGCAGCCAGAGCACGAGGTGGTCACAGAGACGTATGAGGCAGACGGAAAAATGAATCAGGTCATCTGGCTTCTTCAAAGGAGCAAGGAAGGGAGTAGAAATGTGGAAAAGTGGAGTTATTTTTCAAAAACTTAAAATTAAGGAAAACTTGTGGGGAGCAAAGATCCAGAGGGAAAGGAGTCTTTGCTGAAGTAACGGTTTTCAAAGTGGAGGTTTTGGGGTGCCAGGTACTTGGGAAAGTAAAAACTGATTCTCTTAGGTGTAAGAAAAATGTTAGAACTTCTACTGAAGTTTTTCTTATTTAAATTTATATTTCATGTACATTTTGACACATGTAATTTTAAAATGTCAAATTGTGTAATTTATAAGTAAATAAATATACACTTGTGGATGTGTGCTCAATAATTTTATTGATAAGTGTACATAATCACAAGTGTTTGAGGCTATAGCACTAAAGAATCAGAGAAACAATTGTTCATCTTCCTAGAAGACGTATTGGAGCAGGCATCATGGAGTCAGCCACATGAAAGCAAAATGTTTTGGCAAAGTAAAAATAAAACAGTGGAAACAGGTGTGTTCTAATGGGAAAGGAGTTTTACATTTTTATCCTATTTTCTTTGTGCTTTCTTGAAACCTCTACTTGCATCTTAATGAGGTGAGCTTTATGAAGCTAGGAACTGAAGGGAATTTAATAATATATTTTTATTTGATTATTCTTCCAGAACAAAGATTCTTGGTCATCAATGACTGTTCACAGCATACCAAAAATATCAGGTATGAAAGAAAAAATTTCTGAAAAGTAAGTGCCAGAAGAATCTCCTCTTGTTTTCTTAACTCAGTGGTCTTTGGATATTCTAATGTCTTATTTTTAAACACACACACACACACACACTCTTCCCTCTTTTCTATTTTTTATAATTGAAGTAGCAAAATAAAATCAAATATAGAAAATATGTTGTTCTAAACACTGAAAAATTCTCAGTGTTTCTGTAGCTTGATAATAATGATGATGATGATATTAATTCATTGATATTAATTAGTTTATCAAATTATATTAATCAATTGAAAAACAACAGATTCATCTTATATACTGTCCATCTTTATGCACCTTGAAAAGTAGAATTAATATTGCATATGAAAGGTTAGGATTCTGGGGCTAGAGAGATGGTTAAGCCATTAAGGCACTTTCCAACAAAGCCAAAAGACCCAGGTTCAATTTCCCAGGACCCATGTAAGTCAGATTCACAAGGTGGTACATGTTTCTGAAGTTTTTTTTTTAAGTTCATTTGCAGTGGCTGGAGGCCCTGGTGTGCCTCTTCTCTCTCTCTCCCCCCTCTCTGCCTTTTCTGTCAAACAAATAAATAAAAATAAGTCTTGACTACCCTCACAATGCATGACCCACATTCCCCATTGATGAGGGTCTCTTTGGAAGAGGGAGGACAGGGAGGAGGATAATGGAGACACCATTATGAATGTAAAACCAGAATAATATAAATAAAAAATAAATTATAAAAAATATTAAAAAAATAAAGGTTAGGATTTTCTTTTTTGTTCTTCAGTTGGGGTGACAGTGGAATAGTTGATAAAATAGGTGGGAGACAGAGATTCTGTTATGCTTACATGTGTGAGAAATTTAACTTATATGGTGGAGAAAAGACCATTTTACACATGCCCTTTTGTGAAGGTCATGTTAGGTCCCTGTGCAGAAGATAGGCTAGGCAGATAAGATCTGGAGAACTTGGCCTAGGGTACAGAGCACAGGTTAAAACCCAGAGCCTGGGAAAGCTGGTAGGTGATCATGTGCAGTGAGTTCTTTGTGCATCAAGGATGAGTCATCAGGAAAAGTTAAAAAAATGTTTTGCATTTGCACCATCTTTTAGAGTCCACTTGTATAAACAACCACATGCCATGAATTTCTTTTTGGTTAAAAGCTTCCTAGTGTTACATCATAACTAAGAAATTATACAAAAATCCAGTAACAGATTGCCATCGCATGTTTTCACATGATTAATTCAGGGTTGAACTGGACGATTCTGCTCATAAGAGATGCCACTTAAAAATATGTTTTTATTTTTTTATGAAAGAGAAGAAGAAGTAGTGGTGGTGGTGGTGGTAGTGGTGGTAGAGAAGGAGGAAAGACAATGGGACACCAGAGCCTCTAGCCACTGAAAATGAACTCTAGATGCATGCACCACCATGTGGGCTTAGGTGGGTTCTGGAGAATTGAACCTGGGTTCATTTGAACCTGGGTCCTTAAGCTTCGTAGGCAAGCACCTTAACTGCTAAGCCATCTCTCCAGTTCTGAGATGTCACTTTTTACTTCAGAATTATCACCATATCCAGAAAATTCTCATCAGTCAAACGCCAACTTTTTCAGAGGAGAGTTCAGCATATATAGCCTAAAAATCTGTACTTGAATTTGTACTGCTAATAACATTTTCACACTGCATTCAGTTTTAGTAGAAATTTTAGTTCTGTCTTAATTTCATCACAATATTGCTTAAAAATATGCTTCCAATATTGATTTAGACTCCCAGAAACTCTGCCCCATTTTTTGGCAAGTTCATAGACCTATGTGTAATAACTTCCAGATACTATTTTTTTTCTAAGAAAAATCTAGTTAAGAGCTAAATGACAGCTAGAAGTATGAGATAGAAATAGTTTATGTCAAGCCTATAGTCCTCTTTATATCTCTGTGGGCTTCTGGTTTTCTATAAACTAATCTAAGAATATTTAAGTAATAAAAAGTGATTTATTCATACGATGAGTATGTAGGGAAGAAAAAAATTACATCGTTCTCCCATTCATTGCAAAGATCCTGACTGACTCTCCTACAGCAAAAGACAGATCAATAGGAGTAAAGCATGAAACCTATATTTAATCAAAGTTTTCTGTGACACAGCAACTGTCAGACATGAAGACTCAGAGACTCAGGAAAGGCTGTATATTTTTATATTAAATATAATAAAAGAAGTGAACGGTTGTGGGAAAAAAAAAACATGAAAGGACAAAGGTTCCTGACCTAATGGCAACACACTGGGGGGGGGGGCATCACCAAGACCTACCCAGTTAGATTCTTTTCTGTCACTGTATGGCATCCCTTCCTCACTGCGAATGGGACCAGACACCTGTCACATGAGTCTTATGTCCTACTCTCAGAGGATGTGGGTCAAAGAAATCTATGTGGACAGTTCTCATATGAAAAGGTAGAGGAAGGTCATAAAATGATCTCCAAGTGCCATATTTCCCATAATATAAGGTCAGGTGCCATGCTCCCTGTGATAAGTTTTAATGAGATGCGTCCCATAGGCTCGTGTGTGTGAATATTTGGTCCAGGAGATGGAGTCTTGCTGGAGGAAGTGTACCACTGGAGGCAGGCTTTGCAGTGTTATACCTAGCCCCGCTTGCTGTTCTGTCCCTCTCTACATCCTCTCTGCTGATGTGAGAATGTGACATTGGCTTCCTGCTCCTGCTATGCCTTCCCAACCATGGACTCTACCCTCTGAAATGGTCAGCCCAAATAAACCCTTCTTCCATTAAGCTGCTTTGAGTCAGGTATTTTGTCCCAACAATGAGACAGTAGCTGATAAACACTTTGTCAGTTAATTTCACGTGTTAAATTGCTTAGGCAATAGTGCCTATTTGTTTGGTTCAACAATAGTTTAAAATCTTACTGTGAGGATATATTTTATATGAGATTAACACTGAGGTCTGTAGGTACATTTTGGTTTTTATATTACGCTTCTTAATGTGAGAGACCCCTATCCAATCAGATGAAAGACTTAAGAAAATAAAAAGAGCAAGATCCCTGAAAAGTGAAAGAATTCTGCCTTCAGGCTGCCTTTGAATCAAGACTGAAACTTTTTCTAACAAAAATTTTAAGCAGTCGTTGTGCCATAATCTCTTCTTCCATGCACTCACACACACACACACACACACACACACACACACACACACACACAGAAACACACACTTTCTAATCATTGTGTTTGTTTGCAGAAGCTTGTTATAGATAAATTGATATTTCTTCCTCAAATTAATGAATTTATTATATTTGGAGTTATCTGGATAACAACAAAACTTTGGAAGCATGTATCCGCATATTTTTTGACAAGCAAACCATGGATAGAAATGCTTTGTGTGGGAAAAATGCAGACCGTCAGACATGCTAACAAGAATAGCAGGGCTCTGTTGGCTTCCTATTTAAATGTCCTGCTGATCTTTGCCCACTTGGTTCTGTTGTTATTTCCAACACCTGCTAGTTTGGAGAAACACTTCTAGATCTGAAGTGAAGTCCAGACAGCATGAGCCTTACTCACCCAGAGCATCCTTTGTGGTATTACAGTCCAAATGTTTCCATAGCTGTGGTACATCCACTGCTAAAAATTATACCAAGATTGAAGATTATTAGAAATTTTTCAGGGGCTAAGTCAGTATACTAATATGCCTTCTATCTGAAAATTAGTCTGCTCAGATAAATAAAGGTTTACCCAGTAATAATGAATGCTTTGTTAAAACAACTATATAAGATGGTTTCTGTCACATTCCTCCTTGATAAGCAGACACTTAAAAGGTCAGAAATATGTTTCTTAACCAGCAGAATTGTATACCTCATCTTTTAACTCTGAAACTATGTGTGGGTGTGTGTGTGTATGTGTGTGTGTGTGTGTGTGTGTGTGTGTGTGTGTGTGTGTGTATTTACACTGGAATTACTGGAATTACACATTACAAAAAGGTTGAGTAAGTTGAAGGGCTTCATTTACAACACGCTCCCATATATTGCCTAACTGTAGATTGTCTCCATGGGGGTGTACTTCACTCTTGCTTTGAAAGGCACTCTGTTCTAATACTGCAAAGGAACCATACTTATTCCCTATAACAAAATGCTTGCATCTTTATAGCTGCCACAAAAAAGATCCTGGCTTGATTTTAAAATTTAGTTTACATTGTCTATTTCTGGAGCAAATCAATTTGAGCCTAGAAGAAACTTACCAGATAGAGTGGAGTAAGTCATGAAAAATCCTCACCCTTGTGAAGATATTTCTTTCTCTGATAGTCCCTTTCAACACACTTGCCCTATTTTGTTCAGGGACTCTAGGGAGATAGCTGGGGTTTAAGTGCAGTGGAGTAGAACAGCATGCATAATGTGGAGCATTTTTTTATCCTAGTCACGTCTCATGTATATTTTGAATGAACTGCACATCTTTCTAAACCCTACAATCATTCCATCAAGTTCACCTATGCTAGTTGCTCCGAACTTCTCTTCATATTCATATCAGGAAGGAGGCTTGCTTTTGTGGAGGGCCAAGAAAGAAAAATAGTTTTTATTTCATTTAGCATTTAGTCAGGACTAAGCTAACCCAACAAACCTGGGAGGGTGAGTTGAAATTGTCAAAAAGAAAGAGACACAGATAAAAAAGAAAAAAACACCTCAGACTAAACATTTACACTTTGTCTATCTGGACCTGACTTTGACCAGCCTTTAAAAAAAAATCCCTGGCAATAATATGGTAGATGGCAGCCAGCAGTCTGGAGAGCTGCCAGTTTCCCATCCAGGGATTAAGGTGGCCACAAGGCATCTGAGTATAATTGTCAGGATTTAGAAAGTCAGAATAAACATCAACATTTTCATAAGGAAGCCCAGGAATTCCAGATGTACCAACCCAGGAGAGAAAGGCCCTAGAAAGGAAGTGAAGGCAGACACTCCCATACCTCTTGGACAGACATTCACATTTCCTGCTTGGGGCATCCATTTGCCCCAAAATGTGAGAACTGAACAAACATCATTTTCACAGCCCAGCCCAGCCCAGCCCAGCCTAGCAAAGACATATTTTGATTCCAGAAATTCAGCACACTGACCAAAGGAGCCTACCTATGAACATTCCTGGCCACTTCCCCCCAATCTGAGAGAAAAATGTCAAGACTTTTTTTTTTCCCTCCCTTCACAAAATAGAATTTTGCTGAGATGGAAACGATCCATTCTAGACACATCTGACTTCTAGAAGGCCATTGTCATTTAAAAAACTTGCAGGTAGTAAAATCAGGCACACAGAGAGAAATGTCATGGATGTTTTTGAGTGCTGTGATATGATATTTTAAAGGGAAAGGAATGTCTTTAATGATGAACAGTTTCTAAATATAGTCTCTCTTTCTTGTAGGCTTCCCCTGGCTCCTTTACAGATTCAGTAAGTGAAGAACTCTTACTTAAGTGTGGTAGGAGAGAACTTGATTCAAAAATGTTAATCCTGCAAGTGAAAATTATTATTTTTTGGAAGCTCTGGTTCTCTCTTACGTCATTTTTGGGTATCAGGTGGATTTCACATGTTGCATTTCTGTTCTAGAAGGAAGCCTCCAGTGTACATTCCATACCTTTGTCTTGCTCTTCAACATTTATAAGGATCTACTTTCTTTTCCTCAAAAAGCATCACTAAAAACTGTGACTATGTATGCATGTATGTATATACATATGTATGTATGTGTGTATGTATGTATGTATGTGTATATATATATACACATATATATGTATTTGGTTTCAGATTTTTAGTGTACAGTAATCAAATAGTTATATTTGAAGTCAAATTCAGTAAAACGAAGCACATTTTGCAAATAAATCCCAAGTCATTGAAGGGGAGGCATTTGAACTAGAGGTGCCACTCACTTAACATGAGTTGAGTTGTCTACTGTGTTCAGGGCATTTTAAATGTTTAGTCCCTACTTATGGAAAGAACAGCACAATTCTCTAAGAATTTTCAGGCATCAGAAAGTAGATGAACAAATCGAGAAATGAAGACATAGGATCACACCTAATTGTAAAGACCAGCAAACTGAGGCAACCCACAGAAATCAATGTTTTCCTTGACAGGTATGTGGGAGAAAAGAAGACGCAGATGGAGTTCTTGATATTGAAAAATATCTTTTTCAT
The DNA here is from genome assembly GCA_036365145.1 of Orientallactaga sibirica. NCBI lineage: Eukaryota > Metazoa > Chordata > Mammalia > Rodentia > Dipodidae > Orientallactaga > Orientallactaga sibirica. The sequence goes on along the minus strand of JAEOAD010000114.1, from coordinate 11,284,592 downwards.
TTAAGCTAGGATTTTTATAAATGTCAGAAGGGCTTAATTTGATTCTGTCTTAGCCTAAACAGACTTGCAGGGCTTGCCTTTCCTTTTTTCTTTCGTGTCACAACCTAACCGAAGCAGACATGTGGTAGAAGAAGAATCACAATGAAAGGGGGACGGAGTGTAGAACTGCTCCTTGGAACTCAAAATTTATGACCTAGGCATTGAACCATTTAGACGAGTGTCACCTGAAAAGTAAATTAGAAGTAGGTTATAAGTTCAGGGAAGTCTGGGTGTTAGTTTTTCTTGTTCTTCATACTCCGAGGAGTATGACCTATTAACTTCAGGAGAATTCTTATTTGAACTGCACTATAGGATGGAGCCAACCATTATAATACTGGATGTGAGGCCCAGGTACACTTGGACTGAATGAACTCAAGATTGCCAACCATTGTCAGTTAGTAGCTAAATTGCAAAGATCTTGGCATTTAGGGTTTAAAAATATGCTTTGGCTAGTCCTAAAAGAATTACTTGACTTTTAGTGTACTTTGAAAACATACTGAGTCATAGAGCAAGGCCAAGTGTGTGTTTGGCACAGGTTTATCTATTATATTCATTTGTATATTTTAATGGAATCTATCAGTATGTCTAAGCTTTTCTATAGAAATGCAATATCCTTGAATGGAAGCAATTGGAAGAAAATCAATTTCCTCTGTACACCGAGGTTATGATAATGAAATGCATAAAGAGGTCAGGAGTTGGCCGAACCTGTAGAATTATAGAATGATGTCTGCATCATTTAACCTCCATACTTCACATAAACAAGCTATCCATTGAGAAACCTATCAGGAGCAAGCCATGAATGCTTGCTTAAGTTCATGTTGAAACATCATGGTTCCAAGCATCTTTCTTGTGATGGCAGCACAGCGTTTTGTAGTGGAAGTGAAAGGATAAACAGAATAGTTACAAAGTAAAAGTATATAGATAGAAATGTAAAGAACGTAAGCAAGAAATGCCCAAACTAAAGTAATGCAATGACATGCTTTAAGGATATTCACAGGCCTGAATTTCCATTTCCGGGCAGAGCTGACACAGCACTTTTGCAGTTACTGGAAAAACTACAAACTGCCCAGTACCCAAAATAATCCTTGAAATGAGCCAGTCAGAAGAAACCAAGTAAATGTTATACATACTTGTGGCCTTCCTAATATAGATAAGTTTGCTCAAAGTGCCTCAGCAACTAAATAACCAATGAGCTTATTACATGTACCTTCTTGCTAACTGTTAACCAATCATGTTAAGAATTCTCCTCTCCTTTGTTTGAACCCAATAAAAGCTGCCCTGATTCTATCCTCAGGGCCTCCAGTCCTCTACCCCTGCGTGGCGTATGACTGGGGGCCCCAGCGTGCTTGGAATAAAACTCCTCTTGCTGTTTGCATCAAGACCGTTTCTCGTGAGTGTTTTGGGTGTCACCTTTCCCGAGACACAGCCCGGGGAGTCCTCACTTCCAGGGTCTTACAGAAGCAGAACTAGGAATCAGGGAAACTTGGTGTAGCCCAGCTCTACACACTCACCGGGTAGTCATTGAAAAGGAAGAATTGATGCAGGGCTCAGTCTTTTCTGTTCCTCTCTAGAAGATATACCCCTCTCTGTAAGTATTTTGTATTTATTATTTGTACCCTTTAGCTTCGAGATTTAGGTGTCATTCACTGTGACATTTTGGAGTGCAGTTGCTTTAGTTGATTCTGCTCCCTAACTTCTCACTTCTTCTATCCCTTCCCCAGTTCCCTTTCTCATTCTGATTACACGTCACTGTGCCATACATACATATATAGATATTATATACATATCTCTATATATAGATATTATAAGCTAAGATCTACTTATTACAATAAGGAAACGGAGATAGATGGGACAACTCACTTTCTTAATGGCATACAGCAAGCCAGCTTTTGAACCACATGATCTCATCCCAAAGCCAACACATTCTTTCTGAGAGACATTTGAACAACTTCTCACTGAATGTTCTTATTAACAGAAAAAAGTATTCATAAAATTGCCTTACATAGACACAAAGTAGTAAAGGAGTCCTGAGAGCTAATGTTAAAGTTTGAATGAGTTATCTTCTTTTTTCCAAAATATTTTTATTTATTTATTTGCTAGAGAGAGAGACAGAGAAAAAGAAGCAGATAGAGAGAGAGTGGGCAAGCTAGGACTTCCAGCCACTGCAAACGAACCCCAGAAACATGCACCACCTTGTGCATCTGGCTTATGTGGGACCTGGAGAATTGAACCTGGGTCCTTAGGCTTTGCAGGCAAGTGTCTTAACCACTAAGTCATCCCTCCAGCCCTATCTTCTTAATTTATAACTTTTATCCACCTCCACTTAGTTTTCAGATTTCACGCTGGCATCCATAGAACACTGCCTTTTGGTATATCCTAATGTGGAATGTTTCCAGTACTTCCTTCACTACTTTAGGTTTAAAAAGTCTTACACATTTTTTTCTATACCCAAAGCTTTCAATGTTGCAGGGGATGAGTTTTAATTCTGAGACACACAGGAGATAATTTAAAAATTCTATCTGACTCTTTATCACTCTTAACTCCTGCCAATGTGCGGAGATGAGGCAGTGAGTTCTATAATACTAAGTTGCTGACCTAACAAACACAAAAGTCTTATAAGAACTAAGTGGAAATCAAAGCTGCCTGGGCATATATTCACTATGAGTATACCTCCAGTTGTAAATTGTGTGGGTAGATAAGGACACGGTCCCATCCTGTGAACATGTCCATGCTTAACTGGCTGTCTTTTTCCAGTTTATTTAGTTTGGGTTCCCAGCTCTTGGAATGGTGCCACCTACATTTAGGGTATATCCCTTCCAAGTTACCGTTAATTATCTACAGAAATATCCCCACAGTAACATGCAGATGTGTACCTTGGCATTTCCTAGATAATTCCAAATGCAGTCAAGTTAAAAATGAAGATTATCTATCCCAGCTTCTCACATTTAAAATCTGTTTATAAATCTGAATTACCTGAAATTTTAATCATATAATTATGTATTCACATATCATAAACCATTTATATATAATATAGCTACTTATATACTAAACATATATGTAATATCTATTATATATAGAATATAGGTATACATATCATATATACAAATATAGATATATGTATGTACACATGTTCTGGAGCATTGCATTCTTATAATGACTCTTAGTTTGATTATAAGATTCTTATATTGATTACAAGATTATATTGACTCATTCCATTCATTTGGGATAGATCTCATTACATTTAAGTTCTGTGATTTACACTAGAATTTATTTTCTCAAAAAAATCATAGACAACTTTTTATTGTTTATGACTTTTTTATATTTATTGCAAATCATGTTTTTAAATGTTTTGTGAAGGTTTACTTTAGTTTTCTAAAAACACATTCTTTTTTTTACATTTTTGTATATATTAATCTGACACCTAGAACTTTGTTATTGACTTAATAGTTTAACTATTGTCAACCACCCTTTTTATTTGCATGAAAATAATAAAATCATTTGAAAGTCCTTCTTTCACAAAGTGATAATATTGTTCATTTTGGAGTTCAAAGAAAATTCTCTTATGATTGAGTTATTATCAATTTTATCACTAAGTTCTTATTAACTATCTTGTTTAGAAGCATCTATTTCTTTCTTTTTATAAACATTTATTGCCAATAGTTATGCAATTACATAGTGTATTTTGATCCACTTCTCTTCTCCTGTCTTTCCCATTCTCCTTTCACTGAACTCATAGAAGCTCTAGTTTCTTATAGTCGATGTTTATCTGCCTCTCAAGGAAATATGAAAGTTACTTGGAGAGATTAGTACAAATGTGTGCTGGGCAGAAAGACAAACGCCACATGTATACTCTCATCTATGATTCCTAGCTGGGATCAACTGGAGATGAGTGAGAATGGTAGTAAGCAGCAGGAATATGGGCATCAAACTCCAATGAGACCAGAGGACAGAACAGATAAGGGCAGAAGAGAGTAGGACTTAACCATCAGGTTAGGTAGGGACAGAATATTGGGGCTGGGAGGGGCATAGAAGGGTAAGGAAATGGTGGGCGGGGCATATGTTACCCAAAAGTTGAGAAAACACATATCAGTTTCATAGAAATCTTCACTCTGACTAGCATTCTACAAAGATATAAACCACCAATGAAAGTGGAGGGAGGGATAGCCCAGAGAGAAGGTATAAAAAGCTCAACCTTACAACCATGGACTCTGGCTGGTAAATCCGAGCCCAGAATTGGGTTACCCTCCACAGTGTGATATTGGCTAGGGAGACCCTTGAGGTACCCAAACAATGTAGGCCATTGCCAAAACATTTGATTACCTGCCAGAGCTAAAAGGTAAGACCCTATTGCTGAAGACACCAAAGCCTTCAGTCACAGGACATCAGAATGCTATTCTATAACCAAAAAGGAAACTAGTTCACCCCTGGCTAGCCCTCATAGTGCTGGCAAGTCCAATGGGAGCTGCTGCAGGACAACAGTCACTAATGGTATGAATAGATGGAGACCTTGTAGACTACAAAATCCTGACGGAAAAGAAGTACACACTTGTGCAAAAGTGGCACACAGCCTTGTGGGAAAGCAGCTGTTTTTTGATTGGACATGAGGCTTGCTCAGTAGGAGAGAACTCATATCTGATATGTGGTATTGGAAACCAACTCATAATCCCATGGTCAAGAAACTCAGACTTCAGAGAGAAACCCCCATTGCTCTCTAGAAAAGAAGGCTTGCACACATAAAGAAATCTCTCAAATAACTTTGCATACCCCTTTGAACCCAAGCTGTTCTCACTCTTGGTTAAAGAATCTGTTTTATTTTACACATGGTAGAGAAACTGGAGAAGAACCAAGATCCATAGATAAGACAAAAAGATAGTCAACTGTCCACCATGAGATGTGCCACCTCTAGCGCATCTGCCAGGGTCCAGGAGAAATTGCAGAGGAAGTAGTGACATAAATACTGCTCTTACTGCTAGCCTGACAACCAGTTCCAGAGTAATGGTGACAGACACGGTGATCAATAAAAACCCATCAAGACAGAAATCCAGAGGCTGCAGAGAACTCAGCACTAAACCAGACTGCCAACAGGCCTGTTATGGCTCAGGAAACATTGCAGAAGAGGGGGGTAGAAAGATTGTAAGAGCCACAGAATGGGTAGAAATACTCTGAGGCACTGACTGAGGCCTTCATGCCCCCATAGTGAATATTATAACCCCCTTGAGGAGGCCCCCAGGGTAACAGGAGCAGGGATGAGTGGATAGAGTGTAACCTGTTATAACATTATATACACATATATTAATATGTATATAATTATATAAAATATATGTGTTGGTTTTTTTAAAAACGTGTGCTGGGTTCTGTCTCCAGGAAGTCTGATGTGAGTCAGGGGAAGTCCTCTAAAATTCACATACATAACATGATGCTTACTTGTTGGGAACTATACATTCAGTATTTCTGCCTCTTCTATGTTGAACATCAGTCTTGATAAACTCAATCTTACACGTTTCATGTTTTTATTGTTTGTACTTAAAATTGATTAAACCAGTTTTATCCGGTTTCTCTTTCCTTTGGCTTCAGAAGACAGCTGGAATGAATGTAGGTCCACCTTATACTTTCTCTCAAAGTAAGATGGCTCCTTGATGGCTATCTGATGTGTGAATGCTGCCTTTGCCCAGATTTCAGTTATTTTTCTCTAGTTTATTATTTTTAATATCTAGTCATTTTTTTGCAAGTTTATTTACCCCAACATTCTATTAACTAGAACTGAGGAATTTTACAGTGAACATCCACATACCCATCATTTTCTTCTGTAAACATTTTACTATATTTGGTTTACCTATCTATCCATTTATCAGTGCATTTTTTTCAAGCACTTGTATCATTTTTCTTTTATCTGCAAGTTTTCTTATTAATCACTTAAGTCATATTTATTTCATATTCTCTTTGGTTGTTCTACTTCCATTATTGGGAATAGAAGTCTCCTTTGTTGTGGGTTCTGTATCATTTGTGTAACATTGTTTCCTCTTATTTTATAATTACATTGTAAACACACAGGAATCCTGCACAGCCAAGGTTGAAAGCATTCCTATCAGAATTTTTGTTTTTTCTTATTCCATGACTCAAGACTATAACTGTTACAAGAGCAATTTTTATAGCCATTTCTCTTCCAAATCAGACAATGTTTGGTAGGGACCCAACACAGAGATTATTATTTCTTCAGCCACTCAAAATCCAGGCTAAAAGAAACTGCCTTCCATTCTTCCTTTGCCAGTGGGCTTTCTTTTTGCTTTTTGTTCTTTGTACCAGTGCAGGCTTTTAGGTCTCAACTGTACCTTGGTGGTCTTAGTTCCAGTTTGCCCTTTTTCTGAGGCCCACATTCTGTTCCTGCTTCAGTGTGTAAATTCAGTGTCAGCACATCCCCAGGAGCAGATGCAGCTCTGCCCACATGCTTGCTGCCTGCCTTTCTCTTCTCTTAGTGAGGCTTCTGGTTTTCTGATTCATTTAAAGACTGCATGTGGTAAGATTCACTCATGTGATCTGACCCTATATGTTTAGTGAAGAGAAATCCACTTCTATATCATTCATTCATAATTTATTTTTGTATATAACCTGAAAATGTACTTATGTCTGTTTCTTATTGTCTACTTGCCTATACCTACCTGTCTTCCATGTTATTTTACATGTTTTCTAATTAAAATTAAGACCTAACTTAAATGTTGCCAATGAGATTTTCTCTTCTTCATCATGATTTTTGTCTGAAGGCAGGGATTCAGTAGCCAGGCTGGCCTTGAACTCACTATGTCATTGTGGTTTGCCTTGATCCTCCTGCTTCCACTTCCAAGTGCATGGTTATGGATATATTTAAAAACTTACTAGTTACTTTTAATATTTAATATTCTAAGACAAATTACTAATAATATTAATATACAGGAAAACCCATGTGCTCACCTGCTAAACAAGTGGATTCTATTCTCTTTGAAAACTACAGTGACCAGCTCTCATATACACTTAATCCTCATAACCAGAGACTATTGTGTTCCCCACTGAATAGTCTGTCCAGCTGTGGTGTAAACGTATAGTCAATTTGCTTGTACCTTCTTACTATTTAAACCATTTGTCTTAACATTTTATTGTTTGTGGTAGTTTGAATAGATGGCCCAACATATTCAGTGTTTTATTAGTTTGTTGTTTACATCTACAGCCACATGGCTGGAGGCAGTGTCACTGGGTGGATCTTAGGGTGCAGCCCTAAGGTGTGGTGGTGGGTTTGAAATTCCAGTCTGAAGATATGCAAAGTGCTTAGTTCCACCTGGAGTCCCTGAAGTGTGCAGTATGGCTTTTAGCTTGTGGTTTCTCTGTGTCTCTCTGCTTGGACCTGTGAAAGCAGGCCAGCTTCATCTGCCATCATGGAACTTCCTCTGGATCTGTAAGCATCAATAAATATCCCATCCTCCATAACTGTGCCTAGTCTGGAAGTTCATCTTAGTGAAGCTGAAGCTGTCTGCTACAGAAGTGGGGTGAGATGAATCTGACCATGTGGATTTTGATCCTTTGGAACTTTTGTTTTGGAGTAATGGGCAAGGAATTGGTGTTTGCAACTGAAGATGCCTTCTGGCGTGGTAAGCCAAGTGTTACAGACTATTCTGATGAGAGTTTGAGAATGGTAAGTGCAGACAGTAATGAACTTCCAGACTTGGCTTATGAATTTTATAAGGGGAAGGAAAGACTACAGAGGACTTTGTTGGAACTGGGCTACTGGCATAAGGGATGGCTGCATTCTGCTGCCTAGGCCAAGGCTCAGGGAGTTTGAACAAGGTTAAATTTGTAATGGACTGATGTGCTAGGCTAAAGATATTGGACTGAAAGATTTAAGATTTTAAGTTGGAAAGCCTCAAGCAAGTTAAAATTACAGGCACTGAGACTGGTTTTATGTTACTGAAGCTCCTGTTGTCAAGCACATTAGCAATCTTAAGGAATATGGCCCAACTGCTTTACCTTAAAACAATGGAGAGGATGCCTGAGGAAAGACCATGATAGAAATACAAACTCTTTTGGGAAAGAGTTGAGTGGAGAAGGAACCTGCTTTTCAAGGTTATGATTTATTTTGTCCCTGAGCTAAGAATATGGCCATGTCCTGCACACCTGGTATTAGGTTTGGAAACATGAAAAATGTGGGGAGTGGTCATGAATTGCACATGGTTTTAGGAGCTGCTGTTGAGATGTGGCATGAGGCAGAGCATGATGACCCTGATAGGCTGAAGAGTCTTTGAAAGATGGACCATGGTTTGCATGGAGACCTGAAGATGTTTTGGATATACCAAGACTATGCAAGCTACCATGGAGTGCATTGTTGGCCTGGGATGGAAGTGTTTGCTGGTTACTCAACCCAGTTGGAGGGGTGGAATTGGAAAATCTGGAGACTATCAGTCTCTGGTTATATTGGACTTGAACTGCAGAAGTTTGATGTTTGTTTGATGGTTGTTGAGTTTGCATTGTTTCAGTTTCTCCTTGATTTGCCTTATACCAGTTGAAGATATTTACTCTGTGCCTTTATATGCTGAAAGTATTTAACTTGTTTTATTTTACAGGACTCTCTATCTTAAGTTGGTCAAGACTGTGCTGACCTTTGAAATTGGACTGAGTACAATTTACAATGTGTGATGGTTATGAATCTATTGGGGGCCAGGGCAGAATGTGGTAGTTTGAATAGATGCCCCCACAATATATTCAGTGTTTTATTTGTTTGCAGTTTGCATCTGCAGCCACCTGGCTGGAGGCAGTGTCACTGCATGGACCTTAAGGTCCAGCCCTAAGGTGTAGTGGTTTGTTTGAAATTCCAATCTAAAGATATGCAAAGTGCTTAGTTCTACCTGGAATTCCTGAAGTGTGCAGTATGGCTTTTGGCTTGTGGCTTCTCTCTCTCTGCTTGGACCTATGAAAGCAGGCCAGCTTCTTCTGCCATTATGGAACTTCCCCTGGATCTGTAAGCTTCAAAATATCCCTTTCTCCATAACTGTGCCTGGTTTGGAAGTTCATCTCAGCAAACCTGAAGCTGCCTGCTACATTGTTGTTTACTCATTTTAAATTATTTAATTAATTGAAATATTATTCAGTTTAATGAAATATAAGTGAAGAATAATTTCCTTCAAAGTTAAATTCAGATTAGGCTGAGGAGATAGCTCCACTGGTAATTTAGTTACCTTAGAAACATGAAGAATGAGTTAAATCCTCAGAACCCACATTTAAAAAATGGGCATCCCAGCAATGCGGAAGGGCAGGAAAAAATAGGCTTGCTGGTCTCAAGCTTGTTGGCCAGCCAGCCTAGCTTACTTAGCAAGCTCCAGGCCAATGAGTGGTTCTTTCTTTCTTTCTTTCTTTCTTTCTTTCTTTCTTTCTTTCCTTCCTTCCTTCCTTCCTTCTTTCTTTCTTTTCTTCTTTCTTTCTTTCTTTCTTTCTTTCTTCTTTCTTTCGTGTGTGTGTGTGCGCGCGTGTGTGTGTGCACATGCATGTGTGTGTGCATTTGTGTTTATCGACAAGTATATGACATAACATGTGTAGAGATCAGAGGACTGCTCAGGGCATTGATTCTCTCCTTCCACCTTGCTTGAGAAAGTGTGGTCTTTTCCTTTGGAAAAGCTAGACTAGCTGGCCCATGCATTTTGGGATTCTCCTGACTCCACCCCCCTATTGATGTAGGTACATTGGGATTATAGATATGTTTGCCACTGTGTATCTGGCTTTCTGTGGATGCTGAGGGCCCAAACTCCAGTCAAAGAGCTTTCAGAACAAGTCCCTTTAGCCACTGAGCAATCTCTCCATGACCCCAATGTAAAATTCTGTCTCAAAAAAAAACCGTGGATGAAATCTTAGAGGAATGACACCCCATCTTGTCCTCTGGCCTCCACATGCACGTGCACATATATGCAGGCACATCTGCACACACGTGCACACATACAAAATTAAATTCATTTCCCTCAGAGAGCATAATATATAATACAAATAAATTTTTCTTTGTTAAATGAAATACAGACAAGAAAATTATAAAGGACTTGGAACATATGCTCAACAATGTCAATATTTATTCATCAATCTCAATGTTAAAAATGTGTTCAAATTTTTCCTTCAAGAAGCTAATGTTGGCAACTTCAGATATCATATTAGGGATAATGGTCTTCATCTCATACAACACAGATGCTGTGGAGCACTCTGGAAAAAGATATTTAAATAAAACCTTATCTTTCAACAGTATATCATCTAATGTTCCACATGTGCTAGCAATAGTCTGGGGTCTGAAAATGACTACATAATCCGAAGTATATTGTCATGGCAATGTTTCCTTCTGCAGAAGGGTATATAACCATGGAACCTAAACAGGCCAATGCACACAGCAGACTTCCTGCTGGGTTTGTGTCTTCTAACAGGAGGGTCATCTCATGTTTCACTCTGATTAGTTACAGCTTGTGCTGACACTGTCACGCAATTGGCTAAAACATAAAAAATGATGCAGTTTCTGGGGATGGGGGTGGGGTGGGAGTTGGGGGGAGGAATGGCCTCACTGCTGCTGATCAGGGTCTAGGCTCACTGCAACCTAAGGGTCCAGGCCCTTGGTCATGCCTACAGCTCAGGTCTGCCTAAACCTCCAGTAGCCTGAGGGCCTTCAACCCTTCCCTACATATACCTGTTTGTCTTAGGGTGCTTAATGATTTAGCAAGGCTTGTTCAAATGAATCTCCCAATATGCTAAAGCAACCTTGGAACAAAAGCTCAGGTTAATTTAAGGAAGACCTTATGCCCACGTTCCTTAAAGAGAAGTTGTTGACAGAAGGAAAAAAAAAATCCCAAGAAATTAGTTACATCTATTATTAGTTCTTTTTGTATCAGTTTGTGCCTGGGCTGGACAAATGAATGAGCTGGTGCATCCCAGCTAGCATCCCTCCCTGCTCCATGACCTTCTCCTGGGCTCCGAAGCTTCCAGGCATCTATGCTCTGTGGCAGCAGCCCTTCTTAAATCTGCTTTCTCCTCCCTTCCTCCTGTCTTCGACAAGCATGTGCATCCTGGGCTCTACCTAAAAAGACCGCAGTTAACAAAGAAGAAAATGTCTGTTAAGAGCAGAATGGTATTTCCCCCACTGAGGAGATGGCTCAGTGGGTAAGGCATTTAATGTGCAAGTACGAGGCCCTGACATGGAAAAACACTGGGGGTGGTGCTTGCAATCCTAGCACTGAGGCGACGGAGGCAGGCACATCCCTAGAACTCACTGGCTAGCTAGTCTAGCCAAATTAGGTGAGTTTCAGGCAAGGAAAGACCCTATCTCAAAAAAGGTGACGTTTAAAGGAATACTGCCTGAATTGTTATTTACACCCCCCCCACACACACTTAATAAGAAGGGGAGAATGCGTTTCTCATACAGAGTAACATTTACATTTTAAAAGCTGCCTCCAATAGTGGTAAGCATCTTGAACCGAAGTAATTTTTAGTCATTTATGTGATCCCTCTAGGACCCCATCCTGTCTGAGGTTGATGGGCATGTCAAGAAAACAGACTCGCTCTCTATACAAAAGATACAGCACCTCCCTCTCCTCTCACCACGTGTGTCTTGGTGTGTGTGTTTCCATACTGGGAAAATAAAATAGCTTGAAATTGGCCTTTTAATCTCATCTGTAAGATAACCAGTAAATGGAACTTCTTTCTGTAGTTCTGTAGTACTGGCCAATAGGTGTCAAAAATTAATTTTTCTTATCACTGACAGGCAACCTATTGATGCAGCCATCAGTGACTGGCTTGAGACACATTGTTTACGAACGCTCCAAATGTGTGCTGCTATCTCGTTAGGTCCAGATGTTCAGAATCCTAGATACAATCTTCACACCAAAGCCCAAGTCAACATTATGTCAGGTGACCAAATTTCACAAATCCATCCCTTATTATTCTACTCCATTGGGGCAATGAACGTTAGGAAAATGTGCATGTTGCTCCTTTGCAAGCCTTCAGTGCTCTCTAAATCACAAAATAAACCGTCTAGAACCAGCCAAGTAGAAGGGAATGTATTAGGAACGGTAACATTTTAGGCTTGAAAAGACTCACAAGATCTCTAAGAATTGTATTCATAGAATCCTCATCCATATCTAAACCATAGCGGCAAGATAAAATTCAGAAGAACTCAACTAGGACAGACACAGAAAAAATCAGAATGATCGATGGGATAAAGACTATCTGAGCTAACAGACAGGTTTGTCATTGTTGTTTTGTTTCCTGTGGCAGAAAAGATGAGTGACTGGGTTAATATACTGATTGATTATTAATAATCTGCAGAATTTGGTCTGGAGTGCTTAGACATATGATAGAGAGTCTCCTTATCTTCAGTAAGACCATATTCCCAGTCAGACAGGCTGTAAGATAGCCTCATGCAACTCTTTGCTGCTACTCTGGGTCTGACCCACCCAATGCTAGGCAAACCTCTTCTTATTACTTTCCTTAAATTATTTTATACACTTCCAAGCAAAGTAATGAGAACATTGACTTGAAACCTTTATTTTAATTGCCACAAAGTAATACATGTTTATTGCTGGATTTTCACGAGTATAGATAAGTAAAGGAAGAGGGAAACAAAACAAATAATAACAAAAATCTACCATTTTTTACAACTCAGAAATGGGTACATGTTTATTTATTTACATCTTTAAGAGATGGAAAGAGAGAGGGGGGTGGGTAGAGGGAGGAAGGTAGGGAAAGAGAGCGAGAGATACACTTGATGTTCATATTCACATATTAATAGTACTCTTACTTCTGGTTAGAGAAGCTTCTCTTTTCATATGGAGATGACCACTGGGATGACCCAAAAGGCAACATAGTGCTGAGAAGAAGAGATGGAGGAGTGCCCAGCACTGAAACACCTCTGTCACACCCTCCAAGGCTCAGGGACCATTGTGGAAGAGGGGGCGGATAGAATGGAAGAGCCAAAGGAAGGGTATGACTCCTTACAATGCAACTGCCCAGACAGAAATTGGCCTTGATATCCATGACCTTGCTGTGCCTAGCAATGCCTTCACAAGACCCTCAAAATAGAAGAAAAAGATGATGACATCAAATTAAAAGAGAGACTAATGGAGAGAGGGAGGGGATATGACACAGATTGGAGTTCTAAAGGGGAATGGGAGGAGGGGAGAGAAATATCATGTGTTTTTTGTATATAAGTATAGAAGTTGTCAAGAAAAAAATAATAATAAAAAAGAAAGAAAATAAAAAAGAAAAACAACAAAAAAGATAAAGGAGGGAGAAGAGAGGATATTGACATGTTGTTTCCTCCCACTAAGCAGTTTACTATGATCATTTTTCTAAGCTACTGAACATAATTGAGTTCAAAATAACCATTCTTTAAAAAATATTTTATTTTTATTTGAGAGAGGGAGAAAGAGAGAGAGAGAGAGAAGATAGAGAATGGTAATGTCAGGGCCTCAGCCACCTGAAAATGAATTCCAGACACATGAGCCCTCCCCTGTACATCAGGCTTACGTGGGTCCTGGGGAGTTGAACCTGGGTCCTCTGACTTTGCAGGCAAGTGCCTTAACTTCTAAGCCATCTCTCCAGCCCTCAAATAAGTATTCTTTAAAGATCAGTGGTTCAGGAAAGAATGTTTTCTTAGAAAGCCTATCTTAGATTCAAAATGAGCAATGAATATTAAAAGTTAAATATTTGAAATCTTTCAAGGGGTGTTACCTCCAGACTTCTTGGCTGTGTGATGGTCATAGAAAGACATAGACACACATAGCTTAGAGGCAGCTTGGTTTTGTAGAACTGTTTCTAACCTGGAAATCAAGAAGACTGCTCTACTCAGATTCAGTGAATAACACTGGGAAAAAGAATTAACATAGGGGTGTGTGTCTACGGTGTAAGTCTGTCTAATTGTCAGGCTATGATTTTGATGCGGTGGGAAAAGCAAGTGCTGGTTAAGCATGCATGAAGTACTGAGGAGGCTGGGGCTTGTGAAAAATGGCAAGCTCAGGAGTCAAGATGCCAACTCAAGTAAGAATAAATAGGTAGAAGAGTGATGAAGAGGGGCATTCAACATTCCTCTCTGGCCATTGCTGGCAAGCCCACATGGAGCTGCATGAGCAAATACTTGTGCCTATACCACATGTATACACACACACACACACACACACACACACACACACACACACACATTTTTACTCTGATTTCTTTACCAAGCCAAGTCAGATTATAGTCATTTTGTAAGGAGAGAAGTGACAAAATAGAAATTTGTGGATTTGTTTACACTTATTTTGAAAATATATGCAGTTAATTTATTTCTTGACTCTTCAAAAAGTTAACATGATAGTCACATAATACATCTATAGTTTTTTAATATTTTATTTTTATTTATTTGTTTGACAGAAAAAGAGGGGTGGGGGAGAGAGGGAGGGAGAGAATGGGCAGGCCAGGGCCTCCAAACACTGCAAATGAACTCCAGATGAGTGTTCCCCCTTGTGCAATTGGCTAACATGGTTCCTGGGGAATTGAACCTGGGTCCATTAGCTTTGCAGGCAAATGCCTTAACCGCTAAGCCATCCCTCCAAGCCCCATGTACAGTTTTGTATCACTCAAAATTATACATAGTGGGATCAAATACCAAACTCCAAAGCCCAACTCTGTACAAAAAATATTACTGCAGATAAAAATATCTTAAGAAAAGATGCTATAATAAAAACATTAATAATAACAGTTTGTGCTTATTACCCTACGTGCCGAGAAACATTGTTTTCGTTGATTGGTGAATTGTAATGGGGTGTTTGGGTCTAGGAAAGTCCTTGAACCCCAAATCTTAGGTTCATTTCTAATTTTAATCAAAGAATTAAATTAAAAAAAGACTGAGGGGGCTGGAGAGATGGCTTAATGGTTAAGGCGCATGCCTGCCAAGCCCAAGAAGTCCCATTTGATTCTCCAGATCCCATTTTTAGCCAGATGCAAAAAAGTAACGCAAGGGCATGATGCCAAACTTGCCCACAAGGGGGCACATGTGTCTGGTGTTCATTCACAGCAGCTGACAGGCAGCTGGCGTGCCCATTCTCTCTCTGCCTCTTCCTGTCTGTCCCTGTCTCTCGCTCTCTCTCTCTCAAAAAAAAAAAAAAAAAAAAAAAAAGATTGAGAAGGATAATTGTTAAATTATTATATTTATTAAGGGAAGTACAGAGCTGAGGAAAGGCACCCACATGGCTAGAGATCCTTTGTGGAAGGCCTTGAAAAACCATGGAAAGAAAAGAGAGAAAAGAAAGTCCAAGGATCTCCTGCCAGGTGGGGAGCTGGAGAGGATAAAGAACCCAGGAGAAGAATAAGGGTTAGGGGGGATTTTTCCTCAGCTCAGCCTCGCTGGGCCTGGGCTTGGCTTAAGCCCAGCCTAGGGAAAACTCACCCAGAACCAGAAGTTCCCAAGTGGTCAGAGAACCTGGCCTCCCTGTGCAAAGGTATTTATAACCTTATAGGGGTGGGCTGTCTTCTGGATCAGGTGAACCGGAAGGACAGCTGGTTGGTTAGGGCTAGGGGCTGTCTCAGGAAGAGGCTAGCCTGATACCAGGAGAGGTCCTGGTTGTTTGTGGAAATACAGCTCTAGGGAACTAGGCAAGAGATAAGAAGGCAGATCATCTTTGATTTCTAGCAAGTTTCCTGCCTTTTTAATTTTTTTTTATTTTCAGGGGTCCAGTCACCCTAACTGTACCCCCCTCTCAAAACCAAGTCATGTCAGTGTCATTGACAAACCCACTTTAGTAAGCTTCCATTCTTAACAAATCTCACAGATATGAAATACTTAAAGTCAATTTTATTGGTGAAGTAAATAGAAGCTATCAAGGAAAGAAGAATTTCCTTTAAAAAAATAACCTCATTTCTTAAAGTTCTGCAAATATTACATTGCCTTGCCTCAAGAGATACCTGGCAGCATCCCATGTATATGTAAGAGGGAATACTCACCTTTTTCAGAGAAAGAAATTTATTTAGTAAATTCATTGTTGATGAGAAATTCTTCCAAATAAATTATGTATCTCCTAATTTAGTTTCAGCCCCTTTTATCATATTCTATGCACTTCAAAGTTTGAAAACAGCTGGTGACAACTCTTTGACTCAAGTGTCTTTCTGCATTTAAGGACTGGAATGACTTGGGTCTGTTCTTCTCAAGTTGGATGATTCTGCCTCTCAATGGCAATCTCAAGCTTCCAGTTGTTTATCATCTTCTAGGTCAAGTCTAATGTACCCACAGTCTTTCATGAGCCAGTCTACTTCAACAAGCCTTCCAGCTGCTAGGAAACATGTCAGGCCTTGCGTTTAGTTGTCATAGCATTTTAAGTCTCATCATCTGGATTGCTCTGGATTGCTCCCAGAGGTGTAGCTTTGTTTATTTTCCTGAGTGCAATCCAGAATGAGCTATCCATGAGCGTGGCAACGATGTTATTGTGCACTAGAGAAGTGATGGACTCTGTAAATTATTGAAGATACATGTGAAGGGACTCTTGAGGGTGATGGAACTCTTAGAGGAAATGTACTTAAGTTACTAATTAAGGTAGAAGAAATGCATTCCCTGCATAAGGATAGACTGGTTAAAAGTCTGAAATAGGACGGTAAGAGAACACTTAGAAATTTAGTTTGTTTGGCACGTAATTCCAACACAGTGACAAGTTGAATATATGAGTGTCTGCCAAACTAAGTTGTGATTTGAAATTTGGCTAGTACATTCAGAATTTCTGTAGATAGAGTGAAATCACTGTCAACTTTCGGGAGTTTGAGTGGGGTGAACAGGGCTGAATTTCAGTAAGAATGACTGGGTATTCAAGAGTAAAATAACTCAAAATAGAAAAATGGTTTAAAAAATAAATTGGGTAAAATGAACAAAAGTTTGAGAAATGAGGAAAGACAGTTTTAGGAGAAAAAAATTAATGCCATGGGACACCACAGAGTTGGAAAGAAGTCATCAGAGATGGGTCTTAAGGTTGACGTGTAGGTTGCAGAAATATGGTGGTACATTTATAGAAATAGAAAACCAAAGAATGAGAGGTTCATTGGGATCATAGTACTCAAAGCCAGATTTTCAAATGAAATGTGTGTCAAGATCATCAATGAAGTAAATGTATATAATTTTTTTCTAGAATTTAACAACCACAAGAAAAATACAGAAGGGTGTCAACCTGAGAAAAAGGAATTAGAAATGATTTGAAATTATGGAAAATTTAGTTTGTTGGAAATACATCCCTATATAACATGAGATATGGGAAAAGACAACAAAATGGGAACAAGTATCAAGAAAGTACAGAAAACAGAATATGAGCTACAAATGCCAAAAATAGTTGAAATCATATCTAAGGACTTGAGAATAGCTATTTCATATTATTCATGTATGTTCAAGGATTTGTAAGAAAATATAGAAAAAAGTGGAAAAAATTGAAAAATCTTAGCAAAGAAATGGAAATTTGAAATAGAACTAAATTATTTTAGAACCAAAATAATAAAAAAATACATTACATGTGATTCATGCCAGAATACACAGAATCATAAAGAAAATAACAAAAATGAAAGGATCCATGAATTGAGGACAGATAATGGAAATTGTCCAAAATAATTGGCTTAAATTAAAGAGGGAAAAATACTTAAAATACTGAAGAACTTCAATGACCTGTGAAAGAATATACTGACTACCCCAAATGCATAAAGAGTGAAACGATCACAAAAGCTATTGGCAGAGGAACAGCGAGGTCGGGGGCTGGAGAGATTGCTCCGGAGTTAGGGATACACTCATGCTTCCTGTACAAGCACGAGTGCCTGTGGGGTCCTGAGACCACTGGGGTCTGAATCTTCAGAACTCACATTAAAGAGCTGGGCATGCCATGCACACCTGTAACCACCATCCCTTAGGGGAGCAGAGACTCTGGAATCACCAGAGCTCCCCAAAATAACCATCATTTAAAATTTGATGAGAAATACAAGCTTCCAAATCCAAGAAGCTCAGCAAACTTTATGAGTGATAAGCAAGAAGCCAAATGTGAGCATATCATCGACAAACTGTGAACGCCAAAATTACAGAGAAAATCCTAAAGGCAATCAAAAGACAAAAATGTCACAAGATATTACGGTTACAACAATTAACATAATAATCAATCTCTCTGGAAAAGAGATGTTATTCAAGGCACAAAAAACTGCTATTTTTTACAGAGATAAGAAAAAAAAATCAGTCTGAAAATCCTGTCAGCAAGATATGTATCCTTCAGAAATGGTAGTGAAGAAAAAGCATTTTAGGAAACAAGGGACAATGCTAGAGATGGTCAAGAATGGTTTATTTATTGATAAAGCTATTCTTTATAATTTTCCCCTCTTTATTTGAATGACATTTGAAGCCAAATTAGCAGCAGTGTATAGTGAGATGCATAATACCTCTAGTAAAATATTTTAAAGCACAAAGCAAAATACTTAACAATAGCAACTGAGAGGTTAAAAGGGAGATGTGAATTTGTGTATTTGTAACCTTTCTACACTTTCACCCAAAACTATAATAATTCAAGGTAGAATTGAGGTTCAAGGTGAACAGTGAAGTCTCAAATACAATGTTAAGACAATAAAAAGAGTTATATAAAATTCCAGTGAAGGAGATAAAACAGCAAAATAAAAATACTCAATCCAAAGATATGTAGGAAGGCAGGTCAAAAAAAGGGCAGAAGGGACCATTAAAAAAAGAGATGGAAGAATCCGACAAACATGAAAGCAGCCATCACAATTGAATGTAAGAATAATAAAAGGTAGAGACTGTGAGAACTGATAACATATAAAACACCTAAAAAGACACAGATGACTATAATTTTTAACACATCAAGAGCCAACTACATTTATTATTAGAAATAAAAACAGAATACCAGGGTTCAACAAAGTTGAAAGAAAGAGATGGAACAATGTAATGTGCTATGTACGTTTTCATCTCTGGGACAAATACCCGAGAGAAAGAAATTAAATAAAGAGATACTCATTTTGGCTCACACTTTCAGAGATCTTAAGTCCTAGTCGCCTTTTCTGTGGTATTTGGGTCTGACAGGAGGCAGAATATCCTGGTGGAAAGGAGTGGGTAGCAAGAGCTACTTGCCTCTTGGTAACCTGGAAGCAGAAAGAGACAGACACTGTGTCCAAGGACAAGATACCGTCTCAAAAAATATACCCCAGAGAACCACTTCCTCCTTCTAGGCCCCACTCCTGGAAGTTTCCACCACTTCTCAATAATGTTAAACATTATGGATTTATGAGTGCGTTTATCCATGAACTATTTAGGACTCCTTATGATCCAATCACCTGCGAATGAATAGACCCATCAGCTGGGGACCAAGCTTGAACACACACACACACACGCTCACACACACACACACACACACACACACACACACACACACACCCCTTTTGAGGGAATACTTCACATCCAAACCAAAACACAAAGGAAAGCTCTATAATTGTATTACTATGAGAAAATAGACTTCACAACAGTGAACTGTAGGCATAGATGGACACACAAAGTTATAGAATGGTTAACTGATGAATTAAGTTAAAACAATATAGGGCTGGAGAGATGGCTTAGCAGTTAAGGCACTTGCCTGCGAACCCCAAGGACCCAGATTCAATTCCCCAGGACCCACATAAGCCAGATGCACAAGGTGGCACATGTGTATGGATTTCTTTTGCAGTGGTTTGAGGGCCTGGCATGCCCATTCTCTGGCTCTCTCTCTCTCTCTGCCCCCTTTTCTCTCTCTAATAAATAAATAAATAAAATATTTTGAAACGATAAAAGACAATCTTATTTATACACAACTGTGGAGTCTAGAGGTGCTGCAGCTATGTAAGCGAGGGCAGTCCAGTGCAATGGTGTCCAAGCCTCAGAGATGGGGGGCACAGTTGCTAGTGACTCCCAGAGAGGGGACATGCTGGCAATTGTTTCTGGTCTCAAGATGATGCCTATAGCAGCAGTCTGGGCCATGAAGCAAGAAGGTAATGCAGCCATGCGCACTCCACACAGATGAGCTCAGAGACTCGGTGCAGGATCGTTCCAGAGCAAAGAGAGCAGGGTTTCTGTTTTGACAGAGATCACTGGGTTTGTTTCTATTGCTTTTCTTTCCCAGGAGAAGACCTCCTTGGTTCTGAGCTGTTTCTGATGGGAAAATGAGGCAGTAGTGACAAGGGATTTCGTTCTTCCTCCATGGAGCTTTGGGAGTCTACACACTCCATGTCTCCATCACTTGTCCTGTCCTTCAGCACTGCCACATACTCTAGTTGGAGTCCACTTGGACAGTCGCTGTTTTCTTTTCCTTTTTTTGTTTTTAAAGATTATTTATTTACTTATTTATTTGAGAGCAAGAGAGAAGGAGAGGGAGAGAGAGAGAGAGAGAGAGAGAGAGAGAGAGAGAGAGAGAGAATGGGCGCACCAGGGCATCCAGCCACTGCAAACAAACTCCAGACACATGTGCCACCTTGTGCAATTAGCTTACATGGATCCTGGGGAATAGATCTGGGGTCCTTTGGCTTTGCAGGCAAGCACCTTAACCACTAAGCCATCCCTCCAGTCCTAGTCACTGTTATCTCTGAAGAGAATGTTCACAGTGCTCTTCTGGAAGGACACCTTGCTTTACTCTCTAGCAAGCTATAGTTTTCATATTACTTAGGAGAAGAACAAAGATGTAATTTAAGTTTTTTACTTTTCAGAAAAATAAAGAACTAGTCATATTTTAAAACTTTAAGGAAAAATAGTAAGAAGAAATAAAAATAAAAAATTCTAGATTAACAGGAGACAACAGAATAACTTGCCACAATGAGAAACCAGGAAGAGACATTTAAAAACATCTTCTTTAAAAAAAATCATTGAATAAAATGAATAGAATAAAATTGTGGGAATTACTCAAATGAATCAATAATAATATGAATGTTTTTATTGATTCAGTACCCCCTGTAAAGTAGAGCAATGTAAGAATGGATTAAGTTGCAATAGCTTGTTTATAAAAGATCATGTGAAATAAAAGGAAATGAAGATTTAAGTATAATGGACTTTAGATCTATGCTATGAAAACATCAAAGATAGGCTGATGTCAAAGATGTTTCTATCTCTCCTCACCTCCAAGTAAGACTTGATGAACTTAAAAATATACTTATATGTATTTTTAGAAATTTAAACTTCTTCCAGGAAATCAAAGATAGTATAATGTCAAAAATATCTATGACAGGCTAGAGAGATTGCTTAGCAGTTAAGGCGTTTACCTACAAAGCCAAAGGACCCAGGTTCAATTCCCCAGGACCCATGTAAGCCAGATGCACAATGTGGCACATGCATCTGGAGTTCGTTTGCAGCAGCTAGAGGCATGCCCATTCTCTCTCTCTTTGTTTCTTTCTTTCAATCCCTCTCAAATAAATAAGTAAATAAAAAATCTATGTGACTCATCATTTTAATAAATTGAAAAATTAATTTCAAAAGATAAAGGAAAACCTGTTAATTCATAAAAATTTTAGTATAGAAGGACTTTACTAAAAAGACTTTATTAAAAATAACTTCATCACCTTAGTAATGTAGATCTACCAAAACCTCTTCCCAATATCACATTTAGTAATAGAAATCTTTATTATGAATAATTTCACAAAAGAATAACCACTAAGCCCACTTTTATTCACTGAGGTTCTGTACTACGTAACCATAACAATTAACTAAGGCAGAAAACAAGTTTAAGAATTTAAAAGATTAGATATAATTCTCATTATTTTTAGCAGATACTGTTAGGGAATCTAACAACAAGAAAAAGACTTTCCTAGCACTGCTGACACAGTGCACACAGTGCACTATTGTTCTTATGTATTACTTCAGAATACACAGAAAATGTAGCAATCACTCACTAGTACATTTAGCACAAGCAAAATATACAGTTTTGATGAATAAACATAGCAAAATATTTATAGTATGTTCAGGAAAAAAAATTGAAGGACATAAGAAATAATCATTTATAGCTTAAATTTAAACAATGTAATAAATATTGTAAGATTTAATAAATGAAGAAATCATTTTATATGAATGAATCTATAAAACAATGTTCATGATAGTTTCAGCATA
Organism: Orientallactaga sibirica; assembly: GCA_036365145.1. NCBI lineage: Eukaryota > Metazoa > Chordata > Mammalia > Rodentia > Dipodidae > Orientallactaga > Orientallactaga sibirica. The sequence continues at coordinate 11,262,454 of JAEOAD010000114.1, read as the reverse complement.
ATTAATCAACAAATATTTTGTTTGAAAATTCATGCGAATGTAGGATAGCAAAAATGTAAAAGCAGAATTGTTAAAACATGTACGAATGAATGGCTTCAGCTGCTTCTGGGCAGGGACAAAAGGAAGGGGTCTGAAAAGAGAACAAAGAAATTTAAATCTCTCTCATTACGTTATTTTTCATAATGATAATGTGGCATCATGAAAATTATGACTTAAGAATTCATGAGTGATTGTTTTAATGGTATGTTTACTTTGTTATCTCAACTTTTCAGACAGAAAGAAATATTAGCTCTTGTTTGTCAGATCCTACATATAAGATGAAGCTTCACTTTAATTCATTTGTCTAAAATATCTAAGGCTATTATACAGCTGTTCTACATGTAAACAGAAGCATAAAAAGAATGTAAATCAATGGAGGGTCTTGGTGATGGCTCAGTGAGTAAGAGCTTGCTATGCAAGCACGAGGTCCTGAGTTCAATCTGCACCTCCATTGTAAAAAGCCACTGTTACCACAGTGCTGGTCAGGGGCACAGACAGGAAAATGACAGGGGATCACGCATCAGCCAGGCTCATCAAAAAGCAGTGAGTTCCAGGTTCAGTAAGAGACTTCTCAATGATTTTCTCTGGCCTCTATATGCATACAGGTGCTTGGTGTTTGACTACACACACTCATCCACAAACATATGCACAAGGTACAAAAGGGAAAGCAATCATTCCCTGAAAAAGTAAGCCTATGACAAATGATTATTAAAATTGACTTTTACTCAGGGCTGGAGAAATGGCTTAGCAGTTAAGACACTTGCCTGCAAAGCCTAAGGAACCAGGTTCCATTCCCCAGATGCACAAGGTGGTGTATGTATCTGGAATTCGTTTGCAGTAGCTGGAGGCCCTGGCATGCCAATTTCCATTCTCTCAGTCTTTCTCTCTTCTCTATGTCTCTCTCTGCTTACAAGTAAATAAATATAAAATATAACTTTTCCTATGGAAACTGGTACCATTGACCTAATCTGAGACAGCTCAAGAGTCCATTTATTCAGTTACATAATTTACCTTCCAAGTACGTTTAAAATCCTGGAAGTTAACTTGTTTAAAGATTCGTTTGGGTTGTTAGGAATTATATATACTAAAAGCACTGCTTATGAGCTAAAATAATGGGCTATCATCAAGCATGTACTGTTTATAAGGTATTTGGTTATATACCAGTATCATATTAATCACAACTATATTAGGCAATCATTTCAGCTAAAATTTTGGATATTATATATATATATATTAATATCTGTTTATGCTTTTTCAGAAAAATATTGTCTAGACAGAATTTTTGTATGGCAACTGGTTCTAATTAAGTTCCAAAATTTTACTATGTATTTATATTACTAGGAATAACTTTTTCAATGACCAAAATAACAGCTCTGTTACTAGAATCAGAGTTACTTACATATGAGTGAATTTCAGTAGAGGAGCAAAGTATTTTTTAAATTTAAAGCAATATTCATGTGTTTTGTTAGTACTGAGAAAGTTAAAAAACTAAAAATAACTGACAATACTCCATGAGGGAGAATTTGAAAACAGGGAACATTTGAACCGAGTGGGGAAATGGAAAGGACTTCAGCTGCATTTATCCACAACTGTGTAAGTCATCTTAGTTCTTGAGACTCTTGATTTTCAGCCCGCTTTGAATTCCATTTGAGTCACACAAACCTGGAGAATTTCTGCTTGATGGAGAGCAAAGAGCACTTAGAATGTGCAGCATTTTTACAAATAAATGTTTGCTAATAATACTTACTAGTGGTGTTGACTTTAGGTAAAGGTAAAATTGCTGCTATAGTCTTATATAACTTGAACCATGCCCTTTTCCAGCCAAGGAAATGACTGTAATTCAGTAGGAGGAAAAGTATAGTCCTAAAATAAAATAAAAGTCAGTTTAGCACAAGAAAACTTGCATTGAAGATGGTTAATCCCTCTTGATTAAATAGATAACATAATAGACAATGTTTCATTTAATTCATTAGCTGGCTATAATGGAGGTAATAAAAAGAGGGACATCTGGTATGAGATGGAGGATCCCTCTAAAACTCTTCTGAAGAACTTGTCTTATGTTATGAGGCATGGGAAATATATTTGTATTCCTTGAAGAAGCCGAATCCAATCAAAGTCAAAAGGAATTGCAATCTCTGATCTAAACATATGGTTGGAACTATCTCATATCTAGTTTTGGAGCTTAAGAAGCTCAGTCAATTGGGAACATGATTAAAGATTAAAGGAACTGAGATTATTTGGTTTGGAGAGAGCACAATTGGGAACTGACAGACCGTGAGTCTTTAAACATGATAATGTTATTGGGAGCATGTTGAACAGCTGTTTTCTAGCCCCAGTATGTTTCGCATGTAAAACAATTATTTAAAATAGCAACCAAACAAACAGAGAGTAGATCAAATGAAGGTTTTGCAAAATCTAGCATAAGATTATTGTGATCTAGAAGAAGAGACTGCACACATGGCTATTATAAGTACTTAATAGTTGAAGCAGCTGGCATCCAGCCATATGATTCCCATAATAGAGAGTCTACACAAATATTCCTGGTGACATGTTATTTATGTCATTCATTCATTTGGATTAAGGAGAAATTCATATCACAATGATATAAATCATAAGATAATTTTATGTCACACATATAAAGAAAAAAAAGAACAAAAATGTCTGCCAGTGTGTCAATTTTCCTTTTGACAGGGTCACACTCTTCCTCAAATTAAGTCAAAATGGAATCTTGGCAATATAAGCTGTGATTCATTCAAACATGGTCATAATTGAAAGGCATTTGATAAGAGTGGAGGAAAATTCGCTCTCACGTTCACCCAATGATTCCACACTTTTCTTCATGGAGTACTAGTTGCAATAACTGAGTTAAAAGGTCTGCATGGTTGAGCTGTTCCTTTGCTCCACTGGCCAGAGGAGATTGAAGAATAGGTGAGGCAAACCAAAACAACACACACCCATCAACCAAAGCCTAGCATAATGGAGAAAAGATCCAGGTTACGACAAAAATAACAAGCATAAACTAGCTCTATTTACACATAAATCTTCCCAATATTTTAATATACAAGTATCATTATTAGTAACATAAATGTTCTGTCCTTAAACATGTATAAGTTTTAAAAAATGATACACAAATTACTTTAAATCAACTTTAATGAGTTATAATCTATACAAATTTAAACAGTTAAGTACCCATGTAAGTGTACATTTCAATGAACTGTGAAAAGCATGCACACCTATGTAGCCATAACCTCAATAAAGAAATAGAAAATATTTCTATGATCCTAGCAAGCTCTGTTATCTCTATCTAAGAAAATAGCCCTTACCATGCAACTTCAGGCAGCAACTATCTCCTTCCTGCCATCATAGAATAGATTCTATCCTACAGATAAATGTAACTTTTAGTATGGACTCCTTTGTATCAGTCTCTCATTGCTCAGCTTTGGGACCCATCTTATGTTGTCCTTTCAATCACTAGATCCATTCCTCAGTCTCATTGATAGACAATTGGTTGCATTTATTGCACATGTATAATAGATAAAATTACTATAAGTCTTTTTCCAGATGAATTTGTGGGAACAAGAATTTTTAATGTGGAATCAATACCTAAGACTGGGATTCGTTAGATAGTAAATGTATCACCACTTGGGAAACTGCAGTTGTGACAAATTTGAGTCACTTTCTTTGCCCACCAGCAATGGAGGGGAGTTTTAGGTCCTCAATGTCCTTGATTCAGCTTACTTTTGTCAGCATTATTTTATCCCTCGTTAATTATGTCACAGAATAATGTGCTTTCATGTAGTGATTGCTGATGTGTACATCCTACTTTGTGAAATATCCATAGAAAATCATTTGCTTACACTTTGTCAGATTATTGATACATGCAATAATTCCCAGGTTTTAGTGAGAAAGCTTCAATTTATCATGATTAAAGATGCAAGTTTAATATTTGATGTGGGTATTTATAAATATGTTTCATTGGATTGAAAATAAAATCTAGGTCTTACTTGACTTCTACACAGGGATTTCAAGTGTTTCACATGTTGCATCTCAGCAGCAGTTCCTGGAACCAGTTTTCATCTTCATACAGTGGCCTTAATGGGTCTCTCCACATAGGGATTCCAACAACTCTGCTTCACATTGCCCAGAGGCAGTTTCAAAAAACAAAACCATTTGCACATCAGTAACCCTTTCTTTTAGCATAGTATCAGGTGGGTTACCAAATTTGTTAACCCAGTGAGGAATAGATCTTGACCTTGAAAAGCAGGAACTTCTTTGAGAATTCTTCCTTTAAACCTCCTCCTTGCAAAAGGAGAGCCTTCCAGCATTGGATTTAACCCTCGAACATCATTTCCATTGTTTCAATGCAAAACATTTGGCCCATCCTTAAAGGTGGTGATCAAATTAGTAATTTTAGTTTCAGTACCCTAAAACCAGTCCCTCTGCCAGTAAGTTCAAACTTACTTGAACTTGTCCTGTGATAGACTATGTGTCTTTCATAGATTTCTGTTCTATACCTTCTGCCAAGTATTACTTTTAAGATCAACTTTCTAAAATTTTCAGGGCATGGGCAGAGGAATGCAATTAGCCTCTCTGCCAGTAGAGCAGTTCCAAGAAAGTTTTCTTTCCCCTTTAAAAGCTCATAAGCCAAGCCTTCACAATCCACAATTCTATCTGCATTTAACATTTTCAAACTTTCATCAGAATAGCCCATCAAGTTCTGCTTACGCTAATGCAAGTCTTCTCTAGTCCAAGGCACCAAATCCTTTCACATTCCTCTTGCAAACACATTCCAAAAAAACCCAAAACTACATACTTTGATTCATTGTAGCAAGGATCCCACTTCTGGGTACCAATTTTACTGTTGCAGTTATCTTTTTTTTTTGCTAGGAAAAACATCTGATCAGAAGAATCTATCTACTAGGAAGAAAGGGCTTATTTCAGGCTTAAAGATTCCAGGGGAAGATCTGTTAGGGTGGAAGAAGCTGGTTTACTTCCATAGATCCAAAGCGCACACACACACACACACACACACACACACACACACACACACAGAGCCAGCAAGTACCAACAGCCAGAGCTCAAACTGGCTCTGAACACACCTTAGGACCGGACTAAAAGATCCACCCCACTGACAACTCCTCCAGCATGTTGCTGGAGACTTAAATTACAAGCTTAATCAAAAACACCCCAAGGGCTAGAGAGATGGAATAGTGGTTAGGGCGCTTACCTGCAAAGACTAAGAACTCCTTGTTTGAATCCTCCAGATCCCACGTACAGCCAGATGCCAGTGAAATAAGGATGCAATGCCAAGCATGCCCACAAGAGGGTGGTCACATCTGGAATTCACAGTGGCTGAAAGGCCCTGGTGTGCTGAGCCCATTCTCTTTCTCTCTCTGCCTCTTTCTCTCTCTCTCCCTCTCTCAAAAATAAAAATAAATATTTAAAAAACCCTCAGGCTATGGAAGACATACATTCATATTCAAACCACCACATATGCCTTGACACTTAACAATATATTTCAAATATTAGAAGTTTTTAATTTGATGATGTCAGTTTATCACTTGCTTCTTTCATAAATTCTGTGTTCTTTGAGCCCTAATTTATAAATCTTTGATAATGTCACTATGCTGAAGAATTTCTTTTAGTTCATCCTAGAAGTTAAAAAGATTTAACTTTTTTTAAATTTTATTCATTTATTTGCAAGCAGAAAGAGAGAGAGAGGGAGAGAGAGGCAGAGAAATAGAAGAGAGGCAGACAGAGATACAATGGGCACACAAGGTCCTCTAGCCCCTGCAAACAAACTCCAGATGCATGTGCATCTGGCTTACGTGGGTCCTGGAGAATCCAGGATCCTTCGACTTTGCTAAGCCATTCTCCAGCCCAAGATTTAACTTTTACAATTATATTCATAAAGACCATTTAACATTATTTTGTGTTTAAGGATTGTTTTTTTAAGGAAATTTAAAATGAAACATAATTTTATTTGCCTATACACTTAAAATGTCAAATGCCTTTTATTTCCTTGTATGTATTTTCATTTCTATCTGGTATCATATTACTTCTTCCACTTCACATGACAGTCTGTTGAAGACAAATTCTCTTAGTCTATCTTCATGTAAGCAACTCCTATTAAGCTTAGTTCATTAAAAATATTTACTGAGCATAGAATTCTATGCTGACATTGTATTTTAGCTTATCAATTTATTTTTCTTAATTTCTAAAAAATAAGTGGATTACACTTATAGAAGTTTGTGACAATTTAAAAACTTGCATTTATAGATAATATGTCCTAGTTCTCTTCTTTGTGATTTTTGTTTTATCGGGTTTATTATAATTTCCCTTGGCATGATGGCATATTGTGTTCCTATTACTTAGAGTTTACTGACCTTCCCTGTAGGTCTGTAATTTTCATAAGTGTTGACAATATCTAGGTCTTACGTTTCTTTAGCACTTTTATCCTCTTCTTCACTTATCTCTTCTTATCACCTGATACTTGAATGTAACACTGCTTGAAATTATTTCACAGGTAACTGAAGATCTCTCTGTTTTTTTTTAATTTTCCAAACTTAATTATCTCCATTTCATTGTGAAGATCCTGTGTTTTATTGGCTTCAAGTTTACCAGTCAGTGCTTCTTTGGGGTTCATCTTCCTCCTGGACTCATTAAGATTTTCATTTCCTGTACACATGATTAATTTTTAGATGATCCATGTCCCTGTTACCTATAATCTCTATATATTCATATATATATGTATGTTTATATTACAGGGAAGTAGAAGTAAAACTGTCTAACAGTTTACTTAGTTTATGGGTCTAAAAAGTGGGGTATAATAGAAGGGGAGGAATGATAAAGTAGGGATGTGAGAAGAAGAAATACTTGTAGGGAAACTTAGAAATACATTATACACAAAACAAAACAGTTGTTTTATGCATTTAGTCAGTTTTTAATTGTGTATAGTATAAAGTTCAGTCTAGTGTTGGTCTCTGTTATAACCCAAAAACTAAAGTCCTTATTTTTACATCATAAGCCTAGATAACACTCCAAGCATACAAAAATTATAGGAGTATATACTCATTTTAGTGAGATGAAAACTGTTTATCCATAATGACCCATCTGTAGCATTTATTTTCAAGGAAATGAGTGTTTCTGTTTCTTTTGACTCAATCCACTCCCCTCCCCTCTCCTACCTCCCCTCCCATTAGAGAGATGGATTATGTTTATTGTCCCAGATATATTTATAAATTGTTATTTTGTCTATTTGTTCACCTATAGCATTGAGCATGGTTTTAGTCACATCCCCTCTAAAAAATCAGCTGTTTATAGGAAATCTCTAAGAGTCTTTTTCTGCAACCACCCCATTGACTTCTGCTCTTTCCTGTGCAACCATCTCTTCCTCCATGCCACGGTTTTCTGCATTCTTAGCAGAGCCAGACTCCTCTGACTTCGTCCTCAGTGCAGGGAGTGAGCACTCTATGTGGTCACTGCTGATTCCACAGAGGTCAGGAAACTTCCACCAGTAAGAAGTGTACAGCAGAGACAAAGCACATATCTTGTAGGCCCACTTTCTTGAGAATCACATCCTTACACTGCACACTGATCACACCAGAAGTAATTACAACGTTACTTCACACTCACTCACATCTGTATATAGTAGAAGGGTAAGTCTGTAACTAACTAACTGTGAAAAGAGAAGTTTCCAATGTCCTTCTTAAGTGTCACAAATGATTTTATGCAACAAGACATATAGTACATGTTAGAGTCTTTTACTCTGAAACTTCACTACTCGGGAAAACAAAATTCAGATATGCTGTTATCTGATTCAAACGTTCCTTTCTTCTTGTAAACACATTAATTACAATACTCCCATGGATCATTTCACCTTGTGTTTTCTTTTTCTTTTCCTTTTTCTTTTTCTTTTTAGTATCGGTAAGCTGTGTGTCATACGTAAACGCTTTTCAAGCAACTTAGTTTCCATGATCTCTCACTTTCCTTCACTGCACTCCTCCGCCACATCTCTGTCAGTCCTTTCCTTGAGTCCAGAATAGATGGACACTTGTTTGTTCTCCTTTTTTCAAGAGATGCAAAATGTTTTATTTGTAATACTATAATTAAAAAATACATCTCTAGTTAGTTTTCCAAATTTTCATCATTAAAAGTCACCAAAAGCTGGGTGAGGTGGTGCATGCCTTTAATCCCAGAACTTGGGAAGCAGAGGTAGGAGGATTGCCATAAATATGAGGCCACCCTGAGACTACATAGTGAATTCCCGGTCATCCAGGGCTAGAACAAGACCCTACCTCAAAAAAACAAAATAAAACAACAACAACAACAAAAAAAAACCAGTCACCAAGCACCAACAGCAATATGGGAAAAATTAAAACTAAATTTAAAATTATAAAGTATGGCTGGGGGTTGGAGAAATGGCTTAGTGGTTAAAGTATTTACTTGTGAAACCAAAAGACCTCCATTTGATTCTCCAGGACCCACATAAGCCAGATGCACAAGGTGGCACATGTGTCTGGAGTTCCTTTGCAGTGGCTGGAGGCCCTGGCATGCCCATTTTTTTCTCTCTTTCTGCCTCTTTCTCTCTCACTCTCTCAAATAAATAAATAAAATAAAATAAATTTAAAATATGGCTGGATATATAGAGAAACATATCAAAATGATAATTATTAAATGAATAAACAAATTTATTTTTAATTGAATAATTTCTAATTATGTATTTCCATTTTGACATTTTCTCACATGTATATAATTTTTTTAACTTATTCCCCTCAATTACTCTCTCATCCCTTCCACATCCATTAACACTTCTCCATTAATCCCCATCTTACTTTCATGTCTTTTAAAATTCTCTTTCTTTTATTTTCAGGATCTATAATCAATGCATAAACACTGTCATGATTTTTTTTTTAATTGAGAACTTTATTGTATGAACGTATTGCACGTTTGTCATTTCCCATGGGCTACACTCTTGTGTTCTCTCTCCCCTACTGCCATCCCATTGAGGGCCTCCTCAGTGGGATTAAGAGTACTCACTATGAGGTCATGAATGCAGCACAGTCTCTGTGCAATGAGACTATGCCTCAGAATACATTCTCTCCTCCAGCGGCTCTTACATTCTTTCAGCCCCTCTTCCACAATGTGCCTTGGGGGATGTGTTGGAATCCCCCTTCGTGTTGAGCTCTCCGCAGCCTCTGATTTTCCGCTTTGAAAAGTTTTGAGTCTCCTAAGTGTCTACCACCAACTTCCACCCAAACTCTCTCTTTTTTTTAAGAAAGTAATATTTTTCTAATTAACATTCTAATTTATTTATTTGAGAAAGTGAGAGGGACAGGCAGACAGACACAGACAGAGACAGAGTATGTACATGCCAGGACCTTTTGCCACTACAAATGAAATCCAGATGCATGTAACAGATTACGCATCTAGATTTATGCATGGGAATTGAACCCTGATCAACAGACTTTCCAAGTATGTGCTGTTAAATGCTGAGCCATTTCCCCAGCCCAAGTTATATCTTTTAATTAGCTAACAAAGAAGTAGATTTCTATAGTAGTTATTCATATAGTCTTCAGCTTTGTGTATCTTTCCTTCTCCCCTCCTTCCCTTTTCCCTGTTTCCCCCTAGCCTCTAATCCCTGTATTTTATTCCTCTACTTGCTTGTCTACTATCCCAACCCTAATCTTTTCCTATTTCCCTTTCTCTAAGCTTCATTGTAGCTTCCTGACCTGTATTACTATTACTATTGCCAGCATTAGACTAATACCAAACTAGGCAGAGACACAGCAAAAAAGAATTCAGACCAATATCCCTGATAAACATAGAGCAAAAATACTAAATAAAATTCTTGCAAATTGTATTAAACAAAATGTCAAATATATCAACTTCCTCAATCTAGTATGTTTCATTCCAGGGATTCAGGGATGGTTCAACATACTGAAATTGATAAATGTAATAAATATATGAACAGACTAAGGACAGAAATCATATGATCATGTCTGTAGATGCAAAAAAAAAAAAGCCTCTGACAAAATACAACATCCCTCTGGAGAGATGGATCAATGGTTAAAGGTATTTGCTTACAAAGGCTGCCAGTCTGGGTTTGATTCCTCAGTACCCACATAAAGCCAGATGCACAAAGTGGATTTATGTGTCTAGAGTTCCTTTGCATTGGCAGGAGGCTCTAGGGTGCCCAGTCTTTGTCTTTCTCTCTATCAAATAAATAAATAAATAAACAAACAAACAAACAAGCAAACAACTAGAGAGACAAGGGTTGAGGGCTCATATCTCAACAAAAGCTATTGACATCAAATATAAAGCCAATATTATACTAAATGGAGAAAAACTTAAATCAGTCCCACTAAATCTGGAGTAAGACAGGGGTGTCTACTCTTCCCACTGCTATTTAATATAGAAGGAAAAGTAATTGAAAGGGAATGTACAAAATAAATCCACAATGTTAATAAAATCTTTAACTGAGGAAATTGTTGCATATGCTTTCATTGTACTATTTTAGTATGTGTTCTATAGCATATGGCCAACACATTGGCCAACAAACTCAGAAATATTAACTAAAATTAGGTCTCACCTAGTTCAAAAGCATTTTAGCTCTACCACTTGACTGAATTTGGTAATGTAGAAGAAGGATGTGGGCATTTGTTTAGGTATTTTCCCTTGCTCAGTTGCCATATTTTCGGGTGCCCTCAAATACATTTTTTCATACCAGTACATCGCCAGTGAGGTCTTCTAAAATGTCAGTTCAATTAACATTTCAAAAATGAAACCAACTGTGCTGACTCATTGTTCCCACATGGAAATGGGTAATTGGCTTGGGGGTCTTGGCACAAATGTTATATTTATTTTTAATTTGACTCATCTCCAGTTCAACTTGAAAAAATTCCCAATGTCATTGACAATGCCAAAAACATTTCATCAAAGTCTGCACTTCGTCAGATTTCCATGAAAGGCAGGAGAGAATTCTGATTTTTGTCAGGTGGTACCAGTAATTTCAACCCTGGAAGAATTTCAAACCCAAAGTGGGGAAAAATAATTTAGACCAATAATCATGTCAAAATTCTGTCAGTGTTTAAGAGAATCATCCCAATATACCCCATCAACTTTGTTGTCATTCACCATACAAATTTTTACCCCCTTGAATATATATACACACACATCAAAATGTCAAATATATCAACCACCTCAATCCAGTAGGTTTCATTCCAGGGATGCAGGGATGGTTTAACATACTGAAACTGATAAATGTAATAAACATATGAACAGATTAAGGACAGAAATCACATGATCATGTCAGTAGATACAGAAAAGGCCTCTGATACAGAGTCTTAACTGAAACCCAGGCTAGTCGAAAACTCACTATACAGCTCAGGCTATCCTTAATTTACAGCAATCTTCCTGCCTCTGTCTACTGAGTGCTGGGATTAAAGGGATGAGCCTTCATACCCAGCTATGTCTTTTATCTTATATTGGACTGACTCTGTATATCATTTTAACCTTTCTTGGGATTGATTCTAATTACTTGTCATGGAAACAGCTATATATTTTACAAAGTACTTAAAAAGTTAGAGCACACAGTAGGCTCTAAGTTAATAATTAAAACTAAGAAGTGAACAACAAGAAGAGATATGAGAATATAAAATTCCATCATCTTTTTAAAAAATATTTTTTATTATTTTATTTATTTTTGGAGAGAGACACAGAGAGAGACAGACAGAGAGGGAGAGGAAGACAGATAGAGATGGGAGCCTCAGCAGCCTCTCAGCTGCTGTGAACAAAATCCAGATGAGTGCGCCCCCTTGTGGTCAAGTGCGGCATTGCACCTTTGCATCACTTTGCATCTGGCTAAACGTGGGACCTGGAGATTGGAACTGGCGTTCTTAGGCTTAGCAAGCAGGCGCCTTAACCACTAAGCCATCTCTCCAGCCCAAATTCCATCATCTTTTAAAAAATATATATTTTTTCCAAATGGATTTTAATTTCCTAAATAAATTAATCTTGGTATATGCAGACACAATTTATAAGAAGATGAACAAGAATCAAAATATTAAATGCTAGTTGTAATTGTTTCTGTACAGGAAGTTGCACAGAAAACCTTATAATGAGGTTATTAAATTCTTTTAAAAGATGTGCTACTTGCTATTTCTTGTACCAAATAAGTGTCCAGAATTTGGTGAAGTACAAAACAATTCAGGAAAGAACAGAGTGAAATGTTAACATTGCAGGAAATAAGCGTATATCACTTCACAAAGATTTACAAGTGAGAGAGTAACAAAAGGCATGAGTCACAAGATTTCCCGATCAAGAAATGGAAGAATATCAGAAGCAATACTACTAGGGGAAATAAAGTCTGAGATGGTGATGCAAAGCAGACTCATGAAATTCTGGGCTTCTCTAACTATCTCTGTCTCGCTGAGCATTTGTGTCTGTTTGACACCAAATTGTAGCCTGAGGGATGAGAAGAGCACATTTTCATCCTGTCATAGTTCTAACAATTTTAATATTTAACTGATCTCCAAGATATTTCCTATTCTTTATTCTCTTTATTTAGTAACAAAGGTCATAATAAGTACTTGTTCTTCACACCACATGCACTGTTACGTGTTTTGGCCTGAACCTCTCTGAACGTCTGCAAAAGCACATAGACAGGGCAGTGACTCTAAGTGATACGAGGGCGTCATCGGTAATAGGAATCACATGAGACATGGCAGTCGCAAGTGTGAACACCAGCCTCATCGTTGGCGTGTCATATTTGTCTGGAAATAAATGTCTTAACTGCTTTCCAAAGGAATGGAAACGAAAAAGCCAGTAAAAGACTCGCATTACATAAGGAACAGATGAAGAGGGTGAGGTTCCTGTGTCATTCACCAGTAATTGACTAAGAACCTTCTTCAATATCACCACATTGTATGAAAGGAACAGTGCAGATGAAGTTCACACGAGTGTGTTCAAACAAGATTTCACTGAAACATGGATCTTTCTAACTCTTGGCCTAACTATCAGAATAGGTCAAGAAGTGAACATTTGGATATTGAAAGATAGGATCCAGGTCGACTCTTCCCACGAGTTTTCCCTTTCACAATTCTCTGGATAATGTTAACTTTAAAAAAAACATCGAAAATTAGTAAATGTCGACACATTTTATTTTTTTAAAGCTCTGTAGACAAATTAAAGTGGCTAGAATAGATACTTGTACTATTACCATGCTCTTTACTCCCATTCACAACCCAGCAATTTCATTCATGTCACACCCAAATTACTAAGGGAAAGTGTAGGAAAAATCTCAAATTAAGTTGTTGTTTTTTTCCAGAACCATCTTGCTTCCAATCTTTACATTTCTACCAACATGATCACTAGGTACCTAGTGACTTTAAATGTTTTGGGACTATTGGAATCTGATGGTGAGCTTTGATGTTCAGAGAGTTAAGGTCCACATACTGTTCAATTAGTTAGTACTGTAGACAGCTTCACGTGGCTGGGGTGAATGAACATCTGAACCAGGCACAGTTTAGAGGAGGAAGAGACTTATTTCAAGTGTACAAATGCACAGGAAAGTTCTATCGGTGGCAGTAAAAGCTGCTACCATACACCCAAGCAGAAGAGAAACCATCACCAGAGACCAAACACCAAAAAGCAACTAAGACAAATGGGGAGCAAACAGCATGGAACCTGCCGGAGCTTGGATAGCTTTGCATACCTTTGGGCTGGAAATAAGATCTGCCCACCAAACCCACTTTAGGTCTGGACCTCAGGATCTGACCCCTGTGACATCTCTTCTAGCTGGCAGCTAGAAATCTAAGTTACAAGCTTAGTAAAACATCTGAGTGTATGGGGGACACACATTCAAACTACCATAGTTAAACAGTGAAAATTTGTATAGGGACCATCCAGCTTTTGCAGGTCTCCTGACTTTTCAGTTTATCGTAAGTTCTGGTCTCAATGGAGTTTTCCAACAGAAAGTAACATTTTGTAAAAATACATTATTTATAATGACATTAAACATGCCAAGATAAATCTTTACAATACTAGTAATTCTCCCAGCAATAATAATAAGGAATTTTAAAGTGTACACACACACACACACACACACACACACACACCTTCAAAACTAAAAGAAAGAAAACTTTAATAGGAGGCTTACAGCTCCTGTTATTTAAACATGGTTTTGTAGTTAACAGTGTATGTCCTGAGGACAAAGAGGGAAAGATGCTCCATATTGTTTTCAGGAGGAAGAATAACAATTTCTCACAACAGCTTGCATGGTCTGGCTTCCTTACAGTACTGATTCTCAGAAGTTAGTTATAGCCATCTACCTATCCTTATAAAGACACAGTCATTTCTGACAGACCCTAAGGGACGCAAGTCTAAAGAAACATTAGGCTTGGACATTTCAAATAAAACAGAGAAATAAACAGCCAGCTAATTGTTCTACAACTTTCTCTGGAAACCTTATTAGGAAAATACATATTTTTCTCCATAATTTTGAAATAGTAACTAGTTTACATTGTAAACCTTGCAGATATTCATTTTCCACGGGATGCAGCTGTTACATTTTCAGGAAGTGTGAGTTTGCTGACAAATGATGTGATTGCAGCAGCAACATTTTGACATACAGACCTCTTTAAAAAAGAAATATGGAAAGAATGAGGTAGTGCAAGAGAGAAGACTGGACTGGTCCTACTTAATGCTGGCAACTGCGCCCTGTGGTTGGATGCTTGACCTAGCCTCCTTGTGGGACTTTGTTACTGTGGTTCCCGATAATGCTTTTCTTTATTTATGGCCCTGAGGCTATCAACATGTACAATGGACCATCGGACATCAGTTGCTCCATCATAACATAAAACACCAAATCGTTTGTAGAAAGCCTGCAAAATGCTGTGGATACTGATCAAAGAGCCTTTCTCTCTGACCCTAAGGCACCATATTTTGTACTGTGAGAGGAAAAAGAGGGCTGGAGGGAACACACAAATATATGTACCTAGATGCCTCTGAAAAAGGACTATGTTCCAGTTTCCATGAGTTTAGCCCCCCCCCCACGAAGGATACAATAGAAATATTGTTTGTATGCATTAGGAACTTGTCCATTTTTTCACTAATGAAATGGACAACTAAATGCCACAGCTATATTAGAAGAATAGAATTAAACAGGTTAAAGCAGCAAGGAGAATAAAAGGGGTCAAGAGGAAGGGATAGAGGGAGAGAAATGTTTTAAGGAATTGGCTCCCATGCAAAGACTGAAAAACCCAATGTCTGTGAGGTATACAGGTAACTTGGAAACTCAGGGAAGAGACCACACAGCTTGAGTCCAAGGACAGTCTGGAGGCAGAATTATCCCTTCCTCCTTTGAGGTCAGCCTCTTATTTTGGTTGTTCCTCACTATCTGAGGAACGTTGGTTCCAGGATCCCTGATGACATTAAAATTCAACAAGTGCTTGTCATTTTTACAAGATGATAAGTATTTGAATATAACCTATGTGTATCCTCTCATATACTGAAGCCATCTTTATAATAGCTATCACACTATCAATGCTAGGTAAAGGGTTGTGACTCTTGTACATGTTAAATACAGATGCATGTTTTTTTTTAATTTGAGAGAGAGAGAGAGCTAGAGAGAGAGAGGGAGAGAGAGAGAGAGAAAGAGAGAGGCCAGCAGCCTCTCAGCGGCTGTGAACGAACTCCAGATGTGTTTGCCCCCTTGTGGGCAAGTGCGGCATTGCACCCTTGCATCACTTTTTGCTAAACGTGGGACCTGGAGATTGGAACCAGCGTTCATAGGCTTGGCAGGCAGGCTCCTTAACTGCCAAGCCATCTTTCCAGCCCCAAATGCATTTTTTGAATAAATGCTTGCTAGTTGATTGTATAAACTAAACCAAATATGAAATCTAGCTGTTATGAATGGAGAATATAAACATGAGAATTGGATGGTAGCTCTGATCCAATAATTTTTTAAAATAATCTAGAAACTGAAGGAGTTGCATGAGTACATTCATCAGAAAATGCACTAGCTCTTTTCAAGTAAATTAAAATACTTATTCTAAGCATAAATCATTTCAAGTAATAAATACAGAGACTCACTGCTGACTTAGTTCAAGATACTAGTGTGGATATGAACATTTAAATAATGGGATATTGATATTGTCTTCATGTAAGGCAATCTATCCTTTTAAGAAGACTCATGGCTGTGAATGGAGAGGGCATTGAGGTTAGATAGATTGACATGGGATCATGACAATCAAGAGAAATGAAGAACATGAGGGTTGATCATCCGCAATTATAACATCACACACACATACAAACACACACACTTTTTTACTGTGCATCACATTTTTAAAAGTTTAAAAACTATACAGAGAAATTGAATTAAGGATTTCCAATGCAAAGTTGGCCAAAGTAAATCAAGTTTGACTTTTTTGCCTTCAAACATGTGGACGGCTGTTCTAAAGTATTCAGTAGCCATATTTCCTTTAATATTGTTTTCCTAGTTTATTATATTACCTGCTAGAAATAATGATGTTCCTTATAACAAAATAGTGTGTCCTTTTTAGGATGGTCTCATGTGGCATCATGATAATCATAGCTTACACAGCAGAAAAAAAGTATTTTCTGGCTGTTTTTTTTTTTTTTTTTTTTTTTTTTTTTTTAGTCCTGTCATTGGCTAACTTTGGGTACCTTTTGGCCTCAGTATTTTCATATGCTTCCTTTAATATAAAACTGGAGGGTCAAAAGAACAGGTGGCTGAAAATTTCAGTTTCAAAGTTGTTTTGGCTTACAGGAGAGTAATTTTTTTTTTGTTTTGCATTTTTTTTTTTTTTTTTTTGAGACATCTGTCTCACCTCCTCTAAGGTGCAGGGAATACTGCAGATGAAGGGCTTGAAAAAAAATATAAGAACCAGTGCTGTAGAATGCTGAATGCTGTCTTCACACATGACACAGTTGCAACATTCATGATTTCACAGCAACTGCCACTACCTTCATGAGACCTCATTCTCTAGGGTCCCCTGGCACACTTGAATTTCCTGAAAAGTCTGGTGTACCTAGTAATGGGGATGCCAGATAAGCCTGATCTCCCAGGCTTCACGGTGGCCCCTGCATGGTGTGGAGGGATGAGGAGTGTTTGGTTGAGGATGGCTGTGTACCTGGACATATGACTCTGGGTGAGCTGCTTGGCATGTCCCTGCATTCACGATGGCTTGGGACATCAGGTGTCCCCAGGGTGCCCTGAACTCACAAGTTGCTGGGAGTCCAGGAGTGCTAATTGGTCCTGGAAGTCCTGGCGAATCAGAGAAGCCAACCTTTCCTGGAAATCCTTTTTGCCTAGTGAGCCATCACGTCTGTGAACCCACACCTCCCTCCTGGGACACCCCTGGAACTTCAGTGACTTCCAGAGGGACTTAAGGTTGAGATGCAAGTTTTAAAAATATTTTGTTTATTTATTTAATTATCTATTTATGAGAGATAGAGAAAGAAAAAAGGAAGGAAGGAAGGAAAGAAAGAAAGAGAGAAAGAAAGAGAGGAAGGAAGGAAGGAAAGAAAGAAGGAAGGAAGGAAGGAAGGAAAGAAGGAAGAGAGAAAGAGATGGACAGAGAATGAGCTGCAGGCAGGACCTCCTGCCATTGCAAAAGAACTCCAGACACGTGCACCACTTTGCACATCTGGCTTTACCTAGATACTGGGGAAATGAACCCAAGCCATCAGGCTTTGCAGGTGAGTGTTCTTAACCACTGAGCAATCTCCCCAGCCTGAGATACAATTTTTAAACTACTTCAATTTGAGATTAATTCATTCCACAAATGTGTATAACCCTGAAGAAGTCCTGGTGTGGTAGTTTGAATGTACATCCCCCATAGACTCTGGTGTTTTATTAAAGCTTGTTACTTGGATCTCCAGCTCTCTGGCTGGAGGAGGTGTCACTGGGGGTGGATCCAGGAGTCCAGCCCTAAGGTGTCATTGCAAGCGGATCTGAATTCCAACCCAAAGGTGGGCGGAGAGGTGCGAGTGCTGGTGGGGTTCCTGTAGCTTGTTGCTTTTTGATGTTTGTTGGCTGCTGGTGGTTTCTCTCTGTGCATGGAGTTATGAATGGGAGCCAGCTTCTTCCACCATTATGGAACTTCTCTCAGATCCCTTCCTCCCATTAGCTGTGTCAGGTTGAATGTTTATCCCTGCAACACTTGTTAAGGAATAGACTTAGTTTCTACATAATATTCAAAGAAGCACTTTCAACTTTTCAATTATGAGGCTAAAGAAGACGTTTACATATACTTTTAGTCAGTGATGGATATTTTCGTCCAGGCCTGGTTAGATAAAATTTTTTATTGATAATAAATATTTGAATTTTCTTTTTTTCCCCTGAAGTTGTTGAAATAAACATGGTTTTCTTCACTTACAATATCAATATGGTAAATTATAAATCTCAGTTCCTCTTCATAGGTTTTGAGTTACATTGATCACCATTAGGGGACACGTTACCTCAGAAAGCAAACTTTGGACTATGAGATATTCATAGTCTTCTCTCTAGAAAATCCTTTGGTACAGGACAAGTCTTGGTAAACCAAGATTTGCATTTATTCTAAGAGGTCTTTTCTGTGATTAGTTTCTCTACTTTATGTTTGCTAAAGCTCTATTCTCAATATTGACATGAAGAGCTATTAAAAATGAACCTTCCAGAGCATATTTTCTATGTAATGCAACACATACTCATACAAACACATGTGCACAAGCGTACAATCAAATTAGCAGTCGCTGAATTTCAGTACAGAAATATATTGGGTTTCTAAATTTCCTTTATGGTTGATTTATTCCACTACTATTACTTGTTTCTGCCTTAAGTAGGAAGGTGCACCCACAGAAAGACATGAGTCCTGCTTTTCCTCAGCCCTTGTGAGTAAAACAGAACAGCACAGAATGAGAGCCAGGTAGTGCATTAGCCTGCAGTTAGGGAAGAAGAAACAAAGCTGTATTTTATGTTTCTCCTTAAAATAATAAAAGAGAGAGAAAGAAACACACTTTTCTCCTTTGCCTTGGAATCGAGCCCTGTTGACCTCAGAGACTTTACCTCTTCTTCTGTTTAATACTCCAGCAGGTAAGAATCGCGGGTGATGACCCCTTGAAACGCACTTTCCTTTCTGACCATGTTGAAAATGGCTGATTCTCAGTCACCAGTTAGTATCCTCCAGCATCAGGATGCCGTCACAAGGAGCTGTGGGTGTCAGATCCTAACAAATGTCAAACATGTTGTTGATTTCGCCCACTTTGTAGGCTGTGTCTCTCCTAGGCCAGTGAGGGTTGGTTTAATGGAGAGGGTGTATGGGAAAAGTTGGCAGCAGCTTTGTACACGTTGGCAAGGCATAAAGAAAGGCCAAGTTGGCAAGGGACAGAATAATAATTACTACCATGTTTGGAGTGCCTAGGATGTGCCAGGCACTTCTAAACATAATTTCACTTATTCTTTCAACATTTTGGAAAGTAAGCATGTTATCTTTAGTTTACAGATGGGAAATTAACATTCAGGGAAGTTCAGTAAATTTCACTCTAGTTAGCAGTAGAGGTTACCATATGAACTCACTTCTGTTCAATTCCAAAGTCTACAAGGATACTTTCCTTACTTATACCAGGTAATACACTTTTATTTGCAATTCTAATTACTTGAATACACTGCTGATACTACATGTTTAGAAGCATAAGTGATCTTTAAAAAACCAATATAATGTTAGCCAAATTATAATAATTCGTCATATTTCCAATGAGCAATATTACATTCAGAACGATGCTGACACAAAGCTTCCCTATATGGGGACTCCTGGGGAAGACAGGGTCTTCTCAAGTGTTCCGAATTCAGTAGGCTGTGGATTTTAATGAACATTCCCTATAGGCAAAGAAGTAGCATGAAATACATTTTATGGATCATTAAGAACAACATTCTGGTGTAAAAGAGCTTTCATATTTTATAAGTTTGATTGTTTGTCACTGCTTTATAATCACAAACAAATTACTAACCAATAATAAGCAGGCCAATTCCAGCAATTTTATTGACTTCAAATAACCCCACCTGCATTATAACTGCTGGTTTAGAAATGACAGACTTCCTTTTGATGGGCATTTAGACACCTGGATGTTTTATTTCCAAAATCATATTTTTAAACAAATGAATTCTACTTTTATTTCTGCAAGCAAGTAGTTTTTTTTTTTTTTTTTTTTCTGTGAATACCTATCACAGGGACCTTTTGGAATTCAAAAACAAACCTTCCATAAACGTGGAATACTTAGATGAAATGTAATGGATTAACTTTGTAGACTTTGTTTAAGGGAAGTTATGAGAAGAGTACAGAAAAAGAAGTTATGAATTAGACTGACCTTTAGTTTGGACTATCTATCTAATTAATTAATTAAATGGAAAACTATGATTTTATTTATTATAACTTCTGTATCTTATCACGGTACTATGTACTACGTAAATAATTTCAATAATAGAGCATTTTCCATGGTAGAGTGTAGAGGATTTTGATTGTTTTGTATTTGTTGTATTTATAAACAGGAAACAGAAGTATAGATGATGGAGAATATTTTAGAAGAATTAAAACATCCTATAAGGATACAATCTCAGGCTTATGTCCATTCTGGTTATAAGGGCATACACTCTCCATTTTTGTGGAGTCATCAACTTCTACATAGTAAATATTGAGCAAATATGAAATAATTATTCCCCCTCTGAAAAATTTCATGAAGAATCTACTTTTTCAAGCTTTCTATTTACTAATGATAAGAAACAAATTCATAAAAATATAAAATAACAATGTATTGTATATTTTATTCCTTCTTGCTATTATTCATTATGGTCCTCTTCCTTTGTCAGTGCATTAAACACTCCTGTTTTTATAGTGATGCAGTTTATTTCATAGTATAGATATGTTATCATTAATTTTATCATTGCTCTATTCTTGGATATTTATAGTCTGTTCATTTCCCCCTTATTGGAAAGAGCTTATTCCTATCATCATATAATTACCTTAGTTCTATTATTTCCTTCTTCAAACTTAACATAAAAGAAACTATAGAGAGAAAAACAGGCTCAGAATGTTAATAATATGAGCAAATCTGGGGAGAGAGAAGGTTGTTTTGAGTCATTTGAAGCCCGCTGTGGTGACCAACGAAAAGCTGTTGGGCAACTCAGGTGTTACTAAGGTCCCAGTCTTTTCCTTTTTGTTGTTGTTTTTTTTTTTGTTGTTGTTGTTTTGTTTTGTTTTTCTTGCCTGTTTTTGCATCAAGACAGCCAGTGCTTTGCATCAAGGCTAGGATCAAGACTGGTGTAATATCCAAGGAACAGCTCAGAAGCTTTGGTGCAGTGGTTGGCTAGGGATCCAGCTGGGTAGTGGTTAGCCTTTGCTATTGTGTCCAGTTCTCATCTTTTTTTTTTTTATTGTTGTTGTTGCTGTTGGTTTTTCGAAGTAGGGTTTCACACTAGCCCAGGCTGACCTGGAATTCACTATGTAGTCTCAGGGTAGACTTGAACTCAGGGCAATCCTCCTAGCTCTGCCTTCTGAGTGCTGAGATTAAAGGTGTGCACCCTACACCTGGCCTAAAAGACAGTTATTTATTAGAGAGCGAATGGGTGTGGTAGGCCTCCTGTTGCAGCAAACTTCAGACTCATGCGCCACTTTGTGCATCTTTTTTTAAAAATTATTTTTATTATTGACAACTTCCATAATTATAGACAATAAGCCATGATAATTCCCTCCCTCCCCTTTCGCCTTCACATCTTCACTCTCCATCCAGTGGAGGTGTCAACAAAAGGTCAGGCTTGGAGAGGAAGCAAGGAAGGGCCTTTCCAGACTGGGGAACTGGCCCCAGCAAAGAGGAAGGGAAGGAAATTGGGTATGGCAGCCTTGCAATCCCAGTACTTGATGGGTGGAGGCAGGAGGATCAGGTGCTTAATACCAGCCTTGGCCACCTGAGATCAAGTTCAAGCCCAGCCTAGGCTATGTTAAAAAAAAAAAATCAGAATAGGGCTGACACCAGACTTCCACACGTTACACAAGAAGACTGTGCAGCCATCAAAAGTATTAATGTGGAAGAATTTTTAACCTAAAATTTTATATATTTAATAATTTTGTTCAATTGTAATGTCTAAAATAAATATTCTAGCCTACACTCTCACACAATGACCCACATCTAAAATTCTTTGGAAAGATGTTCTTAAAATAAAAGAAATGCACAGTAAAGGAGCTAGGATACAAATTATCCATATTTTAAAAAATAGTTTTGTTTATTTATTTGTAATCAGAGAGAGAACAGAAATAAACCAGAGAGATAGAATGGGTGCACCTTTGCCTCTACCACTGCAAATAAACTCCAGATGCATGTGCCAATTTGTTCATATGGCTTTATATGGGTACTGAGGAACCAAATGCAGGTCATTAGGCTTTGCCAGCAAGCACCTTAACTCTGAGCCTAATTGTTCAAATTTTTTGGAAAAGTGTACAGTTATTTTTTTAAAGCAGTTAAGTAAAAACAAAAATGAAGAATTATTTCTTTAGCAATTTAATTAGTATAGGTAACACCTATAAAATGATAAGTAGATATGGAATGAAAGGTCATTCAATCGTGAGATAATTCTTGTTTGAGGGAAATATGAATGTAAGTTAAAGTTATAATTTAGAGAACAAAAGAAAATGATATTTTTATAAAAGAGAAGAATGTAGATTAGCCTTTGCAAATTGAAATAAAAAAGAGTATATGTCCGAACTAAGACATGAAAACTATTTTTTTAAAAAAGGATGTATTGAGAAAATACTAATGAAGGGAAAGCTGAGATAGTTATTTTATTATTAAGCATGTAGTCTTTTTTTTTTTTTTTTTTTTTTTTTTTGAGGTAGGGTCTCACTGTAGCTCAGGCTGACCTGGAATTCACTATGGAGTTTCACCTCTCAGGGTGGCCTTGAACTCATGGTGATCTGCCTACCTCTAGGATTAAAGGCGTGTGCCACAATGCCTGGCTTAAGCATGAAGTCTTTAAATCAAAAGAAGGCTAGTCTATCAAAGCGATACCTTACAGTTCTGAAGTATATATTTTTACTAGGATAAACTAAGATTTGTGAATTAACTCAGGAAGCAAATACCACACATTAGCGGCCAGTTTATGGGAATGAAATGTAAGAATGAACTGTGAGAATGAAATATGAGAATGAACTATGAGAAAGGACTGTGAGACCAGTTCTTATGGACTTTACAAATAACTTTTCTGAGACTTACCTTGAAGTTAATCTTACAACTTAGCTTGCTTAAAACAATGTAATTGGATTTCCTCTGCCTTAGTGAACCTTTGCCCTGAATAGCACAGATGACCAGCATTGACAAGGAAGGTTAAGAGATGCTGACTGACCTTAAACCCCGCTCTTTGCCCTGCTTCCTCAGTGACTGGTTGTACTTTTAAGCCAGAACAATGTGTGCATGCATGAGCTATATTAACTACCATTGAAAAAAATGGGTTAAAAGTAAAAATTTGTTGTTGAAAGCAACAGGTGGGCTTAGAGTAATAACACCTGTGAATGGTGTGTGTGTGTGTGTGTGTGTGTGTGTTCTGGGTCAGCAAAGTTCACTGGTCCTGCCCCAAAAGTGTTTCTTTTGAGCAAATGTTTAAAGAATATTTCAGAGTCAACTTTGCATATTCCTCACATGTTGCCTGTCCTTTGCCCACGTAATGCTAATTCCTCATTGTAGTAGACAGATTCAGGTTACTGAGATGAACCATACCAGGCACTGTTACGGAGAAAGGGAACTTATTTGAAGCTTACAGATCCAGGGGAACCTCTATAATGGCGGAAGAAGTTGCCCAACCCCTCCACAGATGATCCAAGCAGAGAGAAAAGAAAAGCCACCGCCAGCACCAGCAAGCACAGCTCAGGAACTCCAGCAAAGCTCCAGTACTCTGTATATGTTTACACTGGAATTCCAAATCCACCCCCACACTTTAGGGCTGGACCCTAGGATCTGCCCACAGAGATACCTATTCCAGTCAGGAGGCTGGAGATCTCAATGACCAGCTTTAATAAACTCCTGAATCAATTCAGGGACATCCATTCAAACCCCACACTCATGTATTCCTTTTTTTTTTAAAAAATTATATTTTACTGATTAATAAAAACACCAATAAGTGTCAGCAGAAGGGCAGCTGCAGGAATATAAGAAAAAGCAGCAGAAGCAGTGGATTCACTTTTGGCTTAACCGAATCCAAGGTTAGTGTTCCTTCATTCAGGATCGATTCTAAAAAGCAGCTGGTCCGCTCTTGGGTAACTGAATCCAAGACTCAGTTTCTTTAATTCCAGACAGTGGCCCAGTTGGGCAGCAGCTCAGTTAGAATGGATTGTTAGAAAGTGGATTCAAATCCTGTGTACTGATCTGGATTTACTGGAAGATAGAGCCATCTTTTCAGTTTTCTTATTGTCCAGATAGCAGGGCTATACTTTCTGTGTTCAACCAGCAATGCCCAAGCCTGCAGTAGTATCGTTGAAGACGTCTGTATTGACATATAGTCCTTTTGTTTACATCAGACTTCAGAATCAAATGTGAATGTCACAGAATTCCATTCCTAGGAAGGTTAGCTAGCAGGAAACCCAACAAAGTCTTAGCAAACTATTGTGACCACATTGATGATTTTGGTAGCTCATGGCTTTTCTTGAAGAAGGGGAAATGACAGTAGTCAGAGCATGCTCCAAGTCCACAGCAACATAATATCACATCTCCATAGTATGATATGTATTTCTTTTGTCAGCTTTGGTGTCACTGCCTTCTGCTTAAGGGAGTTTGTTAAGTGACAGCCAGCCAAGTACAGAATTGGGATGAGATGTGGCAGACATAGCTCACAAAAGATATTGGTTTAAAGTCCGGTGTGGTGGCACACACCTTTAATCCCAGAACTCGGGAGGCAGAGGTAGGAGGATCGCTGTGAGTTCAAGGCCACCTGAGACTGCATAGTGAATTCCAGGTCAGCCTGGACTAGAGCAAGACCCTACCTCGAAAAACCAAAAAAAAAAAGAAAGATATTGGTTTAGTGACATTGTTAACGAGAGTCCATAATAAAGCAGTGGTATAAGCACTCAAGCACAGCCTATGGCATCTCCTTGGTCCTTGGTGTTAAGGAAGGATCACTATGTAAGGAGGAGGTCAGGCTTCTCCCTGCCATCCTATGATGACATCAATGGAATATTCCATGAAAAGGATTCACCTGTCACTTTTAGCCTTATCTCTTACCGTGTTGCTATAAGTTTTCGGAGTAACTGAGGCACCAGCAAGAGAAAAACAGGATTCCTGCATCTCTATTCTCTTGACCATGAGCTGACAAACTTCACTATAAAGATCCTAACCGTAAGCCATTCAGCTTCATTGCTGTAGCTCAGTTGCACATGTATAAATTCAAGGAAAGCTCACATAAAGGGAAGGCAACTGTCATCTCTAAAAGATAAAGATTGCTAGTGTCGGCTAGTGTCAGGGCTGAGTGCTTGTGTTTCTTTCCCTGTTCCACCTATGTGACATGATTGCTGTGTTGAGTGAGGAAAATATGGGCAGAGAACATATGAGAGCAAGAGAATCTAGAACCACTGTAATTTTGTAATGCTAAAAGCAAACATAGTGTTATTGCATTACAGGTTTATTATTATCATAAGTAACATAAACTGTACTTTAAAGTAGAATGTTTTGTGTCATCACTGTCTGCAACCACCATTAAATCATAATGTCTCAGACACATGGTAGATGTTTCAAATGTTTAGTAATTCACCAAGAAGTTAATCTTTATCATACTCGATAATCACTTCCACTTAAATAAATTGGTTATCTAAATGTGTGATTAAACAGTGTTTCCAAATTAATTTTTATAAAATATGTTGACTAGAAAATGAGAATAATATCATGGAAAAATGCTTAACCCATTTTTGCTTTAATGTTCAATGGGTTTTCAATAATTAATGAGAAAAGTCTTGGGTTCAGACAAGTACTCTGGTATTAAGCAATTAACACAAACATTAGCATATGTGGATTTTAGAAATCTGCCAAAGAGTAAAGCTGTTGAAACAAATGAGATGTTTTTTTGTTGTCTCATTTATTTTTCAGCTTTAAATGGCAAATAAGCACAATGGACACAACTGAGCCATAACCTCTAATTGTAAGCTACAAACAAGATGTAACTGCTGAATGAGCGACTGAATACATAGGAGCGCCTTTATTTTTTGAGGCTGTGATCCAGCCATGAAAATCAAGCCTTCGTCTATGTGCCCAGAGACTAAAAAGATCAGTTCACCAGATCTCAAAGAAATTGAATACACAGCATGTCCCTTTGTTACTCTTTTTGTTTAAATTTTTGCTACTTATGCTTAAAGAGAATGTTCCATCCATTTGTTAAGGGCAAAAGCTTACTATGTTTTCTCAGCCTAGTAAAAGCAAGCACTGGAAAGAAGTGAAAAAGGAAGTGGGTGGAAAGAATATACTCAGATTTGTTATAACCAAGCCCACAGTTTACATTTACCACTGCCTAAGCCACCGTCTCCTGCCGGCCCTGACATCGTCCGGTAGTTGCCCTCCTTTCCTTCTTTCTGCTCTTTTCATCACTTCACGGGAGCCAGGATAGTACTTTAAAAAACTTTTCCCTGACAGTGCATAATGTCTTTTGAATATAACCCCCTCCCATTGCCCACATTCTTTTGTTCCCCCACACCCATTTCCCCTCCACAGAATCCCTTCTGTCCAACTTTCCCCTCTTCTATTTTTATGTTGCATTTGCCTTGCCCTCTGTCATCCATGCAGAAGTGTTGATGGGCCCAATATAAGTAGAGGGGAAGAATAAAAAGGCAAATTAGGGGCAGGAGAGATGGCTTTGTGGTTAAGGCACTTGACTATGAAGCCCAAGGACCCAAGTTTGATTCCCCAATACCCATGTAAGCCAGATGCATATGAAGGCATGTGCGCCTGGAATTCATTTGCAGTGGCTGGAGGCCCTGATGTGCCTGTTCTCTCTCTATCTGCCTTTCGCTCTCTCTCTCTCTCTCTGTAATAAATAAAAAATATATTTTTAAAAAGACAAATCAGACCGTGCTGGAGAGATGGTTCAATGGTTAAGCTCAGCAGCTAAAGGCCCTGGTGTACCCATATCCCAGCACTCGGGAGGCTGATATAGAAGGAAGACTATGAGTATAAGTCCAGCCTGAGACTACATAGTGAATTCCAAGGGCTACACCCAGACAGCTAAACCTCGAAAAACAAAAAACAACAACAACAAAAAAAAATAGGCAAATAAGATTATATTCTCAGTCTTTAAATCCCTCTAGTGGTCTCTTCTTGTCCAGAGAATAAAATTCCAGTGCCAGACCATAAACTGTAAGACTAGTTTGCTGTGGTTCTCTCTCTTCCCAGATGTTCTGCCTCACCCAGTGTGATGCCCTATACACATTTCAGACATAAAGTCTCCCGGCCTGGTAGAAGGTTCCCTGCCATCAGGTTTTACCACTGCTAAGACAGTTCTATTGCTACTTATTTTATGACTCACTTCTAACCTTTTAGGATTTAGTTTAAATGCTTAATCCATAAACCTTTCTTGACCACATAAGATATTGCATCTCCTCCAGCTCCATATCTCTCGATTTCTGTGGCATTTTGAATGTAAAAACTTGCACATAGCCTCATGTGCTTGTGGTTTTACCTCATACTCAATCCCTAGCTGGCGAACCCTTTGGGAGATAGAGCCTTATTAGAGGAGGTGTGTAACCAGGTGCTGACCTTGAGGTTTTTCTTGACAAGAGCCACTTTCCAGTGTCTGCTAATGTACTCTTCCTCCATGGAGAGGAACAAGATGTGATGCTTGGCTGTCTTCTCCTGCCATGCTTTTCCACTCCATGAGGAAGTTTCCCCTTGAAACTGTGAGCTGGAAAACAGCCTTTTCTTCCATAAGCGGCTTCTTGTCAGTGTTTTGTTGTAATAATTAGAAGGTAAATGCTATAATTTCTTACCCAACTTTTATGTTTTTCCAAAATTATTTTGTTCACGTATTTCTTTTCTTCCAGACTTGAGTCCACTAACCTGTCAACTCTACCAGGGCTAAGGCTTGGGTCAATGCCAGACATACAGTAAGTATTCCATAGCATGGATGGCTGGTATCTGTGAATACTTCTGCAGGTGATTTAAGAGGCTGACATTCATGGCATTGTATCTCTGAATAAAGTTTTTTTTTTTTTTTTTTTTTTTTTTTTTTTTTTTTTGAGAGAGAGACAAAGAGAGAGACAGAGAGAGAGAGGGAGAGGAAGACAGAGATGGGCGCACCAGCAGCGTTTCAGCTGCTGCAAACGAAATCCAGATGCGTGCTCCCCCTAGTGGTCAAGTTCGGCATTGAGCCCTTGAATCACTTTGCATCTGGCTAAACGTGGGACCTGGAGATTGGAACCGCTGGAGACTGGAGCCAGCGTTCTTAGGCTTAGGAAGCAGGTGCCTTAACCGCTAAGCCATCTCTCCAGCCCTGAATGAAGTATTTTAGAGGAATATTTTGTCTTTGTACTTTGTGGTTTCAAAGTAGTTATCCTCTAATATTATCTTCAAAGAGTAGTACTGTAATAGAACCCAGAGCTGTCCAATCAGATACTAATGCACATGAATCTGCAAAATCTACATTTTTAGACAACCACAAGGTACCTTGGAGAAAAGCAAATAGCAATTAAATTTACTTTTGCATATCCCTAATATGGTTCACTGCTAAGATTGATAGTGCTTTCAATAATGTGTTTACTCATTTCTAAGAGTTAAACAAAATAAAACTTTCATTTATCCAACACTGTTAATATATTAGCCAGTATTGCTGCCACTCAGTTTCCATGGGTGATTAATTTCATACCCAAAGATATCAAAATCTGTGAACACTCATCTCTTGTATCAAAATGACTAATGGCTGCTCCCACAAGGCATAAACCATAACCCAATAGGGAATACCTGCAACCCCACTGAGGAGGGACCCTAATGGAATGGGGGAAGGGACCAGGGAAAAGAGGGTACTAACACATGAGGTATCCATATGAAATATATTGTTAATAATAATAATAGAAAGATTTAAATTAAAAAGTATCTAGCATTTACATACACTGTATATACTTTAAATTATCTCAGTACATACTTATGATACCTGACAATGGAAATACTACACAAATAGTTATTTTGTAATATTGGCTGTAGGAAATGATAGCTAAAAATTCTGCCCATGTTCAGTACAGACACAAGTTTTTTCCCAAATATTTGATATCTTTCCTTTGTTTGATGAAGTACAACTTGTCATTTTGTTGTCATTTGTGCTTGATATAGCAAACCTGAAACTCCACAGTTAAATCTAATCTAAGAGTTACTCCAAGATATTCTACTAAAAATTCTGTTCTCAGCTCTTGCACATTAAAGTCTTTGATCCATTCGGAGTCAATGGTTGCATGTCATGCAGAGCCAGGATCATTCTTTTGCAAGGGATTACTCTGTTGTCCAGCACTAATTTAATGAAGAAGACTGTTTCCCCCCATCAAATGGCATTGGCATTCCTGCCAAAAGTTAATTGACCAGAGATGCCTGATTTTGCTTCTGGACTCTTGATGTTATGCCACTGGTTTATATGCCTAACATTATGCCAACAACCCACTCTTTTGATCACTATGCCTCTGTAGTAAGTTCTGAAATCTGAAAATGGCTTCTCCAAATTTGTTCTCTTTCCAGATTGTCTTGGCTGTTTGAGGCCTGTGCTTTTACAATCAGCTATCTTTTTCAGCAAAATTGAGCTTGAATTTTGGTAGGAATGGCATGAAATCTAGAGATCAATTTTGCAAGTATTGTCATTCTAATAATACCTAGTCTTTCCAAATACCTGTGCCTTCCCATGTATTTAAATTTTCTTTCATTTGTATTTGCTACAGATTACCTCATTCTCTGGCCTCTTTTGCTGAGCTTTTTAGCTTGTTTATTATTCGTTCTGGTATTCTGTGTTCTGAACAGCAGCTACCAATAGATTTAATTTTGAACAGTGCCTTCTAAGTGGCCACGTCAGGCATGGCTTGTTCTTAATTAGACTGGGAAAAGACAAGTCTTTTGAGTGAGTCCTTCATTCAGCCTCTAGACTGGTCAATACAATTGGGCACAATTCTTTGAGAAAGAAATTCTGTTCTGCAACCTGGGCACAACTAACCTGTTCAAGGAATGTCACCTGTTGTTTCTAAGACTGTCTGAGCTGAGGAGTTGTAGACGGGCACAGGTAAGCTAAAATGCCACAAAGCTCTTATTGTTGCTATATACCTGTTGCATGATAGGATGCAGATGACAGATAAAGCATGAGTTTATTGGGGTCACTTAGAGGGTCATTGCATACAGCAGCATGGGTTTCTCAGAGGCAGCTCATCACACAGCCCACCACAGCAGAAGTGAGCACTGATAGAAGCTGCTTCTGTAGCCGACTCCCTGAGCATCATTTGCAGACAGTCTTGGGGAGTGGTCCTGTGACCCTTTTAAGTTTCAGCTCTTTCAGACTTGCCCTCTTGAGTCTCCTGAGCCTCCCTTCTTCACTCCAGAGGGAATGTTTTAATTCAGAGAAAACTAGTACCGTGCATTGGTCAGTTTGACCCTCAACAGTTGTTTACTGCTCATATAACCTTGGGGAGTAGTCATGTGACCTCTTAAGTTTCACTTTCCCCACACTTGTTGACCTCTTAACTAGGTTCGGAATAGTTCAGTTGGAAGGAATTTGTTACACGACACTACCCTTGTTTAGTTTTTAGAGTTTTGATAAAATTGATTCTGACCCATATTTGTCAGTTTAGTTACTGCTTTTAAAAAAAATATTTTTATGTATTTATTTGAGAGAGAGAGAGAGAGAGAGAGTGAGGCAGAAGGAGAGAGAGAATGGGCATGTCAGGGCCATTACTGATGCAATCGAACTCCAGATGCATGTGCCACCTTGTGCATCTGGCTTGACATGGATCCTGGGGAACTGAACCTAGGTCCTCTGGCTTTGCAGGCAAGTGCCTTAACCACTAAACCATCTCTTCAGCCCATGCTTTTTAATTTTAATTTAATTTATTTATTTGAGAGAGAGAGAGAGACAGAGAGGCAGATAGAGAATGGGCATACCAGGGCCTCTAACCACTGCAAACGAACTCCAGATGCATGCTCCACCTTTTGCATTTGGCTTACATGGGTCCTGGGGAGTTGAACTTGGGTCTTTGGCTTTGCAGGCAAATGCCTTAACTGCTAAGCATCTCTCCAGCCCTTGTTACTGCTTTTGTAGAATGATAGGTTTTTGGCGTTCCATACTCCTTTATCTTCCCCAGTACCACTCATATGTTGGATTATTATTATTATTATTATCATTGCTTAGGAAACAACCTCTAAATGTCAGTGAAGCAACACCACAGAGATTTACTTTTAATGATTTATATCTATTGTGGGTAGGCTGGAACCTCTGCTCCATGTCTACCTGTACCTTAAGACTTGGCTTAAAGAAGTAGCTACAATTTGAAGCAATGTCAATAGCTAGAGCTGACGGAAAGAGAATGTGGCAATGTTTTCTAACTCTTCAACCTTCTTTCTGGAAGTGATGGGTCAGCATTCTAACACA
The DNA here is from genome assembly GCA_036365145.1 of Orientallactaga sibirica. NCBI lineage: Eukaryota > Metazoa > Chordata > Mammalia > Rodentia > Dipodidae > Orientallactaga > Orientallactaga sibirica. The sequence continues at coordinate 11,230,785 of JAEOAD010000114.1, read as the reverse complement.
TGGTCAAGCCTAACATCAAGGGTCAGAAGAATACATTCCAACCAGGTAAGCTGACAGAGAAGGAAGTAGATGTTTGGGAATACTTTTCAGCAAAGATTAGAGGATTTTTTTTCACTCAGGTTATAATTAAGAGTATTTATATTAAATATTCTTGGGCCTCACAGTTATATAAAGGATGAGGTCATTTTTTATGAGGCAAGGACTACATAGTTGTCCTGGGTGAAAACCATTTGGAACAGTTATTATATGTAGGTAATTCAATATGTGTTATTTCAATGATAAAAGGAGTTTCTGAAAAATTTTGAAGGTCCAACTATAGTTTTTTTCTTCATAAAGTAATTAATTATTTTGGGATATTCTGCAATAATGCCTTATATTTCAAGAAAAAGAAAATATACTTACTATAACATTGTGACCAATAATGTAACATACCACTAAAACACAAATGTAATGGCCACGTTTGAATTTAGGCAATTGTGCTAACTTGAGATACATTTTTTTCCCTTCCCACTAGATTGAGTAACATTTTGGACAATTTACCCTCATTTATCCTACTTTGAATAAATCCACATGCAATGAGGTGAAACCTGTGGGGAACATTTGTCTGTGGCTTGGCTGGAGGATCTTCCCACAAGATGTTATTAACAAGATACAACTTTTAACCTCCATCAAGAATATTTAAGATATTTTCTATCTTAAGAAATACATACGTGACAGCTCCTATTGTTTCATCTTCAGCATTTTAAGAGAAGCTCAGGAAATAAAAAGGAACAGTAACAAGGAGTCTATATGAAAGTGCAGGAAAAATGTGACTTGTAACAGTTGGTAGTCGTGTACTCTATTTGTATGAAGGTGGAATGAAAGGAGGCAATTCGGTTATAGAGCTAACATTACTGTGAGTAGGTGGATGGGGTCAAGGTGACAAGATTGAACTTGGACGGAGAAGGAGTTTTCCTAAGGATTGATGGTTCTGTGAAAAGTTTTAGATAGAGATTGGTTGTTAAATGTAAACAAACAAACAAGCAAACATGGTGACAAATTCATGATCAAACCAAAATCACAGCCTAGAGAGCATAAAAACATTGCTGTTCCTGCTTATCACCTATTTTAGTGCTACCCTTGATTTGATCTATATCGTTGTGCTAAGAAGGGATGCATATAATGTGCTAGCTCTATCATGCCATCAGTCTTGTTCATCTACCTTCCTTCAAACCATAGCTTTAATACCTTGTTCTAGGGGAAAGAGCAGTGATATTCATAACAGAATTAAAACAATATATTTTATTTTTATTTATTTATTTGAGAAGGAGAAAGAGACAGAGAGAGAGAGAGAGAGAGAGAGAGAGAGAAAATGAGCACACCAGGGCCTCCAGCCACTGCAAATGAACTCCAGTCGCCTGCACCCCCTTATGCATCTGGCTTACGTGAGGCCTGGAGAGTTGAACGGGGATCCTCTGGCTTTGCAGGCAAACACCTTAACCACCAAGCCATCTCTCCAGCCCCATAATAGATTTTTAAAGGATTATGAACAATGTCTTTACTACCTCCAATGGAGATGCTTGAAAAATAAGTTGGTCATCATCCGTCTTGAAAGTTTAATATTACATTCATAAGTCGAGTAAGCATATTCTTTCAGTACTATTTGAGTACTGTTAGGAATAAGAATCACATTAGTTACGCATAGGGGAAACACAGCTAAAGAAGCAGTGGCCAATATCCATGTAAGATGCGCAATCCAGCACAAAGTAAAGGAATGGTTACAGACTTGTAAAACTAAACAAATCCAATCAAGACCACTCATAAGGTAGAAACAATGCCTGCCATGTTTTAGATAAATCATTACTTATATTAATTGGGTAGGTTATCAAAGGTTAAATGAAAGTATTGTCAATTTAATTGGGGTTCTAAGATGCTCAGGATTTTACCATACGGAGAGCAGATGTTATTCTAGTCACAAGAGATAATGTGAATATAGACTAAAGAGTATGAGATATAGTCTGGAAATATATTCGAGGTTAGCCAGAGAAAGGAGTGCGAATTGATAATGTTCATAGTAGTTAGGGTCTACAAGTCCTGGATACTAGGATATAGATGATGTGAGATATATTACATATATCTATGTATATTTTGGTTGACAAGGGAAGTTAATCAAGGCTTTAGATCGGAAGATCTAAACTTCCTTTGGTGTTAGTAAAACTGTTTAAGGAAAATATTCCTCTTATTGCCATCTGGAGAACCCAAGTGGGTAGAGACTAGACATCGGGGTACGCAGGTGGGAGGCCACTTCAGTAGTCCTGGTAAGACATGAAGACTCACATGAGTATATTGGCAAGAGGAATGAAAACAGCCTAAAGATGTGACAGGGAGATTTGGCATGTGGTGGGTTATAGGGAAAGTGAAGGAGCTAAATTGACCTTGTGGTTTGAATAACAATAAACAATAGCTTTTTAAAAAAAAGTCATTAATAAAAACAATCCCAAGGGTTGGGAATCTAGGAAAGAGGGGAAACTGATCTCTAACCCTAAATACACTTGGCAACACATCTGAATTCTGAATCTTCTAAGACTCCTTAATTTTTGCAAATTAGGAGAGTTGAGATTATTCAATAATTTTCCTTGACATATTCCATTCTATAAGTGAAATCTCTGGGTGAGGATGAATTCATTTGAGCGTCTCTTGTGGCTATGTGCAGAATGTAGGTAAAACTTTGAGGTAGGAACTGGAATATCTGCAGGTAAAGACCACTTAAAAGTTTTATTTGAGACTCCCTTTTAATTTCTCCAAAATGTTGTAGAGAATTATCTTTTTTGGTGGAAACTGTATATATGTGGGTTGTTCCCAAGATTTTATTTCTCTTGGAAAAAAGTGAGTCAACTGTTAAAATATGCTTGAGTTAGAAGCAGGTGAAAAAGTATCTTTTACTATTGTTAAGGGATCTAAAATTACTTTTGATGCCTTGCTTATGGTGAGAGTTTAAAAGTTGAAACTTCACAGGTGTCGAGTTATCACTGAGAAATTTATTACTTCTTAATAAAGTCATTGTTAACATTGGAAACCATCTTGTTCAGAAGGCAAGATCATTTTCATAAAGTGCTTCAAATGGAACAATAAAAATCTCAATTTCTTTGAACTTTACTAAGGTGAACAGATCAGCAGATAGGGGAGAATGACCTAGAAAATATATTCTCCTATTTCACTCCCTCTTATGTTTATTAAAGAGGAAATCAGAGGCAACAAAATATAATTGTTCAGGGTTTAGGATTCAGACATTAATATGGAAAGACCAAGATTGTACAAAATGAAGTGTTTTCCCCCCTACGGTGTACATTCCTCTTTGAGTGCTTTAAAAAATAGCATGAAACATGAGAAAAACAAGTCCAGAACTTTTTTTCTTTCTTAATGTTCATATTTAGAAAGATATTTTCTTTGAGTTTGTATGTGAGTTTATGAATACACAGATTTAGCTTGAAAGTTCTGTTTGTTCACAGTTAATGGGCTAGACATCAGTCACCTCCTCAGACCACTCCATGTTCCAATAGTCACATATGTCTGCAGGGTGGCGGGGAGGGGGATTAGTACATCTGGAGAGTTGTGCTGGGATTCACAAGGTTGGACCATGTCGTAATTTGATAAACTTCAATGCAATTCAGGTCTTCCTGCAACCTCTTTATACTAAGGCCAACTAAGTTGGTCTCCAAGGATCTGTTCTCCTGGCATTCATGACCTTGTGTAATCCTTTTGCCATGAGTGTATGTGATCTGACAGCTATATCTACCAAATAGGACATAGCTAGAGTGATGATAGGTTAAGTGGCCAAACAAATTCATTTGGGGCCATGCCTCCTCTAATTCTCTGGGTAGCCCAACTGCCAGGTTGCAAGCTGTCATATGGAAAACAAATGAGTATTTTTAAAAAAAACGAATGAATATGGATTGGGGAGGTGGCTCAGCAGTAAGAGAGCTTTCCCACCAAAACATGAGGGCCTGGGTTTGAACCCCAGAGAACATCTAAAAAGCTGTAACTCCAGTTACAGGAAACAGGAAAATCAATAGGCCTGACTCATTAGCCAGTCTGACTGAATAATAGCAGGTTCAGGTTCAGAGAGAGAGTCCACGCCAAGGTAACAAGGAAAAGAGTGACAGAGGACACTGGACATTTTTCTCTGCCTTCCCACCAGTGTGGGTATAATGCATACATGTACACACACTATACATACAAACACCAAACACATGCAATCGCACATATTCAAGACATGAGTGAATGGAGAGGATACGTCTTCTTCTTATGCATCAGTTTATTCAGGAAACTCCTAATCCTAATTGAAACCAGGGCTCCTATTTGCCAGGCAATATTACGAGCGAGCACACAAACACTTATGCTGTCCATTAGTGAGAGGGGCCTCTGCTACCTTTTATAACCAAAAACTTGCAGTGAATTTTCCATATACGCTTCTTTCATTTTCTTTGGTATAAAGTTCCAGTAAACATACAAAACCTTTTTGGAGAAAAAAAAACAGTAAATGAAATTTATGTAGAAATTTATTTAATCCTAAGTGATGGTAGACAAAAAGCTCTTTCACCTAACTCAAACCACATAAAGGACTTTCAAAACCACTTGAGCATTCCTGGGCTCTGTTCCTTCCACATACCCTACTAGTCAGACAAGGAAGTACCTCTTTTCCTATGTGAAAGCTCTTCTGCTGGACAATTAGTTCCATGTCTTGGGTTCTCATTTTCTAAGGTCCTGCCAGTGATCTTCTTAAAAAAAAATTAATTGCGAGATTCTGGCCAGGTGAAGTTTGCTCTGGCTGTTGGACAAGGGTGATCCTGGGCAGTCTTGAGCATCCCAAAGCACTGTTACTCAGCCACTTGGAGTCAGAACATTTCTTTGGCCTTGTAATGGCTGGCTTGGTAAGGTATAATGACTGGATGAAGCCTCTCTGTGTAAGTCATAATTCTATAATCATATTTGTGTATTCTTCTCACTGAAAAAATAAAAGATTTAGCCGGGTGTGGTGGCGCACACCTTTAATCCCAACATTTGGGAGGCAAAGGTAGGAAGATTGCCATGAGTTTGAGGCCACCCTGAGATTACATAGTGAATTCTAGGTCAGCCTGGGCTAGAGTGAGACCCTACCTTGAAAAACCAAAAAATGAAAAACCAAAAAAAATAAATAAATAAAAATCATTTAAAAATAACTTTTCTTTAAATATATATAGATATAGGTATATATAGATAGAGATGTAGATATAGATATAAAAATATGGCCCATCATTATTCAACCCATTAGAAAATTCACTTTAGTTCTGTTGGTCCAAGGGTTTCATGAATTCTTTGTCCCTCAGGTAAGGCACCCTAACAAACTAAAGGCTGTTTCCACCAACATTTACCTGGGCAAACTAATGAGGCTGTTGGGCTTTCTGACAGCTTATGGGTGAGGGGTCACTCACAGGAGACCCCCAAAGCGATTGCATTGAAAGGTCTCATCCCAACATGGATAATACCATCCCTGTGGTCAGACAGATTCTGTCCATGTTCTGGGGATTGAACTCCTGCATGCTAGGCTAGCATCTTACTTTTGAACTGCATTCCTGCTCCCATCCAATTGTGTTTATTTAAATAGTTTAATTTACTTATTTGCAAGAAAAGAGAGAGAGTATAGGATGAGAATGAGAATAGACACACCAGGGCCTACTGTCACTGCCAACAAACTCCAGACACATGTGCCACTTTGTGCATCTAGTTTCACATGGGTCCTGGGGAACTGAACCCAGGATGTCAGGCTTTGCAAGCAAGGGCCTTTAAGTGCTGAGCCATCTCTCCAGCCACCCCTCCCCTGCATCTAGTTGTGTTGAGTACTAGAGGTTGTGTTTTAACATTCAGATTAAGGCAATGAGCAAAACAAACTTAATTGTTGATCTCATAGAGTTTTGTTGAAACTATGAGAAATAAAAATGTTGAGAAAGAAAAATGTTGGGAAATAAAAATAAGAAATAGAAATAAAATAATCTATAGTCAGATAATAATATATTCAGTGGAAATAATGAAAGAAAATAAATTAGGTAGATAGAAAAGGAGGAAAGTAGAAGAGTTTTCTGCATTTAAAAAATAAGTTAACAGGACTGCTTTTGTGATAAGATAACCTTTAAAAGGAGCCATGTGGAAATCTGGGAGGAAAGCATTCTACGTAACTCCATGTGAAAATATCTTAATGTGGATCCACCTATATGTGTTTCAGGAATAGCAAGGAATCAGGGGACTGGAGAGATGGCTTAACAGTTAAGTCACTTGCCTACAAAGTCCAACAACATGAGTTTGATTCCCCAGTACCCATGTAAAAGCCAGATACATAAGGTGGTACATGTATCTAGAGTTTGTTTACAGTGGCTGGAGGCCCTGTTGCACTCCCCCACCAAAAAAGAAGAAATAGCAAGGAATCAAGTTCACATGGAGCAGGAGAGGAGTTTGAGAGCTGAGAGCAAAAGAGATGGGAAGAAGATGTGATTGGAGATAGGTTAGAGAGATATCCCAAAGCCACTATGTGTTAGATCTGAATGCTGATGATCCTGACAAGGAATTGGATGATACACTATAAATGGAAGCATAAATTAGTTTTGAAGAAGAAATTTGATCTTGCCTAGAACTTAGATAGCATCACTCAGGCACTCCTGCCTCATAGAGTCAACTAGATATTAGAATATGGAAGAACTCCGGTCAGATTTCAGAAATATAAACATAAACTTAGGCAGTATTCAGAACCACAGAGCTGAAGGGTATTGTTTGAGGGGTAAATAAAATAGTTAAGAGATAATGTTCAAAAGTGGCTCCATAATTTATTTAAGATAGGATAGAGGAGGAACCAGAGAGAACACAGTCTAAGCTTCTGCAAAGGAGTATCCAGTGAGGGAAGGACAGAGAATGGTGGTTGTGATATGGTTCAAGAAGGGAGTATATCAGGGCATAGAGAATAATAACTGTATCAGCAGAAACTATAAAACCAGGGAGCATACTAGGCAACAGAACCATTACATGATACAGATTAACCCCACACCAGCTGGCCCCACCTCATTTCTTGATGGAATGAAGTGTCCTTATACTTGTACTTGCTTAACAAGGACCACCATGGAGTTGAGCAAAATACTTGTTATTCCTTTAAATTAAAAACAGGCTTTTCACAATACCCAGTTCAGTAATGGTTCTTACAGAGAATATTTGTAGAATTCTAGGCCAAGCACAGAAGTGGCATGGCTCATGCCTGCTTCCAAGAGTCTTTCAAGAGTTCTGAAATATAGTAATAGCTTTCTACTATTTGTTCTTCTCATTAAGGCTAGGACATAGTGTATATGCTTATGCCCAGCACCTTAGTTAGGCAGAAATGGGGAGCTGATTTTTGATAGCTATCTTTCTGTTACGACTTTAGGCATCCATTTGTGTAGACTTCTCACTTGCCATCATGGATGCTGGGCTGGTGAAAAGAGCCAAAGAATGAGAGAGAAAGAATAAAAATTCAAAAAGGAAAGCTATCAGAGAATGATAAGCAACACTAAGAATTAAGTAAAGTTATGTTAGAATGCCACAGGAGACACATCTTCTTTGCTTCACCTCCCTCCTATGACTTCACCCCAGGCTTTCAAAGTATTGACTAACTAAAACAAAATCACTCCTGGGCAGATTGCTTAGTGGTTAGGATACTTGCCTGCAAACCCTAAAGACTCATGTTGGACTCTCTAGGTCCCATGTAAGCCAGACACACAGCGATACAAGTGCACAATGTCATGCATGCACACAAGGCAGGGGGTGGCATGCATCTGGAGTTTGATTGCAATGGCTGGAGGCCCCAATGTGAGCTCTCTCCATCTCTCTCATGCATAAAAAAAAAAAAAAAAAAAAACACAAAAAAAAACAAGGCCAGTCTGTTGGGTTTGCCTCAAAACATATTTTTTAAAAACATCAATCCATATTTCTAGTCAAATCTTACTTTTCCATTATGCCTTGTTTTTAATTAATACAATTTATAATGCTTGCCCTCCAAAGATAATATCAGCCCCTAAATGAATGGCTAATAGACATTTCAAATATCAAAGCAAAGATATTTGGGATCGGGTCCTCATTTATCACCTAGGCTGCCCCGGAGCTTGGCTCTGCTATAAACGTCTTTATTTCTTTTATGGGCTTCTTGATCTAAATCTGTCTCCTGGGCTCGTGGTGCCTTTGGCTTTTTCCACTGAATTGCATAGGAGATGAGGGTTCAAGGCTCTCTGGTGCCTTGTTTCCATTTTGTCTTCTTGGCCCTGTCCTCATTCAGCCCTGTCCCTCTCTCAGCAGTTGTCTGCCATTGACTGCCTCTGTCATTATTCCCCTATGATGGATCAAGTTGTCTGGATTTGGCTGCTTCTTCTAAGACACAGAGGTCTTTTTGAATTTTATTTTTTATTTTATTGAAGAGTGACAAGTTGTCTAGCATTTCATGGAATGAAAGCCTAAATAAAGGCAATTTCTTATGTCTTAAAAATTCTCTTTGGCTTTATGTAATACAGGGTTGCCACTTTTCCAAAGAAAATGAAAGGCCTAGATCATTAGTTTACAAACTTTATGAGTCTCTGAAATGCTTATGGGTTATTTTTTCATGCCTTGGACTCCAAACCCTCATTGCAGGATCGGGGCAGTGTTGGCTGCTGGTGCAGCACCCACAAAGCAAACACAGCCCAAATGTTCATATTATTTCCTTTCAAGGAACTCTTAGGGATATTATTAGTCAGAGCAGAAATATAGGAAGGAAGACCATATCTATCCCCTTGAAATATACAAACCACAACGAGAGAGAGACAACCCTGATTGATGGGAGAATGAGGGGAGCTGAGTAACAAAATAATCTGCAGATGGAGCTGATGAAAACACCAGATATTGTAGTATGCAAAGCAGTTTTAGCTGCTCTCAGCCCTATATGCACTGTTAAATTACTGTGAAACGAGTCATTTGGACTCTAGGGCCAGTCTGTGAGTTCTTCCCATATCCCAGGAATATGCAGCAGTGATAGAGTCTTGTTTCAGAGTGTCTTTTTAATCCGATAAGAAGAAAGTCTCTGTGCCTATCGCAGGCTCTGGGAAAAAATATGCCATCACTAAACTTTGAAAGTGATCTCACCAATATTCTGAAATTTAATGAAACCTTTCATAAAGTCCAATTCTGAGTTAGTTTCCTACGTAGTATCAAAAACATGAGGCTTGGGCTGGAGATACGGCTTAGTGGTTAAGGCACATGCCTGCAATACCTAAGGACCCATGTTCAATATCCAGATCCCACGTAAAGCAGAAGCACAAGGTGATGCATGGGCAAGATTGTGCATGTAGCTGGGCATAGTGGCACATGCCTTTAATCCCAGCATTTGGGAGACAAAGGTAGGAGGATCGCCATGAGTTCGAGGCCACCCTGAGATTACATAGTGAATTACAGGTCAGCCTGGGCTAGAGTGAGACCCTACCTTGAAAAACTGAAAAATGAAAAAAAAACCCCCCAAAAGATTGCGCATATGCACAAGATGGCATACGTGTTTGGTGTTCAATTACAGTGGCTGGAGGTCCTGACAATTCTCTCTCTCTGTCTCATAACAAAAAATGAGGCTTAAAAGGATACTTTAAGATTATCTATGCCAATCTCTTCACTGCACCACAAAAAGGATATTAACACCCAAGGAGGTGGAAAGTAAAAGATCTTCCTCAGTCATTATGAGGGCTACACAACAGTTTTTAGTTTCCTTCAGTGCTCCTAAAGATGAATAAATAGATTAAAAGTTTAAACATGAGATACAAAATTTTATAGTTTTTAAAGAAAATCTGCCATGTCATTCTAAATGCATGAGCAAAGAAATGGGAAAAATTTTTTTAAAAAGAAAACAAAAACCATAAATCATAAACAATAATTAATTTTTACTTCATGTGTAATAGAAGACACCATATATAGGAAGTAAGTAATATACTAGAAGATATTTTACCATATAGGACTTATAAAGCATTAAAATCCAGAAGATTGGGGCTAGGGAGATGACTCAGTGAGTAAAACACTTGTTATATTGGTTACTGTCTCATGTTGTGAACACATATCTGACCAAAAGCAATTTAAACAAGAAAAGAATTAAATTAATCTTATACTTTCAGTGGTGATGCATGCCTTTAATCCCAGCACTCGGGAGGCAGAGGTAGGAGGCTCACTGAGAGTTGGAGGCTATCCTGAGACTACATAATGAATTCCAGGTTAGCCTGAGCTACAGTCAGACTCTACCTTGAAAACAAAATAAATAAATAAATAAATAAATAAATAAATAAATAAATAACAATAATAATCTTATACTTTCAGGCGAAGTTTCATAGCAGGGAGCCATGGGGTCAAGATGGGAAATCTGGCTTGTCACATTGGCAGGCAGGAAGCAGAGGGTGCATAGAAATTGAGGCCAGGCTGTGAACTTCAAGGCCTGCCCCAGTGACATACTTTCCTAATCAGAGCCACCAGTTGGGGACCAAGTTTTCAAACACATGAACCTATGGAAGACATTCTACACTCAAACCACAATACTGCACAAGTGTGAGGGCCTGAGTCCATAGTCCCAGAACCCATTTAAGCCCAACACAGTAGCACACATCATTAATTCCAGGACTTCTCCACTGCAATGGGAGGTGGAGACAGGAGGACCTTTGGAAATCTGTGTGTTAACTAGCTTGGCCTATGCAGTAGAGAACAACAAAGACACCCTGTCTCAAACAATATGGAAAGCAAGAACCAACACCCAAGGTTTTCTCTAACTTCCATACAAGTTCCTGTGACACAAGTTGCCTGTGTTCACACACATGAATGCCCCGCCCCCGCACACCATACACACACGTTTAAAGGTTCAAGAAAAAAACCTCTGGAATATTAAGCAATTTTAAAAACCAACAATACAAGTCCAATAGAAAAATAAATAGCAAATGATTAAAGAGGGAAACCTCATTAGCTGACAGATACATAGCTTTTCAATTTTAGGTGTACACATGGAAATGCAAATGAAAGTAAGAAGACACCATTTAATAATGAAGGCAAAAATTCAAAAGTGTGATAATTGTATTGGCAATACAGTTGGTAGAGATGTTCGTAATACTGATGAGTGTAAAGTTTTTGTGCTTTCAAGCTCTTTGGGAAACACTTTTCAAATACCTAACACAGCTGAAGATGTGCACTTCCTGGGTAGACAACCCCACAACTCCAGTTACGCACTACGTGTAAAGACAAATGAGCAGAACAGTTGGGGCAACATTGTTTGTAATAGTGAAAGAATGATTGAAAATGCCCACTAACGAATAAATATACAGCCAGTGTTCATACCCAGTGATTAAAATACTTAAAGAAATTCTGCATTTACTTAGTTGAATTATTTATACCCTTGATATGGGAATCAATCTTCCTCCCTGAAGGAATGGAAATCTCAGAAAAAAAAGGACTCTTATAATAAGGAATAAGAAATAATTTTATGACAGGCAACCTTGAACTCTGCCTTATTTTGTAATACAAATAGTGTAAGAACCGGGCGTGGTGGTGCACACCTTTAATCCCAGCACTCGGGAGGCAGAGGTAGGAGGATCACCATGAGTTCGAGGCCACCCTGAGACTACATTGTGAATTCCAGGTCAGCCTGAGCTAAAGTGAGACCCTACCTCAAAAAAAAAAAAAAAAAAAAAAAAAATATATATATATATATATATATATATATATATATATATATATATATTTTGTAAGATGTAGAAAGGCTATTACCGTTTGAGCCCTTGTAAATGCATAAAGTACTGAAAACAATGGTGATTCTGCGTACAGTATTAAGGGTTAGGTCAACATCAGAAGCAGATTCTTTCTCTCGTGATTACTGGTCTGCCCCATTGCATAACCAGGGTTCTACATTGCACAGCACTGTTGGTGCCCATTGGCCTTGGGGTACTCTTTACAAAAAGAGAAACAGGAGGATCAAGACTCAAAAGGCATCAGCAACAGCTACACATTTTATTTCTTTTAATAAAGGAGTTAATAGGGCAATATGTTAACATTTGTTAACTCCAGGAGGCAAATGAAATCCATCATTTCAAACATAAAACAGCTTTGGAGCTGAAGCCCAGGGTACAGTTTGTTGTGTTCAAATTCCTCACTGTTGATTATCTGGCTTTTTTGACAAAAGGAAAACAGTGTTTCAAAGTACAAAATTGGTACATTTTAACCCGAAGCAAATATATTGACTTTGGCGAAGCTGTTGGAGATTTATGAATGATGATTAAAGTGATCAAAATGTTACCATTTCATTGTTACAATTCCAAAAAAGCCATTCCCAACATGAATTCCCAGACAAATGTGAATGTGGTTGTTGGCTATTTTTTTAATTGCTGGTTTGTTTTGGGTTATTCATTCATGTAAATCACTGGGGATCAGGTAAGCTCCTGTTTCCTTCCTAAACTAACTCCATTTATGTCCACGCCCTAAAAGGTTACTTGTGGGCAGGTTCCCTGCAGCAGCTTTGGGAAGCACAATCTAGCCGATTATAAACACAGTCACTGTTTTTGCTTTCCTTTTTTTTGGGGGGGGGGTTGTCTTTTGTACTTGACTATGTTAAGAACCCTACCATTTCTCTCTCCTCTTCTTTTTCCTCTCTCATTCTCCCAACTCCCTTGTTCTCTCTCTCTTACCCTCCTCATAACCATACCCAAGGCTTCACAATCCTGTGCTAAATACACACGATTTCTCAGTCCTCTTCTATCTTCACTCCTCTAGTGTATATATGAATATATATGTATATATGAAAAGAAGTTCACAAGCCCACGAACTTCAGGGGCTCTCCTTTTAACAGGGAATGCATCTTTTTATTTTTGCCCATTAAAGCTTTTCACTGTTTAGAAAGTGGCACATGCTTTCATAAAGACTTTCTAGTTGCTTGTTTTCTGTCATCAATATTCAGAAAATCCAACTAAAAATATTTCCAAGGAGCTGCAGACATTCTCCTTTTACATTCCAGAGCAATGGCGCCCAGGTGCCCCTTAACCACTGGAAACACTGTGGTCAGGGGAGTTGGAATGGAGCCCAGAGCAGCAGCCTCCCTCACACGTCTCTTTTCCCCACCGTTCATCGGCCCATTGGCCAGAAGTAGATGCTGCCTTGGATTCTGTAGTGGATGCTAACAGGGGTTCCTCTTCCTCCCTCTCTCTCCTGTGTCTCTAGCGCCCAAAGAATTAAGAAAGGGCTATTTCAGGACACTTCATCCTCCAACAATATAGGTAGACAAGCCCCATCATAAAAAAATGCTGGCACCCTCACTAATGTCTAAACATCGGGTTTAAGGAAAAGTTCTGAGTCATAGTCTAACACTTCCTCAATTGATCTCACTTAAAAAAAAAGGAGTGTCATTCTTTGTTGCCTGTGTTCCATGAATTTATAATAATATTGTGAGTAAAAGTTCTGCTTGCTATTTACAACCCATCCTTTCTTTCTGGAAGCTTATGTGTCTATGAATGTGATGTTATGGGTTTGCATTATTAACCTTTAGACAGGGCTGTATTTTAGTGTTTTTTTAAAGAGCAATTCGGTGGTGGGTGTAGCTTAAATGATACAGGAGAATGGTGTTAGAGGTTGTTCTGGAGACAAGTATAATAGCACTATTTTTCACTTAATTCACAAGGGATCTAAGCACAGGAATTCTGCTCTTGACTCACTTTAAGTGAACCCCCTAGCCACAGCCTCAGTTTTGCCTGTACTTAGCACAGCTTTTTCATGCCTACCTGTTACACCAGCATCTTAGGGAATACCTATGGCAGTAGTTTCCTGACTCTATTGAATCTGATCTGAACAGCTTCCAAGCAGAATTAGCCTCACATTTCATTAAGAAGGGAGTGTCTGTGATTTAATTGTAGTTTTTGCTTATAGGAAGATCTGGTGTGAACATTCTCGAGATTTTTTTATCTAGAGCCTTCCTCCTAAAGCTTAAAGCATTTTGACATGTAAAATTTTATTTATCTTTTTCCAACTTCTGTAATATAAGTCAAGGTTGGGTTTTAATTATTTCCTCATGTTCCATGCAGATGATATGCTATTATTTTATGGTGGGGGAAGACTTCGAAGATATTGTCTCAAAGTAAAATAAAGGAAATCACTGTTTCTTTTCCTGAAGACATGCATTGCCATTCAGTTTTGGCAGGCCTTCGCTTGACCTTTTGTTCTGTCTATTATCTAAATACTTATTTGGCCTTAAGAACTCACCCATGCTTGCCTGGAATGATTATTCAATATGGCCATTTGAGGCTAATACCAGTTTAAATCTAAGAAAAGGGAAAATGCACCACTGCTATTTGAAAACTGTCTTCTTAATGAACAAATGAACCACTGTCTTCATCCTCAGCCCCACGTTCACCTACAGCATTACAAGAATGATTTGGCCAACAGTAGCCTCTATTACCAAATATGCCAAGCCACAATCCTATCAGAAGAAGATAGCAAAAACAGTACTCTTTCCCTACCCCAGTTCTGTTTTCCTGTCTTTATTGGATTTAGAACAGTGGTTTCTAGCTGTAAAAGCCTAACTTTCTAGCATCTCTTGCAGGCAAAACCAAAAATCAGAGGCTGGGGAGATGGCTCAGAGGGTAAAATTCTTGTTTTTCATGCATGCAGATCAGAAATTGCATCCTCAGCACCATGTAAAGTCAGACACAGCAGCGTGCACCTGCAATCCCAGCATGGAGAAGGTGGAGACAGGAGGATGTCTGGGGCTTGATGGCTTGCTAATTTAGCCAAATCATGGAGCTCCAAGTTTAGTGAGAGATCCTGCCTCAGAAAAAACACAGTTGGAAATGACTGGGAAAGATACCTGACGTTGAGCTCTGGCTTCCACATGCATGCATGCACACGTGCACATGACTTCATACACAGATGTGCACCCATGCCTTTATAATCATGCATGCACACCATGCACGTACACACACACACACACAAAACATCAGAATTACTTCTAACAAATTTTAAAGTTTTATATGAATTACATTTCTACATGTTTTTTTTTTCTTTAGTTTGTAAGACTATCATCATAGAGAATCTGTGTTAAAGGAACTTTGCTTGCAAAGCCTGCTGGCCTGGGTTCAATTCTCAAACTGGTTACATAGGCCAAATACAAGGAGTTGAGTAAGCATAATGTGTTTGCAGTGGTGACAGGCCCTAGCACACCCCCACCACACCCACCCACACAAATAAATAAATTAAAATAGTATAATCACAAACTGACAGTTGAAGTTGGAGATTATTATTATCATTATTTATTATTAATTTTGGATTTTTGTGAGGAAGGGTCTCACTCTAGACCAGGCTGGCCTTAAACTCACTGTGATTCTCCTACCTCAGCCTCCCACTGGGATTAAAGGTGTGCACTATCATACTCAGCAATTGGTTAGTATTTATGTCTTTAAGGAAAAAAAATTACATAATATTTTCATTAAGATTGAGAGCATACAGAAGTGTCTTCAAATCTGGAGTCTGGAGTGGATTCCAGTTGACTCCAGTCCACAGTTTGGTGTAACCAAGACCCAGTATGTCCAAGCCTCTGTGTCACAGAGTTCCCACCTAATTTGGCTTGATCCTTCACTCAGAGATCCCAGAGCTTCTGCCTCTTAAGTTCTATGAGCCCCCAAAAGACCATTAAAAGAAAGAGAAATAGACAAGTCCCTCATGACAGAGTCACAGTCACCCATTTAAAATATGACCACCATGGGCCAGGTTCAGTGATAGACAGGGCCACCATCATTTATTACAGAATCACAAATAAAGAGACGTGAAACACTAATCATGATAAGAGTTATTGAGGGGAGGTGCATGATAATATTTACTAGGGGACTTAACCTCATCAGGAAGTTGGGAAGAGCTAGCTTAACATAGATAAATGTTGAGTTGAACCTGTGGTTGAGTAGCAGTTGACTAGATAACCAGCCCGAAGGAAAAATGACTACATATACTGTTACAATAAGAGGTTTGTTAAGTACAAATCTAGCCACCTTAGGGATGAGATAGGAGAGAAGGTGAGAGTATTGGATGAGAGGCTGGAAATACAGAGTAAAGTGCACTACCATGAAGGACCTGTAAGAGGTCTTACTTTACCTTAAAATGAGAACATGTTGTGGAAAGGTGAGTACTGTGTGTTGCACGATCACACTTGTGTGCTGTTGGATTTTGAGAATCACTTGACTCTAAATGAACAGACTATAGGTGAAGAAAGACTAATTAGGATTGCACAGTTGGATTCCAAATATCATGGTTAGAACTCTTGCAGAGGTGGTAAAGTAGAAATAAATTGAATCAAGGGATATTTAGGAATCTCCCTTTGGACTCTTTGATATCCCCCTGATGTCCTTGTCTTTGAAGATCAAAAATTTTCTCTTCTTTTCTCAGACCCTTCCAGAGGATGCCCACAGACCCATGACTGGACCCACCTTCACTAGTATGTTGACTTTTGTCTATGGTTTGGGCTTCATGATCTCTAGAATGGACTGCTTGCCCAGATTTTTCAGTCAGTCTCTCTAGGAGAACCACACAATCTGGCACCCAAGCCATGTTGACTTTATTTGTGCTAACAGGTAATATCCACTTTCCTCACAAGCTCATGAAGCCAAGCCCAGCTCTATAAAGTATAAAAGCCACCTGACCCACAGTGTTAATTAATAAGGTCACTTTTCATTTCTGTCCTCCAACAGACACCATTGTTTGAGGGTGACTAAACTAAAAGGATACAATCATGAGTACAGTCCTACTTGACTGAAAATGCCATCTCTTTGGGGGACAGATTAGGGCTTCCCAATTTAGTAGTTGGAGAGCAGGAAGAAGTTGCCTTCCCCTTCTCTTTATTTTGTATACTATGTGCAGTGTTTAGTACATATCTATGGCATGAATGAATCAGTGAATATGTGAATTAAAGGTATAGGTAACCACTTTTCTTACCTACTCAGAGTTAAAAAGAGAAAACAAAATAAAAAAAAAGAATAGTATATCTATCCCTATCAAAAGAAGAAAAGGGAAGAAATCTGGCTGAAACTAGAACCATGTGAGGAACAGAAGAAAACTGAAAAAAAAGGAAGAAAAAGGTTTTGGTGAGGAGGTAGCATGGGGAGAATGAGTTGCTTCTCCTGCTGGCAGGAGAGAGGAGAGACTGGAATGGGTGTTTAATCTGGTGGAAACAGCGTGACTGTGCTTGTCCCAGCTGGGCTTCCTCCATCTCCTCAGGCTGCTGTGACTGCCCCAAGTTTCTTGAAGTTGGAGCTTCTGGATTGAAAATCAGTCTAGACTTTTTATCCTCAGACTTTCCAAAGGAAACTCAGATGGTAACCCTACCAGCGTGTTGAATTGAAAACCTACATTGCTCTCACCTCAGGACAGTCATTTGGTTCATGTCCGTGATAATTCAAAAGAATAAAGGGACTCTTTCTGCTTTGCAAGAAAGGAAATGCATCCTTTGGCTCTGTGATGTGCCAGGTGAAATAGATGCAATTTTTAAACTGCTTGTTTCAATGCTAATATAAAAACAGAGAATGTGAGCATTTTTACCCCTGTTTCTTGTCACGTCTAACCATATTATTATCATATTAAAGCTAAGTCATGAGTTCTTGAGAAAAAATTGTGAAGAGGTGAAAAGAGCATCAAGTTGGAACTAAGATAAACTGGTTGGAGTTTGAATTGTAACTTGATGATCAGGGGCCAGTTACTTAACCTGAGAGCTCACTCACTCCTTCATTGTAAAAGTAACCGTAGAGTCTCAATGATCAGAGGGAATTTCTGTGCTGAATACTCAGTGATTCCATTTACATTAATGGTAAACTAACTTTCTGTTAATGTAATAGGCCTCGCAGTGAGGATAAGCACTTTTAAAATAAAAAAGTGAGATATTAGGGCTGAGGAGATGGCCCAGTACTTAAAGGTGCTTGCTTGCAAAGCCTGCTGGCCCAGATTCAATTCCTCAGCACTTGTGTGAAGCCAGATGCAAAAAAGTGGTGCACGTATCTAGTATTTGCAGTGGCAAGAGACTCTGACACATTCATAGACACTCACACATGCATACACACATGTATAAATAAATTTTTTAAAAATTAAAAAAGTGAAATATTAAAGGTTCAATTTAGATTTATGCTATTTTATTTTTATTTATTTTTATTTTTTTTTTTTTTAGAGAGAGACACAGAGAGAGACAGACAGAGAGAGAGGGAGAGGGAGACTATGATAGAGAATGGGTGTGCCAGCAGTCTCTCAGCTACTGTGGATGAAATCCAGATGCTAAGCCATCTCTCCAGACCCTATTTGTGGGCAAGTGCGCAGCATTAGCTAATATACAACATCAATAGCACCCTAATCTATAGATAAGCATGAAGTGATAAAATAATGAGAGCAAAAACACAATTAACATTTGCATCTGGCTAAACGTGGGACCTGGAGATTGGAACCGCTGGATATTGGAACCAGCTTTCTTAGGCTTAGGAGGCAGGCCCCTTAACTGCTAAGCCATCTCTCCAGACCATTTTATGCTATTTAAAAAAAAAAATTATATCCCCCATGTAAGTTGTATTTCAAGCAAGTAAATGTATCTAGATATATATCAAGATAATACAAAATAAATGCAGCAAGTTAGCTAATATACAACATCAATAGCACCCTAATCTATAGATAAGCATGAAGTGATAAAATAATGAGAGCAAAAACACTAATACAATTAACATATCTAACAAATCCCTATATAAAATTGTGATGGAAAAAGTTCAAAATTGGAAGATATTATTAAAGTATTGAATGCATAGACATTTATGCTATGATAACACATGAAAGATTATTCATCTAAAAGTATTAGTTTTGGGGCTGGAGAGATGGCTCAGCGGTTAAGGTGCTTGCCTGCAAAGTCTGGGTTCAAGTTCCCAGTACCCACGTAAAGCCAGATGAACAAAGACACACTGGTATCTGGAGTTTGTTTGCAGTGGCTGAAGGCCCTGGCATAGCCATTCCCTCTATATAGCTCTCTTCTCTCTGCTTGCAAATACATAAATAAAACAGTTAAAAATACTAGTTTTCTCCAACTCATCCTATATTTTAACCCATTTCAATCATAATCTTAGAATGGATGTGTGTGTGTGTGTGTGTGTGTGTGTGTGTAAAATAGTTTAATGGAACTACTCAACTGTATCCTGAAATTCATATGCATGAAAAAAATCAAAATTACATGAATTCATTTCGCAAAATGAAAGGAAGTGTTTATAAACACTTATCACAGCACTTGGGATCCTAAGGGAAGAGGACTGTGAGTTCAAAACGAGCCTGAATTACATAGCAAAGGTCTCTCTCCAATAAATAAATAAGTAATTGAAAAATAGTATAGAACAACTAGGTACCCAAATAAAAATGATTCCAGATAATTGAAAATCCTAACTATGAGAAGCAAAATTTCTAAAAAAGAAATACAGTCTATGCTTATAATCTTGAGGTTAAGAAGTAGGTATTAGATAAACTCTTAAATTTTAGTATCCATTGAATAAAAATATTGTCTTCATTTAAAATTCTACTGGATAAAGTATCACAAGTTTAAAGGAAAACATAAAGCATAATTTAAAATCTACATAGTATATCACCAATGTAGATTTTTTAAATTCAGAAGATCAAAATGATCAACTATTACTATGAATGATATATATATATATATATATATGTCCTATATTTTTAAACTCAGCACACAAAAAGTGTTTTAAAGTCTAGCAAACCTGAAGGTTTATTAGGGCTAATAAGTCAAAATATTCTTATGTCCTGATGGCACATAAATTGGTGTGATAAATATTTAGCTAGAAAATTTTAATTTGTTGTATTATTTTTTACTGCTGCTGTAATAAACTACTACTCACATGATGACTTAAGACAAAACAAATTTGTGGGTTTACAGTTGTGGAGGCCAGAAGGGCATCATGGCTCTGGTTGGGTTAGAATGCAGATGGTTGTCAGTAGGCCTGCATTACCTTCTGGTGGCAGGGAGAATATTTGTCCACGCCTCTTGCCCATTTCCTGAGGCCATCCATGTTCCTTAGCAGAAGACTCCCTCCCTCAATTTCCAAGCTAACAAATGGCTGGCAGACTTCAGATCCGAACTCTCTGGTCATCTATCTTTGCCTCTAATTCTAATTTTAAAGTCTTAGATGATCAAATTGTTTGCTCTTGATTAAACCAAGATAAATACCTCTGGGAAACTCCTTAATTTCAATCATCTCTCTAAAGTGGCAACACATTCACAGATTCCAAAGACAGCTTTTGTGGATGCTATTATTCTACTTGTCATATATATATATATATATATATATATATATATATATATATATATATATATATGTAACAGATCTCTGTGAACTAGTAACTATCCTTCTGAGGCCTATAGGAACAATTGCAAATATTCTTGAAGAGGAAGTTACACATACATTCATCAGGCCCATTGTGGATATTTTCTCAAATTGTACTTATTCACAGAATAGAGAAATCATATTGGTACATCAATATAAGGAAATACTATATGGGATTAAGATAAATTTTTTAAACAACATGGAACAAAGTTGAGATGTAGATCATATAATTTTACATAAGAATTCAGCAGACCTGAGTTCTAATTTTTGCTCTGTTCTACATAGCTCTGTAACCTTGGGGAAATTAATGAATTTTGTTCTCCCATCTCATCGCAGTGTGAACATCCAGAATCAAAGCATCTATAGGTCTACTGAAATCAGTGATTCAGGCGTTTGTACAGATTATGCGACTCGAGCCCTAAATTTGGTAGGTTTGATAAAATATAGTTTCTTGCCATTGACATGCACATCCGAGTAAAGTGTACACCCACACATCTTAACTCCACAACCCTGATTGCTGACTTAAAACTACCCATATCCAGTTTGGGGGAGGAGTAGCTGAAGGATACTCCAGAACTTGAAATGAGGAAAGTAGAAGGCAGACTGGAATCAAGTTTTATAGAGGACTTGTATTTTGTGACCAGTGTTTTTGGCCTCCCAGGAACAGGCTCTTTCTCCTCTATATGATCTTGGAGAAATGTTCAGCAGTAAACTATAACAGTCCATTTCCAGAACCTTATTTTACCCAAAGAAGCCTACTTAATACCGTGGAGTTACAGTAACCGCCTGTCCTAATTTAGGAACAGACAGTGTTAGACCATGGGGTAAATATTTCCTGGCAAAAAGATACAACCATACTAATCCAAGGAACGCTGAGTGATCTCCTTGCCCATGCCAACGTGGCCCCCGGTCTGCAGAACGCTGAAAGAATTTCCTTCATCAACACTGTGCCACCACACAAATGCTTCTTTTGTCCTATGTGCAAAATCAACTTAAGGACCGCCCAGGTTTTTTAACCTCGCTTCGTTTCTTCAGACACTACTTGGCATGTCTTTGGGAGCACCGTCTTCTTCAATAAGAACAAACCACTTACTTCTGATGACATGAAATTTTGAGCCCTCGGACTAGGACGCACATTGCCTAAGGCGGCAGGCTGGGTTCCCTGGTCCTCTTTGGAGCAGTCCTATTTTCTTGTCGCAGTTACTCAACTTTGAGCTAAGCCCAAAATAATCTCGAGCCAACTTCTTTTTGGACAGAAAGCACTCAGAAGTCGTGTTTGCTTCAAGTCAGTAGAGGACTCCAGTCGGATATTGGACCCATCAAGTAGCACCAAGAGAAGGACTTATGGAGTTCCTGTTCTCACGTTTTTATTTATCTGTTTGTTTGTTTATTTGTTTGTTTATTTATTTATTTATTTATTTATTTATTTATTTATTTATTTATGAGAGATTGAGAGAGAGAGAGAGGCAGATAGAGAGAAAGAGAGAATGGGCATGCCAGGGCCTCAGCCACTGCAAACTCCAGATGCATGCGCTCCCTTGTGCATCTGGCTTACCTGGGTCCTGGGGAGTGGAACCAGGGTCCTTAGGCTTCACAGGCAAACACCTTAACCACCAAGCCATTTCCCCAGCCCTCCTGTTCTCACGTTCTGTAGTGCTCATGCTCCATCCTTTTCAGCCACACCAATGTGGAATTTTATCTTTTTCTTTAAATGTTGCTTTGGTTTTATTGCTCTGTATACATGGCAATATTTCAGAATGTGCCTTATAATCATGCATGCAATCCTAAAGATTCATCGAAATGACCCCTTCCTGTACTTATCACAATTCTGTATTTTAGAAATCAGGATTGTATATGTTAATAACTTTCTCTACTTTTCTGTCCTTGCTTTCATTGAGCTTCTACTCAGTTCCCCATTTTCTGCGGGACTTTGACATCGGTCATGGGTTTCTTTCCCAACTCATTAAAAGTTCATGTGGACGATTTATGAGAATCCTAGATTTCTAAGTTCCTTTTCTTCATCTATAATCAATAATCCACTCATTACATTCTGGAATATAACACCACATAACTGCTCCAAACTGGAAATAACCTATTCAAATTTTTCACTCCCATCACAATCTTTTTAGTTTATGTTTTTAAGAACATTGTTCTACCCTCTAGGTCTCTCTAGTCCACTTAATTTTACATTTTCCCCCTCTCATCTTTTTGTACCGCTTTGTTCTCCATTGACAGGTCAGATTATATAATTCAATAATTCATCCAATTCATTTCGTAAACAATTTTGCCTATTCAATCAACCTTTTGCTAGTAATATAAATGCAAGTTTTTTTTTCTTAATTTTCATTTTACACAGTTTGGTTATCAGAAGTGTTAGTGGGTTTTGTATGCTGATTTTTTTTTTTTTTTAAATCCAGAAGAATACTGCGTTTATCAATCCTAACACAGGAGTTTACTTTGGTTTGTGGTCTCTTGAGCATTGCAGTCTATCACTGCAAGGAAGGTACTGTAAAGTGGATCCTTCTGTGGAGGCAGGAAAGTGTGGCAGCAGATATTCACACAGCACCGTCCAGGGGGTAAAGGAAGCAGGCTGACCTCAGGGAGGGGAAGCTATAACCTGCAAAGACCCACTTCTAATAACCTACTTCTATCAAACAGGTCCCACCTCTAAAGGCCATATATATATGTATGTATGTATATATAATGAGTGCTAAACTCATTAGCCAAGAGGCGGATTATGTTAATCTGTTAATTCAGTTGCCACACTTTATTTACTCTTCAGACATGTGAATTAAGCCAAGTCCCTTTTGTCTTTTATCCTCTCAGCTACCCTAACCTCCTGGGCCTAACTCCCTGGGGCACTCACTAGACTAGCCCCTGTGGGCAGCCTCCTGGGTCCCCAGGGGCTGCTACTTCTTCTCGCAGCGTGTATGAGCACAGAGAGGGACATGGAGCCTGTGTCTCTGAGCTGAGTGACAATGTTCTGAGCTTTTGCTGGGGTTCTTATGCCCACTTTTCCCTCAGTCATCCTGGTTGCTGAGAGCCACCTTAGGGTTAGCTCATTTGCATGTCAGCTCACAGAGGGTCTCTGGTCAGTCTCTGGTCTTGGCCCCTGGTTGCCATGGTGATCTTGTCAGTGCTGAGTGAGTGCCCCATTTTTACTTTGAACTTTTGCTCCTAACATATATACAGTCTTGAAAATATGGGTACAAGCTGGGATTCAAGCACTCAAAATATGAGTTTAGGAGGGACCCTCCATGTTCAAATCATAGTTTAATAGTCATTTTATAGTATGTAGACTTCAGTATTGGGAAAACAAACATTGTAATGATATTGAACTTTTTTCCCCATGAGCATGCTGTCTCTGTACATTAATTTAGGTTGTAGTTAACTTTTCTCTACATTATAGAGGACTGTTGTGTCGTTTTGTTATATTTTCCTTAGAATTTTGGTTCTTAAATTCTTTATTAGTATTTCTAATATTTCAAGTTTGAAGTTGTTCATTGTTGGAATATAAAAATATAAACTAGGGCTGGGGAGATGGTATAGTGGTTGAAAGTGTTTGATTTCAAAACCTCTCAGCCAGGGTTCAATTCTCCAGTACCCATATGAAGCCAGATGAGGCAAGAGGCCTTGATTTACCCATTCCTTCTCTTTTTCAAATAAACAAAATATTTCAAAAAAAAACCCCCAAAAGACTTATGAATAATTTTCTTTTTTCTTTTTTTTTTTTTTTTTTTTTTTTGAAGTAGGGTTTTACTCTAGCCCAGGCTGACCTGGAATTCACTATGTAGTCTCAGGGTGGCCTTGAACTCATGGCAGTCCTCCTACCTCTGCCTTCCAAGTGCTGGGATTAAAGGTGTGTGCCACCACGCCCAGCTTTTATATTGAATATGAACTAAGAAAAATTGCATCCTAGTTTAAAAATTGCATAACAAATTGGAGGGAATGATTGGAATTTTGGTATAAGATTATGTGTTTTGTTTTCAAGAATAGACAGTTTTATTTCCACTCTATTAGAATCTTTTAAAAAAGACATTTCCAACAATTCCAAGATTATCCGACTTATTTTCTTTTTCTTTTATTTTCATTACATTCTTTTAGCCAGACAGACATTCTCTCTCCTTTTCTAGAATATGAATTTTTCTTGAATGATCAGTTCACGGCATTGGCATAATAATTCTCACTGTATCGATTCCAAACGACTGTGTACTGGATGAGTTTCACAGAAAGTGTTTTCTGTTTTTGCACTGTAGTCTGAGACTGTGAATATGAAACACTCATCTTCACAGTTGAAGAATCCTTTCACTTTACAGATTTTTACTTACATAGTCAGAAGAGCTACATCAAATGATGGAAGACAATGTGGAACACTAGGCACTTCAGTCCCTTCTGGCCTGTGACCTTATACACCGAGTTCATGAACGCCACCCTCCAGTCACCAACAGGTTTTGGTTTCTCTGTTCTTCAAATATAGACTTTTTCAGGGACGATAACAGACAAGAATTAAGACTCACTCCAATAAAAAGGTTTTGCATGAGAGTGTTCATATTTTAAATTGACACATAAAATTGCATACATTAATGGTGCTTTGATATATTCACATAGTGCATAATGTTCAAATCATAGTATATTTATATCCTCAAACATTTTTCATTGTTTTTGTGGGTGAATCCATAAAATATTCAATTTTTTTCTAGTTTCTTTGAAATATGCAGAACATTAGCATTACTATAGTCACTCCAATGTGCAATAAAACTAAAGAACATTTCTCCTAATTGTAACTTTACACCTATTAACCAAGTTTGCTCAATCTTCTCTCCCCCTGCTGTTCCCCATCTCTGCTAACTAGCATTCTATCTCGGCTTCTATTAGATCAATATTGTTAGACTCCACTTAGGAGTGAGGTCTTACACGAAGTATAGTTCTAGGTCTGATTTATTTCACTTAAAAATGATCTCCAGTTTCATGCCTAATTACAAATGACAGGATTTCCTCTTGTTTGTGTTGGAAGCATTTTATCCACTAAGATCTCTCCTTAAGCCCCTCACTTTTTATTTTCAGAAGAGTTTTTACTAAATCGTGCAGGTTGACTTTAAACTTATGATCCTCCTGCCTCATCCTCCCAAGTAGCTGGGATTATAAACCAAGCTATGATTTCACCCTTCTCATGCCTTAATAATATTGAATTGTAGGAAGAAAGCACATTTTCATGATCTTTTGTCAGCTGATCTGCACTTGGATGGATTCCATTTCTTACTTTCTGTGAATAGTGCTGCCAGATGCATGGTGCACATGTCTGTTCATCTGATTTTATTTCCCCGGGGAGTGAATCATTGGCAATTTTGCTTGGAACATAAAATTGTACAAGAGTCCCATATTCTACACATTATTATCATCATGGGTTTTTTTTTTTTTTTATCTTTGAACATAGCTATTCTAACTTAACATTTCCCTGATAACTGGTGATGTTGAACATTTTTTCATACCTATTAAAAGTTGTATGTTTTCTTTGATAAATGTCTGTTTAGACCTAGTGCTATACTTCATTGGATTTTTTTGATGTAATTAATATATTATAATGCTCCTTTTCCCCATGTATAGTTTGCAAATATTTTCTCTCAGTTTGTATATTTTTCTTCATTCTATTTATTATTTGCTATGCAGAGCTTTTCAATTCTATGTACTCCCCATTTGTTTGTTTTTACTCTTGCTCCTGTGTATTGGAATCTTCTGTAAAAAGCACTTGCCATTGCAAATATTCTGGAGCCGCTCTCCTATGTTTTCTATTGGTACATAAGGCTCTAGAAAAATTCTTCAGTGTTAGGAAGTGCAATTTTCCCAGCACCTATTTATTGAACAGACTTTCTTTCTCCAGGGCATGCTACTATAGCATTGTCAAAATCAGTTGGCCATAGTTTGTGTTTATTTCTAGATTTTCAATTTTGTCCTTCAGTCTATATATCCATTAGGGTCTATTAATGTTTTGGGTTTTTTTTTTTTTTACATATTTAGGTATATATATTTACAATTATTTCCTCCTGTTGAATTAATGCCTTTCTCATGATACAATGTTCATTTTCTGTTTGCACTGTTTTAAATTTTATCTGATATAAAAATAGCTGTTCTTTCTGTTTGATCAAATTAATCAGCTGTCAAGGAATAGAGAAAAATGTTAACAAAAGCAGAATATCACATCTTGCAACTTTTCTTATAAAATATTTTCTTAAAGTTAAATTAAATTTTTGTTTGTGTATATGTGTTCTCTGCCATCCTGAGGGCATTCATGTGGCAGTGTGGCAGGAACCTTGTACTCTAACTATATTCTTTTTGGTGTTACAGACTTCTTCTTCTTCTTCTTTCTTTTAAAAAATAATTTAGTGTCTTCTGTATCTAATTCCCCAGTATATCCAGTACCTGTCATATTTGAATGATTATTGTGAAGAAAAATAGAGATCAAGGTTAAAAAACACCAAATAATTACAATAGTAACCCACATATCAGATGTTTCTTAGTGAGATGACCATATATGTGTACCACTGAAAATTTTTATGATTAAAAACTCACTTTAAAGAATTATAGCTAACAAGCATAAATATACAAAAAACTAGTAAAGATATAGGTAAATTAATTGTAGTAGTTTGAATAGATGTCCCCCAATATATTCAGTGTTTTATTAGTTTGTAGTTTGTATCTGCAGCCACCTGGCTGGAGGCAATGTCACTGGGTGGATCTTAAGGTGTGGTGGTGGGTTTGAGATTTCGATCTAAAGATATGCAAAGTGTGCCTAGCTGGAGTTCCTGAGGTATGCTGTGTTGTGTGGCTTTTGGCTTTTCTCTCTTTCTTCCTGGTCCTGTGAGAGCAGGCCAACTTCTTCTACCATTATGAACTTCCTCTGGATCTGTAAGCTTCAATAAATCCCTTCCTCCATAACTGTGCCTGGTCTGGAAGTTCATCTCAGTGAACCTGAAGCTATTTGCTGGCATTAGACAAGCTGTCTGGGGACTGACTCTCTTCCAGATTCTAACCAGGTCACTCCATGTTCAGTACCAACAGCATATGGTGTTTTCAGCAGTAGGGTCTTACCATTAACCTTTGGTGGGTCATCAAGTACTCTGACAGAAATCTGTCTTCTTTTGGGAAACCTTGTAGGTCTCTCTAATCAACAGCTCATTGTGGATGTTAACTGCTTGCTGGTACTGGGAGTTACAGGTTAGCACCGAGGGAAAAGAAGGAAGAAAAAGATAGGTAATATAAAAGAGAAAGAGAGACAAGACATAATAGGGAGACAGAGAGAGAGAAAGAGAGAGAGAGGGGGAGGGAGAGAGAGAGAGGGGGGAGGGAGAGAGAGAGAGAGGGAGGGAGAGAGAGAGAAACAGGAGAAGCTTAAGGTTAGTCTTCATCATACCCTCTCCAGGGCCCTGTGATTCATTTCAGGTGTTCCCTCTAAGGACCTGATGAAGGTTCAACCTTTTAGTCTGTCTTTCAGGATATGGGATTTTATGGTACCATTCCATTTGCATCCAGTTTTGTGTCCCTCCCCCACACTTCACCTCCCCTCCCGCCCCATCCTCCCTATTGTTCGGTCCTACGTATGTCAGCATCTTGGGCAGATTCAGGTTAGAAGCCTCAGTTTGCTGGGTAGAATAGCTGGGGTTGGAAGCCATGAGACTTTGCAGTGTTCCATTCCAGGCCCTTCTGGCTTTCAGGGTTTCCATTGAGAAGTCTGAAATGAGTCTGATGGGGTTACCTATATATGTAATGTGCTGTTTCTCCCTGTTTGTTTTTAGGACTCTCTTGGTTATCGATGTTTAGAGGCTTAATGATAATACATCCTGGAGAATTTCTTCTTTGGTCCAGTCTTTTGGAGTTCTGTTAGCTTCTTGTAACTTGATGGGGCTTTCTTTTGAGAGTGTGAGAAAGTTTTCTTGGATAATTTTGTTGAATAAGTTCTCCATGCCTTTGGGCTGAATTTCTTCCCTTTCTGGTGTTCCTATGATCCAAATGTTGGAATGTTTATGGGTATCCCACAGTTCCCTCATGTTCTGTTCTCAAAAAATTTGAACTTATTGAAACTTTTGGATTCATGAACTGTTTCTTCTGCTTTGTCTTCCAGTTCAGAGTTTCTATCCTCCACATGGCTAACTCTATTCTTGAGAGCTTCTATAGAGTTTTGGGCTTGTTCAATTTGGTTTGTATTTTCTACTGCTTTTTAATGTATAGTTTCCATCCCTCTGTTGAGTTCCCATTTTATGTCATATTCTGATTTTCTTCATGCTTCTTGGAATTCATCATTGAATTTATTTATGTCTTCATTGAGCTTAGCCAGCTGGTTATTGAGGTCCTCTTTTTTTCACTTTCCTTCAGATCATTTAACTGTCTTTGGAATCCTTCCTGGTTCTTTTCTACTAGGTCTAATCTAACGAGAACAGCATTCATACAATTATTGGCCTTTTGTTGATTTTCTCTAAGTTCTGCTATTTTTTTGGCCAGGGTTGCATAGCTTGTGTCTTCATTTTGGGGTTATGATCCTATTGTCTCTTCTATGTTTTGATTAGAGACATCCCTTCTGGGACTGGGCAATCTTGTTGGATTTACTTGCATTTGATCTTTCATGTTATTCATTTTGCACTGTGGTCTGCCCATCACACTGTAGGAATCTTATTTAATTTAGGAGGAAGCTATAGTTTATCCTTGAAGTGTCTTCTGTGATTATTCCCTGTTATGTTTGCTTCAATAAGGTTTCTGATGGCAATGGGGCCTGCCCTCTCAGAGAGAAGGAGCCTGTGAGGCTCTGATGAGGGCCTGAGGACCTGATGAAGGGGCTTATTGTCTGGTGGTTTGGGATATGGGACTGTGTGGTGAGGTGGCCCAAGGGGACAGGGGTGGGAGGAATGGGACAAAGCAGACTGGTGTTGCTTCTGGGCTACAGAGGGAGGAGGATGGTAATGCATGGTGGTTCTGCAATGCTGAGGGGTGAGGGGATGGGACAGTGGGTACATTGGGGCTGTGTAGCAGGGAGTGGATGGGACTTCCTGGTCCTGTGACAAGGCTGGACAGGGATATGGGACTGCTGCAGGCAGGTGACACACAGTGGGGGAAGTGATGGTGGTCCCGGTGGGGTGGCAGGAAAGGGGAGGGATGAAGAATAGCTTGCTGGCCTGGGTCTGAGTAGCCAGCAGGAAGTGCAGTAGGACCTGGTCCATACAGAGTGCGTAGGAAGGGTAGGAGGGGGAGTGGTGGCTTGTGGGATGGTGGTTGCTTGTGGAGTTCCTTGGTGCCAGGAATGCCTAGGGATGGGGGGGGGACGCTAGCCTGCTTCTCTGGGTCTGTGCATGGGGGTGGTGGTGAGTGGGATGGTGTTTGTGGGTGGAGCTCCATGGTGGTGGAGCTCCTAGGGAGTGAGGAATGCTAGCCTGCTGGCCTGGGTCCATGCACAAGGGTGGGAGGCATTCCTATGTGAAACTCTGTGGTGGCGGGAAAGCCTATGATGGGTGGAATGCTAGCCTGCTGCCTGGGTCCATACATGAGGGGAGGGGGGTGTTGGTGGTGAGTGGAGCTCCGTGGTGGTGGGAAAGCCTTAGGACTGGGCAATGCTAGCCTGCTGGCTTTGGTCCACTTAGCCTGAGGTTAGTGCAGGAGGAACCTGTTGGTGGGACTTTGGCTAGGATGGCTGCTTGAGGGGATTGGGGGAATGTTGGGCTACCTGAGAGCATGGGAATCGGTGGATTCCCTACTTTGCTCCTCCATGCCCTCCCCCTGGAAGTCTACTAGAATCTGCAAACTCCTAAAAACCCCAATGAACCCTAACGGTCTTGTCTTTCCTTCCCTGCGAGGTGAGGCATGATTAGGTGGACACCATCTTGGCTAGAAGTCCCAAATAAAAGATTTTTTAAACTACTAAAAATAAAAATTTAGGAAACCTTGTTTTAATTGGACTTTATTTTGAAAGCAATTAAATTAAGTAAACAATAGCTTAGTGAACATTTGTAATTTGACCACTGACAAGTCATATAGTAGAACCTAAAGGTGGGTTATACATGAGCTTAGGAGAGGAGTTCTGTGAACTACTCATACAGAAAGTGTTACTACTAAAATCGGTATTTTTATGTATTATGGTCATGGTTTTTAAAATTTCAATTAATAAAGTTTTTTTTTTGCATTTTGTGTAGTCTAAGATATCAAAATGTAATATGATTGTCAGTTATATTCCTTCTTCCCATGCAGGAATGACCTCAGTAACTTATCTTGGTGCATATTCATATTGGTCTTGGCTATGTCTTTAGAATCTTTGCAAACAGCTTGAGATATTTCTTCTAGAACTGCCATACAAGATGAAATCCATTTGCTGTCCCTGGTTTAGATTAAAGACATGCAGTAGTCATGGCGCAAATGAGAACTTTGTGTAGTGTCTGGGTGAATTCTGGAACCTATTTTAGTGCATTTGAAGACAACGAAAGAACTATCCAGAGAAATGGAGATAACAGAAACTGAAAATTCAAATTTCAATGATGAATTGTACAAAATAAAGGAAGTAAGACCAGTAAGTATGTCATGAGTAACAAATTCTATTGAATCCTGTTATTTCAAAACATTCTGATTAACTGATTTTTTTTGAAAACAAGTTTAGGAAATAGTATATCTTGGTACTAGTAATAGTAGTGTTACTCCATTGAAAACCAAGTATATGCACTGTTATTATTTCTGTTATTAGTATTATATTATTACATATTTCAAAAGAACTTGCTTGCTATCATATAAAACAATAGATTTTACTGAGCTCTCTGTGCTTGTATAAATTTAAGACATGGAATATTATAGCTCAAAGGTCGAGTCTTCTGTCTTAGAAGCATCCTGCAGTTTAATTTTCACTAAAATTTGGATTCTTAAAGATCACATAAAGAGACATTAAAACATAACCTAAGATATAAGTTAATTATAATATGTAGCATATAATAGAACATCTTTTAACTCTCAGGATTTTTTAACTGTCATGACAGAGAGAACTGAATAAAATTTAGAATAATTATTTAAAATGATCCAGAAATTCAGAAGTGGTGATACATGCGTATACTCTGAGTAGTTGGGTTGCTAAAGCGGGATAATCTCAGGAATTTGGGAGTTTGCAACCAACCTGGGTCACATAGTGAAAGCATGTCTCAAAACTCACTCACTCACTCACTCACTCTGTCTCCAGAAACAATAATAAAACACACAAAGAGAAAATTAAAAAATACATAAATAGGTGAAAATATGAAGTCTCTCAGCAGAGAAATAGAATATATAAGAAGAAAAAAGGACATTCTAGAAATAAAAAATCTACACTATTTAAAATTCATTATTCAGAAGGTGAAATTACACATCAAGTTGGATAAAGGATAGGTATGATTAGTAAGTATAAGAACACATCAAGAGAAAAATACACAAATTAAGAACAGAGGAAGAAGAATGAACAAACAGCAGAAATGCATGGGAACATAAGAACATAAAATCTGCCATTGCTTTTCCAGGAAGAGTGGCAGGACAAGGACCATACTTAAAGGTGTAATCACTGAAGCTTTTCCAATAC
Source organism: Orientallactaga sibirica (assembly GCA_036365145.1). Lineage (NCBI taxonomy): Eukaryota > Metazoa > Chordata > Mammalia > Rodentia > Dipodidae > Orientallactaga > Orientallactaga sibirica. The sequence continues at coordinate 11,198,817 of JAEOAD010000114.1, read as the reverse complement.
TGATGAAATTAATTAATCCACATATTGCAGTTCATTGAACTCCAAGACAGGGAAAATTCAAAGTATGCCAAATTTAAAGTGCATTGCAGTGAAGATGATGAAAAACAAACTTGAGGAAAAATCTTAAAAACATTCAGAGAAAGGGCTGGAGAGATGGCATAGCGGTTAAGGCGCCTGCCTCCTAAGCCTAAAAACACTGGTTCCAATCTCCAGCAGTTCCAATCTCCAGGTCCCACGTTTAGCCAGTTGCAAAGTGACTCAAGGATGCAATGCCGCACTTGATCACAAGGTGGCGCACACATCTGGATTTTGTTCACAGCAGCTGAGAGACTGCTGGCGCGCCCATCTCTATCTGTCTTCCTCTCCCTCCCTCTCTCTCTCTCTCTGTGTGTGTCTCTCTCCAAAAAAAAAAAAAAAAATTCAGAGAAGTACAGTATCTTAAATGTAGCAATAATATGACCAAAGACTTCCCAGCAGAAATAATACACTTCATTATGTAATTCTTTGGGTATTGCTTTTTATTAAAGTAGCTTAGAAAATGCATTAATTTTATAATTATATGTTTTAAGTATATGTTTTTTAAAGAAACAAATATTGTGTTTGACTTCTTAGTAAAATCTAGGATGACTAAAAAAGACTTACATTAGTTATGATCCAGTATGACTGAAACATATAATTTCTTTAAATTAATCTGCCATGAATTGAATTTAAAATAGCTGAATTTTGGGCTGGAGAGATTTCTCAGTGGTTAAAGGCACTTGCCTGCAAAGTATGCTGGCCTGACTTCAAATCCCCAGTACCCACGTAAAGCCATATGCACAAAGTGGAGCATGCATCTGGAGTTTGTTTATAGTGTCAAAAGTCCCGCCCATTTTCTCTCTTTTTCTCTCTTCTTGCAAATAAATAAGAATATATCAAAGTAATTAACTTTACAAAAACCCTTATTTTTAAAAATAGTTTTAGAAATAAATCTAATACTGTATAAAGTGGTGGTTATTTTGGAGTTTATTGATATTGTGTGTGTGTGTGTGTGTGTGTGTGTGTGTGTGCATGTGTGCACACTGGAATATACATCAAGTGCACATGGTCATATATGGTCCTGCATATAGAGACCAGAAGACTACCTCTGCTGTTGTTGCTCAGGCACCATCCACCTTTTTCAGATGACGTCTCTCACCAAGTAGTCTATTCTGACTGGCCATTGAGCCCCAAGGTCCTGTCTATCTTTACCTCTCCCCAATGTGGGATTATACATTACAATACCTCACCCAGCTTATTTTACTTAGGTTCTGGGGATCAAATTTTGGTCCTTATATTTACAAGGCAAGCAGTGTATCACCTAAGATATCTCCCTAGCCTTGTAATTTGCAGATTTCTAAGCAAAAATTTCAGATGCTGTGATTTAAAGCAACATATTATCCAAACAGATTAAAAATTAGCTCGTTAATACTAGTATAATATTGATTCACAGTCCCCATTAAAATGCCTTGTAAGATGGCATTCCCTGGAATCTCAGTGAAGGAAGCAGACCCAGGAGAATCCCTCACATGTATGAGCATGTAGATAAACATACATCACAAAGATACATACAAAAGCAAATATTTTAGAAGAAAGTTTAGAATAAAGTAGCAATAAAAGGCTGGGAGTCAGAGAAATAAATGCTGTTCAAACGTAGAAAGCATGAAATAAACACACACAACAAGTTTTATTTTCATAATTACTTACTAAATGATTATTACAGATGTGTCAAAAGATGAGGCTTGTTTATCTATTTTGTACTTTTCTGTTCAGAATTTGCTTATACTTCTCACAGTTGGGAAACAAGTTTTAGATTTGTATTCCACACAGCAGCCTTTAAACACTAATGTTTGTTTTGAAACAATGCCAGGAGATCTTACATCACAGATATCGACGTATCCAAAAATTCACTGTGCAGGCTACTTTCAAAATATTCCTCTTTAAAACGTACTTACGCATTTCCTTCTGTAAACACAAGCAAAGACGGTCTAATGTGAGAGCAGAATGAGAATGTTGCTAGGTTTTTCAAGTATGTAACATCTGTTGTAATAAAGTAAATATAACATTTATTTTTGCAAAAAAAGTCTGTGGCATTCCAAGTGGCCTACAGGAAACCTCAGGAAGAACACTATAAATGGTAGACTTCACACAAACCCACTCCATGTGACTAGCATGCGTGACAACTGTCACTGTAAGAACATGAGTGTTTCCTGTTCCAACTAGTTTAGCCAGAGGAAGAAGACTCAGGCATGGCACATTTATTCAGAAGCCCTTGTCAATAAGCTTACATAAATTTTCAAAGTAAATTAGAATCTAAAGCTTCTTTATTATATATAATTTATTAGAGAGAGAAAGAGAGAGAGAGAGAGAGGGAATGAGAATGAATGGATACATCAGGGCCTCCTGCCATTGGAAACAAACTCCAGATGCATGTGGCACTCTGTGCATGTGCTTTAAGTAGAACTGGGGTGAACCAGGGCCTACAAGCTTTGGAAACAAGGGCCTTTAACCCCTGAACCATCTCCCAAGCCCCTCTAAGGCTTCTTTGTATCTCACGTTCTTTACAAACATGACTGCTTTCAAACCCTGTGACATGTATCTAATTGTCAATACTTAAAGAAGATGGACGTGAGAAAGTGTAATAGTTAACTGGCATGAATGTAGTGAGAAAGCAGTCGGATGGGACGTGAACTTGGGTGAAATGCCAAAGCCCTCAGGTTTTCCACGAGGGCATGTTTGAAAGCATTCCTTCCCCCCAGATTTCTGTTTCTTGGTCTGTGACTTCCTCCCAAGTATTCAGTATTCTCACAAATTCCCCTTTACTCAACTTCGAACACTTTTATTATAGTTACCATGCCAGAAAGTTGAAACTAACGAATTTGAGGCTAACTGAGGCTAAAGTCTTTCTCTTGTTCTCTTTCCTCTTGATTGTAACTATTCTATTTCATGTATATTCCATGCTCACATAGTAACTTGGACTGGTATTTACCCAGGAGTACTAAAAGCTCAATGTATAAACCGTTGAAAGGGCAGTATAATAAATTTTACCCTATCATTTCCAATTTTCTGGTGCACATATGAACTTAGTTAAGCATTCCTTTTTAAGTCTAATTTCACTTTAGCTTTGTAAGTGAAATTAAACCAGCACCCCCCCCCATCTAGAGATTGCCTCATTAATTACAACGAACCCCACACAGATCTCTATGGCCTGGTACTTGTGTATTATTTCCCCACTGAATGGCTTTGCAAAAGCAAAGCACTCCTCTGATTTATAGAATTTTCTCACATGTGCCTTCTTGAGTGTTGGATTCCAACTTGTTTATATAACCCACAAGGTCTCCAGTACATTATTGCATCTCATTTTAATGTGTTCAGCCATGAAAATGGTTGTAATAATATATCATAAAATGCCTTTAAGGATTGAAAGAGATAATTTACTTAAAGAAGACATGATGTAAGGGAAGTTCTCAAGCATTTTTTAGTTCTTTTCTCTTCCCTTCTCTTACATTTTCTGTGGTTTTCACATTCTTTTGCTCTATTTCATAGGACTGGTTTTCTTATTTAATTTCCTCATCAATATCTTCCAAGTCAGCACCGCTTATCCCGAGTTCATGTCTGTCTTTGACCTTATGGCTTTTCCTAACTGGAGCCTCTATCAATGTCCTATTCCCCCCTCCCCCGCTTTTTTTTCAAGAAACTTCATAGCTTGACACTTTAAAATTTTAACTTTCTAAAATGTGTTATACTTATGTAACTCATCTGGAACTTGATCATGTCAAAAAGTCTTCATTAAATTCATATGTCCTGTAGCAGGAGAGTTAAGCATAGCAGCTTGCTTCTCAGCATTTCCACAGTCAAACAGCACGTCTGCATTTCATTCCAGACCAATACCCGTGGGCTCAGCCAGCTAAATATAGTACCAAATCTACCATGACTTTTAAGAGATGGGGTGACATGCTAAGGGACTTCCTATCAGTCATCTTCATATTTGGGTATGTGCTATATGGTTAGTGCAGTAAAAAAAAAGTCTGGAAGAATAGCTAAGAGGATGTTTAAAAATGGTCATAAGGAATAAATATTATCATGAACATTAGGGTAGAATGACATGATGCTGGTATGGTTGCAACATGGTGACATTGTGTGATTTTAAAACATGGTCCCTAAAGTCTTTTTGCATTCTTCCCATCAAAAATACTATGTTCCTTCCCGCTTATAATCCAGACTCTCTGACTACATGAACTATAAAATATATGAACCGTGGTGTTGTTGTATAAGTCAGGAAACAACAACAACAAAAAAAAACCTTGGTGAATTTTCATTTTTGTGCTCTTGGGCCCAGTCTATCCAGCTGTGAGGAAGCACAATTAGCTCATGAAAATGCCCACAAGGAGATGAACCAAGGGCTGTAGCTCACAGTGCCAGGGAGGCCCAAGATGAAAATCAGCACCAACTTGTCAGTTATAGAGTAATTTTGACTGTGGATCCTCCATCCTCCAAGAGATTTTTTTTAAAACAAAGCTGAATTGTTCCCATAGGATTCTGCAAAAAAAAAAAAAAAAAAAAAAAAAAAAAAAAAAACTACATCTCAAGCAAAACAAATTATTGGTATTATTTGAATGATTAAGCTCAGAGGTGATTTATTGGGCATCAGCACATAACTGGAATATTCACTTATCTCAGTGTTGCTTGACGAAGTGAACATCAAGGGGGCAGGAATGTCTTCTGTGCCCACTGTGTGCCTCACAGCCAAATGTTCTACCTAATATCTGCATGCTCCTATCTAAATATTATATGTATATAGATTAAACATAGGTACATAAGTGAAATGTAGTAAGTTATAATATATTGTATCAGTTTTTGATGAAAATCTTATGATAAGAGATGCACAAAGTTATAGCAACTTTTCTGCTCACACAGATTTTATAAAGTCCAAATGTCACAGATACAAATAAACAGCTATGTATATCCCAACATAGCATCTCAACGATTCCACCTGAATTCCAGATACGTGTGCTTTATACAAACATAGTCACGCCTATAGAAAAGGGAGCATGATGTTGCACTAGCTCTGGTTTTATTTCTGCCAGAGTACAAGATCCTTTAAGATAACCAGAGAGCCAGGAGTGCTGTTTTGTGGACAGCATTGCCAAAATTATGTCCAAGTAATGGTTTTCCAGCTGTCCATTTCACATAGCCATTTTGCATTCAAACTTTACATTTGAGACAACATGTTTTCAAAATAGAATACAGAAAAATCATGATTTTCTACATATAATGCTAGTTTAATGGAATATGTATAATCAGATAAGGACAGGTCAGATTTGTTTGGGATCAATTAAATTTGGGTACCATGAGCAGACTGGTTACTAACCCAAATCTTACATATGAATAAAACTTTTTTCCCTGCCATTCATTGTTCATTTCTTTTCCTCACTGATAAATTTCATGGGTTCACTCTCAGAACCAGATATTTTGAATAAGTGATGATTGTATTATGAAAAAGAAAAAGTTTCTAAATATAAACTCAGAAAAGATATTGTTCTTTATTTTTTATTTTTTTTTTAATTTGAGAGAGAGAGAGAGACAGACAGAGAGAGAATGGATGCACCAGCAGCCTCTTAGCCACTGGGAACAAACTCCAGGTGTGTGAGCACCCTTGGGTGCATGTGCGGCATTGCACACTTGTGTCACTTTTGCGTCTGGCTAAATGGGGGACCTGGAGAATGGAACAGGTGTACCTAGGCTTCGCAGGAAGGCGTCTTAACTGCTAAGCCATGTCTCCAGCCCTATTTTTCTAATTTATAGTTGATTCATAATAGCAGAAGGGTTAGGCATAGATGAATAACTAAATCTAAGTTCCTTGTATAAGCTACAAGCAATCATATACCCTCTGCTTCCTCTTTTGTATTCTTAATTTCCCCTAGCTCTCATCCCACACACAACTGAGCCTTTTAATATGTGATATGCTAGAGAAGAGTGCTAGTAAGACAAAAAGTTGAACATGAAACAAGAGACATATTCCAATTTTAAAGAAAGAGTACCAGTAGCATCTTAGGTTCTCCATTCTATGGGGTCCCCATAATACTGAGGAATAAAAGGGAAAATAAGCACAAGTCTGTTTCTGTATTTTTTTTTTCTTAACAGCAAATCCCAATGGAAGAAAATGAACTTGAGAATTGAAGGGCCTTTTGGGTTCATTTCCTAATGATTACTTTAACCAGCAAGAAAACTGAAGTCCAAAGAGATAATATGACATACCCAAGCCCTCACAGATTTGTTATGACAGATCTTGAAAAAGAACCTCCTTGCTCTCACTTAAATCTAGCTAATTCAGGTGATCACAGAGAACACCCAGAATGAAGAATTACCAGTGTATTAATACCCTTAGTTCTTGGGCCATGCTGTTACTGGATTGACAGGGATTATAGGAAACTTTTAATTCATGACTTTAGAGTTCATAATCCCCCTGTTTGGTACATGCAAATATGTGTGCTAACCCAGTGCTATTCATTCTTTTATAGATGTACCATTCAGATGACTGTTCCAGCATTGCTTATTTTAAAGGCATGGAATGTTTTTCTTTTTCTTTTTAAAAATGTTATTGGCAACAGCAGAGAATGCTTTCTTCTCTCTCCATTATAACTGTGAAATTCCATCCAGTAAAACTGTTCCAGGCAGTTGGGAGAATCACACTGTCTTTATCTGGTATCAGAAGCAATAATCTCCGATGAGGAATTAAAGGAATCGGTTGCAGGCAAGACTCGGTGATGCAGTGTTCTTGCATTCAAACACAGCAAAGCAACGCAAATGAATATTATTCCACTTCTGTTTACACTCACTCCTAGAGCCATATAAATGAAAAAGACCGTGGTAATTATAAAAAATTCATATAAATCTATGGACAGTGGAGCAACAGAGTGAAGGGAACTGAGTCTGAGAACAAGTTTGGTTTTTAAGTATTGTGTTCATAGAAATCTAATTCTTAGCCTTTTCAAACTTGTGTCTGATCTGAAGCCATTATTATTGCCTACTGACTATAATTTCCCTGTTGAAACTGTATGATTCACTCGAAATGTTTTACCATACCAAACTGGTTAGCTAATTTGAATAAGGAATAAGATATGTTGTTGCTTCCCTAGACTTCTCTCAATAAGCGGTTTAAAAAATTTTTTTTCTCTTATCCAAAACCCAAACTATTAAAATGGGAACAGCAATAATTGTGGGAAAAGGAGAACCCTTTCAAAATATAATATGGGTAGGATGTGATCTATGACTCATGGTTGGAACACGTTTTAGTCCATGTTCAGGGCTTTTGCGTGGAACAACTCCAGGGGCATCATTTGTAACATTCTTGTACAAGCAGAGCACCCAGACCATTAGTCTGGTTCAAAGTAAAAAGTAAATCCGAGAGATGAAGAAAAATAGAAGTATTATATGTGGAGAATGCATGGACTATGTGAAAAACTCAGACCTAGATGAGAAAAATATGAAGAAATGTGTGTCAATGAAAAGTTATGGGAGTTGTAAAAGAATAATCCAGTTTGGACACAACACCAAGCTGAGCTCTGTCAAGTGTGGGTAACATATGTCACATTCTTACCTAAGTTCCCTTCCCAGGCTCTTCACGGACATCTTTCTGAATCATGCCAAAATGCTGCCATGTTGACAAGCCACCCCAGGTCATTCCTCTATGATTAGTGTGTTTACCAGGGGACATGAACTGATTTCTGACTGCTTCTCTATCTCACACTGACTCTTTTTATTTTTTAAGTTGGGGTTTCACTTTATCTCAAATTGACCTGAATTCACTATGTAGTCTCAGGGTGGCCTCAAAGTCACAGCAATCCCCCTACTTCTGCCTCCCCAGTGCTGGGATTAAAAGCATGTGCCACCATGCCTGGCTTCATTCTCACTTTTATACCTCATTTTCTACCATTTCTTCCCCTGTTGCAAAGTTCAGGTTTTGGTTCTCTTACCTTTCCTAGAAGAGCTAAGAACATTCACATTTTAGTTCTAGTACACTCACTTTTCTTCAGTGTGATGTTTACAGAATTATTTTTATGCCTAGATCTCTTCTGGCACTTCCACATATGTTTAAGCTCTATTTTTTTAAATCAGTCTTTCTTGAGCATGTAATTAAAATTAGTACTACCCTGACTTATTATTCTTTGGTATGTTATTTTATTTATTTATTTATTTTTATTTTAGAGAGAATGAGTGAGAGACAAACAAAGAGAGAGAGAGAGAGAGAGAGAATTGGGATGCCAGAGCCTCAGGCATTGCAATCGAACTCCAGACACTTGTGCCCCCTAGTGGGCATGTGCGACCTTGCTCTTGCCTCACCTTTGTGCATCTGATTTATGTGGGATCTGGAGAGTCAAACATGGATCCTTAGGCTTCACAGGTAAGTGCCTTAACTGTTAGGCCATCGCTCTAGCCCTGGTATTTTACTTTATTTTATTATTTTATTTTATGTATAGGCATTATCATAAGCTGAGATTATTTCGGCTTCTGTTATTTGTTTGCCACTATTTTTCCTGTTTCCTCTCTATCATGTTTCCTGTAATTATCATGTCTTATTTTTCCCAAGCAAATCTTTACTTGACACATCCTCATTATATTCTTAATCATGCAATTATTCTCCTCTAACTAGCACTGATATTACTTTGCTAATAAATTTCAGTTTTCAATTAGTCCAGAAATAAGCAAAAAAAATCTCTACTTAGAATTGAAGTTTTGCAATAAGGTAAAACCAATTTGAGTCAATGTAACTGATAGTAGTTTTGGAGAATGTGAACAATGTTCTTGGACTTAATAATAAAGCTGTAAAAATATGCTAGGAGATAGTCAGACATCTACAAAGTATAAGGCAAATTTCGGAATGGCCAGACGTTCTAAAAGGGAGGAGTACTCCAGAGAGGTGGAAGAATAATCATGATATTCTGATTATACTGTCACTGATTACATTTTAAAGGAAAGAAACTGAGGCCTATGCACTTTCTGGGAAGAAATCATATTTTACAAAGACAAATATGAAAGGCAGAATGAACATTTTATAACCAAAAATAAAAACAAGAGTGACATAAATTTTCAAGAACCATAAGTCAAGTTCAAAATGGGTTGTGCAGCACAAAGGGAATAAAAGGAATGAGAGAGAACTTAAATGATTTCGAAAGAATTAAAAGTAGATCTGCCCAGAGCAAAACATGAAGAGCCAAATTTGGATGAACAGTGTGTTATTAGTGAAAGATTTAAACTTCCAATGATTGCTTTGCTTCAAAGATATTCATAATGAAAAATTTAAAAAATGGGGAGAAGAGGTGTGACATAGAGCAAGGACAGGAATTAATAAGATCAATATAATCTAGAGTATAAAAACAACTTGCAATAGCACATTCTTTTAAAAACTATTTACTTACTAGGGGAGAGAGAGAACCCCAGAGCCTCTAGTCACTGCAAACAAATTCATTCCAGATGCATGTACCACTTTGTGTATCTGGCTTATGTGGGTACTGGGGAATCAGACCCAGGCTGTTTGGCTTTGCAGGCAAGCAACTTAATCACTGAGCCATATCTCCAGACCAAAACCACATTGTTGAAAGCATGCTGCTAAATAATATGGGAGTTAACAAACAAACAAAACAGCCTCAAGTTAAGGTTCCCAAATACAATAAAATGAAATTTTAAAACTTTTTGGGCTGGAGAGATGGCTTAGTGGTTAAGGCGCCTGCCTCCTAAGCCTAAGAACGCCGGTTCCAATCTCCAGGTCCCATGTTTAGCCAGATGCAGTGGCGCAAGGGCGTAATGCCGCACTTGACCACCAGGGGGGCGCACGCATCTGGATTTCGTTCACAGCAGCTGAGAGGCTGCTGGCATGCCCATTCTCTGTCTGTCTTCCTCTCCCTCTCTCTCTGTCTCTCTCTCTCTCTCACTCAAAAAAAAAAAAAAAAAAAAAAAACTTCTCACCTATTCCCATAAAGTTCCAAGCAAGCTATTGGAGGGGATGCATCATAAGGCATATTCTATGAACTAGGAACACTACATTATGTTAAGACAAAGAAGCCAACCAAAATAACTGCCAAGCAGGTTTTTGTTGACAAATACACTTGGAAAACACTGGGATAATTGAAGGCAAGCAAGACTCGGGATTATTGTAAGATTTACAGTGCATAATCAATAGAAAATTTCCACAAAAAGGCATATGATATTGTATTGTCTTCAGTATCTCAGGAAACTAATATCTTAAACAATATACTCTGAGAAACAGTATGGTTGTATTTTTATAGTTTTATACTCTTGTCTTTTGCAGTCAACTCGTTCACTGGTGACCAAAAGAAGACAAGAGGGCTGTTTATCATAACTGCCAAAGTAAAGCTAGGAGGGACAGTTAGTATGATGAATGGCATAATCGGTTTTTAAATAACATTATAACAGGTTGTGATGCTGGATTGAAACAAGATAATATTGGGCTCCAAAATCATCTTATAAGTCTTATGATTAATTTCTTTGAACAAAATCTAAATGGTTTACTTGACTAGAAATTCATCACAAGCCAATAGTGTGTTGCCCTGAAAACAAAGCATAGAAAACTATTTCTCTGCAATGTTTTCACAGAGGGAAAGGACCTAGGGGAATTACTGTCTCCATTGTCTCCTGTTTGGAAGTTGGAGTTAAGAGTAATGGGAGTGTGCTCAGCTGAAGAACACAACAAAGTGGTGTCTGGATGCTACCTCGAAACTGGAAGTGTTTTGTCTAGGTAAGAGAACACATGGATTAGACTGAATATTAAGACACACTGATTATTTTGCTTCCGGGGGAGGATGTCTAATTTACAAGGTGGAAATCTCCTTTTCACCATATATGTTCAAGTCAGAGTCAATCTGACCAGGATATTGAAAGCATAAATCCTACAATGGAGCCGGGCGTGGTGCGTATGCCTTTAATCCCAGCACTTGGGAGGCAGAGGTAGGAGGATCGCCGTGAGTTCGAGGCCACCCTGAGACTACATAATGAATTCCAGGTCAGCCTGGACCAGAGTGAGACCCTACCTCGAAAAACCAAAAAAAAAAAAAAAAAAAAAAAAAAAATCCTATAATGACTTTGACTTTTCTGAGTATAAATGGATGTAGAAGTTAATTATGTTGTGAATTTAAATGTTTTTTTTTTCTAGCAGCAAAATCTTATAATGCTTTCATATATACTACTCATATAATATTAGATAAAGAAATAGTTTCAGACAGTAAGTAAAAATATGCTCTTTAGAGATGAAAAAAAACAGACTCAGAAAATTTCCATTCATTTATTTCCCAGATATTTCTTTGTGCTCGATATGCATACAGGACTGAATTGCATGGTGTTGATAATACAAGCACAAACAGGCAGAGAACTTGGAGTCCATGAGCTTATTCTCCAGTACAGATGACTGACAAACAGCCAAAATACAGGACAGATACAAAACATATGCAATCGGTGTTTACAAGGTGTTTAGAAAGAACAAACTCAGAGAAGTGGCTTCTATGAATTGAAATCATGAAAGCAGTCTCACGCAGGATCAGATCAAAGTAGCAGACCAATGGAGTCCTGGGACATGAGCTCAGGCCTATCTGGACCAGGCTTTCCAAGGTCTGGGTTACAGCTATCTGAATATGATCTCAAAGAGGGAGAAGGTTCAGGTGGGGATATCCTGTCAGACACCCCAAAACTCATTGCCCCCCATAGGGCTATCAGGAAAGGTCAAAGAAAGGCCTTCTAAATCTCAGGTCCAAAGGAAATATTCCCTTATTCTAGAGTAAGAAATTTAATTCTATCTCAAAGGCCATTTGGAAGCTGCTTGCGATTTCTACACACGAAAGCTACACTGTTAGCTTAAATCATACAGCTGAACTTGGATCCCATATTTCTCCATTTCTAGAAAATTTGATTCCTGTTACTTCACTCTGTATTTATTATCAATTAAGATCTGTTTTCCACACTCACTGAACTCTAATTTAACCTAAATAGGCACCTAGCAAAAAAGGCTGCCTTTTAGATGCAGATACAAAAAACACATATCACATTCCCCAGACTCCAAACACGTCCATTCACATTAAAAACTGATTCTACTCAAGTAGAAAAGGAAACATTGAGAATAAATAACAGAAGTTATGCATACATACATATATGTATATATCACAGCACCCAGGAAGTTTTATGTATGGTTATATGCATATATGTACAACACCATGAGTTCAAGGCCATCCTGGGCTTCACTGTGAGTTCTAGGTCAGCCTGGACTAAAATGAGACCCTGCTTCGAAAAACAAAAACAAAATAAAACAATGATTGAGCACTAAAATAATGTTAGCATTTCTTGATCACCTCACATGTAAATACATTGCTTTTAATGTTTGCAAAAGGTCATCAAGGTCAATAATATTAATCCCAGGCAACGTATGAGAAAGTGGAATTATCATTATGTGATCAGCCAGTAAGTAAGGGAACCTGAGGACAAATTCACATTAGTCTGCACATGCACCTTTAGCATTCAGTGGTCTACTGGGGAAGAAATACAAGTTTGTTCAGACTGCTATTCCCCATGTGCTACTATCTGTTGTACAGTTAAAAACAAATCACATGGGGCTGGAGAGATGGCTTAAGCAGTTAAGGCACTTCCCCGTGAAGCCTAAGGACCCAGTTGTGGTTCCCCAGTGCTGCATAATCCAGATGCACAAGGGGGCACATGCGTTTGGAGTTCATTTGCAGTGGCTGGAGGCCCTGGTATAGTCATTCTGTCTCTCACTCTCTCAAATAAATAAAGAAAGAAGATGTTGTTATCCAATTCCAGTTCCCCATGACTGTAAGACTGAAGTCCCGTGTTCTTGCTCAATGTCTAGAAAGGACCTCCTGAATGAAATCAAGGAGCTCCTAGAGGGTGTTTGCCATGATCCCATACAAGGCCCTTGGGCCTCATTCAACATTACAGGTGCTGATTCAAGATTAACAAGAGAAGGGCCTTGCTGCTTCCAGTTCCTTGCTTCTGTCTCCAACCTCTAGCTGCAAATTTATAAGGCCCAAGTGATTACATTAAACCCTTACACATCATCTCCACTGATGAACGTCAAAGTCAGCTATTGGTAACTTTAAGTACATTCTCAAAATCTTTAGTAAGTAGAATCAAAATATGTATGAATTAAAATATGTTGTTAAAATTATTAACTGCTACTCTAGCCTTAGAACTATTTGATGCTATAAAAGATAATCACAGAAGTGATATGATATTCTCATGCACCCACACACCATGGCAAGAGATCATGAAAATGAGAGTCACCGGGGATCATCTGATAGTTCTGCTTATCACAGAGTACAAAGAATTAGAGGATTAACTTCTTCTGATCTTTCACTTTACATTTCTCATTCATGAATTCATTCAGTCAATATACATTTACTGAGCCCTTGTATATTCATACTAGGGTAGGGACTGACCCTTTAAATAAGACAGAAGTCATGGCCTTTAATTGTTTAAAGTCCCATTTCAACCATTAATTGTAATAAAAACATGATGATTGCATAAAATATCTGTATTTGACACAGAGCAAGGAATACATCATGTAGAAGTTCAAGAGCACTGTGAAAATGATTCAACATCCATCAGATTGGCAAGGGGATTCTAATCTTTCTGAATAGCCTTCCTCTGAGAGTTTCACACAAGTTACTATGAGGACAACTCTTCTCTTCTAATGTTAGACACTTTCTTACCAACAACCAGGAATACTGAGTTTTCCCACTCTGTAGGCTAGTCAGTCTCTAGTTAAGGGTATAAAG